>OX637657.1:7702777-8302777 GCA_951802225.1 Euspilapteryx auroguttella | reverse complement strand
GAAGCGTTCGGGGTATACGTCCTCTTAAAATCCAGTTCATCTATTGCCGTCTATATTACTTGTCTAGTAACATTTTCAGGACATAGCAGTTATTTTTAATGCAGTGTTTCTTAAAAAAGTTTGAAGAGTATGGTTTTAAGTTTAAATTGTTTGTAAAAATATTCGATAACCCTGTAAATTTTCTGAAAAATAACATCCTTAGACTCGTCCTATCTAAAACTAATGGATGCCTCAATAAAGACAGACAATTATAAGAACAAAACATGAAGCTAAAAAAATCAAAAACTTTTGACAACATCCTGTTTCAAGCAAGTTCTCTTTTTAAATCAAAACACTATGCATCTTCCTTCACTTCTTTACTAGGCTTGACCCTGGAAAGCAGCTCAGCTTCCTCCACGGTATCAGGCAAGGGAACGTTGATGGTCTCCGGGAGACTGAAGACCAAGAGGCTGGCTATCAGAGCCATGCCGCCGAAGAATATAGCTGGCAGGTTGTCGTAGTATAGGGCCTGGGGAATGTTTTATGGATTTAGTAAGTAAATGTTTGATGATGTTGATGAAATCTTGGATTAATTTCATAGTTGACGATTTTGATGAAATATGAAATACAGAACGATATGATAATAAATTAAAATAACGCATTAGACTCCAGAGGATCCCTTTCTGAATTAAACCACAGATTAGAGAATACGTAAATCCTGTACCCAGGGTGCCCGAAACACATACGAAGTCACCCAGAAAGATCAATGTTCACGCCCCGGGACTCGAACCCAGACTGCCCACTGAAACTGATAAGGCTTATCATTCCAATAATAATATTAGTGAACAGATAGTATTTTCACTATTATTGGGTTCGTTTATTATTATGATCGAGTCAAATTCAAAAGCACTTTGATGTTATAATTTAAAACAAAAATATTTAAGGGCTGACACGGCCAACTTTGTACCGCCTTGCAATATAATTTTTAAGAAAACTCAATAGCCTATGACACCCAGGGATAGTGAAGTTTCTCAACTGAATAAAGAAGTGAAGAAAAGCAAACAAAGGTTACCTGGAAGAAATCGCTTAAAGCGATAAGGTCGCCTTTTGTCAACTTACTGTACTAATAATGTTCTTGTTTTTGTGTTTTTTGTGCAATAAAGATATCATTCATTCATTCATTCATTCAAACAAACACACAATGAAAACTTTTCTCTTTATAATATTGGTATAGATGGTATGGATAGTGGTAGTATTACCACCAATTACCACCACTTTGAAGGTAAATAACGTTGTTATGATGTTAAACTAAAAAAACCATTAAAAGTAGTCAATGTAAAGATAATCTTACCAATAAAGGCGTAAGTGGCGCCAATGTGGAGCCAACACGTCCGATTGAGGAGCAAACGGCTAAAAGACTCTGTCGAACGCTGGTAGGGAATACTTCAGACACGTAGATGTAGACCGAACTGTACGCGATCGTGATCATGAACTTGCCGGAGAGGTAGAGCACGAGGGACCACCATTTTTGATCTGTTGTAACAAAGAAATACTTTGCTCAAATATGTCTTTTAATAAAAAAAACATTACTTCATCTTTCTTAAAATATAATACGGTTACAAAAAATAAAGGATATTATAAACTGTCCTGTAAAGTAATATGGAATTTTATTTTGTATTACATGATGCATTTTTTTTTTTACTTTACTGAATTATGGACAAATCAATTTTTAAAGTGTTTGCTTAACTTATTGGATTGTGACGAAAGCCTGTATAACTATCCAATCCAGTTTAGAATGAGTCCTGACACAGTAAAAATGAACAGTTTCTAATTTTAAACAAATAACAGCTATTACCACATACTGGCACGTTTTTCAAGCTTCTACAAAAACTATGGACTAATTGTTTACCTTTATTAGTATTTGACTAAGGTGCATCTAAGTAGTCATTTAGGGTTGGGCTTATTTTATTGACCAAAGTAAGATTTTTTTTCGCAAATTTCATCAGGATTATCGGTTTTCTGCTCATTACGACATTGCATTTTATTTGCGACATTGCTGATCTAAGGAAACTATCATATTCTTATCATAAGCCTCCAAAATGAGCAATAACAGTCCAAAAACAGGGCTTAGTTTGGAAAGTAAATTTGCTCTCAATAAAATTATAAGGAACTTTCAAATTATAAGTCAACATCGTCAGTAAATTTGCAAAACAGCATGATAACATAATCCGAATTTACATCATGGCCTATACACAAACAGTTAACACCGGGAATCGGCTCAACTTGAATATTCAATCAATTCAGGCACCACGCACCGGAGCGGGCGGTGTAAACATCGCTCGTAAAGGAAACGGTACTGAGGACGATATTATTTTATTGCTAATTGAATCTAGAGGGTTGAATTGTTGAAAAACACGTAGGTAGACAATTTTTGTCAAGGTAAGCGCGATGTTTCTATAAATCTAACAATGAACATAAATGCAGATTCTCGATTGTAATTTTAAAATACCTAGGCCTATGTTTAAATGTTTTCTTTTATTTTATAAGTTTTTGATTAGAAAGCTAAGAAACCATTGAAATTTCAACATATTTTCAGTTTAGATCAAACATTTAATAATAAAAATATAGAATGAATTTTAATAATTAAAATACTTCCTTCCAAATATTAAATGAATAATCAAATGATTGCGAATAGATATTTTCTTCAACTATAGGCTGAACTAAAACGAGGCTCAATAAAAAATTCTATAGAATTAATACTTAACTATTTACAAACGAGATTTAGGATTTCTAAAATATCATTTTGTGACGTTATTCTACCACCGTCAACGTCGTCGTATCGTTTGAATAATTCAATTCTGATCAACTTGAAATGGCGCGAAGGCTTCCGTAACTAATTATTCCGTTTTAGGCTTACTGTGCTGTCACAACATCGAAATTGAATTGAATGTGTGTTTTTGTTTGGTTATGCTAAGATATTGTTTCTGAATTAGGTATTTCATTAGGAATTTCAGTGAAGGCTTTGTTGAATAAGGTGGATTAAATTTATTAATTTCTGTAAGTAAGTACTTACTTACCTATTTGTCTTTAAGTAGGTATGTTTTTTAACAGTTATTCTTAAAATGAAAAATTGCATTTGCACTGTTCAAATAATTGAATTGAGAACACAAACATTTGATAGTTGTGTCTTATAAAAATGAGGCGTTGAACCTTCAGAATTTGGGTTGCGAAATAAAACCTGAACAACCTTAATAAATATAAATTTAAATAAAAACTTCGAGCGAAAATAATAACACTCACCTTTTGGAACAAAAGACAAACTGATGCACAAGCACGCACTAAACACATAAGTTGATATCAATGTCTTTTTCCTTCCAAATCTGTCCAGCACTAACAAACACATGAAGTTCGCCGGAATCTCGACGAAACCCACTAGCATAAAGTTCACGTACTTATTTCCAGCAAGAGATACCGAGTTTATTGATAAACCGTAGTAAACAAAAGTGCATGTTATCCACAAAAACGAGCAGACTAACACCCGTTTTCTTATAATACTGGATCTAAGCACTTTTCTAAACATTGAAGGTTCATTTCCTTTAGTTCTTTCATCATCATCTTTACTTTTTTCTTCAGGTGGAGATAATTTATCCATTTCGTAAAGCGGGTTAAGTGCCTCGTCACTAAGATCAACTTTGTTCATAACAGCTGCCTTTTTCAAGATGGCGACTGCTTCTTTCGTTCTGCCTTTGCTAAGGAGCCATCGGACACTTTCGTGTACTATCCAGAGGTACGATAGGACGAGGCAAGCTGGTGTGTAGATGACTCTGAGCATCTGCCTCCAGTCTTGGAGTAGCCAGGAGAGGCTTGCCAGAGTCATCATGCCGAAGACGTAGACTGTATTGATGAGGGTGTTTCCGAAGACCCTGCCTTTTGGACCGACCAGTTCCATTGCTGGAAATAAATTGTTTGAATAAATTTTATGATAATTCATAGTGATTACTTAGCTGATTACTGAACCTTCGTCTAAGATCGAACGATAAAAAAAAAACATGGGAATGAAGAACGAAAAGTTCATGAGTGGCGACCGAGTACCGGAAGACGCAGAGAAGACACCCCACCACTACGTGGGCAGACGTCCTAATAAACGTTGCGGGAGTACTCTGGACTAGGGTTGCTTATGACCAGTCGGTATGGCAATCTGTAGGAAAGGCCTATGTTCTGGTGTGGACGTCTTTTGCCTGAGATGATTATGATGATGAACATGATACTATATCTTTATTTTTGTTAGGTCACAGATTAAACAATTTAGCTTGTGAGTATTTGAGAGAAATACACACACATTAGCCTCAATTTTTTATTTTTCACTGAATACAGGTAAAAAAAAATTACTTACCTAATACAAAAGAAGTACTATAAGCCCCAGCACCCAGTCCAGCTTCTAAGAACTCAAACACCAGCATTGTGATGTAGTTAGGAGAAAAAGACCTTAGTAGCCCAAAAATTCCGTTCATGAGAGACGCTATGGAAAGTGCGAACTTCCTCCCATATCTGTCTGAGATGATTCCTGTAAGAGGCAACGATAGAAAGAGGCCTGAGTTGTGGACTGTTCCTATAAGTGTCCTCTTCCAGTTCTGGCAGGCTAGATCGAACTGAAATAAAAAAAAAAAAACAATTGAATAATTTATTGATATGTCGCTTACGTTACTAACGAATACTCGAAGCTTTGTTTTATACATACTTATCTTAGGTCCAATCTACTATCTACTATATATATAAAAATGAATCGTGGTTCGTTAGTCTCGCTAAAACTCAAGAACGGCTGGGCCGATTTAGCTGATTTTGATCTTAAAATGTTCGTAGTAGTCCAGGAAAGGTTTAAAAGTTGAGAAAATTTCGAAAAATTAAGGGAAAGTTAGCAAAAACAATAAATTAATTTTTCCATATAAAATTTTAAGCGCGTTACGAAGTTTGACGGGACAGCTAGTGTTTCATAAAATTTTGTGGACCTTTTGTGTGAGACTTCTAATAAATATTGGGTGTTTTAATAAAAGTCTATAGAAATTTTATTTAAGTTTTGTAGTATTCAGGCGTAGGTAGAGTACGTAAGATTAAAAAAAAGAGCGTGTGGGAATTCTACCGTCTCCAATCTTAAAGTATCTATATGGTATCTAGAAAAAAGACGGGTTGTCTGGAAGAAATCAATCGAAGCTATAAGACTGCACAATTGCACATTGAATTTAATGTAATTAAATTAAGAAAATTTTAATGTATGGTAATAAAGTGTCTATAGATATATCTAGAAGATGTACCGAACATAGTGATTTACCTTCTCTCTGGTGTTACCTAATTACAGTCCAAGCCTAAGTCGTTCTATTGCAAGTAATTATTATCTGATTTAGAATAATTATAATGAAAAAAGTGTCAGAATTCAAATTAAAAATGATATCACTCATCATTTTTTATTTGAATTCTGGCAAAGATATGGCAAAGTTTATCTGTCCATACAAGTATCCATGATAAACGAAAGTCTATAGTAAAGTATTTTATTTATCAACTGTTATCAGTAATGAATGACCGATACACCCACAACATTACGACGCGACGTGCATCGCCTTATCAGTAGCATGCCTCGCCTCTGACGATAATCCATGATTTATTTTTAAAGTAGCTGACTGCGAACTTCGAACCGCCTTACAATAAAAATCTTACAATTTTAAATTAAAGCATATACTTAGGTATGCTATTCTTATGTTCAAGCTATCATACTGTAAAGTTTAATCGAATTCCGATGACTAGTTTTTTGCGTCAAAGTGGAATCCTTACAAACAATCGCATTGATAATATTAGTTGGTAGTTAGTTTCTCTTCTATAATCTTCAGTGCACTTGCAACGGGGTTATCATTTAGCTGCGTTCTAAGGTTTATAGAGTATAAATGTTCATTTCCGATATGTTTAAATGGCTATAGCTTCAAGGTTTATTGTAGAAATGTTCATTTCCGATATCTTACAATGGCTAAAAACGTTTCGGTGAGCTGCCTAAAACTCTTTACTTGAACAAACACTTAGTTTCATTTAACTTGAACAAAGACAATATGAGCGACAAAAAATTATTCAGATAGTAATTAAAAATAATTCAATTAATTAATTTACTGATCTCAAAATTAAAAGTATTTATTTAAATATTTAAATCAATAACATAAAACCAATTTTTACATAATCTTCGACATTAGTTACTAATCTAACGGAGCGGCGGGAGGTGTCCGTAAATTCGCACTGGGCCTGAAGCATGGCCTGAGTAGTGGACTAGGCACTAACCTCTTCCCCAGAGGAAAGACCTGTGCACTGCAGTTGTTCGTAATATAGGTTAACGTAAAACGAGGCTAAGTATAGAATATTAAATTATATATTTTTTGAGCCAAAGCATGTTAATATTTATTACAGAGGTATTGTTTGTTTGGGCATTACGTTCAAATGGGTTAGTGTAGATTCGCCGAGTGCTCATTTCACCAAGTACTTTTTAACTCCATACATCGAGTGTATTTTCGCCAAGTGATTAATTAATTAATTTTTGGCTAAACCGATTAGAATTCGGTTTAAACTTATGAAAAGTTAACTTTAAGACGCTCCTGATGAGGTTTATTTCAGAAAAAAATAGTATTATCGCGGATGATGGTATACGATTATACAATCCTTCTGAGTGCAACCATGAATAAGTCACAACATAAAATAAATGGCTTACGTGAATTAATATATTCAGTGGCTTACCAAGCCTGTGTTTTTTTTTTATCTAGCAGAATCAACATCGAAATTGCTTCCAAATTTTACGAAATATAATTTAACATTGTTGTGGGAAAAATAAACTTAAAAGTTAAATCTCGTCAGCCCGGTTCGATCGGTGCACAATTGCATTTTGTAATACAATCAACATAATTAACCGCAACGCAGGCCATGTCACAGAATAAGGGTTCGGTTCCAACACTATCAATAAAAGAAAAAACGTGCGTTTTCAGATAAAATTTGGTTCCAAATCGCGTTTTTTTAATTTTAAGTTTTAATTCTGAGGCAATTATCAAGAATAAGAATGAATTCCATTTCAGGGTTAGCGGGATATGTCAATCCTTGACTAGCATAGCAATTAATATTTCTATACGAACGTGAGTTAAAACAATATTGTTTTTAGAATCAAGCGTCAAGCGTGTGGCGTCAAATCTCGTGTCAAGCGTGGAGATTAAGGCGGAATCCCCTCAAAATGTTTGATCCTGTGGCAATCTGTGAGGGAGACCTGTATTTAAGGTGGTAACTCTCGCTATGGCGCGAAATTCAAATTTTTTCGTGTTTTTTATTTATTCTGGCGAAAGTATACATTTTTAATAAAGTTTAAATGAATTCGCATTAAAAAACCATCTCCCATATTGTAATACAACGTTTTTTGAAGACAGACCTACAGATTTTGTGTCTAAGGGGTAAAAGGCCAAATAACAAGTTCCTTGACACAAAATCGGTAACTCTGTCTTTCAAAAACGATATATCACGATGAGGGAAATAGGTTTGTACGTACACGAATTAATTTAAACTTTATTTAAAATGAATAGTTTCGCCAAAATAAATAAAAAACGTGAGTTACCGCCCAGTAGACGTCTTTCGGCTGTTGAGTGTTAAATATAAAGAAAGAAAATAGTTACATCTTTAACAGCAGAGTAGTCATCGCTATAGACGAAAGAGCTGCACTTCAACTCCATAGAATTATTGAAGGAGTCGGCTGAGCAAGATCCGTTCCTCCCGATGTACGGATATTTTTTACATTTTGAAAAGGCGTCTTTTTCCTTTGGTATCGCGTTCTCTAACCAAAGAGCCTGGGTGCTGCCTTCGCAATCTGGTATGGCGCATCTGAAACAAGATAAAGATATTTTAGGATTTTCATTTTATACCGACATAACGTCGGTCCGTTTCCCATCAGGGTAGGCAGAGACAATTAATTCCCACTTTGCTATAATCATAACAAACTTCTTTCGCTTCTCCTACAGTCATAGCCATTTCCATATTTATACGTCGCGTTGGTTCCGTGAACTCTTTACGCGGCCGTATTTGAGGATTTCATTAATTTATTTATTTTAAGCCTACGTTACCCTACTATTACAGAGTAACCCACCCAATACATAAGACGAGGTCTAATTAAAGAAATTATTTTACGCATTCATGATTAATTGAAACATAGTTTAAGAACTTAGATTAGGCCTAGGCTTAATATTTTTGAGGTAAGGTCGTTCAACCTTAAAATAACATGGGTAGACAATCTTTATAATAGACTAAGAACATTAAATTGCATTTAAATGCAGTATTTTCTTTGCCATCTATCTGTTTTTCGCAAAAAATGAGATAATTACGTAAGAAAAGCGTGAAAAAAGAAAAGAAACATTTTTAACCGACGAAAAAACAAAAAGGAGGAGGTTCTCAATTCGTCGCGTATATTTTTTTTTTTTTTTTTTAATCGACAGGGTATACCTTGAAGTTGGTCCCATAAAAATTTGGAAATAAAATTCCAACCCTAAGGGTGGCAAAATAGGGGTGACTTTATTGTTCACTCACAGATTATATTGCCGTGTTGTGATTTACATGAAAACTGCTAGGTATAATTATGAGTCTTTTTTATATGAACTTTAATAATCATAATCTCAGCCGATAGACGTCCACTGCTGGACATAGGCCTCCCTCACAAATCGCCTCACCGACCGGTCGTGATCGAACCTCATCCTGTTAGTCCCTCAACCTTCACCAGGTTGTGTGGCCACCTTGTGGGGTGCGACCACCCTGTGAAGGGTGATTAGCTGGGGTCAAAAAAAAATAAGCCCAAAAAAACTGAAAAGCAAAAAATAAAAACTTTTTATCAAAAAATTAAACCGCCGAAAAAACTGAAAAGCGTTAAATAATAGGGAAACATTTTCTATTAGGACTTAATTTACTCACTTCTTAAAGTAATTTTGAACTACCAAGAAATTTTGAGTCGGTGCCACAGATCACAAATTACCTGAAATTCAAGGAAATAACCGAAAAACGTGTGTCGCTGCGCATCGCGCTTTACGTAGATAATGAATTTGCTTGTGTGGTGTGGCACCGACTTAAAATTTCTTGGTAATTCAAAATTACTTTAAGAAGTGAGTAAATTAAGGCCTAATAGAAAATGTTTCCCTATTATTTAACGCTTTTCAGTTTTTTCGGCGGTTTAATTTTTTGATAAAAAGTTTTTTTACGTTCATTTAATAATTACCATCAAAGTAAGCTGAAAGGAACTTTAATACTTTGTTAGAACCCTGTCAAAGCAAGGACAACAAAGTAAAAACACAAAGAAAGAAAAGATTGCGTTATGAAAACTCATAAATGCATTTGAACATAAAAATGGTGGCATTAAATAACATTGTTGCAAAGTAAAACAAACATTAGTGACCATGTTTGATTTATTTTATGGATTTTTCTATGATTTACGAGTATTGGGAGTTTCGAAAGCTTACAAATTATTTCCAACCTATGTAGAAAAATATTTTAATATTTTTAACAACAGTTTGCATTTTTCAACACTTGAAAGGAAATCTTAGATAGATTATCACATTCCACTATATTTTCATAGGTATTAATGCTCATAAGTAATATTTTAACAATATGTAGGTATTAGTATGAAGTAAGTATTTTTATTAAGTAGGTAGGTAAGTATGTTCCATCCGGTTTTGCCAGCTCAATTTCCTTTTAAACCGCGAAATCTCAATTTTCCGTACCCATCGGATTTTCGGATTTTTTTATATCAGTTCAGTAGTTTAGGCAATTCCGTAAACACACACAGACAGAGTTACTTTCGCATAAAAGTTTGGACTAATACAATGATTTTTACCAACTTATTGGTATGTATACTTAGTACACAATCTCTCAATCGAACGCTCGATTCCTTATTACAATAAACTTCGGTTAAACACAATACTGACTTACCAACAAAACAAAACATAACATTACCGCACCGCATAACAGAAGAGAAGCATACAATAATTAAATTTAACTGGCATTACTGCATTATTCAGAGCAGAGCGCCTGCAAAACAGTAGCGAGCAACATGCAGCAGCGAGTCAATTCATCGCGTCAGGATCTAGGCGTTCTCCGAGGCAGGCGTATGAGCAACCTCAACCTGGGTAGGGTTGCAGTGCTGTTACATTGTGTGCTACTAGAGACTATAAATTAACTAGGGTATTGTTTAAATCGATTACCAAGGAAATTTTTGGAACTCCTATATGTTTAAAAGTAGATATTATATTATCACATTTCATCTAAATTGTTAAAAGTTAAAAGTAAATGGAGAACAAACACAAAACATATTTAAGAAAATAGGTAGGCAATTTAAACAATTAAATCTACAAAAACACCGTTAATTTATCTTTTAGTAAGTACCTATCTAAGTGTCTATGATATTAATTAAAACATTCATTATTTATCTACTTCTTGATAATTATTCCTATATATATTAGATAACTATTCCTAACTTTTACTAATACAGTTAAGATTTAAATGTTTTCGATTAGAACAAACGTTTTCATAACTATTCTTTGTTTTATTAAATTTTATAATTGTGAAAGTTTGCGAATAGATGGGGGGTTTCGCAAACAATTTAATTAAAGGATGTGACAAAGAAAAACAGGACAAACGGGATTAAGCAAGGTCGGAGTGGACCGGAGTGGTAATGATGAACATTAATCTAATGAAGAAAGTAAACCTTAATTTATGAAGAAAGGTCTTCGTACACAAGCAAAGATGGGCGCACACCGGCCCCACCACAAAAAAGTTAGACCGTGTTAATTCATGACGTAAACCTATGATACGTAGTCAATTGATTTAGACCAGGGTCTTTAGTACACGCCCTGCAGTACCGGGCCGAAGAATAGGACTGAGGTATCTCCTGCCTGTTCTAAGAGGCGACTAAGGGTGCACGAAGCGGGGGCCTCGTGTAGTCATATAACGGGCCCGAAAAGGACGGCGGAACGTGGTGTCCCGATCCTGTCGTCGAGCGTAGGAAGAGCCATCCGCGCTCAGGGGGGACAACCACCACCTGTCCCCCCAAGATGAGGCTAATCAGTCAATGCTGGAGGGGGTCGCGGAGTTAAACATAACGATCGAAAGATCACCCGTGACCCCCTTGCCAACAGCCGAGATGGACACCGGCGGGGTTTTAGTGGGTGCGAATGCGAACCCCACAATAACCCTGCGACTCCCCCTGGGGTCGCTGGGTACTCGTTAGGAGTTTCCCCGCCTTAAAAAAAATAGGCATTCTGTGACTTAAACCTGGTCACCAATGCACAGCCCTGAAGGAAGGCACCGCGGATGCAAATTAATGTAAATAAGATGCATCAGGCTGCGTCGCGACGTGAGACGTGTGCTGGCTGGCTGACGGTCTCTGCTCTTGTGGGACGTGCCTTAGGGATTGTATCGTATTGTGGTTGAACATGTGGAACTATTGTTGTTTCCATTCATAAGCATATCGTTGCAGAATTTGAGAAAAAAAATATGCTTTAAATAATGACGAAGATAATGCTGGAACTATTTTTTTCTTCCTTTCTAACTACTAAGGGATTATATTTTGCTATTGTATTTTAAGCACGTGATTTATTTTGAAACCAGCAGCTAAAAAAAACAATAAAGCCTAACATAATATCTAATTAGGATTTGATATCTCTAGGGCCTAATTCTTTCTAACTTACACATTTATAGTTATAAAAGAGCATATGTTATCAACATTTTCCGTTAGGTTTTTTAAAGATTTGATTTAAAACATTTATTTCCAAAAAAATTTACATTATGATGTAAAGTAAAAAATGATTTATTCAATACAATATACAAGATATCGCTTATTGAAAGTCAATTAGACTAATCTAATTAATATTGATACCTTATTTCGTAAAGTATACTATACTGATAGAGGCGAGGTAGTTCAGGGTGCCCATTAATTGGCTCAGGCAAACGAATGTTTGCCTTGCCTTACGACAATGGTCACCTGGAGACGCCCCCAAACGAGCCCTCCTCTGTCAAATTATTCTACTCCCTTTCGCAATGTGACATGGGGTCTCTTTTGAAGTTACATTTTCCGTTACGTATTAAATTTAATCTTCTGGTTCTAAATTTTAAAATGAAGATATTTCAGGTTAAGTATAGAACTAAAAAAAACTTAAGTATTCAAAGTAGATGTCTAAGATAAAACTAATTATGGAACCTACATTATATTTTGCGTAAGTAGGTAAATTATTCTAAAAGAAAGCGTAAATCCAATTTTTTGCTTAGAAAACAAGCAAGTAAGTAAATTATTTGAGATAAAAGTTGGTCCTCATGATGAAACTTTGACGATTGTAAAGATAAAAATGTATTCATAATTCTATTTACTCGGATAAATCTTAATATTGTGAAAAACTGTCACATTTATCATGAGACTCCTTGAACTACTTAGATAAAGGAAAGATGCAATTTAAATGTACCTACCATAAAGTAATTCAGGAATCATAAAAAATCGAGAAACAAAAAATGGAGAATTACAAAGTTTTCAAAATGCGAATTCTCTATTTTCGTAATCTTAGATCTTACTCAAACATTTTTTTATTTTTTTTTACAGCTTTCCATTAATATTTAAAATGCCTCTTAAGGTAACTACTTATTAGGGATTAAAGATTTAATTTAAAGTTAGCCTTAACCCTATTACCACTTTGCAAATTTTGCCCTTTTGATTAAGCTGGAAATCATAAATGATGGGCCACGATTTAAATAATATTTAGTAACATCTCATATTTGCATGCAACACCTAACAAACCAGTTAGAGTTGAATAGTATGAAAAACTGCTTAGTTTGTACTAGGTTTGCTTTCATTAATAAAAATCGCTAAAATTTCTACTCAACTGTATCTGTATCTAACTAAGAAGTGTCCAAAAAACAAAAAAACATTTAACCGCCTTTTGCAGTATTTTGTTTTTTTTTTTAGTAATGTATGAGTGATATGCTAAAAGTGGTGGTAGCCCAGGGGATATAGGGCGTGGTGACATCTCTAACCCGAGAGGTTCGAGGTTCGATCCTTAGTTGCAGCACATACAATTTAAGTCTTCTTAGAGTTTGAATGTTGCTTCCATCGCTTCCGTGCTTTGGAAGACACTTTATGCCGTGGCACCTGCCGGTCAGACAGACGTGATGGACAGTCTTACCAGTGCACTAAATAGCTAGATACTAGTTGTGTTTTTTGACAGCGCAGCTGATTTTAATATAATTCAGTTCACGCGCGCGACGCATGATAATTTCGATGTCGATGGTCAATGTTTTCGAATGTGACGTGTTACCTGGTTAAATGTAGGAATAAAATAAATATATTTTCAAATAATGGGTACTGCCCAATAATACATTGTTTAAAAAAAAGTCGTTTCCCGCGTCTGTCCCTGTGTATGCTTAAATCTTTATAATTACACAACGAATTTTGATGAAGTTTTCTTTAATAGATAGAGGGATTCAAGAGGAAGGTTTATAAGCATAATACATGAACAAAATAGTAAAAGGTAAGGTGGTACGAAGTTCGCCGGGTCGACTACTATTTAATATGTTAAATATCTTTATGTCACGTTTTATTTTTTTGGACATTAAAATCTATTAGTTCTCTAACTGTTCACACAATAAGGAAAATGCCAAGGGACTGACCAAAAGTTTGCTCCAACAAAGGCCGTAAAAAGGAAAAGGACACTTGTCCTTAAATTGGACGGAACATTCCTTTATTAAACAAGATGGCATGATTTTTAAGGAGCGTATACAATACACTACAAATACAATAGCGCCACTCTCAATAAATTACTTATAAGTCTAGAAAAGAAAAAGGGTTCTGTTGTTTTTTTTCGTATTTATTATATACAAACATATTTAAAATTAATGTTAAGATTGTAATTTAATAATATTAAACAAATAAAACTTTTCCAATATTATTAATATTACTAGTCGACCCGGCGAACTTCGTACTGCCTAACCTATTACTATTTAAGAAAACCGCATCGAAATCCGTTGTATAGTTTTGAAGAAGAGGCATAGCACAGCCAAAGTAGCGCCACCAGCGATTAAAATTAATATCTTCTAAACTAATATCAAAATGTGAAACAGTATTCCACTAGATAATAGCTTTTAGGCTAGAGACCAAAGAAAGCTACAAAGTGTTGCTAAAAACGGCCACTTTTTGCAACAATCAGTAGCATTCGTTGATCTTTAACCTAGAAGCTATACAACAGTGCCCTAAAAATACTAGGCTGCATTATCTAGTGAATGCTGTTTAACATTTTTTACATTTGCCTTAGTTTAGAAGATATTAATTTTTTCGCGGGTGGCGCTACTTTAACTGTGCTATACCTCTTAATCTCTACAACATGTAAATGTAAACTTTACATTAAAATATCGTATAAATATTTATTGACAGCAGTGGCATTACGAACGCCCTTTTAACTAAGTAAGAAGACAAAGTGGCTAATAGGATATGACCTATAAATTTTTCGAGAGACCTTTTAATTTTTAACCTTAAGACCTTTGATAGGTATTCATTTAATCGGATTGATTAAACTGTGATATACGGTAAATTGTCAGCCCTATGATATTTAATATCAGAAGTGTGATCAGACTCCGGAGTATGCAAAGTTATACTGGGTACTTACCATAATCTAGAGTCATAGAACCGCATTTTAAGTATACTGCATGAAAAACTATAAAAGTTAGTTTACAGCGATGCTAGCCTAGCACCACTCCAAAAGTGGCCCCTTTTAGCAACACTTTGTAGCTTTCTTTGGTCTTCAACCTAAAAGCTATTCTTACAGAAGTGCCCTAAAAATACTAGGCTACATTATCTACCTAGTGTTATACTGTGCCACATTTTTGATATTGGCCTTAGTTTAGAAGATATTTATTTTTTTCACGAATGGCGCTAGCATCGCGGTAAACTGGCTCATAAAATATCCAACTTGTTCAGCTGATCATACAATACATGGTAAAGTTCATTCACATCTAGGTTTGTTGTAAAGCCTGTAAGAAAGTGTGTCATAGAAATAAATGTATTTTCTTTCTTTGCTTCTTTAAATTGTTGTCATAAAAAAATCGCTACGCCTTGCGACGCGAGGATATATATTTTTAATATTTTTATTTTCTCTGTGTGAAATTAATCTGCTTATCAGTCTTAGACGAAATGATCATCCAATAATATGTCTGAAATTTTTCAAAAATCCGACCGCGTCAGTTCTTCGGGCGGGCGAAGCGTGTATTGGTTGGCTGGTCGTTGCTAATGATTTACTAACGAGCAGTTTTACTGTTAGCACAACTTAGGGGCTAGGGGACTTTCAATTAATAATAAATATCTTCTAAACCATGGCCTAAATAAAAAATATGCGTCTTAGACGCCCTAGATACCTCATCTTAATTAGAATTTTAAAGACCCTGTTGGGTAGCTTTCTGGTTCAAAATCTAGGAATTTTTGTTGCCTAAAATGGCCACTTTAGTTTTATATTTTTAAGATCTTATTCTAAAAGCTACACAACAGAGCCTAAAAATTCTAAGCAAGATTATCTAGGGCGTCAGACGCATATTTTTGATTTCGGACATGGTTTAGAAGATATTAATTGTTTAACGAAGTGGCGCTAGTTTCGCACCGTGTTTAAGCCCTTAAGAAAAGGACTATAACCCTATTAAATTGGCGGATACGCTGTTCAGTTTTTTTTAACTTTCCATATGGGACATGGGGCAACCGGTAAACCGGTTTACTATTTAACTTATATTCTAATGAAGCAAAAATCATTTTTATTTTTTAGTGCTATACGTATAGAATAAACGATGTTACAGTGGCGGTCTAGGTTGGCGTAACACTTCCGGTTTTTTGTATTCCAAAATAGCTCCTTGTTCTTTGGTTATACAGTCTAGGGGGCACGAGACCATATACAAATCTGTTACACCTTTTTATACCGCCACTATACCTACATGCTTATTATTTATTTCAAAACGTGTGTCATCCTTAAGAGAGTAGTCAATACTAGCTTCATGGCTGAGCTTCATGGTTTCAATCACCCCATTCACTCTCACCCTTACCTCACAGCCAGTTCGTATTTATGCGCATGCGTGCAAACAATTTGGCTACACGTTGATAACAGAAAATAACCTCAACATTCGTTTTTTAACAATAAAGTACGCAAAAAGTACGTTCAGTCTTTTCAGTATAACGATGGTAAAAAATTCGTTTGGAAATCTGTACACAGATTTCTTTAATTGTTTTAAAGCTAAATATACCAGCACATCTAAATTGATTTCCTTTTTAAGCCAATTTATGGGTTAAGAATAAAAATACTGTTTTGTTAATGGTTTATTTTAATTTTTCATACCTGTAATCCAAGTCCGGTGCTTCAAAAACATACACGGAGCCGTACATTCCCGCCAAATAAATTGGAAATAACAGAAACGCATAGTTTACAATGTTAAACTTCCCAAACGCTCCCAAATCTTTTAGGATCAGGTCCAAACCGACAACACCGTTATTTTTACTCATTATAACTACCTAAATTAATCAGTCTTCGATTGAACACTTTGTTTTTAGAATTCTTTTGTTTTTAAAACATTTTGCACTCGCGGAAATTAATATTCGACAATGACGTTTCGAATTCTGATAGAATGCACGCATGCGCTTTCGTGCGCTTATTTTTTTTTGGTTAAAGATGTTTCCGCGTGCGGCCTAAAATTATAGCCGTCTGCACAGCGACTGCTGCTTCATACAACACAGTTGCCGAAACTAGCTCTGATCGCGCGATCTAAAATAAACAAGTGATTTCGACACACGTGCGTAGCTCGTGAAGAGACACTGCAACTGGAACGGTTTGTTATCAGAGAGAGATGGCATATGGTCCGATTATATGGATAAGACTGGGGAGCGAGAGGGATGCACGATGTGACGTACACCCTAAATTTTATGCGACCGTTGATATAACGCAGCTAAATTGGAAAGCCAGTCTCTGTTAATCAATGGCGTTCGTGGTCAGGTTCATTTAAATATGTGTATGTTAAGGTGGATTGTTCAAGATACAAATTCTACTTATTTCTTTAAAAATAAAATTGTGTGTAATGTACATACTTACCTAGTAAATAAAAAAAACATTAAAAAAATACAAAATTGATTACTTATTGACAAATCTTTTTCTTTTCTTTAATTATTAAAGTTATTTGTTAATGACTATAAATGTTAAATATACTCTGGACAATAATAGTTTAGATAAATAAATTATTGCAATTAACAAAAGCGTTGCACTACTGAATTATACCATACTTACCTACTGCGTAACTTCACATGGATTTGGGAATATTTTTCATGTAAGTAATTTAGAATCTTACTTAGATAAACAAATATTATATTAAATTTACAACTTTACTTACTTACATTGTTTAAATTATATAATATTAAGTATGTAAGTAAAATAAAACTATAAAAAATCACAGCGCAAATTTATAGTAAAAAAAGATAAGTATACCGTTCTAAATTTAAAATTTGAGGCCGAATAGCTTTCTAGGCCAAGTTTTTAGGCTAAATCAATCAAGAATTTAAAAATTTTGGTTTAATAAACTAAAGGTGAGATGAATTTAATTTCTTATTAAACGTTTAAGATTATGGCGTCATGATAATTAAACTATAAAATCTTTATAACATTATCGAATTTCTAATCAAAATTCAACTTAGTCCGCATAGGGTTACATGATTAATTATGTAGGCTCGTGTCTAATTAATTACTTTATTTATGTACTTAAAAATTTCTTAATTTTACAAGAAACAACTTAATATATATAAGTAATAAATAAAAGAGGTGATTAAGCTCACTATACCACAGATTAAAGAACACCAAATTAGATTAAATAAAGACGGTTTTTCCATAAATTGTTTGGTCATTACGGGACGGGATCATTGCGCGGAACAACTGATTTTATTGAATTATAAAACATAATTTGTATAATAAAAAGTATGGAAGCGAGACGCCGATATGATTTAAGTTTAGTTTAATTATTTAAAAAACAAAAAAGCATCAAAGTATACTTTTGCTTACGCGCTAATTAACTTTCCTAACACAAATAGATAATCTTCAAGGGCCTGCTCTTACAAGCTAAAAATAAAAAAAAATATATAGGGTAAGCAGTACAATGATTGGCCCCTTAAGAAAAGTTTTGACTTTGAACATTTCTATGTGCCAAATAAGGTTCAAAATTGAAAAACTGTTAATGTAGGATGGTAGCTCATTTATCTGAGAATAAGATTAAACCACAGGAATCGTTATTTGCTAGCTTATAAACAACTTTATCAATAAAAATATAAAAATGTAGCGAAAAGTACAGTCATTGGCAGGGTATGTACAAAAATTGGCATACCCTAGTACAATGATTGGCATGACAATCATTGTACTTTTTGGGCATTGGCATGGCCAATCTTTATACTTTCCTAGGCCAATGACTATACTGATCCATTAAATTATTCAATAATGATGCCCAGACAATATTTTTTTGAGCTCAAAAATGAAAGGTACCCTTCATATACCTAAAATGGCACGATTATCTCTCGGAAATAAGAATACTAAATAAACAAGCTAAAATAAAAAGAACATAATCAAATTGGTGAATTATTTAACTACAAATTTAGTACAATGATTGGCATAGGGAAAAGTATAATGATTGGCATGGCCAATCACACAAAAGTACAATGATTGGCCCAGCCAAAATCTAGTTCCTCTGATTTTATTAAATAAAAAGATTTAGCATTTTAAACGCAATTGTTGATAAGATTTGATTTAATATTTAAATATAAATAATATTAAAAAGCAAAAAATACAATGATTGGCATAGATGCCAATCAACTGATACTTCATACTTACCACAGGTACTAATGTTGGCCTACCTATTTTTGAGGTTAATCTTTAGTGTTTTTCACGAATTACCGTAAATAAACCTGAATTGAAGTGTAATAAACATATATGGAAACATATATTGCAATTTAAACAAGAAGAAAACGAGTAAAACCATTCTAAAAGTTACGTACTTCTTACGATTTTCATAAGAAAACACACCCTCTGTTGTAGTTCAACACAAAGTATTTTTTTAATCAATTGCTAGCTGTTGCATTTAAAAACTATTAATTTCGTTGTAGAGTGTTTTAAATAAAGAAAAATATAAATATTTTTTCATTTCTGGTATATAAATACAACTCTTAATAAATAGATTTTTCATTGAAGGGGCCAATCATTGGAGGGGGGCCAACATTAGTACTGCTTATATACCTACTTAACCTAAATGACAAAAAAATAGTTTTAGTTAGGGGGCTACCTACTAGCAGCTAAAGTAGTGACGCTTTAAAACACTTTGATAAACATCAGAAATCGTAATTTTACCAACACATTAAATATGGCCAAAAGTGGCCATTTTTTGTAAGTTTAAAATTCTGATATCTGACATAACTCTCGTAAAGTTAATAATTTTTATAAAAGAGACAAACCTTTATGTCTATACGATTCTTCATTTGAGGATTAAAAACTTATTTAATTTTTTTCTTTTTACAATTGAGAACTAGCCTTTATGTACTTTGATAAGTCATTGCGTTAGCTGTTTACGGTACTTTAAGATAAGCTAAAAGATACTTAGTAATTCCTCAAATATATTAAGTAAATACATAAATAGTAATGTAAGTAGTATAAAAACAAAATGTAACAATAACCGGATAGCAATGACATTTAGGCCGAAAGAGTTGCAACGTGCTATCATAGGATAACTAGGATAAACCTGTATCTAGGGTGCCCGAAACATTTACAGAGACGAACATTACACCCAGACCGGGAAACCAACATCGATATTCATCATACCAATGTTCGCCCCGCCGGGAATCGAACCCAGGTGCACACGCATATCAGTCCACATCACTGCCAAATGAGCTAAGGAGTAGTAAATCATAGAGATTATCGATGGTTCCAGAACCACGTGTTTTGTTAGTTCAGTTTTGTTAGGCTTCAAAACAATAATCTTTTTTAACACTTCAACGTTGATGGACATTATACCCACCCTGGTATCTCTAGTTTGTTCAAGAGTAAACTGTCGTTCACTGGGAGTTCAAATATATTGATAATTTGTGAACTTGAAATAAGCAAAATACTCTACTGAAGTGGAGTAAATTCCGTTGAATAAAATAATGAAAAGACTGCTCCGTAGCTCAAGTTGGCAGTGATGTGGACTGAGTAAGCGTGTGCACCCGGGTTCGATTCCGGGGCGGGGCGAATATTGATAATAATATGATGAATATCGATGTTTGTTTCCGGTCTGGGTGTAATGTTCGTCTTTGTGTGTGTTTCGGGTACACTAGATACAGGTTCTTCCTAGTAAGGGGGTCGAGTGTGATGTGTTATTATTATTATTATGTTTCTCAATACTCTTCGGTATCACGGGATGGAGCCCGGTCCTTTGAGAGGCGTGCGAAGGGACGAATCCAACTCGTAGAGGCCCTTTCGAGAGTTTTGCTATTTTGTATATGGATCACCAACCAGGCATCGCGACTAAATGCACAAATAGATCATGCACCCAGAGGCGGCACCCAGTAGGTGATAGGAACTATTGTGAAATGGATGACAAGAAATGGTTTATGGGGGTGAACTGTTTAATGGACCGGTTAACTGGTGCTATGGAGTGAAATACCGGTATACGCCTGCCTTTAATGCAACATTTCACTAATTATCATGGCAGGCGGTGACTCGCTGTCCACTGGGTGGGCTTCCACTAAGTCGCCTATAAATTGGCAACGGGTTGCAACACTGGTCGTGGACAGCTAAGGTTGTCGAGAGGTGAGACTGCGGGCAGCATAAGATGCACCCGGCGTTATGACATTTTACACTTCCAACCTGGAGCATAGGCTTCGCTCTTGCTACTCCACTCTGGCCGGCTGGTGAAGGCAAGCTCAGAGGCGGGGGGGTGTGTGTGTGTGATGACTGAATGTGAGTGTGCGTGTGATGACTGCGTGTGTCCCCCTGGAGGTATAGGGTCCGTGGTGTCGCCACTCACCATCGACTCGCCACAAGCCGTCCCTGCGGTGACTAATTGCAATGGAAGTTCCAGACCGAAAGTACTGGAATTTCCACTGGGCGATGGGGTCGTCACATCCCTACGCCATTTTATTATTATTATTATTACTATAATAAAAGAAAAAAAAAAAAAAAAACAATACGAATCACACCTCAGAATCTATTGGCAATTTCTACCCCATTTTTAAGTTCAAGTTAACTTTAGTCATCTGCCTAGCTCGATGCTTATCAGATTATACTCTATTCAGGGCTCAGGGTGTACCTACTGTAAAGCGCCACAGTATAATTACAGTATACAGTATGTATGAATTATACAAATAAACCTTTCTCTTAAATAACTTTATCTTAAAAAAAAACGCATTAAAATCCGATGCATAGTTTTAAAGATATTAGCATATATAGGGAAAGACGCGGGAAGAGACTTTGTTTTTTACTATGTATTGATTGATGAAGAAAAACAATAAGTATTCATCGATTTATGAGTACTATGAGGAAACCAGTTTGAAAACAAAAACAACAGAAATGAAACACCTACCTATTACCTTACACCATAACCGAAGTAGGAGTTATAAATTACTGGTCGACCCGGCAAACTTAGTACC
Organism: Euspilapteryx auroguttella; assembly: GCA_951802225.1. Lineage (NCBI taxonomy): Eukaryota > Metazoa > Arthropoda > Insecta > Lepidoptera > Gracillariidae > Euspilapteryx > Euspilapteryx auroguttella. Next base: position 8,281,089 of record OX637657.1, on the reverse strand, counting down.
GCCTACTACTATGTTGTGCATGAATAAGGTAATCATATACATATAAACCTTCCTCTGGAACTACTATTTCCTTTAAAAAAACTGCATCAAAACCCGTTGCATAGTTTTAAAAATATAACCATAGGGACAGAAGCGACTATGTTTTCTACTATGTATTGATATTGATGTTACAGTGCCTTTTCAGAATTTGATATTTACCCAAACCAGTTGGTAAAAGAAGCCGACAATAGTAACTAAAAATTTAATATATTTAAAAGAAAATAAATTGTACTCAAAACTCAGACAACCATTGCTTTTTACCGTTTAATCGATTAATCCATCAAAACTAGTCCCGTCAAACTACTGTAATATTTTTAGACTATGGCGTTGTTTCGGCCAGTGACCGCTCGATATCACCTGAATAGCCCGTATCTATTGTTTTCATATACGAGATAAGAATGTATGGCGTGTGTTAAGGGTCCGTAAGACTAGGGTACGGGAAGGTGGTGGGAGTAAAATTCACTCCTTAGGTCCCTCTCGGTTTGGCGCGAAATTCAAAATTTTTCGCGTTTTTAATTTATTCTGGCGAATGTATTGATTTTTAATAAAGTTATAATGAATTCGCGTATGTAAAAAAACTTCTTCCACATTGTAATACAACGTTTTTTAAAGGCAGACCTACAGATTTCGTGTCTAAGGGGTAAAAGGCCAAAAATCAAGTTCCTTGAATATACACAAAATCGGTAACTCTGTCTTTCAAAAACGATATATCACAATGTGGGAGATTGGTGTTTACGTACGCGAATTCATTTAAACTTTATTAGAGATGAATACTTTCGCCAAAATAATTAAAAAACGTGAAAAAAAAATTAATTTCACGCCATACCGAGAGTTACCACCTTAAAGCCCTTTATTTTCCTAAAATACCTAAAGTGGTAAATAATGTGTAGAGGCATAGCACAGCTAAAGAAGCGCCACTAGCAAAAAAAAAAACTTCTAAACTAAAGCAAATATCAAAAATGTGAAACTGTATTCCACTTGATAACGTAGCCTAGTATTTTTCGGACACAGTTGTAAAGCTTTTAAGGTGAGAGACGAAAGAAAACTACAAAGTGTTGCTAAAAACGGCCGCTTTTGGCAACAATCTGTAGCTTTCTATGGCATTTAAGCCAACGGTGGCGCTACTTCAGTACTGCTATACCTCTTAAAATAAACTCTATTCAAAAATACTCCTGCCCCACCCCTGTATTTTTTATAAAATTTCAAAAAAAAAAAAAAAACAAATCGCTTTTCGCAGCTTGAAACTCCTTGCAATTAAATGCTGCTAAGAAACCAAATAAATTTGCGCACTTCATTTGGAAAGGCGCTGTAAAGCAATACATTGATAAAGAGTCCAGAATCCTCAGCCAGAATCATTCCTCCTTTGTTCCCAATCCAGAGATTAGGTATTCTGTTTCTATTATAGGGTACTAGTCGACCCGGCGAACTTCGTACCGCTTAACCTATTACTATTTTGTGCATGTATTATAAACTACTTATAAACCTTCCTCTTGAATCACTCTATCTATTAAAAAAACCGCATCAAAATCCGTTGCGTATTTTTAAAGATTTAAGCATACATAGGGACAGACGCGGGAAGCGACTTCATTTTATACTATGTATTGAAGTAAGTTTCTAGGTATGGCGAGCTTAATAACTACATTAATTGTTCAGATCACATTGAATATCAATACATAGTATTAGTAGAAGTAGTAAGTATAAAATTATGTCGTATTCCGCGTCTGTCCATAAGTATGCTTAATCTCTAAAACTACGCAACGGGTTTTGATGCGGTTTTTTTTAATACTTAGATAGATTGATTCAAGTTCAAGAGGAAGGTTTACAAGTATGCACACAAAAGGTTAGGCGGTAGGAATTTCGCCGGGTTGACTAGTACCTCTAAGATCCTGTAGGTAAACGCGGTCAGAATCTATCTAACTACCGTCTTATGTATATTATGTATTGAGTGGTATTAGTTGGTACCATTTGCGATAACAAGCTCTGTATGTGTAGCACTGATAACAATACTGCAATTCAGTGTCGCTCGTAATGACATGAAATTTATTATTATTACTTACACTAAGCGATTGAATGGTTCATTTATTATGGTTTATTATAGTTAACTATGATTCAAATACCAATATTTATTTCTTATTAATATTTTCTTATAATTTTCAAACATATATATATTTATCTTAATTTATTTTGTTCGTTTAGCAATTACTGTATTAGTAGTAGGGTTCATGATTTCTCGAGTTTATCTGTTTCTCGGGTCTCGAGAATTCTCGAGGCCAATTTCTCGGGTCTTCTCGGGTTGTCGAGAAATTTACATTTACCTATGTTTTGGCATCGAAAAGCGATTCAAATAATGAAAAAAGTGGACAAAAAATTAACCATGTAAATCATAATAAAAAAAACTTATTTTAAACCAATAAATTGAGTGGTTTCTCTGCCAAATATAAGTTTTAATCTTTACCAATATTATAAAGAGGAAAGATTTGTTTGTTTGTTTGTATGTTTGTTTGTTTGTAACGAATAGGCTCCGGAAATACTGAACCAATTTAAAAAATTCTTTCACTGGTAGGAAGCTAAACTATCCCCGAGTGACATAGGCTATATTAGATTTTCAAAATAATTAGGGATCCTTACTTAAACTCGAATAATGTAGCCAAAGATGCATTTTTTACCCGTTGTTTACATATTTTGACAGTGGGTGGTTGTTGTTGTAGTTTTTAAATTTGCCCCGTCTGGGCAGGCAAAGGAACTTAGTCCATACAGCCAATACAGTTGGTGCTTTGTTGTTGTTTTTTTTTTACCAAGCCCATTCTGAGCAGGCAAAAGAACATAGTCTATAGAGCCAAGTGTTTTGTAATATCTTAAATTCTGTGGCGTAACGAAGTTCGCCGTGTCAGCTAGTAAATAATAATACTAGAAAAAAAATGTTCTCTCAATATTCATATTAAACCTTTAACTAATAAAAATAGTCAACGTTAAACTAAAAGTATAGTTAGTATATAAGTATATTAAGTGTTTAAATTTAAAGAAGAATTTATAGAAAAGAAGGACATGAGTCGCTTAACTAAATAAACAATGAAAATCGATGATAATGACAGCATTCGAAAACTATTGCTGCTTTTCGGGGGGCATGTACTGTTGTCGTCTTTAAAAAGCCGCAATGATTTTTGAATGCTGTCACTGACACAAAATTTTCATTGTTAATTCAGGGGCGAACTGGTTCGATACTAGCGCCACTTCGATTAATAATAAATATATTCTAAACCACGGCCGAAATCAAAAATATGCGCCTTTGACGCCCTAGATAGACGCCTTAGAATTTTTAAGGCTCTGTTATTTAGCTTTTAGGATAATGATCATAGAAATATTTTTTATTAAACTAAAGTGGCCACTTTAGACAACAAACGGTTTATTCCTTAGAACCTGAAAACTACACTACTGGGCCTTAAAAATTCTAATCAAATCAAATCAAATCAAATATATTTATTTGTGAAGCACATGTAAAATAAGATGTTAACAATTTATACAGTGTCAATGTGTTCTGCCGTTAGACATACAAATATTTTAACAAAATCTTAGTGATAATATTTACAACATGCAGAAAGTACATAGGTAACATATAATTTTTATTTATCAAATTAAATTAAGCAAGATCTAATCTAATCTAGCAATCTAAGCAAGATTATCTAGGGCGTCAAAGACGCATATTTTTATTTCGGCCATGGTTTAGAAGATATTAATTATTTATCGGAAGTGGCGCTAATTTCGCACCGTGTAAGCCCTTAAATTAGCGACTTAATACCCAGATGTAGGTAGTGAAATTCATAAGATTATAAATTTAATTTGACAAATTAAAACACAAAATATTAACAAACAGTACACTGTCAAGCTTTCTAATTGAGCTCTATCGAATTGTAGTTGTCTTGTTATCAATTTCGTTAACTATTGCCGCTTTCGTAAAGTAAATTTTAAAGAAACCAACAATGTTTAAGATAATCGCTTGTTTTACGATTACGATTTTGGTTACGAGACTCCACCGCGTACCATTATTATGCTTATAAAAGGAAAAAGAACATTTTTATCTTTAACGTAATTCACGAACTTATTTGCACTACATAGACTCAAATATGATTTCTCGAGTTCTCGACTTTTCTCGAGCATAATTTCCCGGGAACAAAACCCACAGATTTCCCGGGAATTCTCGACCCGAGAATTCCCGGGAATGAACCCTAATTAGTAGGTAAGTAGCTATAATTTTTTAGAATATCAGTGTAAAATTTAAATTATCTCTTTACTTTTAGCATTTTAATTTATCGTATTTTGATTGTCTATTTATTCTATTTTTTATTTATTTATTTTAGTTATTTATATTACATTTTAATTATTTGTGATGTTAATGCATGCAAATACAATTTTAGTTTTAATATAGGGTACCTGAGTTACAGACTTTGTTAAAAAGCCTAGTTCAGGTTACCACATGTTTTTATGCTGTTTTTGTAATTTGATCAATAAATTATTATTATTATTATTATTAACTTCTATTGTGATAATTGAACAAAACTTATCTCATACTAGCTGACATAGCGAACTTCGTAAGTTTACACAATAAATTAACAATGTTCACCAGGGAAAGTGTACAATTTCTAGTTGTGAAACAATGTTCAAACAGCCTTATCGATTCTTAAAACAATAAAATGTATCCTCTTTAATAATGTTGAAGTAGATTATTAGTTATTATATTAGTTTATTAAGTTATTTATTTTATTATCAAAATTAAAATGCTATGTTATAGTGGTCCCTCTCGCTATGGCGAGAAATAAAAAACGCGAAAAAAATTGAATTTCGCGCCATACCGAGAGGGATCACCATAAATACATGTTTTTTTTTTTAAATATTACACAGTAGGATTACGGTTGATCTCTTTACTAAACAAGCCTGAATTTCGGCTTATTGCGATCAGTGAACTAAGCTTAAGGAGTATTATATTTACAGGCTGGAGTATAACCAGAAGCTAACTTTGCTTAGTGCAAACAGAATAGTTGGTGACTTAATTCGAGAAATCATTTATTTTTACTAATATAATCATCATCATCTCAGCCGACTTCCCCACAAATCGCCACATAATGTTTTGGCTCATTGTTTCATAGATAGAGATAAAAGAGATTATCAGTACATAGTATAAAAAAAGTCACCTTAAATGGAGCTACTAAATCAATACATAGTATAAAATGAAGTCGCTTCCCGCGTCTGTTCCTATGTATGCCATACATCTTTAAAACTATGCAACGAATTTAGATGCGTTTTTTTTTTCAGACAGAGGAGATTCAAAAGGAAGGTTTATAGTATGTATAATTAATGCACAACATAGTAATAGGTAATGCAGTACAAAGTTCGCCGCGTCGACTAGTAAGTATCATAATATAAAAGTCGGAAATATCATGAAAACTTTTCCAAGCATAATCAGGCTTTTACGAAGAGAGTCACAGTTTTATATTATTTTCCTTGTCCATTGACGCTAGGTTCGTTAGAGGATTCATGAAGCTGGCTCATTACACGACTTCGTTACTGGCTGATAACAAGAACGGATATTTCTTTTTTATTTTACTCCAATGCTCTGTTTCTATGTTTGAAATAAAATAAAATCGGCAACGGGTGCTTTGAAAAGGATGTTAAGGGTTCCGTAGAAGATAAGATTGGAATTATCAAGTGGAGACCGTGCACCGGAAGACGCAGAGTAAGCAGAGCCCCACAAGGTTGTCAGACACCCTGTTGAAGGTTATGAGAGTGCAATGGACCCTAATTTATATCAAATTTAGTATTTTATAACACAGTTACCAGTACACCTTGCAGATCTTCGCTAATTGTCATACTATACGCATGAAAAAGATGCAGTTAACCACCTAGATGCATATCTTCTTCCGAAGCTCGCAAATTTATACGACCGTAGTCTTATATAAACTTAGTTTACTATGCGCATTATCACTTTTGGAGTACTGTACGTACTTATGTATAACATCACAATACGTTCGAGTATAGAAGTAAGTATACGATTTTTATATCTCTTCTTGTGTTCTTAAAATTAAAGTTCCATTTTGAGTTGCAAAGGCTCCCGTAATATGCAAATCTATAATGCGGTGAAGGCAAACCTAAACAACAAAAGCCACGATAGAAGATCCTTCAACAGAAAGGATGAAACCCTAAAACTAGAGGACCTTGTTAGGAGTTTACTGCTTGCTGTGTGTACGTTGGTATTTTTATAAATAGCCTGGTTATCTTTAACTGGTGGTCTTTTAAGGTTCAACGCAGATCTGTCGAGGCGTGGGTATGATACAGGCCGCGTCACGGAAAACAGCGCTGGAATATGTCTGGAAGAATGAAATTCGCTTGGCAGCCAGCGCTCTTTCTATAGGCCGCGTCAAGTAAAAATAACGCTGTTTGCAAGCGAATTTCTGTTAAGAGTGTATAGTGTATACTACCTCTTATGTCTGCTCCATGGTTGATCACCATAGCAACCTCTGTTTGTTTACTGCCTTTACAAAATATATCTTTTACTTGCAAAACGTGTTTCTATATTCTAAACTTAATATGGTAGCAGAGCGTGGTTAAAAATCGAAAATATAGTCACGCGGAAGTATTGTATAAGGAACTACAAACATGCCGAAGACTAATTTCGTTATTGATCCACTAAACCGAGACAACTACGACACTTGGGTCATACAAGCTCAAGCTGTGCTGGTAAGGAATCGATTGTGGAAGTATGTAGAAAGTCCGCTAGAGCCGAAAGCTAGTGCCGGTGATATTGAAGGTGACAGTCAGGCTAAATCTGAGCTAATCCTTTTAATTGAACCATCACAACTGAAAGACATTAAAAAATGCACTACCGCTAAAGCCCTGTGGGACAAACTCAAAGAAACACACGCAAGTAAAGGCCCCGCACGTAAAGCATCCCTTCTTAAGCAGTTAATACTTACTAAACATGAAGGAAGCGACATACGTGCACATCTAAGTAAGTTCACAGATACAGTTGATAAACTGGCAGACATGGATATGATCATAAATGAGGATCTGCTAAGCATTCTGATGCTGTACAGTCTGTCCTCTGATTTTGATAATTTTCGCGTTGCGATTGAGACACGCGACAACCTGCCAAAACCTGATGATCTTAAAATTAAGATAATAGAAGAGAGCGACGCCCGTCACCGTTACACTCAAGTCTACAATCATCAGCCAAACGATGAAGAAGAAAGTGCACTGTATGCATCATGCAAATTATGTAAGAAAACAGGAAACAGCATCTTTCAGAAGAAATCACATAAAATTTGTACCAACTGCTGGAAGAAGAATAAGAAAACACAAAAAGACAAAGCTGACATTCCTACTTCTAGCTACGCTGATGAGTGCTTTCTTGCATCAAACGGTAACGACCAAGACGACTGGGTACTTGACAGTGGATGTACCTCTCACATGACGCATCACCGTGAGTACTTCAAAGAGCTGAAAGCCACAACGAAGAAACTCAACTTCGCGTCAGATCAATCTACGGATATAAAAGGAGAAGGCAGAGTGACGCTCACAAGCACAAGCAAACGTGGGAACATTCATCTCGACGATACTCTGTATGTTCCGTCTCTTCGTAGAAATTTACTATCAGTGTCAAAGATGACTCAGCGTGGAGCTTGCGTAAAATTCAGTAAGGACAAAGCTACTGTACATAACAGTAAAGGTCGCTTACTGCTCACTGCTGAAAGATCTAGCCACACTGGTTTGTATTTAATAAAATCACCAAATATTGTTCGCAATAACGCAGCAATATCTGAAAACAGAAAACAAGGCTCTATAAAAGATTGGCTGAGGAAGCTTGGACATATAAACGACACGGATCCTCATATAGCGCTCAACAACGAGAGCCTAAGTGGATTAAATTTCGACAAAAACGAGACTTTGATTTCCATATTACCAAGCCCTCCTCAGAGAACAACAGAACGATTGGAGATCGTCCACAGTGACGTGTGTGATCCCTTCACACTTAGTTCTGATAAACTTATTCCCGATCCTATTGAACAGGATGATAATGTAAATAACAAACAGAAAACACATATCGACCCGGAACCAGAAGACTACATCTCTGATCATGGATTAAACTCTGAACATGAACTAAATCACTACCATTTTAGAGACAGAGCTGCCACACAACGTTACGATGACTTCGTATTGGTGGCTTTTCATGAAATTGAAAATAAAAACAGAGATCCGGATACTTTCAAACAAGCACTGGATTCTCCTGATAAGTATAAATGGCTTGAAGCAATGATTAGCGAGATCAGTTCATTTAAAGAAAATCAAACTTGGGACTTCGTCGATTTACCCAAAGGATGTAAGGCCATACCCTGCCAATGGATTTTTACATCAACAGCCAATCCTGATGGCTCTGTAAATAAATTTAAGGCTAAGATAGTAATCGAAGGCTATTCACCTAAACACGATCTACTTAACGGAACAGTAGAAGAAGAAATTTACTTCAAACAACCAGAAGGTTACAACGACAGAACGAAAAGAGTTTACAAACTAAAACTTCGTTCTTTTGGAGCTTGGACTTAACTAGAATTTATTCAAAATTCTAAAAAGTTGATAGGGTGTTAAGAGTGTATAGTGTATACTACCTCTTATGTCTGCTCCATGGTTGATCACCATAGCAACCTCTGTTTGTTTACTGCCTTTACAAAATATATCTTTTACTTGCAAAACGTGTTTCTATATTCTAAACTTAATAATTTCATTATTCCCATGCTCTTTTTACGTGACGCGGCCTGAGGTGGAAACTCTTGCTATGGCGCGAAATGAAAATTTTTGAATTTCGCGCCATAGCGAGAGATACCACCTTAAATGGATTTCTAATTTATAGGCTTTAGAAATCTGTTTATATTGTCTATAGAGACACAATGATTAAAAACAATAGCTACACTATACTAGCTCCATGTTTAAAACTAGGGTTCATTCCCGGGAATTCTCGGGTCGAGAATTCCCGGGAAATCTGTGGGTTTTGTTCCCGGGAAATTATGCTCGAGAAAAGTCGAGAACTCGAGAAATCATATTTGAGTCTATGTAGTGCAAATAAGTTCGTGAATTACGTTAAAGATAAAAATGTTCTTTTTCCTTTTATAAGCATAATAATGGTACGCGGTGGAGTCTCGTAACCAAAATCGTAATCGTAAAACAAGCGATTATCTTAAACATTGTTGGTTTCTTTAAAATTTACTTTACGAAAGCGGCAATAGTTAACGAAATTGATAACAAGACAACTACAATTCGATAGAGCTCAATTAGAAAGCTTGACAGTGTACTGTTTGTTAATATTTTGTGTTTTAATTTGTCAAATTAAATTTATAATCTTATGAATTTCACTACCTACATCTGGGTATTAAGTCGCTAATTTAAGGGCTTACACGGTGCGAAATTAGCGCCACTTCCGATAAATAATTAATATCTTCTAAACCATGGCCGAAATAAAAATATGCGTCTTTGACGCCCTAGATAATCTTGCTTAGATTGCTAGATTAGATTAGATCTTGCTTAATTTAATTTGATAAATAAAAATTATATGTTACCTATGTACTTTCTGCATGTTGTAAATATTATCACTAAGATTTTGTTAAAATATTTGTATGTCTAACGGCAGAACACATTGACACTGTATAAATTGTTAACATCTTATTTTACATGTGCTTCACAAATAAATATATTTGATTTGATTTGATTTGATTAGAATTTTTAAGGCCCAGTAGTGTAGTTTTCAGGTTCTAAGGAATAAACCGTTTGTTGTCTAAAGTGGCCACTTTAGTTTAATAAAAAATATTTCTATGATCATTATCCTAAAAGCTAAATAACAGAGCCTTAAAAATTCTAAGGCGTCTATCTAGGGCGTCAAAGGCGCATATTTTTGATTTCGGCCGTGGTTTAGAATATATTTATTATTAATCGAAGTGGCGCTAGTATCGAACCAGTTCGCCCCTGAATTAACAATGAAAATTTTGTGTCAGTGACAGCATTCAAAAATCATTGCGGCTTTTTAAAGACGACAACAGTACATGCCCCCCGAAAAGCAGCAATAGTTTTCGAATGCTGTCATTATCATCGATTTTCATTGTTTATTTAGTTAAGCGACTCATGTCCTTCTTTTCTATAAATTCTTCTTTAAATTTAAACACTTAATATACTTATATACTAACTATACTTTTAGTTTAACGTTGACTATTTTTATTAGTTAAAGGTTTAATATGAATATTGAGAGAACATTTTTTTTCTAGTATTATTATTTACTAGCTGACACGGCGAACTTCGTTACGCCACAGAATTTAAGATATTACAAAACACTTGGCTCTATAGACTATGTTCTTTTGCCTGCTCAGAATGGGCTTGGTAAAAAAAAAACAACAACAAAGCACCAACTGTATTGGCTGTATGGACTAAGTTCCTTTGCCTGCCCAGACGGGGCAAATTTAAAAACTACAACAACAACCACCCACTGTCAAAATATGTAAACAACGGGTAAAAAATGCATCTTTGGCTACATTATTCGAGTTTAAGTAAGGATCCCTAATTATTTTGAAAATCTAATATAGCCTATGTCACTCGGGGATAGTTTAGCTTCCTACCAGTGAAAGAATTTTTTAAATTGGTTCAGTATTTCCGGAGCCTATTCGTTACAAACAAACAAACATACAAACAAACAAACAAATCTTTCCTCTTTATAATATTGGTAAAGATTAAAACTTATATTTGGCAGAGAAACCACTCAATTTATTGGTTTAAAATAAGTTTTTTTTATTATGATTTACATGGTTAATTTTTTGTCCACTTTTTTCATTATTTGAATCGCTTTTCGATGCCAAAACATAGGTAAATGTAAATTTCTCGACAACCCGAGAAGACCCGAGAAATTGGCCTCGAGAATTCTCGAGACCCGAGAAACAGATAAACTCGAGAAATCATGAACCCTATTTAAAACATGCCCGAATCGCTCCTCAACCCTGTACCTTAAACGTTGGAGACCAGAGCCTCTAGTCTCTTAAACTTCTATTACTATTCTACTATTACTCTATTACTACAGTTATGTCAAAAATTGCGAGTCTCGTAACTTAGATCCTGTAAGAATAATAGAATAAAGATACTATCAAGTATTTGAAGATCAAACGAGACTCGCAATTTTTGACATAATTGTAGTAGGAGTAATAGTAGAATAGTAATAGAATAGAAGTATAAACGTAAGTTTAAGAGACTGGAGGCCCAGTTTTAGTCGTTAAATGGGTATAGTACAAATGTGCGCTGGACCTTAATCTCAATAAGTTTTATTGAAATAATAATGTTATAAGTTAATGTTGCGTGACATTGGGTTTATAGGGAGCTCGATTACCGAACTCTAATTACTCGTGAAATAATAATACTAACTTCGTTATTATTTTTATCCTTTATCAAAGATATTATAAAAATAATAATAACATAATAACACATCACACTCAGAGCCCCTTACTAGGAAGAACCTGAACCTCTAGGGAGCCCGAAACACACACAGAGACGAACATCACATCCAGACCGGAAACAAACATCGATATTCACCATATCAATATTCGCCCCGCGCGGGAATCGAACCCGGGTGCACACGCTTACTCAGTCCACATCACTGCCAACTGAGCCACGGAGCAGTCAAACTAGGTAAGTCAGACTAGGTGAAGAGTCTTTTGTCGTGGGTGGCGGCATAGTATATTACCACCCCATATCCCCCAATGAGAGTTGCAAAAGGCGACTGCCAAAAGACGGGCTACAGCGTTCTTGGTTAGAAGATCTTGAATAGCCATACCAAGATCGCTAACCCCGCTTGTCAAGCGTGGCGATTACGGCAAAGTCCCCCACAGTGATGATCTGGGGTAGGCCTATGTCTAGCAGTGGAATTCTCTTGGCTGAGATCATAATGGTAAATTGAAAAAAAAAAAAAAAAAAAATCTTGGATATATTAATAATCATCGGTTGGTTTGAGACGTATTGCTTCGGGTGCTTCCCGGGTTTCTCTATGTCAGATGCAGTGGTGGTCACCGGGGGGTTTTAGTCAGTACGAGTCCGACATAACCTTCGTCTCTCTCCCGACCGATGAGGTACCCATAACGGGTTTCCCCTCGAGGAAAAAAAAAGAAGGATAATTTGAAAAAAAAGGCGAAGAAACAAAAAAGCCCGCAATGAAAAAAACTAATTTCAGGTAGAAACCATTAACACAGGTTTACTTCAATGCACCTCGCTTCAGACATCTCTCTTCCAGTGTAATGTCCCGTTTCGCCCCACATGCGTCGGAAGCCGTCATAACTCAGAAACGCCTTCTTCTGTACTAAAACCAACGTTACGTAGTGATGGGTAAAGACTGTTAGGTCTATTTACAATACATTACAATACACAACCTTTTTATAGCAAACAAAGTAATTTGATTACTCACAATAGAAGCCGTTTCATATAAATAGCATTGATTTTTTAAACTTATTGCTAAAGAACGTTTTATTCCAGGTTGTTAGGCGGTAGACAAAGTGATGTGTCTCCTTATGTTGCTATTTTTCAGATTCAAAATGTTGGTCATTAAATTTTGTACGTGAGTTGATTCATTCTGAATTTTCATCGTATTTATTCTGCTTTTGGAGTTTATTTTCAGAAAACATTTATTCTATCCAATTCTTCCGGAATCTGTAAAACTCAAATCCAATCTGTAATACTCTTTTTTATGCGGATCTTCAGGTCTATACGTAGTGGATTATTACTAACCTAACTCTCAGTGATATAAAGTTTAAAAATTCAAGAAAAAAAGCGTGGTTGCTTCAAAAATCAATAGAAAACCCGATATCGGTACAGCACTAGAACACGAACGTGTCTAACGACGGAAAAGGAGCAAAACTGCCCCCGTACGGGACACGCCAATAAAACTTGTACGAGAAATATGGGATATCTCTGTGCGGGCCCGATGTGCTAAGCTAATGCTAAATGGCGTTTTCCTAAATGCGGGCTTTTCTAGGTAACTATTTGAAAATGATACTGGAGGCTTTTTTGTGGTCGACGCGACATATTATGGCTGGTTATCGTTATAATAATGATTTGTGTAATTGTGCACTGGCCAGTGTCACTTTTTTGTATTTCGAACAATTTTTTTTTTTAATTCCTAGTTAAATACTTTTCTTTATTATTATAAATGTAATTTTCACTCCAAAACCATTGTTTTCTAACAGCCTTAAATACAATTAACACAATTAATACAAGTTTACCACAAATTAATGTATGAATAGCTTATATACCATTTTGAATTTTTGAAAATAATCTATAGCCTGTATTTTTCAGGCATGATGGTGGATTCTAATAGTAAAATATTTAGTAGTTTGAGAGTCTATTCCTAAGTTTAGATGTTGATTAGTTAAAACCAGATTCTTATAAGTTTAGTATGGTGCATCTAAATCATCAAAGATAAATTAACGATATACCCAGATAAAACAAAAAGTAATCAAACTTTCAAGTAGTTTTACAGAAAAAAAAGATCAAAAGGTAAGTTTCCTAAAACCCTCAAACTTAGAAAGCGAAACTATCTCATTTATGTGATAGAAGTTGGGAGCTGAAACTATGGCGCAGTAATAAAAGAATATCGAGCGTGAAATTAGTTGAGTAGTTTTGGAAACATATTGTGTTTGTACGGTTTCTTCTATTATTTCTTGCAAAGAAGCAGTTTATATGGTTTATAATAAAACGAGAGTGTCCCTGCAACTCTGCCAGTGTATTTACAATATTTATGTAAAAATTCAAATTCAAATTCAAATTCTTTATTCAATATAGGATACAAGATATCACCTATTGAAATTCAATTAGACTACATCTAATCTAATTGCTATTGATACCTTATTTGGTAAAGTATCCTATACTGTGAGTGGCGAGGTAGTTCAGGGTGCCCACCAATTGGCTCAGGTAAACAAATGTTGGCCTTGCCTCACGACCGTGAAAAAAAAACCGTGACGTCTCCGTAGCTCAGTAGCGTAGCGCGTTCCGCCTTTGATTAGGGCACGGAAGGTTGTGGGTTCGATCCCCGCAGAAAACACCACCATATTGATTGCAGGCTTGAATCACCTGATTGTCCGAAAAGTAAGATGATTCCGTGCTTCGGAAGGCACGATAAGCCGTTGGTCTCGGCCGCAGTAGTGGTCGTTATAACCGCGGCGACAAGCTGGCCCCTTGTCACGTTGGTAATAAAGCATAAACTCGGCTAAATTTAGGTCCGGCTCTTGAGCTGGTGCCTCTGCCTAACCCTTCGGGGAATAAAAGGCGTGACATTATGTTATGTTATGCTATCTCATGTCTGTCAGTTGATAGTAAGTAAGAACTGTTGTATTCTGCATTAATTAAATGCTGTTTTATTTTCAAAACATTTGAAATCCTATAAAAATTACATTACTAAAATGGACTGTAATGTATTATTTATTCGTAGACTCTAATTTAGTCTGAATGAACAATGAACACTGAAAAGTGTTTACAGAAATAGCAACGTGAATCAATACTATGCACATTATTTGGCGCAAATTAACGGCAAACCAAGAGCGATTCAGCAAAGTTGAATTTAATGGCTTTCTAACTAGACTCTGATGGTCAGCAGACTTGGCGGGAATAACTGGGAATATTCCATGGACCATCTATGAAGATGGAATTAAGCGTTAAATTATATAAAGCAAGTTTCTGTACAGCCACAGATAACGCTTTATTTTCATAATGATAAAAATCATCCAGTAAAATATAAACCTTTCATAGCTCGCCAAAAACAGGAAACGATTTGAGGGTAAGGTTGCTGTAAAAGCCATAGCTGCTACGTACTATTAGGTATTCTGTGGCTTGACATAAGAGTTGGCGCTCGCAATAAGGCTCTCAAGTTTTTCTCAAGGGCTTTCCTAGTGGCCTTTTGCGAAACCCATGGGTGGAGTTATTCTATGCCGCCACTACTCACCAAAATTAAAAAAATTGAGTAGTAGAGAAAAAGGGGAAATGGGCCTGCAAATCGCTAATAGCCTAACAGCGATGTCTTTCACGCAACCCAAAAATATACACATGATTGCATTGAGTCTATTTCGATGGTTAGTCCGTGGAAACAGATAACCCACTTGATTACTGAAGGATTGAAGGCGATTAAGCTCTATGGAGGTGGTGAATGATTAGATATACTGAATCCTGAATTGATGATTGGATAGGGATGGTGCTGCGCTGGCTAATGACTCGTAAATGCAATATTCGTTGATCACGGCCACTATGTCAAATAAACGGGAAAAACTCATGCTAGTTCCTCCATTTCGTTAAGATTACCCATATCTATCTATGTTTCAATATCTTTATTTTTTAATTTATAAATTACTTTGAAAACGATCCCTCAAAAATGTGTAAAATTGTAAAAAATATACTTAGCGTTTTCAGATGTCCAATATTATTAATACCGTGAAAATTACACAAAAAAAGAAATGAAAAGGTATCTGCAAAACATATTATATTCCATTATATTGCTGAAAGAATAAATAGGTTACCTATCGGTTAAGTTTTTAAGCGCAATAACCCTGTTAGTCATTAAAAGTTAATAAGCATTTTAGTTATATCAATTTAGACTGGTTGTCACTTATTTACCACACAACAAACCAGAGAAGTAGACCTCTAGTAAAGCAACTCGAAACCTACTGTATCTTTATGAATAATACGGAAAAAGTCTCCAGAGCGTGGAGTAAGCTCTTAAAAACACAGTTATAATTTAACAGCCAGCACACATTAATTCACCAATAATACCTACACATCAATTTGGTTTTAGGAAAGGGCGGTCTACCTTAGACGCAGGTCACAAACTCATCAGCGATGTCTATGGAGCCTGGGAGGATTCTCACGATGCTATTGGGGTTTTCTGTGACCTCTCGAAGGCTTTTGACTGCGTTGATCATGAGACTTTGCTACTTAAATTACAGCACTATGGCTTAATTGATAAATCACTTGATCTACTTGCCTCTTATCTTACTGATCGCGACCAACGAGTGGACGTGGGTGGTGCGGTGTCTGCAGGTTGTCCTATCAAGATTGGTGTACCTCAGGGATCGATATTGGGGCCTTTCCTATTCCTAGTCTACATAAATGATCTCCCTTACATGTTAGATAAACTTACTGATGTTGTCCTCTTTGCGGACGACACCTCTTTAACATTTAAAGTTAAACGAGGTGACTCCCTCAACTTAGATATAAACAAAACATTAGTGGAGATTTCTCAATGGTTTACTTCTAATAATTTACTTTTGAACGCAAAGAAAACTAATTGCATTAAGTTTTCCTTGCCAAATGTGACTGCTTATGATACAGACATACATTTGGACAATAACAAGCTTAATCTGGTAAATCAAACTGTATTCCTTGGTATCACTCTAGATTCGAAACTTCAGTGGGGCCCCCATATCTCAAATCTTGCGGCAAGGCTCAGTTCGGCTGCGTACGCAATCTGGAAAATCAGAAAATTAACTGATGTTTCTACCGCGAGACTTGTGTATTTCAGTTACTTTCATAGCTTAATGACCTATGGCTTGCTTCTATGGGGAAGAGCTGCAGATATTAACGTCATTTTTATACTACAAAAACGCGCAATTAGAAACATTTATCAGCTTAAAGCTCGCGAGTCCCTCAGACAAAAATTCAAAGAAATTGATATTTTGACGCTTCCGTCCCAGTACGTCTTTGAAATTATTATGTATACTCGTAAAAACTTACATATGTTTGATAAAAAATGTGATAAAATTAAAGACCTTAGAACGCGTAGCAAAAACAAACTAAGTATTCCACAGAACAGACTAAAACGGACAAACAAATGCTTTATAGGAAACGAAGTAAGATTTTATAACAAGATCCCAGAAGAGATTTTGATCCTGAATGATAATGAGTTTAAAACTCGTATCAAAAAAGGTTTGATTAAGAAAGCTTATTACAATGTTGATGACTATGAAAACGACAAAGACGCATGGAAGTAGTCTAGCTCTGCACGATATTTTCATTATTTCATGTATGTACTTTAAATCTTATTAATTTATGTTCTTTGTACTGTAAATTGAATTGTAATGTCACATATATAAGAACAAAAAAAAAAAAAAGAGAGAAATTGTAAAGTAGAGTTTGTTACCCCTTTCTTCTCTACGCTGTAAAATCATTGCGAAAGGGAGTAGAATCATTTGACAGAGGAGGGCTCGTTTGGGGGCGTCTCCAGGCGACCATTGTCGTAAGGCAAGGCAAACATTGTTTGCCAGAGCCAATTAGTGGGCACCCTGAACTACCTCGCCTCTATCAGTATAGGATACTTTACGAAATAAGGTATCAATATTAATTAGATTAGTCTAATTGACTTTCAATAAGCGATATCTTGTATCCTGTATTGAATAAATCATTTTTTACTTTACTTTACTTTACAATCAACAAGCTGTACTACTATCCATTCTTCTGTAGGTTCCCCAACCCAAGCCCTAACTTATAAACTAAATAACATAATAATAATCATCTAAACTTTAGATGTTAATATTACTAACTTTAGATACAAAAACAATGTCACGTGAAACATGAAACATTGTTCATTCAATAGCCACAGGATCGTTACATCAAAACTTGAAGTTAACATTCAAATACAACACGTCCCGAATTCCCGACTTGGAGAAACTTCTAGAACAGATAAACCCGGTTTCGTTACAACTTGGCCCTTGGTTCGGATGGGACATGAATGTAATAAGATTCTCAGTAGCTGCTCCCGTATAGACAAATGTATATCAACTAAAGTTGACGTAAAAGCGGAAATTTGAACTATATTATTAGATTAATAACACTATAACACATAATAACACAACACACTCAGAGCCCCTAACTAGTAAGAACCTGTATCTAGGGTGCCCGAAACATATACAGAGACGAACATTACACCCAGACCGGAAACAAACATCGATATTCATCATACCAATGTTCGCCCCGCCAGGAATCGAACTCAGGTGTACACACTTACTCAGTCTACTGCCAACTAAGCTACGGAGCAGCAGATAGTTGTTAAGTATACCTATTATTAGTTTAATATGGATAGACCAGATAAAGATTGCTGCTTGGGAGATATGGATGAGACAAGCAGACGATAGAAGGAACTGGAAAATTATTGGAGTGGCTTTCGTCCACCAGTGGGCAGATGTATGATAAATATAGGA
Source organism: Euspilapteryx auroguttella (assembly GCA_951802225.1). Lineage (NCBI taxonomy): Eukaryota > Metazoa > Arthropoda > Insecta > Lepidoptera > Gracillariidae > Euspilapteryx > Euspilapteryx auroguttella. The sequence goes on along the minus strand of OX637657.1, from coordinate 8,262,805 downwards.
GGGAAAAAAACAAGACACCGGTGGTAAAATGAAAGTGAATCATGCGGGAGTATACATATTATTTGATGCAAGTCGCTCAAGACCGCTCGGTATGGCTATCTGTGGCCTCCCAATCCAGTCAGCATAGACGTTTTTTGGCTGAAATGTTGATAAAGACCAGATACTTATTGTATTAAGAAACGGACTTTTGCTCAGAAATTAACCGTGTTGTGGCGGCATAAAAACGCGTCCTCATCTCTTCCCATTGTTGTCGTAGGTGACTAAGGCCGCATTTATAGGCACGCGGGGCGTTGCGCGGGGCGTGCTGAGATTAATTCAAACGTAAAGCAATGTATGAGACCATTAACGGAGACGCGTTCGCGGGGGCAGACGCGAGCACTTCCGCGGGACCGCAGAGCGGCGCCCGCGGCTGTGCCCGCGTCGGTGCCCGCACGACGCGCCGCGACTCCGTAAATGAGGCCTTAAGAAATACCCGAAGGACGGTCTGCACTGCAGTTCCTTTGTTAAAAAACTTTTAGAGCCTACTGCGATTGCCAGCCCGCCTGCCAATGGCGTCAGTTCTGTTTCGAATATATATTTTTTTTTTTTTTTGGACATTGCAGGCTTGAATCACCTGATTGTCCGAAAAGTAAGATGATTCCGTGCTTCGGAAGGCACGTTAAGCCGTTGGTCCCGGCCGCAGTAGTGGTCGTTATAACCGCGGCGACAAGCTGGCCCCTTGTCACGTTGGTAATCAAGCATAAACTCGGCTAAACGTGGGTCCGGCTCTCAAGCCGGTGCCTCTGCCTAACCCTCCGGGGAATAAAAGGCGTGATATTATGTATGTATGTATTTTTTTTCTAGTTGCCGTATGAAATTTATGATGGTAAATAGCTTTACTAGTCAGTGGCATTCCGTTACTTACACTTAAGTTTAAACTAGGTTAAACTGATAACGAAACATAGTTTGATTTAGAGTTAAAATTTTACAGAGCAATGGATGATAAGGTTTTCAATGTACTCAGATTTAACTTCAAACGCATTAAAATAATAATCAACACAATCCACAATATACCTAACTAGGTAATTCCGATACGCCCTGCAGTACCGGGTCGAAGAATAGGACTGAGGTATCCCCTGCCTATCGTAAGAGGCGACTAAGAGAGGACCCCGGGGTCGATGGGTGCACGAGGCGGGGGCCTCGTGTAGTCATGTAACGGCCCCGAGAAGGACGGCGGAACGCGGTGTCCCGATTCCGCCGTCGAGCGTAGGAAGAGCCAGCCGCGCTCAGGGGGGACTACCACCACTTATCCCCCCGTAAAGAGGCTATACAGCCAATGCTGGAGGGGGTCGCGGAGTTGAACATAACGATCGAAAGATCACCCATGATCCCCTTGCCAACAGCCGAGATGGACACCGGCGGGGTTTTAGTGGGTGCGAACCTCACATAACCCTGCGACTCCCCCTGGGGTCGCAGGGTACTAAAAAAAAGGTAGTTCCGATAGATATCTAATGCTGGACATAGGCCTCCCCCATAGATAGCCATAATGATCGGTCTTATATCACCCCCGTCCTATCCGTTCACTGCCACAACTGAAAGTTATCTGACCGCCTAGTCATAATTTTACAAAAAAAGTACCAAAAATCCATAAAAATACCTACCCTATCGTTAAAAGGATGCAAATTGAAAGCCTTTCAAATACCGCTCGCTAGTGCGAACTCGTCAGCTTTAATTTCAAAAGCACTAAACTAACACTAATCGATATTAACCCTTCAAAAGGCACCGAAAACAGGTTGCAAAACACCTCGACACCGCCACTAACGAACCTTTTGTTGCAGGACTTTGATACGTTTACATTCTGGATGTATACTTTTGAAAAGATGATTTCATTGTTGTATATTACATCGATATTTTAAGTACCTACTTTTACGTATTCTGTGTGTCGATAAACAAATTAATATTTTTCAGACCATTGCAAATAGCAAAAATTACACTTGATAACATAACATAACATAATCTCACGCCTTTTATTCCCCGAAGGGTTAGGCAGAGGTACCAGCTCAAGAGCCGGACCCACGTTTAGCCGATTTTATGCTTTATTACCAACGTGACAAGGGGCCAGCTTGTCGCCGATTACACTTGATAATCTTTCTCAACTCTGTTTAATATCGTTGCAATAGGACTCATAAATATTATTATTATTACTAGCCTTTGTTGTCCCACTGCTGGGCAAATGCCTCTTTCCCCTCCTTCCACACTTCCCTGTCCTGAGAAGCTTCCCACCAGTCACTATCGCGTGCTCCCGATTCATCGTTCCATCGCTTCATTGCTTTTAAATAGACCATAGTCTAAAATCTTCTCTTTAAAAGTACAGACATCTAGATGAAAATGAGTCGAAGTTCTGCAATAAAGAAGTTTTTAAAGATGTCTTTTACACCGATATCAGCGGCAGAATGTAGTCGTAGGCTACAACAAGTTAAAATCTTGAAACTCACACATTTTATATACTTATTTACTTTATAGGCATCTCTAGTACCCATTTTAAATCGAATTCGGAGGTGTGAAATCTGCAGCCATTATTTTAGGCTTTGCTGACCACCGCACGAGCTCGTTAGAGGAAAACTTTTGTACAAAAAATACATAAAATGACTTTTATCAGCAGTTTTCGCGATCGATTCGCTGATTTTGCGTCAATGTATATTTTTTTGTATACAATTTTATGGTTGCAAAATTTGGTTTAAAAAAGTACCTTTCACAAAAGGCAATATTTCGGTTGATTTTAAAAACGTCCTTGTTATACCTAGTAAATGAGGGAGGATGCCAAAATGAAACTATAAATCTTGTCTCCACTCCGAATTGATACACAGTTGAGTTTCGACTTTAAGACATTGAAGCATACGCTTGAAGAAGTATATGATGGCTCGAGACAGGTTAATCATTGCTCGGAACGATTGTCCGAGTATCATACTTGACCGAGTAGCCTCCGAACACTGACTTTGAATGTCAGCCTAAGATTACTCGTATTAAAATACAATTGTACGATGATTCTCATCGCACGATATCATTGCACGAACTTAGCCAATTATAACGACGCTTGAGAAGTCATCTTTCAACTGAAATTGTGATGTTGTTTAAAAACTCAAAGCTACGAATAGTCTTCTTGATGTATTGACGTCATCCTCAAATAAATATTCTGTGACGCAAATGAACCAGCTAAAAGCAGAAGCTACCAGGAAACGAGTCTGAAAGATAAACCCCTTTTTCCCCTCTTATGAAAAACATCTCACATCCGGTTCTTCAGCATTTACAAATGGGAGAACGTCCTTAAGCGTGGCTGGTATTCTTTGTGACATTTGAAATTAGAAAGAACCTCAACAAAAGGTTGAAATACCTATTACACTATATTAGCGCCATCGAGAAAAAAAAATCTAAATCATCTCAAATAGAAAAATATATCCTTTATGATATGACTGCTCCGTAGCTCAGTTGGCAGTGATGTGGACTGAGAAGCGGGTGCACCTGGGTTCGATTCCCGGCGGGGCGAACATTGATATGATGAATATCGATGTTTCATTCCCGGTCTGCGAGTAATGTTCGTCTCTGTATATGTTTCAGGCACCCTAGATTCAGGTTCTACCTAGTTTGGGGCTCTGAGTGTGATGTGTTAAAATAAAAGATATTAGATAATCTTTCTTAGTATTTTAGGGAGTTTTTGTTGCTTAGTTTTTAGGTAAAGACCTATACAATCTAGAAAAGGTGTAGCTTAAAGTGGCCGCTTTAGGTTTTTATTTAATTCACTTTTTTTTACCTCTACACATTTCACGCAGACTTCTACGACATGGAGTATAAAACCGTAAGTATATAATTTTAACTCACGCAAGATATTAAATATTACTCGTACTCATATGGCTGTGAAATATTATACAGGTAATGAGAAAAAAAGGTACGAGGTGTTGTATGTTGTATATGAATGGGTATTACTAAAAAGAAACCTTGGAAATATTAAATGTATTTTATAACCTAAAAATAGATAATTACAAAACATACTTTTTTATTTGTATAAACGTGTGTCCGGCTCTGATGAGTTGGTGCCTCTGCCTAAACCTTCGGAGAATACAGGCTTGAGATTATGTTACCTTATATTTAAAAAAAAAACTCAACGCATTTTAATTATGCATGTAATTGGGTTGAAACCATTGTGTTAACTGTAGTTTTTTTTTATCTGATGTAATTTTAACTACGCAAGTTTTGCCGTAATGATAATTGACTCAATGTTGAGAAATTCTAAAATCTAATAAATTTTGTACTAGATTTTACTAAAGATTATACAAACGTCTTACCATTTATGATATTCAGTAGCACTGGTTAATAACTAGATATAACAGATAAAAGTTTAGCAATCCTAAACTCTAATTCAGAAGATCGGAACTCTACATTGACCCACTGTTGAAAAAAATACTTCTTAAAATTTTTTTTTTTTTAGTAAATTGTCCAAGCAAATAAGCTGCTGTTGTTTGTTACCTCCCAAAATGATGATTTGTGCAATAGCTTAGGCAAAAATGAACAATGAATTTTCATAATGTCGCACAGGATTTAAGATGGATCTTTCTACTGTGCGTAATTTGAGCTTGCGTTACAAACATCACTTTGAGAGTAAGCAGACTATTTCAAAGTGCTGGATAAGTGGTTGCACTAGACATACAATTGTAGCCATCTATGGGGGGAACGGCTATATCAATGAAATCAAAATTATTTATTAAAAATTTGTTTAAAAAAATAACAAAATTCTGCAAACCCACATTTGGGTTTGTCTTCGGAAAATAAAAGCCTAAACTTAAATGTAGTACAAAATTTTATCAGCTTTAAATATCTAACATTTAGTTTTAACAAACTTTAAATATGTCCAGTACTGGTGTGTTACAAACGTCACTTTGAGAGTAAGCAGACCCTCCTTTTTTAACCGACTTCAAAAAAGGAGGTTATCAGTTTGACCTGTATGTATGTATGTATGTTTGTCCGCGATTAAATTGCGTTTGGCTGAACCGATCTTGATGCTGTTTTACGAAAGGTATTAGTTACATTCAGGAGAAGGTTTTAGTACCTATTTTAATCGACTTTGAAAAAAAGGAAGTGCTCAGTTGAAATAAGTGTCAGTTTATTGAAGGTGGGACCTTTTTTGTAAAAAAGAAATTATTTTAAAGTACTTTTGTAGTGGCGCCACTGCAAACCAAGGAGCTATCTCAAGTACCTATTCACGTAAACGGCATTTATCTTAGAAACGGAATACGAACATGTGGCCCGATATCGGTTTTATGATTTACGACTTATTATCGAAATGGAGGATATTCTATGACTTTTGAGTTTCGTCTTTGAAGAAAATTTGGAATTGGTAACTACTGTACAGTTTTGTAACTTTAGTATGGGTTTACTTAGATAGTCAACGTTAAAAAAAATATGATCAAAACAAGAATCTGAAATCGCTTGAGATAGAGACTTAAACATAGGCAAATAATAATAAGATCACACTCAGAGCCTTTAACTAGGAAGAACCTGTATCTAGGGTACCCGAAACCCACACAGAGACGTTAAGCATTACACTCAGACCGGAAACAAACATCAATATTAATCATAATCTATATTCGTCTCGCCGGAAATCGAATCCGGGTGTGTGCACCCGGGTTCCTAGTACAAACGCTTACTCAGTACAAATAACTGCCAACTGAGCCACGGAGCAGCAAATGATTAATTTGTAACTAGTCTTATATCTATTTTACTACCATTCATTAGAAAATCCGGCTTTCAGCAGAGATAAACATTAATTTCTCACTTCTCAAGTAAAAAGTGCAAGTAACTCCCAATCGATGACCGGAGTACTCGGGACGATTCCGACGAATTTGCAAGTTGTGCTCACTGCCACTGAGTTAATATTATCTACTAGAGCGGGAATCATAAAAAAAATGCAGTCCAATTTTTTTTTTAAATTCCGCGTTATTTCCGCGAAGATAATTTCTAGAGATTCGAAACCTAGATTCTAAATAAATAAAATTTATAAAAATTATTATTAATTATTATTATTTTTTTTTTAAATAAATATTTTCTAAATAATTCTAGAAAGAAATCAAAAATGTGAGCATATGATGCACTAGAATCTAGTGACTAGATTCTTTGATACTTAACCTACAAGCTAAACAACGTGTGCCTTAAAAATCTTAGCAATATTATGTAGTATTAATTTTGACAGAAACAAAGTAGTTATCGACTGAGCAACTTAGGCACTTCACGGCGCGAAACTAGCGCCATGGCTGAAATAAAAAATATGCGTCTTTTACTTCGTAGATAATCTTGCTTGGAATTTTTAAGGCCCTGTTGTGTAGCTTTCAGGTTCCAAATCTAAGACAAAAACCGTTTGTTGCCTAAAGTGGCTATAATTTCGTAAAAATTCAATAATATTTCTAAGATCATTATCCTAAAAGCTACCAAACAGAGCCTAAAAAATTTAAGCAAGATTATCCTAGGGAGTCAAAGACGCATATTTTTGATTTCGGGCATGGTTTAGAAGATATTAGTTATTTATCGAAGTGGCGCTAGTATCGCACCGTGTAAGCCCTTTGAAACAAAATGTCCTATCCTAATATCTCTATTAATAAAACAAAATATTGTATTATCCAGATAGGAATAAAGATCAATGGCGGCAACAGTCAGAGCTCCGGATGTCGGAAGATTAATGCCTTGGATCCTAATTAGAAAAGTTTTCGACTCTAGTACCTATTTTACTTCACGCCGTTTCGTTTTAAAGGTAGTCTGCTTGGATAAATAATAGAAAGTTTTATTTAAGTACCAATCCTTTAGATTGTTGAGGTCTTTTCTGGCGGCTCGATCTATCGTTGGCTTTGTGTTGTAAAAAGGTCTGCCCCTATATTTCGGCTGCGTTTGCATTAATGCTTTTAGGCCTCTTTGCGTTTTTTTGTATTGACTTTGACACTCTTGAGTACCCCCTAATAGGGTGCATGCCACGGAAGTAGTCTAGCTCTGCACTTAATATATTTTCATTATTTCATGTACTTTCATTTTTATTAATCTGTATAATGTTCATTGTCTAATTGTATTGTAATATCACAAAAGAACAAAAAAAGGAGAGATAAATTGTAAAGTAGAGTTTGTTACCCCTTTCTTCTCTACGCTGTAAAATCATTGCAAAAGGGAGTATAATCATTTGACAGAGGAGGGCTCGTTTGGGGGCCTTTCCAGGCGACTATTGTCGTAAGGCCAATTGGTAGGCACCCTGAACTACTTCGCCTCTCACAGTATAGGATACTTTACCAAATAAGGAGCAATAGCAATTAGATTAGATGTAGTCTAACTGACTTTCATTAAGTGATATCTTGTATCCTATATTGAATAAATAATTATTTGATTTGATTGATTGATTGGATCTCCCGGTCTGGCTCGAGTAATATGACGGCTGTCTCCACAGTGTTATTATATAGTCTAACCCTGTTATTCATAAAAAGTTAAAGATCATTTTAGTTATTTGACGTATGTCAATTTAGACTGGATGTCACGTATTTACCATACAACAAATCAGAGAAGCAGACCTCCAGTATAGCTACTTAAAATGTACTGTATCTTTATGAATACCACGGTAAGGGTCTAAGGTTATGTTATTCAATCATTTGACAAAGGTGAATTATTTGGAGGCGTTTCCCGGTAGCTCCATCGTTGGCTTTGTAGATGGGTATGATCTGCAGTATGCTGCGGGAGGGTGCGATCTGGCTCGTGTGGCATGACAGCTGTTTTCATACAGTGTTGTAATTAGGGCCGGTCTATGCTCCTGTGAAAAAAAAAACGAAACCTACACCGTTTCGTGAAGCGCGGGTAATTTTTGGGGAATGCATTGGTAAAATATGTTTTTTTTTAAATAAAAAATATGACATCTGGTTAGGTTACCAGTGTAACTAGCTGGAAAAGACACGCAATTACAATTCTCCGGTTAAAATTCTGAACGTTAATACTAAAACTGCGACATTCTTAACAAAGTTTCATTCGGCACAGAACAATCCACACTATTTCCAACTTCACTTATTATTACTGCTCTTAGACACGCAGAGTTTAATACTGTGATATATTAGGAAAGAGTCTTATAAAGAAACGAATTATATTTTGTTTCTATTTATTACTGTTTCCTATATTTCATTTTACGCTGATATTATTATTAGCGCGCGAAAATAATGCCTACATTTCTTTTAAACCATGGAAAATATAGATAATTTTATCCTGTATTAATAAGATAATGTAGTCCCATGTAAAGCCTCGTCTTTTTTACCGACCCTAAAAATCTTTTATAGAGGACGAAAAGCAATGTTGCAAATGTGGCCGTAATAGTTACCCCTGATCTCTTGTCTGTGTAGCCTCCTCCACTCCAGTCGTCCTCCAGTCTTAACTTCATGTCCTTGTAAGCGTCCATTTTAACTTTCTCCCTTTTCTTCTTCATGTAACTTGTTCTCGGTCTTCCCTGCTCTCTCTTTCCTGTTATTTTATTGTATAAAAATTCGTATATTTGCCTAAAATAATTTAGCGTATAATCTTTCTTAGCAGATTTATTTAGAATTGTATCATAAAATAATTAATCACTTTGGAAATTGTTTTCTCCATACAACGCAGAGATGAATTACACATTTTAATATCTTGTTAAGCAGCCCATATAACATGGTATTTTAGTACACAATAGCCCAAAACAACAAAGGCCCATACAGCACCGACCTAAAGCCAATAAAACGTATATACGTCGCGTTATCGATACAGTAAAACGAAATCGCCCAGTTTACAGAGCACTTTGTACTTATCAAGCCGCCCATTTTACTCCGCGGATTTGACTTTTTATTGTTTGCTTTTGTTTTTGTTCGAGAGGTTAAAACGAGATGGGCCCACGATGGGCCGATACGGGATGACGTACAGTATCCTTGCTAAAAGATATTCGGGTAAAATGTTTATTCGACGCGCTGTTGTAAATAATATGTTTTAAATAGGCTGAATGGGCCTTTAAGCGTAGCTGATGTTTAGGTTAATTAAAAGGCTGTTTGACTGCTCCGTAGCTCAGTTGGCATGGCAGTGATGTGGTTGGAGACGCGAGTGCATCGGGTTCGATTCCCGGCGGAGCGAGCATTGTTATGATGAATATCGATGTTTGTTTCCTAGTCTGGGTGAAATGTTCGTCTCTGTATATTATGTTTTAGGCTTCCTAGATACAGGTTCTTCCTAGTTTGGGGTTCTAACTGTGGTGTGTAATGTTATAGTTTATTATTAATATATTTTTTCTGATCAGTTATTTTTTCGGTTGTAGAAGTCCCTGCTTCGTCACCTATTGTATTTTTTTTTGTGTTTTAAAATCCACGCGCATAAGCAAGCACCTTACATAGGCGTAAGAAGCTGAACCTTGTCTCCTCATACAAACCCTACTGGGTTTTAGTAGGCGACACTATGTAATAGATGTAAGTTTCTTTTTTATGCAAATAAACTATTTAAAAAAAAAAAAGCAGGTACCACAGAAAACTATATACTTAAGGCCGTAGCAAGGTATTTAAAATAAAATAATATCGTAATTCTGAAGATTCAATTAAGACTAGCTAGGTCTAACGAGAAGTGCTAACTAAACATTTCTAAATCTTAGCGCAAAACACTTAGCCCGAATTATTTCTGGACTTGTTCTCGCATTTAAAGAACCTTTTACTAAAAAAAAACCTTTTAAATGGATAATCATTTTAACAAAAAACCTAAAAGACCACAAAAAGAACAAGAAATCTCATGCAAGCCTTTTAGCCAAGTCGGCTCAAGCGAGATTTATTCAAGACTCAGTTCATTTTCTTTGTGTCGTCGTTGAGGTACTGTAGGCAGCACGTCAGCCTATCCACCTTATGTGTAATTACGTTTTCTAAAAATGTTAGAGTTAGGTAGACGTAAAGTTTACACTAGATGCCGCTGACGGGTTACACAATAAAGGACAATGGTCAAAGATGTATGATTTGACCAATGCCTTTGTTAGGTGTTTTTTTTTTCCATTCCCGTGGGAATGATGGGATAATTTTCGTGTTTAACATGTTGGAATTTTGAAATTTAATATTTTGGTATGTACCACCCCACCAACACGCACCTCAATCAATATATATAAAACTCTTCCGTTACTGACTGACTGACTGACAGACAACGCAGAGCCGAAACTACTGGGCGTACAAAGCTAAAATTTGGCATGTAGGTTCCTTAGGGAGTGTAGGTGAGCACTAAGAAAGGATTTCCCGAAATTCCAACGGGAACGGGAAGAAAAAGGGGAATTTTATGTTTATGAGAAAACTGCGCGGGAAAAACCGCGGGACAGCCTCTAGTTATGATATAAGTATGTGCAAAATTTTAATACTTTAATTGTTTTGACTGAAAAATTATGCAACAGACGGACGTTCCGACGGATGATTGAAAATTCTAGTTTGACTACGGAACCCTAAACCAGGCTTTGTAGAAATTCAGCCTACCGTACTTACTCGTCGTGTAGTCAAGAAAAGCGCGGGAACAGTTTAAATTGCTTTTTCAGACGTCTTATCTACGATCTTATTCTGTTTAGTTGGCGGTATCGCAACAGGATCGCTTCTCTTTCACATATGGTAACAGCTTCGTTATTAAAAGCTAATAGCCAGAGGCGTGTTGCATAAAAAAAAGAAATTAGGTTTTTTCAAGACTGTCCAAGCGAGCAAAACTTATTAATAAGATAGCAAGATTTATAAGTTCAGTATCAAGAAATAAAAAGTCATCACACTTTGGGCCCTAACTAGGTAAAACCTGTATCTAGAAACATATACAAGAATCCCTGACTTTGGAAACAAACATCTCAAACAAACAACTCATCATTACAATGTTAGCTCCCGCCGGGAATCGAACCCGATGCACGCGCGCCTCAGTCCACATCACTACCGATTGAGCCACGGAACAGTCAGAATAGAACTCATAGAAAAGTATTATACTTACCTAATACTTCACACTCTACATGAGTGCATTCACGTATAAAGTTGGCAACAAGCGGTTGTTTACGCTGGTTGGAAAAATGTATAGAAAATACCTGCGCGGACATAGACGCTTGTTCCAGCGCGAATGTCAGTTCAGGTATTTTCTACATTTTTCGAACCAGCGCCAACAAGCGCTTTATACCAGCTTTGTACGTGAATGCACCCCACTCTAACATATTTTCTTCTGAACCGTATTTTATTGTTATTAAAGTGTTATTATTATATCCCATGTAGTTGATGTTTCCGGAAGGGAATAGATCCAACCATGTCGTTCCTGGAAGACCTAACAAGAGTTTGTTGGCGATAATAGCATCAGATCAAGAGAGAATTTATTTTGTTTTCAGTCAAAATAAAAAAATACATTACTTGCGAACGCTCCCTTTGGAAAGCTACTGCAGTAAACTTTAATTCAAGCTTTCTACGTTTAAGTTTCACGAATTAACTTCCCGAAGAGAAGAATTTCCGAATTAAAATTGTACCTATTCCAAATGCTCAATTGCTTATGATTTATGAAACTGTTTAAATTCGTTTTGCAAGTGGATCTATTTGTTAGTTTGCTATAAACAAAAAACTAGTCGACCCGGCGAACTTTGTAACACCCAACATACTGAGTTGTTCATGTATTATACATATAAACCTTTCTCTTGGACTGTTCCTCACTCTATCTATCTAATAAAAAAATCTGCATCATTATCCGTTGTATAGGTTTAAGAGCGACAAACAGCGGAAGAGACTTTGTTTTATAATTTCAATAGCTAGTTAATATAATAGCCTTAACTTATTACTTGATAGCGTCTCTTTCAAATGTTAGCAAAGAAATAGAAACGTTATTTTGCCGTGGTCACCCGAAAAAGAGGTAAAATGAAAGAAGTAAAGCCAAACTGTAAATAATGGACGAAGGGGAGTAAGGCCTTTGCCCAGCAGTGGGACAAGACGGGCTCCTAATATTCAATTTAAAATAATTATATAATGTTTGGTTTTATTTGTACTTCATAAACTATAGCAAAAATAACCACAAAATTGACGAGATATTTCTTTCAAAGCCGAAAAATATCTTACCTCAGGTATATTATACCTGAGGTAAAATATTTTTCAGAGATTGATTCTCTGAGTTAATTCTCTACTTTTTATAGCATTTTATATTATTAGTTGTACGTTTCGAGTGGCAAATGTCATTTTTTTAAGTGGATTTATTTAAAAGTTATACAAATGGTTTATTTGTGGCAGAATTTAGTTTTGGTTACGATTTGGTTACGACTCGGGGTTAATTCAGCCAAATTTTCCTTCTTTGACTTACTGTTTTTTTAACTTACTGAATTCCTTTAAAATTTGATTTATTTTATAATCGGCGCCAAATTCAAAACATAGTAAGTCAGCTTTCAAATTCATAACCTAGTAAGTCGGTTGAGTTGTTAGGTTTTTTTATTTGTAATCCGACAATAATGGAAATTTTAATAACTTTTCTAAATTGGGTAGACTTGCTAAATTTTATTTTTAAAATTACGTAGGAAACTGGGTGTTACAAGGTCCATATCGAATCGATACCGCCTAGTAAGTCGAAAAATGATAAAAACGGTTTTTTTGCAAAAACACCAGTTACTAGGTTTTGAATTTGGGCAGCCGATATATCTAAGTAAGTACTCATTCATAAATAAACGTATGTATATTGTTGAACACTGTCAGCCAAACTGCTATTAACTTGTTGAAAACTCAATTTTCAGCGATTTTGTTAAAACATTTTCCGGTTTTCTCAATAAAGACCACTTCAGTTCGATGCTACTATTCTGATAAATTTAGACAAATAACGCATTGGCACTAAATCGAAGTCATTATTTAGGTAATTATATACCGGGTGTTTCTGACAAGGCGGTTATAAATCAAAGGAGGGCTTCTGCTCACCATACCTAACAACTTTCCCAAAGCAACATGGGTCGAAATCTCAAAACAAAAATCAGCTGTTCCATACATTGGTTCGATCAGCTGGCAGGGTCAATGTACGGGACAGCTGATTTTTGTTTTGAGATTTCGACCCATGTTTCTTTGGGAAAGTTGTTAGGTATGGTGAGCAGAATCCCTCCTTTGATTTATTACCGCCTTGTCAGAAACACCCGGTGTATTAAGAAATATTCGGTTCTTTCTTCATTGTTGAAAACTGAGTCAAAATAAGTTTCATGTTCGGTTAGTAATCATAATTTATAAAAAAAACATTCATTGTTTCATAATATAAAAAACATACAAAATTGGTGGATTTACAGTTTCCTGAGATTTCAAAATAATAAAGAATTAGGGCTATCCGCGATTTGCAAATGACCAATCGTCAAATTAACACTAGTTCCAATATTTTGTGTAAAACGTAACGCATAAGATTTTTTTTTTTATCGTTAAACGCCACAATATACACTACACGTAAAGAAATAAAACAAGAATAAGGCCACGGTATAACGGGAAAGGAAACTATCTAAAAATGTGCGAAATCGGTGAAAACCGTTCTCAAGACTGGACTTTCTGCACTGGCTAAAGAAATTTTAAAGCTTTCAGAGAAAAGATAACCTAATAGGTAGATAGGGTAAGCAGTACAATGATTGGCCCCTTAAGAAAAGTTTTGACTTTGAACATTTCTATGTGCCAAATAAGGTTCAAAATTGAAAAACTGTTAATGTAGGATGGTAGCTCATTTATCTGAGAATAAAATTAAACCACAGGAATCGTTATTTGCTAGCTTATAAACAACTTTATCAATAAAAATATAAAAATGTAGCGAAAAGTACAGTCATTGGCAGGGTATGTACAAAAATTGGCATACCCTAGTACAATGATTGGCATGACAATCATTGTACTTTTTGGGCATTGGCATGGCCAATCTTTATACTTTCCTAGGCCAATGACTATACTAATCCATTAAATTATTCAATAATGATGCCCAGACAATTTCTTTTTGAGCTCAAAAACTGAAAGGTACCCTTCATATACCTAAAATCGCACTATTATCTCTCGGAAATAAGAATACTAAATAAACAAGACAAAATAAAAAGAACATAATCAAATTGGTGTATTATTTAACTACAAATTTAGTACAATGATTGGCATAGGGAAAAGTATAATGATTGGCATGGCCAATCACACAAAAGTACAATGATTGGCACTGCCAAAATCTAGTTCCTCTGATTTTATTAAATAAAAAGATTTAGCATTTTAAACGCAATTGTTGATAAGATTTGATTTAATATTTAAATATAAATAATATTAAAAAGCAAAAAATACAATGATTGGCATAGATGCCAATCAACTGATACTTCATACTTACCACAGGTACTAAAGTTGGCCTACCTATTTTTGAGGTTAATCTTTAGTGTTTTTCACGAATTACCGTAAATAAACATGAATTGAAGTGTAATAAACATATATGGAAACATATATTGCAATTTAAACAAGAAGAAAACGAGTAAAACCATTATAAAAGTTACGTACTTCTTACGATTTTCATAAGAAAACACACCCTCTGTTGTAGTCCAACACAAAGTATTTTTTTAATCAATTGCTAGCTGTTGCATTTAAAAACTATTAATTTCGTTTTAGAGTGTTTTAACTAAAGAAAAATATAAATATTTTTTCATTTCTGGTATATAAATACAACTCTTAATAAATAGATTTTTCATTGAAGGGGCCAATCATTGGAGGGGGGCCAACATTAGTACTGCTTACCCTAGTTAGTTTGCAGGTAATTTAGACATGCATTTGATAAATAAAATAAATAAACTATACATAAAGATATCCACTTATTAAAAACTAGAGGCTGCCCCGCGGTATCACCCACGCAGATTTCTCATTAACACCGAAATCCCCTTTTTTTTCCGTTCCCATGGGAATTTCGGGAAATCCTTTCTTAGTGCCCCCCCACACTCCCTAAGGAACCTACATGCAAAATTTCAGCCCGCTACGCCCAGTAGTTTCGGCTCTGCGTTGTCTGTCAGTCAGTCAGTCAGTCAGATATATTGATAACGCATTTCTTGTGATTGCAATGTCTTTGTTGTGGTTTTTTGTTGTTGTCGGATCTGTGTCAAATCACTAATTAACTAACAGGCAGATTCAAAACCGACTTTAAGTGCCAAAAAACATTAAAGAAAGTTAAGATAATGTTAAAAACTACACTTCTTGTTATATTGTATAAATTATTTCTTGAAAAAGACGCAGCAGCACTAACATTTCAGCGAATTAAACTGGAACCTATTAAATTTTCAGTGCAATATTCCAGTACCAAGATAGTGGTAGGGTAACATCGCACACTAGATACTACGAAGCAAGAGAGTTTTCTTCAAAGCACATAACAGTGTCGGTTTGTTGCACTCAAAACTCGATAGAGAGAAGTTTTAGACGTCCATGTTTTTACCACGTTCTTTTTAAGAGGTTGAGGGTTTAGAGAATAGGTAGTTACTTCGAGGATTAGGTTACTATAAATCGTCACACTACACTAGGCAAGCAGGTTGGTATTATGGCTCTGCAAATCATTAAACAAAGCGATCTTCGGGTTATACCCAGGGTGCATTCGGGTACAACGCTGGTAACAAGCGCTTGTTAGCGCTGGTTCGAAAAATGTATAGAAAATACCTGCGCGGACAGAGACGCTTGTTTCAGCGTAAATGTCAGCGCAGGTATTTTCTATAAATTCTTCGAACCAGCGCCAACAAGTGGTTGTTATGAGCTTTGTATGTGAATGCACCCGTCGCTTTTTGCAAATCATGGGAGAAAATGGTGACTATGTCACCACCACACGACAAAAAAAAAGGTCACTATACTCACTATGTCACAAAAACTATTATTAAAATTAAAATGAGTTACCTTTACCTCAAGAATAATGTTATAGCCTTTAACATATATATGTCTATTTCAGAGTCTGGCTGGGTATAACTTTACGGTCTGGTGTTCTTAGTTAAGTTGTCCATTTGGTTACCTATATTTTGTGTAACCAGGATTTTTATACTTACACGAGCTTTACCGGCTTACTTCGTTACGCCATAGAATATAAGATACTACAATAGACTTGGCTCTATAGACTATGTTCTTTTGACTGCCCAGAATGGCCGAATAAAAAACAAACAACAACAACAAACCACCTGTCAAAATATGTAAACAACGGAAAAAATATTGCACCTTGGGTTACATTATTTGAGTTTAGGTAAGGATCCCTAATATTTTTGAAAATCTAACATAGCCTATGACACTCGGGGTTAAATCGGTTCAGTATTTCCGGAGCCTATTCGTTACAAACAAACAAACAAATCTTTCCTCTTTATAATATTGGTATAGATATTTAGGGTTAGTTAGTTAGTTAGTATGTGTGTCGATATTAAACATTTTAAAAAGATATGTCGTGTGAAGCCCCTACACGAAGCTTACGTCGTCAGGCTGTTTCATTTTCCGGACGCCGCCGCCCGTCGTGTCGTTTTGCGAAGAAAGATGGAGTTTCTGCGGTTTTATACAGTGCACGGTTGTTGTTTAAACTTTGCGAGGGCTGAGCGGGGCAAATATAAGCGGTTATTTATTTTTCCAACGAACTATTTATTTTTCTTTTTATAGACATGCTCCAGGTTAGACGAGGTTAGTGTTTATAATAAGATAGAGAACGGCTTTTTTAAAATAGAAGCTTTTAAAAATTAAAATAATTAACATTATAGTTTAGATAACTAAGTAATAATAATAAGTTTACCAACTGAGCGTTGACTTACTTAAAGACCACTAGTTTCCAAATGATTTTGAATTACAAACATTACAACGCTCGTCAAAAAAAAAAACTGAAAGTGACATTCTATTATGGGGAAAAACCCTTCAAATCTTTCTTACATTTCCGTATACAAATATCTTCGGCCTATTGCATCCCATATAAAATATTAAGTTTATTAGTTATGTCACGAGCAAGGAACCGCAAAAAAAAACAGTTCCCTAAACAATGGGCCAAAATGGCGAAAAATGTTGGGAAAATAAACAATTTCCCCTTGACGAGGGACCGCGAACAAAGCGCGGATACTGACTCGACATTCGGCGAGAATAGCGGACAAGTGCGTCTTGTAGGGGCTTATTCTTGTCAAAAGTCATAGATATTCAATAATAGTCGGCGGCCCGCGGCTTAGCCAGCGCATTTTCCCTTGTATTATCAAATTTCCGATTTTTCCGTAGGATATTCGGGATAAAAAGTAGCCTATGTCCTTTCACAGGCTCTAGAGTCTAGACTATCCACAATTTTATTCAAATCGGTTCAGTAGTTTTCTCTGGAAAGCGAGACAGACAGACAGAGTTACGTTCGCATTTATAATATTAATAATTAAATAGTATGGATAGGACACAAAGTATCTCTTACTGGGTGGTAAAATAAACTAAATATTATAAATGGAACGGTAAAGTAAACTCTTTCTATGCAATACGCAATAAAGCTTATACGAACCGATTTAAATAAAATTTGGCACAGTGCTGGTCTAGGAAGCCATAACAGATTTGTCTATGGTTTCGTCAGCCCTAGACTGTATTGCCAAAGAACAAGAACTATTTTGCAATACAGAAAAACCGGAAGTGTTACGGCGACTTAGACCGCCACTGCACAAAGATAGTGCAGAGCCTCAGAGAGGACATTATCGTTTTATCCCGAAAAGCCCTGGACGGAGAAAATTTAAGCCGCGAGGCGCACCATTAGTTACCTATTTATACATATTACATATTTTGTGAGGTGTGGTGGAGGTAAGTGTTCTTAATATTTTCTTTGTTTCAATCCTCATTAACCTTACTGTATGTATGTATGTATAATGTATGTTTGTCCGCGATTATCTCGCGTTTGGCTGAACCGATTTTGATGCGGTTTTCATCAATGTATTAGTTACATTCAGGAGAAGGTTTTAGTACCTATTTTAACCGACTTCGAAAACGAGGAAGTTCTCAGATTATGTTTGTGTCAGTTTGTTGAGGGCGGGTCTCTTTTTGTAAAAAATAAATTATTTTACCTTCCATTTTGTGATATAAAAAGGCTCTCTCTATATTTTAAGAATCGTGCCCGGGAAATCGTGGATCTCTGTACAGCATTCTGTTCCATTAAGCTCCTGATAAGCATAATTCCGCGATACAAAGTCCCCGGACTGAGAATATGGAGATTTGCTCTTAACGCGTCACATTAGAAGAGCGGCAGCGGACCTCATTGAATAATTTAAGATAATTTATTTTTTACTTACTTTTCTTCAAAATATTTACCCTGTTATTCATAAAAATATAAAGATCATTTTTAACCGACTTCAAAAACGGAGGTTATCAGTTTGACCTGTATGTATGTATGTATGTATGTTTGTCCGCGATTATCTCGAGTTTGGCTGAACCGATTTTGATGCGGTTTTCACAAATGTATTTGTTACATTCAGGAGATGGTTTTAATACCTATTTTAACCGACTTCGAAAAAGAGGAAGTGCTCAGATGATATATGTGTTATTGAAGGCGGGTTCCTTTTTTGTAAAAAATAAATTATAGTTATTTGACGTTTGTCAATTTACCATACAACAAACCAGAGAGGTAGACCTCAGTAAAGCTACTAAAAACCTACTGTATCTTCTCTGTTTTTATGAATAACACAGTTAGTATTTTTCTACAAACTGCATACACATAATATTTAGTTAATAATGAGTTTTCCATATTTTCTAAATCTGCAGTGCAGCTCTCGAGTTTGCAAGAATAACGAACACCAATTGTTATTTTATAATCAGCATTATCGACAGACGTCCACTGCTGGACATAGGTCCTCCCCCACAGATCATTATACAAACCGGTCCTAAGCGAACTCATCCAGTGGAGTTAAACTTGTAATAATTTGGTCTATGTGTATAACTAGCCCAAATTATAACAAAACTAAAGAGGCTATGAGCTGGGCAAAAAGCTCGAAAAATAGATGGTCTCTGGGGCCGAAAAGTTCTCAAATAATAAGTAAGTAAGCACTTTACTTATCTTATAATTGAACATTTTGTCTTAATACTGGCGTAAGGATCCTGAAACGATATTTTCCTTTTCAAAATTTTCCAAATCAATGCTCTAAGTTTTTTAAAGCACGGCACTGAACGCTTCATTACGCCTGTATGCAGGTAGCTTGCAATTAAGTTTGCTACTTGGAACTGTTTTTATGTAGCCACTTCTCTAAAAAATTGTTGAAAAGATCTACAGGTTTTGTCATCGACGTTACTTAGGTTAGGCATTTTTAATACAGTGCCAAGAGGCATAGCACAGCGAAAGTAGCGGCACTAGCGAACAAAATTAAATGTTCTAAAGTAAGGCAAATATAAAATAATTAAAAAGTATTCCACTAGATAATGAAGCCTAGTATTTTTAGGGCACTGTTGTATAGTTTCTAGGTTAGATACTAGGCTACATTATCTAGTGGAATACTGTTTTACATTTTTTATATTTGCCCTAGATAAGATACTATACATTTTTTTCGCGGGTGTTGCTACTTTAGCTGTGCCTCTTATAATTACTAAGAAAGATTATCTAGTTTCATAAAGGATCCTGAACGCACGGCAAAGAGTTCCCCCACCCCACCCCATCTCCTACTATGTGTATCGATTAGTAGACTAAGGAATAACATCTAAAGGGTAGGCAGCAGCATCCTTCGATGAAAAACTGCAACTGAAGAGCCAAACTGCAACTGCTAACCCACCTGCCAAGCGTGGCAATCATGACAACCCCCAGCTAATGTCCTTGTGGGAGGATTTGGCAGCTCTATGTTCAACAGTGGACGTGTCTCTGCTGAGGAGAATAAAAAAAAAGCCGTGGCTGCGTAGATAATAATGACTATTTTCGTTTCAATAAGGGATGTTAGTTTCTATACTTACTATACACCACTTTCTCGGGGCAAACCGGCCGAGCTCGAGGCCGCTTTAATGAGTGGGTTCCTTAAGTAAGTTTTGGAAGTATTTAGCGAGTTTGGAGGTACAGAGGAGAACAAGAGGAAGTTTGGGACAAAAGTGTGAATAAACTTACACTATCGTTTAGTTATGCTTTTTAGTAATCTGAGCAATCTGAAATTACCACGGGACAAAAAATTTGGGTTAGTTTGGAAAATTGCGCTGACGAAGCCATAGGGTGCACGCACGCATATTGGATTGAAAGTATGTAAATTTAAGACATTCAAAAATGTGATTGCCTTAAAAACTAGGTAAGTACCACCAATCCAGAGAACTCTTAAAACCTAGTTTTCAAGTTGACCCAATAAGAAGTCAAAAAAGTTCTAAAAAGGAGCAAAGAAAAGCTGCAATCATAAAGTTGGAATTAAATTTCAGTGGCAGGTGTTTTGAATGCTGCTTGCGAGTGAATAGTTTCTAAATAAGTTTGGTAATATAGTTTTTATTTTCGATGCAGTAGAGTTCAATTTTGAAGTCTGATATTACATAAGTTTTTATTCAGACCACTGTTTGCGTGCTCAAAAATTTTAATAAAATAAGTTTTTTCAATGCCTCGATTTGGTTCGCCCCGAATAAAGATAATCCTTTTTCCGGATAAAAATTATCGTTTGTCCATCTCATGGTACAAAAGCTACCTATCTACAAAATTTCAGCCATATCGCTTCCAGTTCCGTGATTGCGTAACACACAGACAGACAGAGTTACTACCGCTTTTATAACGCCCCGCGGCTCCACCAGCGCACATTCCCCTGAAACAGCATACTCCCAATTTTCTGTTCCCGCGGGAATTTCGGGACAAAAAGAAGCCTAAATCCTTTCTCAGGCTCTCGGCTATCCGTGTACTAAATTTCATTTTAATCCGTTCAGAAGTTTTATCGAGAAAACGAGACAGACAGAGAGAGTTACTTTTGCGTTTAAGGAAGTATGGAAATACAAAAGAAGGGATGAAAATACATAAACTTCCATTAGAATATACACAAAATAATCTTGAGTTCAAACAGTGAAACAGATGATCCAGCACTCAGACACGCTGGGACGTATGTACGCCATTCATCAGCAGGTATTGTCGGCAGGCAGATATATCACAAGTGTCACACACAGCTCAAGTAATGATGCCCATTTGGTAGGACGAAGATTTGGAGAAAACGTAGATAGGGCCGGAGACAAAATATTATCACAATAATATTCTTCATTCAATATAGGAAACATGCTATCACTTTTGGTAAGTCTTATCATTCTAATACCTTATTTAATGGAGTATCCGATACTGCAAGAGGCGCCCACCATGTGGCTCCAGGTAAATGGACAATGTGAACTTTCTGTAAAAGAAAAGACCAGCAGAACACTGTATTTACGTAGACCGCTGTTATGCCTCGCGATCCAGACTGCACCCTGCCGCTGCATGCCGCGGTTCAGCCCCATCAGCAAAATGTAATATAAACCTTCCTGTTAAATCACTCTATCTTTAAAAAAAGTTGCATCAAAAGTTAAAGCATAGTTTTAAAGATGTAAGCATACATTGGGACAGACGCGGGAAGCGACTTTGTTTTATACTATGTATTGATTGATTGAGGTCAGTGACGTTTTGTTCTGCGGATCTCATCATTTCTACTAAAAATGATTCCGAAGTATATCTCAAAATAATATGCACTCAGATTATTGGTTATTGCTTGAATAAACGAAAATCACATAGACTGTTGTAGACCTTTTACGCGACAAGAGCGCAGGAGAGAGAATAGAATAGAATAGAATAGAAGAGAAAATAGAGAGGTGTGAGAGAAGAGGCCTATGTCCCGCAGTGGGCTCTTACAGGCTGATGATGATGAAAGCGACAAGCAAATAATACCTTTTGCAGCAATCAAACATTTCTATGTTCTGACTACGATAAGATTTTAGAAAAAAAAGTGACCTCGCTCACTTGTGATTTTATTTTGAGATCCGTTTTCCAGAATCTTCCAAAGCATTTTAAGAGATCATAGCATTAGACTGTTCCCAAAGGATCTAGTGGATTGCTCTGTGAGAGGTTTACTTAGTGTCTGTTGTTATAAATTACTATTTATACTGTCCACATAACTTTATTTGCTATCTTAGTGTCGAGGCATAATGTTTAAATCAAGTAATGATAAGGTAAAGCAAGATAAATTATACCATACTGGCTGACCTTCATTTTAAACTTGGGGAAGTTTTGTTGTTTGTTAAACCTTTTACCTTAAAAAGTGTTCTCATTCAATATACCAACCCAGGGAGTGAAGTGATTAAAATGTGTTGCATATAGCATTGCATAAGCGCTTCAGTTCCAAACTTTTTTTTAATACTAAAACACTTCGTTCATTACGAAATTAAATTTTATCGACTTAACTATGTACTAATACTATACTTAAAATATAACTAGAAACATGTAAGATATACTGTACTTAATACAAAATTGCCTTTTTGACCGAAAGTCCATTTTATTTAAACCCTTTCGGAAAAGCGTTGAAAGAATCCTCGAGCCAAAATGAAGTGGCCCTATCTGGTAAAGGTTTATTTTGTTATATTTCAAATTAAATTTAGGTAGGTATCTACTTTTAGCTCGACCCTTTTCTGAATTAGAATTTGAATAAAGAGGACAGGCCGTTTTGCGTATGTAATCTGCATATCTTTTTATACATGAAGATCTGACCAGAATGCTTCAAAGTGTTTTAAATGTTGTTTTTTTTATAAAATTGAACTGATATTAAAGAGCTTATGCTTTGTAAATTGTTATTGTATTGTAGTGCCAATTAGAAAATCCTGCTTAATAATGACTAAGTAATAATATTTTTTTAATTCAAATTCAAAATTATTTATTTGAAAGGAATTAAAGCAGTATAAAACATACCTGCTGGGACAGCTGTAAAGTATTTCTGTATGGTAATCATGTATAATCAGCAAATAACTAGGTATTAACAAAGAAAGGGTCACCGGTTAGGCAGTGGCTTAGACTGGAACAGGACAATGCGTGGCGTGCGAGAAAAGAGGACTATGTCGAGCAGTAGGCTGTTACAGGCCGATGATGATGAGATTTTTAATATCAAAGATTGAGAGCCTCTGCTCTTCGTCGGCGCCCGTCAAGAACTTTCCTCGGTCCTGACCGCAGTTGGACAACCGGACTCTTTTATTTAACTCGCACTTCTTTCAAACTCCTTATTAGTTTCTGGATTGCTTTGCACACGGCGTGTTTTCACTAGATATTTATTGTAAAGAATGATCGTCGCTAAAACTCCTTGTTGACTCAGAGTCTATTCAACGTGGCAATGCCAGCGTTATGTGAGCCTTTGAACCAAGCGCAAGGCTTGGTGGTCGGGCCAAAGAATAGAGCTGCGGGTATCCCCTGCCTGGTATAAGGCGACTAATAGGGGCTCTGGAGTCGTGAGTGGTGAGGACGGGGGTCCTAACCACTTGTTCCAACGGCCCCGGGCAGGATACAGTGATGCGGTTTTTTGGCCCCGCATCACCTTTGTGGCGAAGGGGTGGAAGCCAGTCTCCCCGGGCCGAGCCCAATGGGCACAATGCGGTGGGGATGCTCGGAGTATAATATGTCCAATGTGCCCAAGCATCCTTACAAGCACGGTAGTATGCCAAACGGAGGGTTTTAAGCGGGTGCGAGTCCCGCACACCCCCGTCGCAACCCCGGGTGACGGGATAGTGCATAAAGCATTTTCCCTCCGTGAAAAAAAAAAGAGGTAGAATTGAAGAATTGATTCCAAATTCTGTATAGACGTATCCTTTTTGTCGAAAGTCATTATATTCGATTAAAGAAACGTCGACTGAACAATTCTTCTATTTAGTGTTTTTTTTTTTATATTTTCTGTCTAGACCAAGGGAATTCATCTTTTGACAATGCGGTATAATCTATACCAATATTATAAAGAGGAAAGATTTGTTTGTTTGTTTGTTTGTTTGTTTGTAACGAATAGGCTCCGGAAATACTGAACCGATTTGAAAAATTCTTTCACTGGTAGGAAGCTACATTAACCCCGAGTGTCATAGGCTATATTAGATTTTCAAAAAAATTAGGGATCCTTACCTAAACTCAAATAATGTAACCCAAGGTGCAATATTTTTTCCGTTGTTTACATATTTTGACTGGTGGTTTGTTGTTGTTTGTTTTTTTACCAAGCCCATTCTGGGCAGGCAAAAGAACATAGTCTATAGAGCCAAGTCTTTTGTAGTATCTTATATTCTATAGCGTAACGAAGTAAGCCGGGAAAGCTCGTACATAATAATTAGCTTAACAACCGATCTTTTTGTTTGAGCTTTGAGAGGCCGAATAGTTCTTAAATGGCAACCGGAAAACGCAGAGAAGACAACGACGACAAGACGGCCGCGCGACCGGCGTCGTGGGTGGCAGCGGCGCGACCGTACAATCGGTTCTAGTCACCGAGTGTCGCTCGTCTGTTTGAGCCCTAAAGGTTATATAGGATGGGACCGGATGAAAATAGCACAAGAATAAGAGCGGAAGAGCGGAACGCAGTATGCAAAGCCTCTTTAGTGGCAAACTCCTCATAAGTTCTTGGACGTTCCGAGTCCGTAATCCGAGCGAGGAAAGATAAGCCTGTCCCTAGACTCGAAACCTGAGACTACCCTTCTTTACTCGTATCCAACAAAGTTTTAGCTTTTAGCTACAATTTGATAGACTTCTTATTGTTTACTCTTTAATTAATTTGAGAATTAGCGCTTATGTTGCGCTTGTAAGAGAAAACTTGACTTAATTTTTAAACTATTTAATTTTTAATGTATTTTTGATGTAAAAAATCAGTTTTTCAGTACACTGATATCAGCTGATCAAATGTATGAAACAGTTTTTTTTTGGGTTTTGACCCAAGTTTATTTTAGGAAAAAGTGTATGCGAGCTTAATCATCTTTAATTTACTACCGAGTTTTCAGAAACACCGAAACTGCAAACTATTGGGCGTCCATATATGACCAAAATTATTTCGGAAAAATTGGAAATTGTATTTAAAACACAAAACGGAAGCAAAACAGCGTTTTCAGATGTACTCTAATAAATAATTTTAATTTCAATGGCGCGAGGCGTTCCTAATGCGCTCGTTGCAGCGCATAATCTAATTTCTTTCGTTTTTATTTTTCTTTTTTTTTTGCTCCCTCTTGACAGCGACATGAAACCGCAAAGGTCTTTATTCAGCTTTATCTGTTTCTTGGGATTCGTTAATAAATAATTTATTGAATTTATTATTAAAAAGCTCTTCTTTTATTCTTTTAAAAAAATATTTACTGTTTCTGCTGCTTGCATAAAATAATCTGTTTAATGTTTTTTTAACATTCTTACTTATTAAACCAGTACGAGATCGTCGTACTAATTTGATCCTTTTAAAAAAATTAAAGTTAATAAAATAAAAAATACCGTGGTTACCCTAATAATTACTTTATTATAAGTTAAAGGCAATTATTTTATACCAAACTACAAGAACTAACTATTATAATATTTACTATGTTTTTTTTTTAAGAATCGGTGCCTGAATACTTTTTCACAATGCAATTTCTGTGTTGTCTGTTGTTCCCGGGGAGATTGCATACAGGGAAACGTTTATAAAATGAGACACGACAAAAAGAACCTAGTTTTAACACTGACAGAACTTGTTTGTAAGTAAGTAATTTGAGAAATTCACAGTACCTTTTGTTACTATTTATAAGAAATTAATAAGATCACATCACACTAAGAGCTATCCCTTTCTATTTTTTTTTGATAATTTAAGAGAGCTTGGGGACGAAAACCCCCCAGTTGCCGTCTCGGTGCCTTTTGGGAAGGGCCCCGTGATTCACAGATGATTGGCGTCCGGTGTCCTTCCCACGCCTAGCTGCTATGCTGTACAGCTTCTTGCTCGGGGAGAGCATGTTGTATCCTCCCCGGCTTGCCTCTGGAGCTGCGGTAGAACAGTGCCACAAGATCTTGTGCTCGTTTGATAAATGTTTCGGGTGTCGGTTTAACACCAACGACCCGTTTTTAGTGACCTCGTGCGACGGGCAGAGGATAAACTGAACTTATTCCTAGGCTTCGGACCTTCAGGGCTTTAATTGTCTTCACATTCCACGATGGGAAAGAGGCATGAAAATAATAAGAAACTAAATATCATTTAACTTCTAGAAAGCAGCAGTTGAACATAAAAAACTATGTTTTAACGTAACAAAGCCAAGAACTCAGCTCTTTTCAGCTTAATATTTTGCGATTCGCATAATTAAATTTATTATCCGAAAATAAATGCCAACCCTGGTGAGTTACGGCGCTTCATTTCCGATCTCTTTAGATTTCGCTGTTTTGCCGCCTTTTTTACAGAATTTATTGCGAAATTATTAAATGTGGCGAAGGTGCGTTTGTTGTATTTCATTTTTAATCATCGTTAAAAAATTAAACAATAAGTTTTATGTTGATTTTGTAATGGAATGCTGTAAAAAGGGGTACTTAGCTTTTTGTTACGAAGTTATTTAGTGGATTTAATTTTTAAGGAAAGACAACTGGTTCAACTTTATTTTGGATGAGTAAAGTTTTTAACGACATTTAAAAATAGAAGATTCCCAATAAAGTTACTTATATTTAATTTTTATAGAGTTTTATTCTAGAGTTGTTTCTTCTAAAATAAATAAAGTTCCAAGTCACACAATTTTTTACATATTTTGATAAAAACTAGGCAAGGCGGCAAATCTAGAACCGGGGATTCGGGTTACAATGGCCCTTTTTTGAATGCCAAACGATTTTTTATCGCTATTCAACTTTTGTTTTGTTAAAAGATAAAAAATGGAGGTCGCAATGAGGACCGTTTAGTCAGCTGAGTTTGTATAAGAAAGTTGAATGGGATTTTTAGATCTTTGTAACCTTTTAAAGCCTAACATTAAAATATATTTTGGATTTTAGGATAGGTACTGCTTTTACTTTTTTGTCTGAGCAGTAAGTAATAGGTACCGGAAAAGTCAGTGTAGGTATATCCAAAATATCTTCTGGTTTACCTGGTAGGCCCCCAAAAAGGTGTCCAGACGACCTGGTAAAGGTTGTGGGTACTCTCACTGGATAAGAGTCGCGCAAGACCGGTCGGTATGGCGATCTGTGGGGAAAGCCCATATCCAGCAGTAAACGTACTTAGGCTGACATTATTTATGATGATGACGATTCAGATCCACCCTAACATCATTTTTAACCGACTTCAAAAAAGGAGGTTATCAGTTTGAACTGTATGTATGTTTGTCCGCGATTATCTCGCGTTTGGCGATCTTGATGCGGTTTTCAGATAAGTATTTGTTACATTCAGGAAAAGGTTTTAGTACATATTTTAACCGACTTCGAAAAAGAGGAAGTGTCCAGTTGATGTATGTCTCAGTTCATTGACAGCGGGTCTCTTTACAAAAAAAAAACATCTTTAAATATTATAGACAATAGACACAGTTGATAATAAAGCATTTTAACTTTAAAACATAAAATGACGAGCGACGACGAAACTATCAACAACAGAAAGAAATGAAAGGATTTTTAAACTTTAGATTACCTACGAGATAACTGTCAAATACTAAATTAGCTGTGATTGTGGTTCGATCGAACTTCGAAGTGACATACCAACTAACTTTGCACAAATTTTCACCTAACGACATAATGTTGATATTTAAAAATGGAATCGAATTTTCAAGCTCGGTTCTGTGTATGCAAATGAGATTACATTTTCCAATAATGAAACCTTCCGACTCTTTCTAGCCCATGGTTCATTCATACGTGTGAAAGGGATAAAATGCATGTATGGGTTTTCTTCTACTTGCTAAGCATTTTCGGCTGGCTTCAAAGGGTTATGGCTACATAGACTTTGTAAAGCGACTTTGTATTTAAATATTCACATACAAAAATACGGAAAATCCTCACTTCCAGACAGGCATAAAAGAAAAATTCAAACTGTCAAGGAAAAAGGACTGGCCAATTAAAATAAAAAAAAGTTATTTATTTTTATTATAATTGGCCAGTCCTTTTTCGAAACCGTTCTATATTTATATTGATTCTTGGTCTGGCCAGAGTAAAAAATCAATATATATAAAACTCTTCCGTTACTGACTGACTGACTGACTGACTGACTGACTGACAGACAACGCAGAGCCAAAACTACTGGGCGTAGCGGGCTGAAATTTTGCATGTAGGTTCCTTAGGGAGTGTAGGTGAGCACTAAGAAAGGATTTCCCGAAATTCCCACGGGAACGGGAAAAAACTGGATTTTTGTGTTTATGAGAAATCTGCGCGAGTGAAACCGCGGGGCAGCCTCTAGTATATATATAAAAAAAACAAGTGAAAGCACGCCAATGCACACGTGTTTTTTTAACCAAAACTCTACTTTATAACTAAAATATTTTAACAAAATTGGGACAAGCCTTTTACCTGGCCTCAGCGAAAATTAAGCTCATTTTCACAATTGAAATTGCTAATCTTACCACCATGTGTGATACCTTAATCTGAATATTCGGATATTATTAACACCTCCGGAGGCTTTCAGCGGAATTAAATGACGTCAACCGATAAATGCTTTTAAGGCTGTCACGCAATTCGGCGCGCTTCATTAGTGAGGGAGAAAAATAGACCGCTTACATTGTCGAGTATGCAAAATACTCTTATTAGAACCAGATAAGGTTTATTTTCGTTAAGCAATGTTTTATGGTTACCCTCGCGTCTGTTTGACACTTGTATCTTCGGATTTGTAAGCGTGTTTTTGATAAGATTTATTCATCCGAATTAATTTGCTACTTTTTTTAAGAATTTGCTTTAAAAATTTAAGCGAGTTTTTGAGATAATAAAAATAAGCGTACTGCTTACCTAAGTGTTAATTTCTTTTTTTCTCAACATTTATTTTTAGGTATAAAAGAAAAAAGTATACGGATTAACAATAATTTAACAATAATTAGTTTAAAAAAAGGCCATTTTTTTTAAATACCCAGAGGTTTTTTTTTAATTATTAATTATTGTTACCTATCACCCTTCTTCCCAGCTACGTTACATTATATATACACATACTTACTGTACACCGGATGATCAAAGAAGTTGATTTTATTTTCCAATTTTGAAAATTATTTTTCCCTAAGATCATTACATCAGCAATCCTCTACCTCGTTACGGGAATTCGCGATCTGATTTTTCTTTAATAGACTTATGATGTTTTATTTTCATATTTTTTCAAGCATGCTATTTACTTTATATATTTTTTTGTTTTATATGATACGTTGACACAGGGAATCAGGTCCGGTGCGCCCTGGGCACCGGACAGTTAGTGCCGCTGAAGCACTAGTGGAGGTGCAGGGGAGTAGAACATACCCTCCCTGAGGCAGAAGCTGGCAATGCAGCTATGCGTGGGAAGGATCCTAGCGGAAGGCTTTGAGGCGAATCCCGGGGTCCTTTCCAAATCGCTGAGACGGCCACCGGGGAGTTTTAGTGGGTGCAAGCCCCAAACATCCCCGTCATGCCCCCGAGCGGCAGGAAGTGCGTAAGGCATTTCTCCTCGTTACAAAAAAAAAGGGATGTTACTCTGGCTACTGCAAAATCATTCATCACGCTACAGTATACATGATAACAATCATCTCATCCTACATAAACACAAACTAAGAAAGAGACTTATTAATAATATTTTTTTTTTTACAAAAAAGGAATCTGTCTTCAATAAACAGACACATAGATCAGATCAACTGAGCATCTTTACTTTTACGAAGTTGGTTAAAATAGGTACTAAAACCTTATCTAAATACTTATCTAAAAACAGCATCAAAATCCGTTCAGCCAAACGCGACATAATCGTGGACAAACATACATACATACAAACGGGTCAAACTGATAGCATCATTTTTGAAGCCGGTTAAAAAGAAAGCGACACGAAAGACAAAACAAAAGAAATACCAAATAGAAAACTGCAATCGAAGGAAGGCGATGCATTTACAGCGCAGACAAAGTATTCTGTCAATGTTTAAAACTCGTACCTCCCGGCGCAAGGCGCTCGAAGCTCGAAGTAATAGCCTAATGAAAACGCAAGTTCTGCTGGATCCGGGATCGTACAGGATATTGCGCTCTCCAGGCTAAAGTTGTCTGAGCTACTATTCTGCTATATTCTTATACTTGTCGACCCGGCAAACTTCGTACCGTCTAATACACACACGCACTCACACACATTCTTAGATGTATTTATGTTTAGTTTACCTACTCCGTACCAATTCCTAATTTATAAAAGAAAACATATGTTTTTTATACTAATGATCATTTCTGGAAGAGCACTGGTACCTCTAGCACAGGTTCATCCTTTTTGAGGTACCAGAGTCAAAAATATGTTAAAACTTAATACTTAGTCCTAAGAATTTTTCTAACTCTGCGGAACCCTAAGTTAAGTTTATTACTTGAAAATAAATATTATTTATTTATTAATATATTTCTATGTTGTGCATGTATTATACAATGAAGCTTCCTCTTGAATCACTCTGTCTATTCAAAAAAACTGAATCAAAATCCGTTGCGATGTTTTAAAGATTCAAGCATACATACACATAGACAGAGGGTAGTAACTTTGTTAAACAATTATTGTAATGATATTGATTATGACGTTGGTGTTTGTAAATCTTCCTAGGTTTAACATCGATATTTACCTACTTATTAATTTAGACTATCGGCTAAGGCACTTGTTTGCAATACGGTATTTTCGTTTTCTTTTCTATTTATGGTACCTATTCATATTTAATACTGAAATTTTTAGGTAGGTACTGTTGAAATGACTAACACACATTCACCAATTTATGGAGTATAGTCTATAGCTGAACACAGAAAAACTTATCCTCGTCCGTGCTTTTTATAATTATTTTTTTCTTAGACATTAAATATAATTACCAATGTAATTATTGTTTTATTAAAATGATATGAAGAATCGCACCTTCGAATTGAGTATGGCAATTATGTTTGAGACACGCTATTTGCTGTTAACTCTAACGGCCATTTCGTGAATGAACAGAAATTGTTCTTCTGTGTATCTAAGGAAATGAGTTTCTACTACTAAGTATGTACAATAATATTAGACTAGCGACAGATGTTATGTTCAAATGGCCCAGGGTTACACTCGAAAAGTTTTTTTAGTGTTTTTTTATTATCGCATTTTTCTTAACTTTTTCTTTTATAAGAACCATGCCCTGAAAATAACATAGCAAAAAAAAAATAGTATCATCCAAAATCGGTCTAGTCTTTCACGAGTTATGCTGTGACGTGACCACCAGTTACCAATGAAATAGTAATAAAGTACTAAATTACATATTTCTTAAACGTTCCTACTATACCTACATGTTTTTTTTATATACCATTATTTAGCTCGGGTTAGCACAATATTTTGCACAAAGGTTCCTCCATGCACTTATTTGGTCCTTTTATTACAAAATTATCAAATACATTTTTATATCAAAATAAAATTGTAAAAGTCCCTTCGTAAAAGGCTAAGGCGAAGTGTAACAACTAAAACGGGCGTAACTCAGAAAGTTAAGATAAGCGCGTGCTTAAAAATTATCAGCGATAAAAGAGATCAAGCGTTTTATTTTTACTTCCATTCTTTACAATCGGTCGTTGGACGGTTGGTTACAGCTGGTATACGACTATTGTTGCCATAAAACTGATTAGACGATTATTGGTACTTAAAGTTAGCTGCACTTTATCTTGGTTAGGTGAAGGAGCTCTTATAGTAAATGAAGATGCTCCTCTATTAAGAGACAAGGGTGATATGCTATTTAAGCGCACTTTGGTATCAGAAATACGTCACTTAAGACGATATACGAGAAATAAAGCAAACGACCGAGAAACAAAGTATGTCCTTTTCCCTCAAACATACTGAGGGAAAAGGACAGTCATATGTCAGTCGCCCACATCGGTTACTACATTTTATTGGAAAAAGTAATAAATGTTTAATATCTTTTTAATTATTACTTTTAAATCAAATTTGAATTACCAGAATTTGATATACTTTATTATCATTATTCCTAGGTAGTTTCAACAAAAACTAGTTAGTAATTTCGAAGAACTAGCTATTCCCGTTTTTTGGAAAGGTTATCTTTGACGAAATAATGTATCGAGGTTTTTTGATTCTACTAGTGTTTCTCAGTTATAAAAAACTTTTTTATATCCTCAAAAACGTTATATTAAAATTCCAGATCATTACCTTTTATAGATTAAGAGAATTACTTGATTTAAAAAACCTTCAAAACTCATATAGCGTCTTAAATTTAGGCAACCGAAAAATTTTGGAACGCGGGTGTTTGTGTGAATGAGTGTGTAAAGAATTGGCCAATGTGAAATTTTGATTTTATCTTCAAAAACTTTTGTGTTTTGCTATGGTGGCGGACATACAATACCTCTAACCTAACCCCACCTCCTTTCATTTGTGTTGTAAAAGGCGACCAAGGGTGTGTTATTTTTTTTCTTCTTGAAGGGGAGGGACCGTCCTTTACCGCACAGTAACAGTGCACTCTTCATCTTTTGTCTGTTTAATTACAATTAAAATTTATCTTATTTTATGATTAAACTAGTCGACCTGGCGAACTTCGTGCCGCCTTACCTGTGTTACTATGTTGTGCATAAATTATACATATAAACCTTCCTCTTGAATCACTCTATCCTTTAAAAAAACGAATCAAAATCCGTTACATAGTTTTAAAGATTTAAGCATACATAGGGGCAGACGCGAAAAGCGACTTTGTTTTATACTATGTATTGATGACTACTAAACAGATTCGCTGATGTCGAGATGGTTGTGTGAGATGACGCAAGCATCACCCAAATTATTGGTGTTGCTGCGGGCGAATGTCAAACACAATAAGTCATGTCATACGCAACTACCTATCTCGCCTACCTTAGGATTCATATCACAGCTAAGCTAGCGCCACTTGCGATAAAAATTAATGTCTTATAAACTAAGGCAAATATCAAAAATGTGAAACAGTATACCACTAAATAATGTACTTTTAGGGCACTAGATAATGCAGCCTAGTATTTTAGGGCACTGTTGTAAGACCATAGAAAGCTACAAATATTTGCTAAAAACGGCCACTTTTGTCAACAATCAGTAGCTTTCTTTGATCTTTAACCCAAAAGCTATACAACAGTGCCCTAAAAATACTAGGCTGCATTATCTAGTGGTATACTGGTTTCACATTTTTTAAATATTTGCCTTAGTTTAGATGATATTAATTTATTTCGCGGGTGGCGCTACTTTAGCTGTGCTATGCCTCTTAATGAACATATTTGAAGATTTAACAACGTGACTTCAATGTTACTATAAAAGAGTGTAGAGCTACAAACTAAATTTGATGAGATGTAAATCAAAAATCAAAATTCAATAAAGGAAACATTTTAAATGCCGCACGAGCCAGATCACATTCTCCCGCAGCTAGCTGCCAATCAGACCCATCCACAAAGCCAACGATGGAGCCGCCAGGAGACGACCCCAAACGACCTTAACTCAGTGAAATATTATACTTTTAGATAGCTGAACAGTGCTCTATATCATACGTAATCGTTACCAATAATTTTAAAGAGGAAGTATTTGTTTGTTTGCATCGAATAGGCTCCGGAGCTACTGAATCGATTTGAAAAAATAATTCATACTATTCATACTAATATTATAAATGCGAAAGTAACTCTGTCTGTCTGACTGTCTCGCTTTTCTAAAAAAACTACTAAACCGATTTAAATGAAATTTGGTATATGGATAGTTTAGAGCACGAGAAAAGACAAAGGCTAATTTTTATCCTGAAATACCCACGAGAAAATTGGGAATTCGATGTATCAGGGGAAAATGCGCTGGCAAAGCCACGGGGCGCCCACTAGTACAAAATAAAATTTCTCATTCTCTATTATTCACAAACCTTTTATTCATAAAGCTAATAGTAATAATTTACCGAATAGGTTGTAGTAGATAGATAAGACAATTATTTACTCAGAAAGCAATTACGATATCCGAAGAAAGGTAGTCCGGAGCAAATGAGGGGTGGAAGTGATTTCACGAGTCGCTGGCGACGTAGATGATGACCGATTCCAGGAAAATGGACGCTTATGTCGATTTCTGAACTAAATAGTATTTATAACTAATCGTCTTAAGGGAAAACTTGATTTATAGTGAAGTAAAACTTGCAACCATAGATAATTCAAAATAAAAAAACTTAAAAAATATATTAATGAATACATTTCAAACAATTTCATATTTCACGAGATTCAATTCCCTGTACATAAATGAGAACAAATAGCAGGACATAATATAGCACAAGGAACAGATGGTCGCTGAAGCCGAAGCTGAAATGTAGTCGAGTGGCGATCGCGTACGAAACAAAGAGTAGGCAGATCCCCACAAGGTGTTCAGACGATCTGGTGAACGATACTCTCGTTAACTGAATGTGGGTTGCACAAGACCGGTTGCTATGGCGATCTCTGGGGAAGGCAGACGTTTCTCCAACAGTAGACGTCTTTTGGCATAATCATGATTCGTACTTTTCTCTAAATTGTGTTTTATTTTTCCCGATATCGAAAAGCAGTGAATAAGGAATCTAGTTGATGGGGCCAGTAGAGTCCGAAGATCAATCGACCCAGCTACGTCTAGGTGGAGAGTCGAGGATGTAAGTACAATCAAATTCAAAATACAGGTTAAATTTTAGACTGAAGACTGATAAACAAAAAATTCTACTAGTTAAAGTAAGTAACTTTATAAGTGAAGTGGATCAAAAAAGTCAAAAAGTTAAAGTCAAAATTTTTTTATTCAATGTAGGATAAAGATATCACTTATTGAAAGTAATCTAATTTGTATCGATATCTGATTTGGTAAAGTATCTCATACTGCGAGAGGCGAGGTAGTTCAGGGTGCACCAAATGGATCAATTTTCTGGGGTTATATTAATGACTTTGGAGAAGAACCAAAGTCCATTCCATTATGATCTTGATTATGGAGACCTTGGTTCAATTCCCGGTGGGAGAGAAACAGATTCGTCCTACCTAGTTAGCGACTAACTTTGGTCAATTAATAATAAATAGTCAATATATATTTTTTGTAAATTCGTAGAGGTTCGAATGAGAATTCAATTTGAAGGCAAGGTTAGGCGCGGGTATTGGGTAATAATAATTGAAGATTTGCGGGCTGCATTTTGCAGATAAAATAATTTACAGAGCTTCTTTTTCAACATTTTTTTTTATAAAATGTTTTTATAACTTATTCTTGGAGTAAGTACGTATTTGATATTCATGAACCATTCGAAAGGCTGCATTCAGCATTCCTTTAAATAATACATACTTACATAATCTCACGCCTTTTATTCCCCGAAGGGTTAGGCAGAGGTACTGGCTCAAGAGCCAGACCCACGTTTAGCCGAGTTTATGCTTTATTACCAACGTGACAAGGGGCCAGCTTGTCGCCGCGGTTATAACGACCACTACTGCGGCCGGGACCAACGGCTTAACGTGCCTTCCGAAGCACGGAATCATCTTACTTTTCGGACAATCAGGTGATTCAAGCCTGCAATGTCCTATCCAACCGAAAACAACCACAACGTGATTTTTGTGAGAAATCAATATGTGGTGTTTTCTGCGGGGATCGAACCCACAACCTTCCGTGCCCTTATCAAAGGCGCGACGCGCTACGCCACTGAGCTACGGCGGCGGTTAAAATAATAAATAATAATATATTTTTTATACCTGAGTCATCTAACTGTCAGTGATAAAAAACTATCGTAACGAGACTTAGGGTGTATTCACGTACAACGCTGGTAGCCAGCGCTTGTTGCCAGCGCTTATAAGTACTTGTAACATTTAATAAGTAACATGTAAGTTTTTACTGAAAACCTATTTTGAAACCTGTGCCATTCATTTAAGAGACCATTTTAAATTATTATACTCTTTATATTTTGTTCGCCCCGCTTCAACTAACCTATTTATTAAAAACTAGGTATAACACGTATGTTGTTTATACTACGATTAAGAATACGCTGATGCGCTTCAACTATGAATGAATAATAAGTAATCCTCGATTTAGCCTTAACATAAATATGTTTCTTTGAAAATATATCTTTTGAAATCCCGGGCTTTATCAGAAAATGATTTTTAATGTTTACTACTGACGCTTAGCGTAGCTTTTTACTCGTAAAAGTTTAAGCTCACTTTTATTTCAAATAACATTCCGTAACGGAAGGAAAGCCTCGTAACTAATAATTTTATGCATTCTGAAAATTGATTTTTCAATGGTTTTTTTACTACTTGGTCGTTTTAATTAGTTTTTGATTTTTAATTCACTAAGTAAATATTTGCTCTCTTTTGTACTTTTATCATTATTATTTATTTATTTATTATTCACTAGTCGACCCGGAAAACTTGGTACCGCCCCTATGACTTTGCTGTGCATGCATTTTACATTATACACCTTTATTTTGAAACACTCTCTCTATTATGTAAACATAAACGGCATCAAAAATCAAAAACGCTGTAAAAGTACAAATAGGATATATACTTTACCAAATAAGGTATCATTAGTAGAGTGAATAGTCTAATTGACCTTCAATATAGGAAACAAGATAAGAAATATCTTGTATCCTACATGAATGAATATTTTTTGACATTTGAACTGTGGGAGAGGCCTATGTATAAAAGGAATACTATTTTTAGTAAGTTAAAGAACTAAATGAAGGTAGTTTACTGTATCACCCGCGGCCATCATTAGGGGTGAAGGTCCAAATTTAGGGAACGACAATCGATAAATCGACGTCTTCGCCGCAATCCGCAGTTGCGAAAATAAGGCTCTTTATACGCCTCATTGTTGTTTGCTTCTGCTTTTACTATCACTTTTTTTGAATCAATGCTAGGGGTAATAATGCGTGGCTTTCCCAACCGAGGTTTCCAGGAGATCAGTTAACTCATAGTTATCTTGTTAGCGACTTCGTTAACCATTGCTGTTATATTTGGTCGCTAACAAGGCATTACGAGTCGATTGTTTTAGAGAAGGAAGTTGACCCCCAGGTTCGATCACCAGTGGAGACACATACAAAGATTCTCGTGGTTCGTTAGTTTCGCTAAAACTCGAGAAAGGCCGGGCCGATTTAGATGATTTTTGTTTTATTTTCAAATGTTTATTTTGAGATGTTCGTAGTAGTCCAGGGAAGGTTCAAAAGGTGAGAAAATATGGGAAAATGGAGGGGAAGTTAGCAATACATAACAATTAAATGATTCCATATAAAATTGTAAGGCGATTCGAAGATCGCCGGGATAGCTAGTATAAAATAAAAATTGCTGCCAACGCTTCCGTACTTCGGACCCTGCATCTCTAGCTCCTCTAGCATCAGTCGGAAAAATCATTCGTCTCATTGAAAAAAAGGAGATAGAGACTAGAAAGTTGGGTTTTGAGGCCCGCGCTACTGCTTTCCCACTTTTTTACTAAAAAAAAGTAAGTAGTAGTAAAACTGAGCTAGATAACGATTTTACCGTCGGCCTCTTTACATTTACAGAACAACTTATTAAAGAAAAATTCTGTCCTAATAGACTCAGCACAGAACTTATTAAAGTACAATTCCATCTGTAAAGAAAGCCTTAAAACTCCTATAAATGTATTATACTAACACAAGAGAGGGTCCAATGAAGGGGAAGAGTCAATTATTCGCAACGACGGGCTGCAAGAGGGTAGATCAATTCGGGGTTACCGACGACTCACTAATGCCAGGTTTCAAGAGATTACGGACCGTTATTGGTTAAGCCAGTGGAAGTAGTTCTTGTATTGTTGCTACCAATTGTTATAATAAGAGGATAGACAATGCCCTTGAGCTATGGCAGTTGGATTTAGAATAATACTAGTCGACCCGGCGAATTTTATACCTCCTAACATAAAATTATGTCGAGCTTGTATTAAACATACGTCTATAAACTTTTCTCTCGAATCTCTGTTTAAAAAAAACTGCATCAAATTCCATTACGTAGTGTTAATATTAATCTAAGAATATACATATAGACGACAGTCGATTACAGATAGGGTTACCATATCTCCGGATTTGTTCTCGAGTTTTAGCGAGAGTAACGAACCACGAAAGATATATAAAAATAGTAGAGTAGTAGATAAGAATGATATTAGATTAACTTATATGCCAGAAGGAATCTCTTTGTTAAACAGATTGCGAAACAAATCCTTCAACAAGGCTTTTGTTAATTCTCTCACAAGTT
The DNA here is from genome assembly GCA_951802225.1 of Euspilapteryx auroguttella. Lineage (NCBI taxonomy): Eukaryota > Metazoa > Arthropoda > Insecta > Lepidoptera > Gracillariidae > Euspilapteryx > Euspilapteryx auroguttella. The sequence goes on along the minus strand of OX637657.1, from coordinate 8,224,660 downwards.
TCAACACACAAACTTTGGCAGAAATTGAAATAATCTAAGCACAACAAATCGAAACTTATTAACGCTTCCAAAAATACTCGTATCTTACCCGATTTAACAAAAAACTTAAGTTAAAAATTACTGAGTTAATTAAACAAGATACAGAATTAAAAACTTTCTATATAAGAGAATTCAAACGAAGTCGTTTTATGCAGAATATGAAAGTAGCTAACGATTTCTTTTAAACCTATTAAAGGTAGAAAAAAATAAGAAAAAAGATAAATTCTGTAGCTTATTGAGAAACTATTTTTTAACAGCTGCTTCGTTCGCTTCAAAATATTTTAACAAAACAATACTTGCCTAGTTACATACAGAATTACTCTAAGAGTATAATTATTAAAACGAAAAAAAAAATTAATGAAAACTATGGTACAGTTACCAGCACAACAAATTAGCCACGTTATCTACCACAACATTGTGGACACGGTGACAACGGGACCGAGGCAGAGCCCCCACAGGGTGGGCAGACGACATGGAAAAAGTTTCGGGAGTACACTGGATACTCGTCGCACACGACCAGTGAATTTGGCAATATAGGGGGAGGCCTATGTCCAGAAGTAGACATCCCTTAGTTTAGATAATGATAAAGATTACGATCCAAGACAACAACTACGTTACATTTATTTTGAGAATTCAAACGAACAAACATTTCGAAATATATAGAAAAAGCAACGAAGAAAGAGCGAATCGTCCGAATCCGAAGCGTCGAAACATTTCAAAGTACTTACGTGCAAAGTTTACAACAAAACTCAATATCAATGAAATGTCTCCGCGAGAACGGCGGAAAAGAATTTTTCTTCGGAAAAATAAATCATCTTAGGGGAAAGTTTCCGTTATTTTCCCCGCGGCGGCGGCGAGTTGGACGCCCGGTGAAACTAATTCGGGATTACTTCTTTTTTTTATTCTTTCTTCTATAAAACTTTTGAAGTATGGTTTTCAAAATTGAATTTCTTCGTTCAACTGCGACGGACTGTAATGAAACCGAATTTGCATAATGAATTTATTTTTTTGGAGTGCCAAATTTAAAAAATGCAATCTAAAGTGTGCTTTTCACAATAATAATAATAATTCCATACTAAAATATATTATGAACAGGTGACTGATGAAAGTGCAAAAAAGGTAATACTTTTATTTACAGCTTTCCATTAATATTTACAGTTAAGTATATTACAATTTTTACAAAATAAAGGAAAGAAAAACAATAAAAATTTAACAATTAAAATCGAAAAATTCTACAAATAAAATATTACGTCCAGATCGCCGCCACTGGTCGGAACCGTGCCCAGCAGGCTGGCTGCGTTCCCACGCTGAATGGCCAGGCTTAAGCGCTGGCCAAGATATGAGCCGGCCCGCTGGTCACCTGACTGGTCGATCAGGCGCGTCGACAGTTCTTTAAACAATCGGCGCGCCTCCGGCCCCCACGGCCCCAGGGTTTCGACCCCAAACGGCACAAATTCGTACTCCTTACTAAGAGTAGCGTATTTGCGCCGTTTGAAGTGCAAAAATATATTTATTGATTTTAATTTATACAAAACACGCTTAAGTATTAATCAAATGTATCTTATTCACCTACAAAAGTTTAATCCATAATAGGTATTAAAAATTCAAGTCTATTTAACAAATTTGTGATAAATTTTAGTCACATTAAAGAGTACAGCCTTTCATCAAATAATACCAAACTTTCATAAAACACACGGGAAAAATGGGGATGGCGGGATGTTTGTTCAATAACTACAGTAAACAAATACTTTTGCTTATTTCCATTGATAGGATATTACGCAAAAATGCTAAAGCCATCTAAAAGTTACATACATACATAACGTTACGCCATCGGGGCAGGCAGAGACAATTGATTTTCACTTGCTACGATTCTTTCGCTTCTTCTACAGTCATAAGCCTTTTCATACACGCACGTCGGTTTCGTGAACTCTTCGCGCGGCCTTTCCTCAGAACGTCACCATCTAAAAGTTTATCATCAATATCAATATCAATACATAGTATAAAACAAAGTCGCTTCCCGCGTCTGTCCTTATGTATGCTTAAATCTTTAAAATTATGCATCGGATTTTAATGCGGTTTTTTTAATAGATAGAGTAATTCAAGAGGAAGCTTTTATAAGCTTAATACATGTCCAAAATAGTAATAGGTTAGGCGGTACGAAGGTCGCCGGGTCTACTAGTTATTTATAATACTAGGTATAATAAAAATTATTGTATTTATGGATTGGTTTATTGGTGCGCGTTATTTGGCTATAAATTTTGTTCTCTATGGTGGTTATATCTAACTATCCGTTATATTCAAATACTCCTATAAAATATTGATATTCAACTCTTCTGGCAGGTAGTTCGCTTGAATATTTTATACTTTAATTTTTCTATTGAGAATATCACTGTCATCGACGGGTTCTAAAATAACTCTAAAGAACTCTTTAGTACACTTCAATAATTTTCTTCCGAGAATATTTTTTAGATGTTTTAATATAAAACATTTTAACATCACTGATAAGTGACTAACTGAAAACTTACAGGCTAAACTCAGGGACTATATATAAGCTTAAAAATGCTTAACATCTATTACATGGGTGTTTGTTACAATTTGGTCATAAATCGATCAGCTGACAGGGTCAATGTACGGGACAGCTGATGTTTTGGGATGTCAACCCATATTGCTTAAGGAAAGCTGTTATGGTGAGCTGCATAGGGATGCCTGCTTTGATTTATTTACCCCCTTGTCAGAACAAACTGCATATTTTTTATACAAGAGTAGCTATCTTAAATATCAAGAAAAGTTTTAATCATAGTTGTAATAACCGACATAAATTATTGGTAAATACAGCTCACCAAAAATTGTTTTAACTCAGAATTTTAATAAAAAGTGAATATTGCACAAGAAAATATATTATAACATTATATCTCATGCCCATTCCTTTGTGTTTCAAAGCGAGCATTGTTAATTCTTTCATTATTTTCGAGAGAAGTTTTTAATTTAGAAAAATCAACGTGGCATCGGCTAAGCGGCTGAAAATAGAGTGAAAAATTCCTTTCAAAGGGGATAAACATTTTTATATTATTATTTCGTCTGAAAGCAGAATTTCTGTTGTAACCAAAAACATAGTAACTTTAGACGTGGCACTATTGAAAAAAGTATAATACTTTTTCTTCTTTTCTTGAGGCTCAAATATATTTCTACACTATGTACTAAACTTGTGGTTTAAATGTATGTACTCTGATATACGTTTTTGTTGTGTTTATAATGTGTTTTTATATGATCTCTCCCTTTATTTTATTTAACTAGAATATTGTGTATTCATTTCCTCGTTGGTTGCCTGGAAGAAATCGCTTAAGTGACAAAGACCCGCCTATTGCATTGTTCGATGTCATTTGTTTATTTTTATCTATTTTTGATTTTAATAAAGCATTCTATTATTTATTATATTTCTATGTAAAAAACTTGTGGTTTTGATCTTTTGTTGAGTATTCATGTGCTTTAGCAAAGAGATGACGACTGCTAGACAAAAACATCCCCCACAGATCCCCACAATTAAGGACACATATAAAATTCTCCGTTACTGACTGACTCACAGACATCGCAGAGCCGAAACTATTGGGCGTAGCAGGCCTAAATTTTGCACGTGAGTTCCTTGGGGAGTACTAAGGAATAATTTCCCAAAATTCCCATGGGAACGGAAAAAAACTGGATTTTTATCTGGCCTCGAGTTTAATAAAAAGCACAATGAGCATTTTGTGCATATTTAGAAGACGATGCTTTAACTTTATAACTTGATCAAACCTGTAGCGGCCTTCGCAATTAGCACGAACAATGAAATATTACATTTTTCTCTCTCAGCGAATGCTAATCTTATTACAGGCCTTTTGTACAACAAATTACGAGATCATATTTTATTTGGTAGGGTTACCGGGGCTTTCTTATACGTTGGAGGGGATTCGTCGTTGTAAAGACGTAAATAAATAAGTTCTAGATAAGATATATAATTATATATACTTAATAATGTGTGCAACATCTTATACTAGTCGACCCGGTGGACTTCGAACTACTTAACCTGTTAATATGATGTGCATGTATTGTACATATAAACCTTGCTCTTTGATCACTGTATCTATAAAAAAACTGCATTCATTTTAATGAATAGAAATAGATTTTTTTTACTCTAGTCGAGATCAAAATCCATTGCCTATTTTAGACAGCGGAAAGCGACTTTGTTTTATAATATTTGTTTTGATGATACAATAGCTTAATGTCACTTTGAAACATCTTTTTACCTTTTTTTTTTTTCTCGAAGGGAAACCCGTTATGGGTACCTCGTCGCTCGGGGAAGAGACGAAGGTTATGTCGGACTTGCACCAACTAAAACCCCCCGGTGACCACAACTGCATCTGTCATAAAGGAACCCGGGAAGCACCCGAAGGAATACGTCTCAGGGTAACCTCTTTTTAGCTAACGCAAGCACTAAATAAATGAATATGAATATCTTAAATATAAAAATGTTTCGTGAAAATTGAGAAAAAAAGAAAAAGTATACACTTACCCTGTTATTCATAAAAATTTAAAGAGCATTTTAGTTATTTAAAATATGTCAATTTAGACTGGATGTCACGTATTTACCATACAAATAACCAGAGAAGTAGACTTTTCAGTAAAGCTACTTAAAATGTACTGTATCTTTATGAATAAGACAGTAGATGTGTAGGGCGGTGTTTCTTAATATGACAAGCAGTAATATAGCCGCGTTGTAGGAGATAATCATATTTCCTTCGTCGTATTAGGGTTTATATTAGGTTCATAAAGTTATATAGGGTGACGGATTAAAATACTTTCTGCTTATTATTATATTCAGACGATTTCTTTATGACTTTGAATTTAAAACAAATTGTCTACCTTTTTATTTTTTATTTACTGAACCAACCCACCGTACATTTTCTGTTGTCTATTTTATCTTAACAATGGGTTGCCTGGAAGAAATCGCTTTAAGCAATAAGGCCGCCGATTGCAATCAATGTTTTAATTTAGGAATATTGTAATATTTTAAGTTCATTGATTGTAATAAATAGTTTTTCTATCTATCTAGTTAAAAGAACTGATAATCATCGCGTTTTTTTTTTCGGAGCATCCTGTATAACCGATGTGCCCCATTAACCGATAAGATGCTTTATTAGATAATATTTACGTTTCATTAAAGGTTTTTACGACTTATCCCTTATGGGCCCTGGAGATAATAATTTCCCTCCATCGCCGTATAAGTGTCTACTCTACCATTTATGAGTTTTGCCATCAATAATCCGCTTAGCGTAGCCTTTTTTTTAGCTGAAAAAGTGAAATAAAGTATTTATTTTATGATATACATTATTATATCTGGCGAAGCGCGGTGAAGATGAAAGTTTTGCGGGTATTTTTCATTCTATAGTGGGGATTATAATTATATTAGAAAAGAATAGAATAGAAAACACTTTATTGCATACAAAATATGACCAAAAAGTATATTATAAATTCAGGGTGCAGACAAATTGAATTTGCATACAATAGGCGGCCTTACCGCTGTGTTAAGATGTGTAAAAAAATTTAATGTTGTTACTTCAATAGATTCTGAGAAAAATGAAGGCACCAGACAGACGGACAGACAGACAGACGCACTTAGCAAAACTATAAAGGTTCGGTTGTTTAGAGGTCATGGTTTCGTAGGTGGTTTGACTACGGAATCCTAATAATATAATTTCTTTTTTACAAAAAAGGAACCCGCCTTCAATATTCTGACACAAATATCAACTGAGCACTTCCTCTTTTTCTAAGTCGGTCAAAATCAAAAAATCAAAAGGCTGTCCTGTAAGAAAATTGACGAAAATAAGTTAAATTCATCACCTTTAACGCTAAATTCAATCCTTAAAAGCACAAAGCAATACTAAATCACTACATACACCCTTTCAACTGAAAAAAGCCGCGTTTTACAAAATCGAAATCACGCTTCGCCCCTTAAATTGATTTGGGGGCGGCAAAGTGTTGCATTAAGCGCCTCAGTCACGTCCGTTTTTATTGTGAGGCAAAAGTTACAACGGACCCAACGGCATGGCAATGTCGGTGTTATGTAATTCTGGAGAATACGGTATTTGACTATATATATATTTTAAATAGTGTGACAAATGAGGAGGTCTTAAACAGAGTAAACGAAAAAATAATCATCATGCAACATATAGAAAACCGAAGATCGAAAATGATAGGTCATTTAATACGGCATGACAATTATATAAATATTATAATAGAAGGGAAAATAGAAGGACGGAGAGGGCCGGGCAGACCGAAAGGAAGCTACATGAAGCAGATAAAGGAGAAAGTTGGAGTGGAGACCTACAAGAACGTAAAAGAAGCAGTGGAGAGACGACTGGAGTGGAGGAGGCTACACCGACAAGAGCTCGGCTCTTAAATAAAAAAGAAAAAAAGAATATTTTTAATATTTTTAGGTCGAAAAAAAGAAACATGTGTCGTGGCGCGAAAATAGTATCGGTTTCACTGTTCTAATTCTTATGTATTTCTTGGCATATAAAATTTATGAAACCGATGCATTTGTGGCGCGCTACGTCACGACACGACACAATAATGTGTTTGTATTTTTAGTCCAGTCAGTAAAAGCGGACGGATGACAGATGATTAAAGTAAAAGGTTGAGAGTAGGCCACGGCGAATGCGTTCACCATGCGACCAAATCGGTGCCGGCCTCAAGAAAGACCGCGTGAAGACTGTAAGAAACCGACGTCCTTGTAAATTTTAAAATTTTCATTAAAACACCACTAAAATAACAGAGATACTACCGATATTTAACCAATGCTGCAAATTAGATAAAGAGTAAAAAAAATAAATAAAATAAACAATAGAGTAATGTGACGTCACCATTCACTATAATTAAATTCAACGCGGGAACGATTTGTGAAATAATCTTTAGGCACTTATATATTTTTTTTATGGACCAACTGCAGTATTGTTTTGACATTTTAAATTTATCTTAGGATTTTTTTAAATATTTGAGTGTCCAATATTAACAATTTAAAATTTGTCGAAACCCCAATTGCCCCTAAGCGCCCACGGGAAAAGAAAATAAAGAAAATGAAAATCGCTAGAACATTTTCGGACATTTGTTTGTGATTGTATTAGTGTTGTCGCTTGGAAGCTACAATTTGAAGATACATTTTTATGTGGTAGCTTAGCCAAGACGCTATGCTCTTATTCTGAACCAGAATGTGCCACAAATATTAATTATTTTCTAACTAATATTTCTGATGTTTCCAAATCTCCAGACACTTCAAATGTAACAGGCTCCTCAAAACTTATTTATATGCAAGAAAGTATAATAAAGCTGAAAACATTTTTCAATAAAAAGCATCTCTTAATGAAAGTCTAATAACTAAAATATCTTACATTAATTAAAAAAAATCGTTTTCATTATTATATTTTGGAGCAGTAAGTTTAAAATAAAGATACATAGGTTAAAGAGGAAACAATTTAATTTAACGGTGATTAGTAAAGATGTTAATGATTTAATTAAGTCGTTAAAAAAGTTAATAAATACCGGCACACCGGCTTAATTGCTTGGTTGAAATGACTCCTAAAAATAATTAATTAAATTGAAAAAGAAACAGTTATTTTTGTTTCTACTTAATAAGTAAGTATAAGTTATTATTGGAGTGTTTTGGATAACAAATGGAAAATTTCTTGATGGCTCTTTAAAAAATTACACTGGTAAGACATAAAACAAAGTGTATTACTAAATGTTAATGTGTACGCCGATACGACGTGGCATAGAATACCACCACCCCATCTTCTCCCACGGGTGTCGTAAAAGGCGTCAGAAAAAAACCCAGCAGAATCCTGCATTAAAGCACTTCGTTGAAACTGCGATCACCAACCCGCCTGCCAAGCGTGGAGATTAGGCCTCATTTAGGGGCACGCGGTGCGTTGCGCGGGGCATCGTGCGGGGCGTAGTGCGGCGCGTCGTTTTAACGTTAGGACACGCGGGCGTCATTCAACCTTTCAACGCTTTAAGATTAAAACATAGGCCTCCTATGCTCGATATCGTACAGTGGCGGTCTAGGAGGCCGTAACAGATTGTTTTATGGTTTAGTCAATTCTAGGCTGTATTGCCAAAGTACAAGATCTATTTTGCAATACAGAAAAACCGGAAGTGTTACGGCGACTTAGACCGCCACTGTACTCGTCGCACGCATTGACTGACGCCAGATGTAATAAAATCCCAAAAATCACCTGTGCCATTGCGTCTCCGTAAACGGTCTCATACATTGCTACACGTTTGATTTAATCGCACGCAACACGCCCAGCACAACGCCTCGTGCGCCTATATGATCCCTTATGGCAAACTCCCTCATATTTTTTGTCCTTGAGGCAATCCGGGGGGAGACCTATGTTCAACAGTGACGTCTTGCGGTTGCTATAATGGGGAGATATGCGATAACTTTGGTTAAAAAAAATCTGGAATTGCACCCACACTCGAATTACGAAAATCCGCATTCGACCCCTGAATAATAAATGCGGGAAAGCTATTGAGATTAACGGACGGTATGTAATTAGAAAAGTTGTACAGTTGTTATAAAAATCTCTGAGCCTTACAGTGGAATGAGAAAGGAATTCCCTATTTAGGGCTTTATGAGATTTTATAGCTATAGCATATATTTTACATGATGATTTAGGATTCTCATTTTTTGTGCAGAAGTAAAATTTGTGTTCAATCTTGTTCATAACTATTAGATGTCTAACTATACTCTAACCGTCTTATTCATAAAAATACAGTCCACTTTAAGTAGCTTTAGTGGAGGTCTACTTCTCTGGTTTGTTGTATGGCAAATACGTGACATCCAGTCAAAATTGACATACGTCAAATAACTAAAATGCTCTTTAACTTTTTATGAATAAGAGGGTAAAAGTTTAATGCAATTAGAATAAAAAAGAATAGAATACACTTTATTATATACAAGTTAAATACAAAATACATTAGGTATAATGATGAAAGGTACAGAAATTGCTAGCAATGGGCGACATTATCGCTAAAAGCGATTTCTTCTTGGCAACAATAATTTTAATTGTTATTTTCTTAAAAGCTATTGAAATTGATAAAGATAGGAAAAGAAAAATAACAATTCATCAAGAATCAAGACTTGAATATCGAATTCGAAATTTTCAAATTTGTTGAAAAATACCGATAATTTATTTTTACATAAATAAATCAAAGCTCACGCATATTACATCAATTGGATTGTTTTACACCTTCCTTATACAACGAGTTCACTTACAAAATTTGCAAAAAGTCAAACCCAACAACAAAACAACCTGCAACCCAACAGGATATTTCCACTCAAGTTTATTGTTTCACGGCACCTAAAATACGCCCTACCATATGCGCAACTACCGTGTACAGGTACATATAAAAGGATTACTTAAAACAGGCTCGTAATTCTGGTAACTAGGCTATAAACAACGTGTAATTACTGGACTTAGGCTAATGTCGCGTCGAACGCGGCTGCGCTAATGAAAGTTTTATGCCAAAACCCGGAATTGTAATTGGTAGTTTGATAACGGAAAACGGATGTTCATTCTATGGTAGAATTTAAGTCTTCGGTAACTACCAGATTTTACTGGAAGTGCATTTTATAATTGACTATACCTTTTTTTTTAAAGCGGGGAAACTCCTAACGAGTACTTAATTATGTGGGGTTCGCACCCACTAAAACCCCGCCGGTGTCCATCTCGGCTATTGGCAAGAGGATCACGGGTGATCTTTCGATCGTTATGTTCAACTCCTCGACATAATTGACTACCTGACCACGTATCAATTATTTCGTACCAAATTCCTAGCAATGTCGTTTTTTGATCGAACCTAGACTTAGAAAAAGTTCATCGTTTTTTTTTTCATCAAAGCGTGATGCTTGCAGGTTGCATTACAAAATCATCATCAAAATATGTAATATCATCACCACCTGAAAGATATCTACCACAGGCCAAAGGTCTTCTCCACTTATCGTTACAGTGAAATCAATACTATTCAATACCATGATTATTTTGTTAGTTTTGTAATAAGAATATTGTGGCAACCATGTTGAAACTTTGTAAAAACTGGGAAGGCCTCTAAACCCGTACCATGCGACGAGCCGCAACAAAACTTTACTCCGACTATACTCTACTTCAACAAACTAGTGTACTCCAGTTTTTCGGGTTTTTCTAGTTTATTTTTGTTCCCAACCGTATTTGGCTGTTATTTGTTTTAATTAGATCTTCTTTTTGGTGCCTTTTAGCCGATCTTTATTTGAAGTTGTGAATTTGATCAGAGGCCATATGAAGGCCATATACCTAAAGCAGAGCAGAAACATGATCCGCTTTATTACTAGGTCCCCTGTGCAGATTTACAACTTTAAATCTCTTCTTCTTCAATACATAGTATAAAAAAGTGGCTTCCCGCATCTTTCCCTATGTATGCTTAAATCTTTAAGACTATGCAACGGATTCAAGAGGATGGTTTATAAGTATAATACGTGCATAAAATAGTTATAGGATAAGCAGTACGAAGTTTGCCGGGGTGACTAGTCTCTTATAATTAAGAGCTGTGCTCTTGTCAGTGGTGCTTCTTCACGCATTCCTGTTCCCAGCCACTACGACTGCTTGACCACCTGATATGACTCTACACATACTCTTAATTTGACGAAACCTTTCTTTTCTGATCAAAAATGCTCCAAATTACGAGATTTTATGAGAATCCTTAAATACGAATTCCACTGTGCATTTTAGTCTGTCGGTATCATTGGGTTTGCATAATCGATCTATGCCGATCGATCGGGTCTTACACTGCAATTACTGTTGTGTAGGTCACGTCACGCGATTTGCTTTTCATGATTATAATGGAGCGGGTACAGTATGAGATATAGCGTAAATATATTGAAAGTAAAAAAAAAAAAACAAATAATGTATGAGGTAGTTTTAAAGATTTAAGCATACATAGGGATAGACGCGGGAAGCGACCTTATTTTATACTATGTATTGATTGATGATATTCATTGAGCCACTTTTTTTTAAAGTAATCGTGAAATATCTCGATCCAAAATCTAACAAAAAGAAACATAAGTAGACTCAATTAAAAAAAAAAACGCCGATCGAACCTACTGCTCAATGTAGATTCACATCGCATTTTTTCAAAAACCACTTAAAAGTCACGGTGTATTTGCTAAGGTTTGTTTGAACTCTTAGGGTAGCATTCACGTTCAAAGCTAGTAACAAGCGCTTGTTGGCGCTGGTTCGAAAAATGTATAGAAAATACCGGCGCGGACATACACGCTTGTTGCAGCGCGAATGTCCGCGCAGGTATTTTCTATACATTTTTCGAACCAGCGCCAATAAGCGCTTGTTACCAGCTTTGTACGTGAATGCACCCTAAGGCACCCTAATTAATATTTAAAATACGTTATCCGCTGTTGCTTCCGCAGTGTGTCCGGTCTGAGGTTGTTTGCATCTATTTGGGCGTAATTTACTTTGTTCAATGTTAGAACTAGACAGCTTGTGTTAAGGAGGATAGCTAGGAGTTTAGAGATAATTGGAAATATTTACCTACTGATTTTCAGGTAGTGCCATAAACATCGACTTCTGATTGCAAACCTTCTCATAATGATACTCCTATTAACAATAACTCTGATCTTGCTCTGCTCTTTTACCGCATAGTCCCGCGATTTCATCATGGATGAGTTTTATTACTCTTATTCATAAAAAGTTAAAGAGCATTTTAGTTATTTGACGTATGTCAATTTAGATTGGATGTCACGTATTTACCATACAACAAACCAGAGAAGTAGACCTCCAGTAACGCTACTTAAAATGTACTGTATCTTTATGAATAAGACGGTTAGATTTTAATATAAGCATAGGAGTGACATAAAATTATATAAACCCTTTTAAAGTGCTTAAGAATGTGGTTTAAGAGCCAGTTTACAGCGATGGCAGCGCCATTAGCGAAAAAAATTAATATCTTCCAAACTAAGGTAAATAATATGAAAAATAGCTAAAAGTGGCCACTTTTGTCAACAATCTGTGGATTATTTTGTTATTTTTACTTAGGACTACATAAGTTTGTTCAATAAATAGTAAGCATGATTATTTCGTGTCATGCAAGCATCCACCCCGTATACCACCGGATCAGTCCTTTTAAAAATTATGTATATACCTATTTTATTTTATTTTGAAAGTATTAAGTTTTATTGGTCCAAAACCTTTATAAAAGTAGGTAACAAAACTTGTTTAGCCCTCTTATAAAACTTGATAAGTTTTCTTATCCGACCTTCTTCCCTAATCCAGGTCCAAAGTTCCAAAGACAACGAGGTTTCGGATTAAATTTACTTATAAACTGCTAAGTCATACTTAAATCTATTCCTAAGTAACTTTAACTGTTTTGACAGGTTGAGCGACTTCTGTAAACGAAACCATTAATATTTAAGAGCCATAGCACAGCTTAAGTAGCGCCACTCGAGAAAAAAATAAATATCTTCTAAACTAAGGCAAATATAAAAAATGTGAAACAGCATTCCCCTAGATAATTCAGCCTAGTATTTTTAGGGCATTGTTGTATATATAGCTTTTAGGTTAAAGACTGCAGCAAGAAACTGATTGTTGCCAAAAGCGGCCGTTTTTAGCAACAATCAATTTTTAGCTACTTTAGCTGTGCTATGCCTCTTAAGACGATTTATTTTTTTATTGCAAAGTTTTTTTTTGTTGAAAAATTGCAATTTTTCGTATTTGCACGATCATGTCGCGCATGAATTCGATTCTAAATCTAAAAATGATGATGAGTTGAAATTATAAAAAGAAGTGATAGTATTCCAGAAGTGTGACAAAATCTTGTCTAAAAAATATATATTTGATCACCGGTGTTCTGAAAGAAAGTCTTGAGACGGGTGTATTCACGTACAAAGCTGGTAACAAGCGCTTGTTGGCGCTGGTTCGAAAAATTTATAGAAAATACCTGCGCTGATATTTCGCGCTGGAACAAGCATCTATGTCTGCGCAGGTATTTCCTATACATTTTTCGAACCATCGCCAACAAGCGCTTGTTGCCAGCTTTGTACGTGAATACGCCCGTCTCAAGAATTTCTTTTCGAAGCATAATAACGGTAATTTTAACCTGAAAAGGTTATTAAGGTATTTAACCTTATCTATGGTTGCAATCATTCAGCATGTGTGTCTCTACTGTGTACCAAACTCAGAACACCTAACTCTAAACAAACGACTATATCAGATTTAAATTAAAATAATTTCAGTCTCATCTCTAGGAACATCCTAAATCTAACTTAAACATAAGATAAACTTACCTCATTTAACTTTATCTTAACAAACACTTTATCAGAAGTTCTTATATAAACTTATGTATATCATACTTATACCAATAAATTAGTTTTCAGCACGCATCAAACAACTTTTAGAATTTGACTATGAGGCCCGGTTTATCAATTCCCTTAACGGTAACCTAGAACTATATATAATTTAATGACATTTTGTCGAGATGAGAGTAGCCGAGCAGTGCGTTTATTTAATGGTTACAAGTAAGTCTTATTTTTGGTAGATTCCTAAAAGTAAAATTCCCGTTTGTTGGTAAAATAGACTACCATCACCCGGGAAGGGATGTTGTTCCCTCCCCGGCTCGCCTTTGAAGCTCCGGCGGCACAGTGCCACAAGCTGTACCGCCGCCCATATTGGGGCCGCTTGAATAGTGTGTCGGTCCCCTGCCCTTCACACCCACGGCCCCAAAGATAACAAACCACCTCCCAATGTTTATTCTTGTGGCAATCTATGGGGCGAGGCCTATGTTCAACAGTAGACGTCTCTAGGCTGAGATAATGAAGAGAAAATAAAGAAAGTAGTAGTAGAATAATGTCACTAAATGTCTAACAAGAAAAAAACTCACTGTTTAAGTGATTCATAAGATAAACTTTTACTGTAAGGTAAAGGTTTAATCATCTCAAGACCTAAACTCCAGCTACCGGGCCTAACTCAAAGTTCCTCTCCGCGACTGAGTTCATGTTTAATTTCCTACACTCGAGTGTAAACACCTCCGCAACTCAGTAATTAAGGCCTACTGTTTGTGTTGGACCTGAATTAATGTAGATATGACTAGAACACGGCACTTTGATTAGTTTTAGAATAATACTATTGGATGCTCGCAGCTTTACCTGTGTTTTTGTTCTAGATTTCACTATTATTATTATTTAATCTGTAGTTTGGCCACAGTTAGGGAACATGTTTAAGCATCGCTGAATCATCAGCGCTATTTACTTGTATCTGCATAAATTATTGTTTTTCTTAGGAATCTCCTTTCTTTTTAGACACTTATTTATCCAGGGTTTAAGCTGCATAATCTCTGTAGTAATCTCTGTTCGCACGTAAAATAGGTCTATGTTTGCCCTGACTATAGCTTATCTTGTCCTTGTGCCTTAGAGTGAAGACCGTGAGTCCTATGTTTGTAAGGGATTTTAATTTTTCTACCCTTTCATGGGCGTTTCTTCAGTAATGAATTGTTACTATATACAAGACTGAAGGAAAAAAAAACAGAATTATTTTTAAACAGAAAATGCAAATAAAGATCCCTACTTCTAAGCAAGGGGTGAAGAATGTTTGACTCGTTAATTGTTTTCTCGGACCGTTATAATTATCAACCAACGTCACTAGACCTTCCCTAGATCAAAAAATTGTTAACTCCACAATTTGTTGAAGAGATCTTCATATATTGGTCTATTGAAACGAACCCTGGAAACCGATGTAACGTGGGTCAACTTTCGTGAGGATTAATATTTAATTTGTTTATTGGATGGCGAAATGTTGATTTAGCGAATGTCGTATTTCAACTTTGCTCATTTGGTGTTGTTGTTCTCTGTAAGGTAACTTGATTTGAATAGGAAATGTAGAAAACAATTTATTATTCAATATTTCAAAATTTTAGCTGTGGCACTATTCTTTAATCTGTGGCTGTGGTTAAGTAGTGTACCCTTTAATGAACTCGCGAATTTCCGACCTCAACTCACATCCCCTCAAAAAAAAACCCTTGACCAATCTTGAGTGACCGTCATCCAAAATGCTCCTTCAACATTCACCAGATCGCCGAACACCTTGCGGTGAGTATGAACTTACTCTTTTTAAGGTGAATGAAAATTGCTCAAACTTAATTTTCAAGAAGATAGTCACGTCGATCCAGCAAGCCTTGAAATTGGGGTTGCAAAATGAGATCTAGGTTAATGAAGCAATACTCAGGAAACAGCTTAGTGTATAATTGGACCCTAAATAGGGCCCATCTTAGGCTGTAACGGGGTATGGGAGGGTTATTATAGTCTAGCTCACGCTACAAAATCGATTGGCGCCGTCTCTTGTAGCTGAGACAGACGGTGTTTGGTGAGGTTGATTTGATTTTGATTCAGACTTGACAAGAAACTTAAAAAAGACTCACAGATCATAGATTTTTAAGAGAAAGTCTGTGAGAACAGCTCAGCTAGCTCGGAATGTAATTACCTAGGCTCTCTTTAGTTCATCTTGCGTATCATTTTAACTGTTTAGAATATACAATTTAGAGTTAACGGGCCATCGGCTGCGTAGTGACGCGATCCGATAAATAATCAATATTTTCTAAACCATGGCCATAATCAAAAATTGTGCGTCAATGATGCCCTAGATAATCTTGCTAAGAATTCCAATTTTGGATAATCTTAGAGATATGAGCTTTTGAAACTTATATTATATAATATCTATATATATAAAACTCTTCCGTTACTGACTGACTGACTGACTGACTGACTGACAGACAACGCAGAGCCGAAACTACTGGGCGTAGCGGGCTGAAATTTTGCACGTAGGTTCCTAAGGGAGTGTAGGTGAGCACTAAGAAAGGATTCCCGGAAATTCCCATGGGAACGGGAGAAAATGGGATTTTTGTGTTTATGAGAAATCTGCGCGGAAAAAACCGCGGGGCAGCCTCTAGTATTCTTATATTCCTTAGATTTTAAATCTGAAAACCTCAAGCCTGAAGGCCATCAGAGCCTTAAAAATTCTAAGCAAGCATATTTTTGATTTCGGCCACGGTTCAGAAGATATTATATTATTTATCAGAAGTGACGCTAGTTTCGCACCGTGTAAGCCCATTGGAACCAATGCTCTAGCTAGGTAAATAAGAGTTTTTTCTTGATACATAGATACATTTTATTGCAATCACTTGTATTGCTTAATTTTGTACTTGAAATTTTGCGAACAAGCATAAGCACACGTTCGCGCCTCGTTCATTGTTCAGCTTGTCAAGAAACTATTGTCCAAAGGTCGTTTTTAAACACGATTCTTATAAAACTTTGTTAGTAGTTTCGTAATTTAAATTGAATTTTAAGGTCTGGTTACTTTTTTCCTTCAATATTTTTTTTTTTTAGGTTTTTACTAGTGGAAAAAAGGCAGAAAAGTAAATTGTAGAGGTAAAGTGTTTCCGCGGGCACGTCACGTCCGCGGCTGTATGTTGGCGATTGGTCAACTCATTACTCAGCTACCCGATCGGAATTCAAAATTCGATAGCTAATTTTAAAGTGTACTTAAATATATTTAGGGCGACGCGGAAAAGTTACTAATCGAAGAATTACAACCAAAACTAACAGTTGAAACAAAAAAACATGTTTTGTAACATAACACAACCTCACGCTTATATACCCTGAAGGGGTAGGAAGAGGAACCAGCTGTTTGACTATGCCCACGTGAAGCATCAGTGCATCGAGTTAGACCCACGTTTGGCCGATATTTTGTTGTTTATTTTACTCCTTTATTTAATTTTAATCCCTAAGGAACGAATTTAAAATCCTTTTCTCAAGCAGTTATCAATCATCAATATAATAAAACTCTTCCGTTACTGACAGACTGACATACAAGGCAGAGCCGAAACTACTGGGCGTAGCGGGATGAAACTAAGGAATAATTTCCCGAAATTCTCATGGAAACGGGAAAAACGGGATTTGTGTTTACGAGAAATTTGCGCGGGTGAAACCACTAGCATTTTTATATAGATGCGAGCCAATGACTCAATAAAGAAAGCAAATGGTGAAATCTATAAAAAACGAATTCTCTATTAAAAAAAACAAGAACAATCTTAGTACAAGACACGTTGCCTTCCAAGAAGTCAAGCAAGATTCTAGAGGCACGTTACTCTAATAGGATTAAACATCGTAATAAGGTTTGCCGACACACCGCTACGGGTCAAGTGGGGCTTAAGGCCAGTCGTTCTACTTTAGCCCATTCTGCCCTCCCCGGCACATTTCAACCCCCTTTTAACTGCAGCTCACCTATTTTGAATTTCTTGATAACTAAAGATTTTGCCTACGATATTTTTGACAGGGGTTTTTACTGAAGAATTTTGATTTTTATCATTCATTCAATCACTCAAATGGGCAGCGTTCGGGAAGCTCCGCTACATCGATTTATGGGTGAGGCCTATGTCCAGCAGTGGACGTCTTTCGGCTGAAAATAAAATTAACTCAAAACGTCCTCCAGGAATAGTATTAAACACTTAAGAAGGTATATTCCAGATCGTAAAACTAAGCCTTCTAAAAAAAAAACTAGTGCACATTATCTCATATTTCGGCCATTGTTTTAGAGAATTTTTTTTTTTATTAATTGGCGCTAGATTAATTATATAGGTAGTGAAGCGTCAAAAACATACCGTAAAGCTTAGCTATTTCTGTATTATTAAATATTCAGTAGAGCTCCATTTAAGGTGACTTTGCCTAACGTGCGGCTATTGGAAAAGTTTGAGATATGACAGGTTTTGGTGTTTTAGTGAACATTTTCCTGTGTAAAGGCTTGGTCTGGCACCTCTAACCAACATTTCCTCTATGGTCTTGTGTTATTAACATACAAAGTCAGTTCTCTATCTTGATATCTGTGGTTTGCTATTAAATTGTTAATTAAAATAAATAAAGAATCACACTTGGAACCTCTTACTTGGCTAGAACCTGAACCGGGGTGCTCCAAATTTTGTGTAAAAAGACATACAAACACACAGACCCAGGAAATAAAACATGAAGATGTTTGTCCCCACATCATTGATTGACAACTGAACCACGCAAATGTTAAGTCTTTAGTCGAGTCGCGAGTAGAGAAACGTATACAATTTCAGTTCAATTTTGTTCGATTGACCTTTTTGTACGGTTTCAAATCTGAATAATCTTTTGAAAATTAAACTGGAAATTCACAAAGAAAGTTAAGACTCATTACTATTTTAATGAGGATAATAAAACTTCGCAGTCCGATTAAACAGAGCAATTGTAATGAAACAGCGAGGAATATTGAAATTAAGAATTATTCGGCGCCTTCCATAATTAACAGGAGACCGGGATTCTGACTATTTCAGGCGAGGTCAAAAGTTAAAACAATCCGCTGGAAAATTAGTCCCAAGCCTTACTATCGAATTAGGTTTTTTGGGTACTTTTGACAGATATATCATGATCTTTATAACCGCTTTAGACGTACAGTGGCGGTCTAGAAGGCCGTAACGGATTTGTCTATGGTTTCATCAGTCCTAGACTGTATTTCCAAAGAACAATAGCTATTTTGCAATACATGAAACCGGAAGTGTTACGGCGACCTAGACCGCCACTACACTGGATAGGTCTCTCACACAGATTCCCTCAAGGATAAACATGAAAATTAACGCCACGCTTGGCAAGCGAGTTGACGATCGCAGTGTTTTTCTTCAGGTCTTTCAACAAAATATAAGAAAACAAGTCGATCCGGCAAACTTCGTCCCGCCTAACGTATAAGTGTACGTATTATAGTTATAAACCTTCCTATTGAATCACTCCATTCATTAAAAAAAACAGCATCAAAATCCGTTGCGTAGGTTTAAAAATTCAAGCATACATAGGGACAGACGTGGGAAACGACGGGAGAAGATGATGCGGTGATATTCTATTCTAAACACAAAATATTTTTTATGAATAATAAAAAAACAAAGTCGTCCAAATAAATTTCAGGTGATCTAATAAATTTAACAATATTCATTGGTAGGGCCTCACTGGTAGAGTTTCGAGCCTTTTATTGTTTAAGTTGGTTAATTTCTTCTATTATTGTAGAGTTTTCATCTCGTATGTTAGATTTTACAATAACTTCGTTGCTCCATTGTTTTTCCACTCTGCCGTTGACGGGAAAACCTAAACATTGTTATTAATTTACATTGAATATTCTTGGTTTAGTTTGAATATTTTGTGTTTAGTTCTGAGTATTGCATTAGTAAATATTTGCTGGAAATAAAATCGAGCTAGCATTTGTAATACATACCATAATAAAAGGATTATTATACCATTTTTTTTTAATGGTAAGGTTGTTAGTGAAGTAGAGTTAATGGAGAAGTTTGTTAACACTTTTTTTAATAACTGGAAATCATGTAAGTACCTACAGTTAGAATCGAACTTCTGTGATAATTATAATACCTTAAAAAAAACTACTTATTGAAAAAACTCCAATGTTTTATAAACAAACCACGACTCAAGCAAAAAAAAACAAACTGGCTAACCATTTCTTTTTAATTACGATTCCCGCGTAAAGTAATTTATTTTTTATCCAGCCAGTAATTGCGTTGCGATCTCAGTTACTACAGTCGTTGCACTTTACAGGTGTAGATTGAAAGCTCTGCAATGCGGTAGGAAAGCGGAAAGCCCTTGTGGAAAAGCTCATTTAGACTATTTTCTAATGAGCCATCCAGGCGTTACTTTAGTACTAAACTTTTCACGATTTTTATTTGTAAAAGTATAAAATAATATAAAAAAATATTATTGAGTTAAATAATCAATTATTGATTGTAGGTATAATTTTAATTAAATTTGAATCAAGGAATTCAAAAGTAAGGATGTGAAAATAACATAAGATGAAAGGGATGCGATAAAAAATAACTTTCCACAAAAATTAAACCTATTCTTTGCCTGTTACACCCCAAAAAAATTGTCAATCGATAAAATCAACTTTCTTTTTTTCTTCTTCTCACATCCAACTCAATTCTATTACTAAACATCTTCATATAAAAGTGGTATTACGACATATTCAAACTAATTTATGATCGGCACTTACAATACCTTTTCCTCGTCTGCGTGGTTTTGCATATTTTACGTCCGTAAGGACGTTTACAGACGGCCGTGTCGTGACGTGATTAATGAGGGGCATATGACGTCACTTCCGGCAGCTAATGCCGGCTAAGAGTTTTTTAATAACAATGCATGTTAGGGGACAAGAAATATTAATTTTGGGCCCGGTGTTTTAGTGGGATTAAGTAGGGCCTTATCGAGATTAAAATACCTAGATTGTTTTGTTTAAGTTGTCGTGAAGTGGTTATTTTATGAACATCGTCTTGGTTCAGTTGTTAGTAGTGGTATCGACAAGTTGTCCAAATTCGATTTTTAGCCACGGCAAGCATGGTTTTTGTCAGTTTTATGAAGGAGGAATAAACAAAATACTTTAATTAAAATATACGCTATTTATTAATATAAAATAAAAGAAAAAATACATACCTTGAGCTCTTTTTTATTTTTTAACATTAAAAAAAATTAATTGTTTAATTAGCATAGTTTCATTATTTATTAAATGCAAGTTCATATCACTGCTAACTAAAGTACTGAAGCGCTCAAATGTGGAATACTGGCCCATAAGGGATGCATTTAGTAAAAACGGTCTTGTCATTTTTGGGTCGCGTTTTGTTCTATCCTGATATTAAATATACCTCAACGCAAATAGCCAATGATTAATTACTAACAAAATAAATAATTAACAAGGAAATATAATGCAACATAAAATTATGTAAATACATAATTTATTCTGTTCAGAAACGTTAACATCGCAAAAGAGAACACTTTCTTTGTGTTAAAAATGAATTATTATATTTCATAACCATAATCATCATTCCAGCCGAAAGACGTCCACTGCTGGACAAAGGCCACCCCCAATAAATCGCCACAACCACCGGTCTTGGGCGACCCTCATATTATGTACTTCCGCAGCTTTCACCAGCTCGTCTGTCCACCTTGTGGGGGTGTCTGCCTACTCTGCGTCTTCGAGTATTTTATTTAACTAAGTAATATTCGATATTTAATACACAAAAAAAAAACTTTTAGTGTAAGCTTTATACAATTAAACTGGTTACAAGTGTTTTCAAGATTCAGGAAATGAAGAGGTTATTTGCTAAGAACGTGGCCTGACTTAAAACTGAGCTGAAATGTCAGTCTCCACTCAGATAGGTCAAACTGGTTTAAAAGAGCATTTAAAATGTTACGACAAACAATAAAAATTTAATGTTTGTAATCTTAAGTTTTTAGTTTCAAATAAAGAATGAATAAATTACATTGCCCTTAACAATGCCTAATAAGCTAGTACCTATTTAAAACTCATCGTTATTTTGTAATTACTTTTTTAAAAACTTATTATGTAAGTACTAAAAAAAACTCTTCAAAGTTGGTAAAAATACGTCATGAGTGGTTATAGTTCGTAAACAAGATGGAGACCTCAAAAAAGCTCGTACACAATTTCAAAGCGACTTTGGATATTCGTTTAACTACACAAAGGAATAAGCCAACTGCTGAACACAATTATCATAGCTTGCTAGCGTGGCAAATTATATTAAGAAGTACGCTAGAAGTGGTATATAGTTCTTTATAGGTCCTTAAATTTTGAAAAATAATACATTTTTGCCCCACGTTGGGCGCCAATTATTATATTCTACCACAAAGAATAGTAATAATCGTATTGTAATAGGTATTGGTTAAATTACAATTTATGAAATGCATCATAATTTTTATTGCAAAATTTAACACTTGTTAAAATTTATTTGTCAGAATTGTATTTTTTTTAATAGAGATAGAGACAGAATTATTTTAATCGCGATAGTATTTCATACTTTATAGCCTTTACCAGTCTATATCTTGTCCATGTACGAAGTTTAGTGGTAGCCATATAACAAGTCCCTTTTGCAAGCAGAAACTAAACTAGAATTTCACAGCTTTTATGTTTTCCTTCCACAGTTTGAAGGACAGGTTTCATGGCGGGTATAAGTTTCTGGAAACCAGTGTCGGGTAGTGTCTGTCACGACATTTGTTGCCTTATAAACGGTCGGCTTTTTAGAGAGAATCGTTTTGTCAATGAAAATGTAAATGGCAATCAGACAATTAGTTTACTGACTAAAATTGCTATTGTAAAACTGTCATTTTGGAGCACCCAATGGTTGGAATTATAGGCCACAATGCATTTGTTATTTTTTTAATGAAAATTGTTTATTAAACATGATTATATTTTGAGAGCAAGTGATAGTATTCCAGAAGAAGCAAACTAATTTAAAATGAAATAAATAGGGACATCAAAGAGTACAGGCCTGATTTTCATAGCCAGTAAAAAACGATTAAATAAAAAGTCCTGGCCACTTTTAATCAAATAAAGAAGTAATCTAACAAACCTTCCCAGATTCCTTTTTTAAAAAGAAAAAATACTGGCTAGCTAGAATTTATAACGATTCCCGGGGATGTCCCCTCAATTATTAACAGCGCGATTAAGGTAATTGACGCGGGTAGTTCGTGCAATCAGGGAGAAAGCCTGCTGCGAATGAGGTGGCTATAGACTTGTTTGTATGTAGGTACTTTGTTTAAGTAGCTTATAGACTAGTTAAATTTCTATCTACATAATCCCGACTGCGACAAGACATGGCTGTGTGACAGCGATAGATTGACGGTAAATTGTCGCTGTACTGCGGTGGCTTGGAACAACACGACGACACAGCGACTAGATTTAAATGTAAAGTGTGCCATTATAATCTTAACCAAAAGTTGTTCACTGTTAGACAAGGGCTACTCCCATTATTATTACAACGACAAACATTGTATCGAAGTACATATTTCCAATCACCACGCTGTGTGAGAAAAAAATACAGCTAAGAAAGGTTTACTTTAAATTAGCTAAATAAAAATAAATAGACCTCCTGAGGCAATACAGAAGTGCTTAGCACACTTTCATTTAGAGCGAAATTAGCTTAGCGCCGGAAAAGATTAGATTACCCACTATTAGAAGGAGGAAGGCGACTCTACCCCTCTCTTTTTCTCTTGTTTATCCTTCTCTTAGACTATCTATTAGACATAGTAGAATGCTTCTTTACTAACTCAGCCAAAATAAGTTCACTTGGACATACTTCCCAGATTTTCATAAGGAAATGAATTGTAGGAGGGTATTGTCAATCCCCACGCCATTTTTATTTTATTTATCGCAGTGTTCAACCCATTTTTAAAGGTCTTAATTTGAACAAATCTAACCTTAAAGACAAATTGTACTATGTCTTAATGTATGGGGTAAAGCCTGTCTACTTAGTTTGCATACCAGGTAAGTACTTAATAACTTAATACGGCTTAGATCTGCATATTAGGGTGAAGGAGGTGAAGGCTTAAGGCAGATTATTGAGTATTAAAACCTACTTGATCTTACTTACAGGATTTGCATCTAGCACACACGCCAATGTAAGTATTCCTCTTATAAACATGATCTTTTTTCGTGTTTTCATTTAACGTAAAATATTTAAATTTAAATTCATAATCCTAACATAACTTTTTATAATTTAAAAATTTGTAGTCTGAACATATCAAATATAACAGCACTTTCTTGGTCATTTCTGAGAAGAAATTACCAATAAAAAACCGAACAGTCTCGAGTCGTAGAAAACATTTTCGGCTTACGAATATAGTATAGTATAATAAAAATGGTAAAAATATTTAAGTATTCTAGAAATCAAACTTTGGACCTGCGAAAACACAGTAACAGGCTTAAAATTTTAGGCTTAAAAATATATATATGAAATATTTCCGATTAAGACCTAATTAAGTTTTGAGACAAAACTGCGTTAAAAAAAATACCTATTGAAAACGCGTTTTTTTTAAGTTCTTTGATTAAATTTTCTTAAATTATTCAATTAATTACAACATTAAGCTTAAATCTAATCAGGTTTATCCGCAAGTATCTTATAACTGGAGGCAGAGAGAAGCAAAACGAATTACTAAATTTATCTGTAGGTTTTTGACAAACAAGTCTCAAAAGGACCGATTTAACCAATCCATTGTGTAGGCACTATTTCAAGTACGTTTATCCTAACAAGGGATAACAATAAAAGGATAAACCGAGAGGACCTTTTGAACCTCATTATTTGGACACTTGTCCAAACTGACTGAGATCGGACCCCCAGTTTCTTAACTAAAAACGAGCTCGTAATTGTCTTGTTAGCGACTTCGTTAACCATTGCAACTTTAGAAAAGGCAATTTCTATTGCATACCCAAAGAAAACAGCATTGGTTAACGAAGTCGCTAACACGACAGTTACGAGTCGATCATTAGAAAGTATTACTTAAAAGGCTGGAAGAGAGACAATACAGCTTAGATCATATTAAGCCCTAAAGTTTTCAGTTATAAAACTCAAATAAAATTTTCAAGAAACATTTCAAAAGTTGTCTCACTCTACCTGATAAAATTTGTCTAAAACCCCAGATATTTCCTCCGCACCACTATAAATTACTATGAAGGACGGCAAAGCTACTGCTTGGCCTAAAACAAGAATATTTAGCGAACAGAATGCTTACTTCAATACTGAGAATAAAAGTATAATTTCGCTGTTGACTGCATTTTTAAACGACTTCAAAAAAGGAGGTTATCAGTTTGTATGTATGTATGTATGTATATATGTATGTATGTATGTATGTTTGTCCCCGATTATCTCGCGTTTGGCTGAACCGATTTTGATGCGGTTTTCAGAAATGTATTCGTTACATTCAGGAGAAGGTTTAAGTACCTATTTTAAACGAACTCGAAAAAGAGGAAGTTCTCAGTTTATGTATGTGTCAGTTTGTTGAAGGCGGGTCTCTTTTTGTAAAACAGAAATTATTTTGAGTTATGCTGCATACTGAGTACACGTGACTGCGGCTACGAAATAAAGGTAAAATTGTTTGAAATTACAGAAAAAATACGTTTTTCTACGGTTCCGCCTACTCTCTTATTATCTGGGTATCAATATATATAAAACTCTTCCGTTACTGACTGACTGACTGACAGACAACGCAGAGCCGAAACTACTGGGCGTAGAAAACTGAAAATTGGCACGTGGGTTCCTTGGGGAGTGTAGGTGAGCACTAAGAAGGGATTTCCCGAAATTCCCACGGGAACGGGAAAAAAACGGGAATTTTGTGTTTATGAGAAATCTGCGCGGGAAAAACCGCGGGGCAGCCTCTAGTCGGGGTATAAAACTCTGAGATTACTGAACCGTTTTAATGAAACTTGGTGCATTTTTTATGATAAAGAATTATTAAGACGGACTCGTGGTCCCCCTGCGTTTCCCCCCTGGGGGCCACGAGGAATTCGCGTTTTACTTAAACTCTTAAAAACCCAAAGTACTTTCAAATCTGTTCAGTAGTTTTTCCGTTTAGCTTGCAAAAATAAAGAAACGGACAAAAAGCCTTGAAAATGCGTCTTGTAAATTGCTGCTGCAAAAGGAACGCGCCGCGGCACGTGTGGTAAAAGCTTAAATGACACCTTAAGGCGGTAACTCACGGTATGGCGCGAAATTCAAAATTTTTCACGTTTTTTAATTATTTTGGCGAAAGTATTCATTTTAAATAAAGTTTAAATGAATTCGCGTACGTAAAAACCTATTTCCCACATTGTGATATATCGTTTTTGAAAGACAGAGTTACCGATTTTGTGTATATTCAAGGAACTTGTTTTTTGGCCTTCTACCCCTTAGACACAAAATCTGTAGGTCTGTCTTCCAAAAACGTTGTATTGCAATGTGGGAGATGGTTTTTTACATACGCGAATTCGTTTAAACTTTATTAAAAATGTATACTTTCGCCAGAATAAATAAAAAACAAGAAAAAATTTGAATTTCGCGCCATAGCGAAAGTTACCACCTTAAGACCGGCAAGGAAAATTTTAATAGGTATATTAAGTATGTTTTTTAAACAAACATGTTAGCTAGCTCAAGGTAATGCCCAGTGACAGATAGTCGCACGAAAGCACTAAGATAAGGGTTACATCCAGATTACTTTTCGTTACGCCTGGGATTTATACAGGTGGCAGAAGAAATGTCCAGCTGACGTAGCTGTTTTATCTAAGGTTTTTTTTAAGTTTATTTTTACCATTGTTCGTTTCCTAGTAAAAAAATAGTAACAAAGAATTTATTGTGCACCTATTTACCTACAAAACCAAACATGACAGATAGATAAAATCGATTAGAAAGATAAAAACTGTAAAATCATTGCGAAAGGGAGTAGAATCATTTGACAGAGGAGGGCTCGTTTGGGGGCGTCTCCGGGCGACCAATGTCGTAAGGCAAGGGAAACATTTGTTTGCCTGAGCCAATTGGTGGGCACCCTGAACTACCTCGCCTCTAGCAGTATAGGATATTTTACGCAATAAGGTATCGATATTAATTAGATTAATCTAAGTAATTGAATTTAAATAAGCGATATCTTGTATCCTATATTGAATGCTGCTTAAATAATTTTTCTTTTACTTTACTTCAAAAACAAAACAAAAAACAGTTCATCAAAACATCTTTCAATAATTATTACAATTAATATTGTTTGCACGTATCATGTAGGGTGCAGTGTTTTGGGCACCCTAGCTCAAAACAGGGCCTCTAGTCTCATAAACTTACGATTATACTGCTATTCTATTACCATAATACTTCTATTACGATCGGGTCATGAATTGCGATTCTTTAAAATTTTGATAGTATTTTGATTCTACTATTCTTACAGAACCTACAATCGTAAGTTTCAGAGACACGAGACAAAAGATTTTGATGCTTTGCATTTACTTTGAAAATATAACAAAAATTTGGAAATAATTGGTAAACATTGCCTTGCCGCGCTACCCGTTGAGTGCGATGCATCAATCTTGCTTATGAAGCGGCGGCGGCGGGCGGGAGCCGTCCTGCGATTGATCTGTTGTAGGGCTGGCAGATGCGACTTTTTGGTACGAGATGTATCTACCTAGGTAAAGTTTAATAAACCTCTTCTATATATATAAAATTCAAAGGTGACTGACTGACTGACTGACTGACTGACTGACTGACATAGTGATCTATCAACGCACAGCCCAAACTACTGGACGGATTAAGCTGAAATTTGGTATGCAGGTAGATATTATGGCGTAGGCATCCGCTAAGAAAGGATTTCCCAAAATTTCCTCAGGAACGGGAATTACGGGACTTTTTAGTCAGTATGAAAAATCGACATTATTGAGTGTATAGACGTGAAACTTGGTGTACAGGTTCCTCAGTGAATGAAATAATGTTGAAAGAAAGTAATTAACAAAATTCCCACGGGAACTGGAATAACGGGACTTTTTTTGTGAGAATGAAAAATCGACATCCTTGAGTGTTTCGACGTGAAATTCGGGGTACAGGTTCCTCAGTAAATGTAGGAATGTTGAAAGAAAGTAATTAACAAAATTCCCATGGGAACTGGAATAACGGGACTTTATTGTGAGAATGAAATCTCGACTTCCTTGAGTGTATCGACGTGAAATTTGTGTACAGGTTCCTCAGTAGATGAAAGGGTATCGAAGAAAGGATTTAACTAAATTCCCATGGGAATAGGGTTACAGGACCAATTATTTAGTATGAAAAATCGATTTCCTTGAGTATGCCAACGTGAAATTTGGTCTACAAGTGTAAGGGTGTTGAAAGGAAGAAATATACTAAATTCCCACGGGAACGTAAAACGGGACTCTTTAGTTAGTATTAAAACAATGTATATATATTTCTTTATTTCCACGTAAAAATAGGAAAACAGGTTCTTCTGTGGGTGTTATTAGATTCAGAGTTCTATTAAGAAAAATTAACCAAAATTCACATGGTAATGGAACATTCCCAAAAACATAAAGCGCCTAAAAATCTTCAACTTTTTTTTACTCGAGTAGGTACATATATTAGGTATGTAGGTACCTACGTATATCAAACTACTTTTACCCAACCAGCTAATAGAAATGTGAGAAGTTTCAGTGTCTGAATGGTGGAGGGTAAAAATGAATTTATGGAGTTGCCACGGGTACTGAAATAAAGATAGATATTTTAGGGGGTATGGATGCGATCAGAAATTATGTCACCAAAATCCTGAGTCGTAAATCAACCAGTAATTAACGATTTTAATGAAAAAGCGCGTGCGAAGCTGCGGGCAAAAGCTAGTTCTAGGTATAAGATGAGGTGGACCGATCAAATCAAGACCGCAGTGGGAGGCCCTGTCAACGAGTGTAGCCGAATGACGTCCGACAGAGCGAGGTGGAGAGAGATCGTGAGGCGAGCTACGTTGGCACCCGGGAACAAGACATCGTGACCACGACCGCTCTGTCAAGAGAAAACCAAAGGATAAGAAGGTATAAGCCGCGCACATAAAGAAACGATTTAAATATGGCGGCCGAACGCATGCACTCAGTGTGAGGAAAGAGTTAAAAAGAGAGACAGCCCATACAACGGCCGCCATTTTCAAATCGTTTCTCTATGTGCGCAGGTCATAGAACCTGTATCTTAGGGGTCCGAAACAAATACCAAATGTTTAACTTTATTAATTGTTAAAAAATAGGTACACTACAAAGGTTGTTACAATAAGCGAAAAGGTATTAGTTCAATTTAAGCTACACATAGCCGTTCCCGAACTAGGACGAGCTTGTATCTCAGGTACCTATTAAATACGAACAAATAAACTTGAACCGGGACACAAACAACATCGTAACATTGCGTCACAGTCCACATCACTGACAACTGATCCACAACAGCAGACAAAATCGATTTGAAAGAACTGGCCCGATTTTAAAATTTCTTTCTCCATTAGAATCCTTCATTATCCCTTAAGAACATACACTTAGTGTGGTTAAGTATTATATACTCTGTAATAGGGTATATTATATTTTCAAAAAGGATAGGATAGAAATCTGTCAAAACGACATTGCTAGCGGTACAAATTAGCCAGTCAGATAGTTTATAGTGACAAACCATAAAGGTTGCGATTCCCGCCTACCAGTCCAGATCCAAGTGGCAACAAAATATCTTGGTAGTACATAAAAAAGATTTGGTACAATAATTATATTTTCAAGTACCATTTCAGCAAAATAACATTGATCGGCAAAGTACCTATTTGAAGAAAACACATAAGGGGCACGTAAAAAGCGCCCTACCTACATCTTTTGACGTAATGTGACAGATTATGACAGGTTATGTCGGTTCGCCTATCGCTAATGTGCCTGTATATAATCGGTATACCTATAATAAAAAAAATATTATTAAAACTCAATGTTTTTATTCTGTGAATTAGCCAGCCACAGTAAAAGTAAAATATAGTAAAATATAAAATTGACAAAAAAAAAATCGGTAACAATACTTACTTACAGTACAATACTTACCGAGTTACTTGGAAGTAGACCTGACCATTTCAAGAGATGACAGTAAGGGTTCATGACACCAATATTTATAGCCCTGTCACTGAAAAAAAAAAAAAAAAACAAATGCCAACGATTTTTGCCGTTTGGTTTTTGACCTGGCACCTGAGATCTATTTTTTTTTTGGATTTTGGTGACATAATGGCACCCCTTGAAATGGTCAGGGGTACAAAAAAAACGTAAAGAGGACGAAAAGCAATATAACAAAAGCAGCCATAATAGGGGGTAGGGTCTACTTTCAAATAACCTTGTATTTTCGATAGGTTAGTTAATCATCGGCTAAGAAGAAAAATTACTGCTGGACAAACTCCTTCTACACTGATCGCAACAGGTCTTCTGAGAGCCTCATCCAGTGAGTAAAGCATAGAACGAACTAATATTTCTTCATCAACCTTAAGGGTGCATTCACGTACAACACTGGTAACAAGCGCTCGTTGGCGCTGGTTCGAAAAATGTATAGAATATACCTGCGCGGATATAGACGCTTGTTCCAGCGCAAATGTCAGCGCAGGTATTTTATTACACTCTTACCCCGCACAAAATGACAATTCAATTTCGAGTTACATACATATGCTGTTATTAAATTAATAATTAAAATTCACTGTCTATACGCTAAAGTTATGCTTCCCGACATTTCAGCTCATTAAAAGAGATGAGTAAACATTCCCCGAAGTTTGAAACAATATGAAGTTTACCCACAAGAAGGGAGTATTAAAGTGATAAAAGCGCTATATCAGAAAAGAGCTAGAAATTAAAACTTTTTTTTTTAGAAATTTTGTGCTGTTTAAATGCACTTCAAGTAGATTTTCCAAGACCTAATAAGTTTTACAAAGTTACAAAAAAGTTAATCGTTAAAACGTAATTATTTCATTAATAAAATTTTATTACAAATCTATGAAGTTCATTTCGAAGTATCTCAATTAGGTCAACAACGGTTTTGGGTTAGGCGCAAAAGCGTTACACACAGAGAGAGACAGACAGTATTTCTTTAATATTTAAAATATTATGAGAGATATAATAAGGGTTTTAAAGAATATGTTAAGAAAATAAAAAGAGCCAGAAATAGCAATATTTTTAATGCAAGCTAAATCCAAGAAAATTTCAGTTTGCAAGTTGCAGTCTTGTTTGCTTTTGATAACTTTTTCTTGGCAGATCTTCCGTTGAAATGAAATGGCATACGAAAACGAAACGTAATTTTGAGTGAATTTTTTAGCAGTTCGTAGCTAATGCGATGCGGATTTTAAGAAGAAGAAGACCAAACATCCTAAGATCTATAGTTATACAATAAACATTAAAAGTTTCCCTCAAAATAATAACAGTTAGTAAACAGAAACTGTTAAAATAAGTTGGGAATCTTTCTCTAAGGGGTGCTAGTACTAAATATACTTAAACTTTACAAAACAAAGTAGGAACACGCAATTGCACTCTAGTACCGACGTGGTGGATGGTGGGGGTGGATTAAAGCAAAACGAGACCAAAGGCGGCGATTCTGGTATTCATTAAGAGCCAGTTTACAGCGCTGCTAGCGCCATTCTCGAAAAAAAAAAAAATCTTCTAAACTAAGGCAAATATCAAAAATCGGGCACAGTATGACACTAGATAATGTAGCCTAGTATTTTTAGGGCACGATTGAATAGCTTTTAGGTTAAAGACCAAAGAAAGCTACAGAGTGTTGCTAAAAGTGGCCACTTTTGGTAATAATCTATGTTTTTTTTTGTTCTTTATACTTAGGACTACTTTACTGGGCTCAAAAAATACTAATCAAGATTATCTAGTGTCATACTGTGCCACATTTTTGATATTTGCCTTAGTTTAGAAGATTTTTTTTTTCGCGAATGGCGCTAGCATCGCGGTAAACTGGCTCTTAATATTATATACCCATTGATTCATTGGTATGTTTAGAATTTCTTTACTTTTAGAATAAAAATAAAGCTATATACATTTGTCATCGTATCAGCTGAAAGACGTACACTGCTGCTGATGTTTTAGTACCATACTTTGACAGATTGGCTACCATTTTAGCTGCCATTTCTGTGCATGAATTGTACGTTTAGCGACTCCGTCCAATAAAGGAGTTTATTATAGTAAACTAGAGGCTGCCCCGCGGTTTTTCCCGCGCAGAATTCTCATAAACACAAAATTCCCGTTTTTTTCCGTTCCTGTGGGAATTTTGGGAAATCCCTTCTTAGTGCTCACCTACACTCCCTAAGGAACCTACATGCAAAATTTCAGCCCGCTACGCCCAGTAGTTTCGGCTCTGCGTTGTCTGTCAGTCAGTCAGTCAGTCAGTCAGTAACGGAAGAGTATTATATATATTGATTTTATTTTATGTTTTGAGCTTTGTAAAATAGAATAGAGGCCCAAAGCAACGAGCTTACTCATTCTGTTTGTTTTTGCTATATATGGCAAGTATGAAAACGTAAGTTCACTTCACGCAAAACGCAAGAACTATGGCAAGACGAGCTCTTTGTCAGCGCATACGACCGTCCTAATGATACGATTCGTTTACAATGATAGGTATGTAATTAATAACTTGGCTTTCATAGACGTCCAAACTATGTTTCTATTACTGTTTGGAAAAATTATAAAATGTATGAAAAAAAAATTTATTACTCTACTAGTGTGCAGCAGGCGGCAGGCTTTGGCTCTCCTTCAATCCCAATTTTTGGTACCAGTGGGATTTTCGTGATAAAAAGTATCTTTTGTCCGTCTCGTAAGCCATTTACCTACTTACCAATTATTT
The DNA here is from genome assembly GCA_951802225.1 of Euspilapteryx auroguttella. Taxonomy (NCBI): domain Eukaryota; kingdom Metazoa; phylum Arthropoda; class Insecta; order Lepidoptera; family Gracillariidae; genus Euspilapteryx; species Euspilapteryx auroguttella. The sequence continues at coordinate 8,192,374 of OX637657.1, read as the reverse complement.
TCCATGTCAGTTACTGAGGTAGTTTAGGCGTGATTGCGTAAGATACATACTTACAGAGTAACTTTTGCATTTACAATATTAAAAGTATGGATAAATTACAAAAAAACAGGCTTATTTTTACCAGCCAAAATGATAGTCAGTAATAAATCAATTATCGTCACGAATTCTGATTTTAAATAACACAATGCCTTTTTAAACAAAGAACACAACAAAACGAAACAAAGGCAACGGCCAGTATGTTGTCCACGACGAGATGACATAAAAATCTACGATTAATTCGCCGTGCGGTAGCAAAGTCGCCAACGATGTATGGGTATGGAGTTTGCATCACTATGGAAAATTGAAGGTGGCGTGAAGTTTTACGACCTTCTTATGTCAAAATTATGTCACTGTTTGTGTGTTTTACGGCGAGAAAACAACAGATATTTAATATTATATTTGTGGAAGAGGGGCCTTAAGAAATAAAAAAGCAAATTAACGGAACTGACCGTGCGATAATGTTTCGTTTTCCTAATTAGCATAGTTGAATTTTGATTAGTGGCATTAAAGCCCAGGCCCCACTCAGGCCAGCTCACTTTGTGGCCCATTGTGAAATGTTCACGTAAAGCTTGGAACACAATTTGGACTTTTCAGCATTTTTTTTAGTGTCATACAGGATCATACCTTTGATATTTGCCATGCTTCACGAATAATAAACCTACGGTGTTACAGTGCTCAATAAACAATCATGGATTGTTTTGCATAGAAGTTTCTTGAAGACAGAGTTGGACACTAAGTTTGATAATCATTGAATTCTCAAAAATCAGATTTCAGTTTGGATTGGAGGACATTGCAGACTTGAATCACTTTGTTGTCTGACCGTTTTTCGGAAAGCACGTTAAGCCGTTGGTACTAACCTCAGTAGTGATCGTTATAACCGCGGCGACAAGCTGGCCCCTTGTCACAGTGAAACATAAACTCGGCAAAACGTGGGTCCAGTTCGATGTACTGATGCTTTTCGTAGGCACAGTCAATGAGAAGGTGCCTCTGCTTTTCCCTTTGAGGAATGAAAGCGTGAGATAATGTTTATGTTTCTGTATTATGTAAAACAGCTTACATTAATGTGTAAAAACCTTTATGTATTTCGAGCCATAATGACTGGTTAACGGCCAAAACCTAAGCTATTATGCGTGGTGAGAACTGTCATTAATTTCCCCCGTTTTGACAGGTTTAATGTTTCAATTACAATAACGAGATTCCACTTAGCACAAATTTAATTTGTGACGAGGCACTTTTTGATATACACTATGTTTGCATTGGATTGTGTTTTTTCGTATCCGGGTTCTGAAACACCAAGTTCTTTGGGATAATTAGTTCAATTTTAAAAGTTATTAGTTTATATTTAAGTTAAATGTTTAAATAAATAAAAGGGCCGAATCTTTGTTTAAAAATAATTAGCGCTAATCTTGTAAATTTATTAAAATTAAAAATCTTTTTTTCTTATTTTTTAAGACAAGCTCTGCTCGCGTCTGTTTAGCCATTACTTGACTACATAGGTCTCTTTCTCCTATCTGATTCATGTAGCCTACTTGCGGTCTCTCCGGCCCAATATTTTCTTTCTTTTTTCCTTCTAGTGTATACGACAGGTACGTATATGAATAAACTAGTCGATCCGGTGAACTTCATACCACAAAATCTATTACTATATTGTGCATGTATTATACTTATAAACCTTTCTCTTGAATCACTTTATCTATATAAAAAAAAAACTGCATCAAAATCCGTTGAATAGTTTTAAAAATTTAAGCATACGATGGACAGACGCGGGAAGCGACTTTATTTTATACTATGCATTGAATGTATTGATACAATTTTGCTTCAATTAATTTTAAATATAATCTGTTTAATAACCAAAAATTTAACTTCTTGTCTACCCACGTGTGACCCACGTTGATGACCTAAAACACCACTGATGTCACTTTTAAATTTAGAAGAAAAAACACGACCGTTAATTTTCAAAGGCTACCCATCAAATTAAACAGCTGACCCGCGTTAATTAACGCTTCATAACCGTTTAATTTAAACGATCCTAAAACAACATCGTTCAAATTTCGAATCAAAACTTTTTTGCCGGGCTTGGGAAACCGATTTGAACTCCTATTCGATTTTCTTGCTCTATAGTGATTTGGAGTATGTATATTACGACACAAAAGTATAGAAATTAAAAAGTGGCAAGACTGTATGGAAATTTAAGGTATATTCAAAAATTTCCATTCAGTGTTGCCACTTTTTAATTTCTAGATTTTTGTGTCGCACTATACCTACTTTAAAATTTAGAAGTAATATGAAAACATTCACTAAATGTTAAACTAACCTAACTATAACAAAAAACAATTTGAATTTTAATAGGTTCAGATTACAATTTCAATATTGATTTGATTATAATTTCCTAAATTATAAGTTCCTTATGTTCCTAGTGTATACATAAATACATAATCAAAAACAATTGTTTTTATTGCTGACATTTAAAATTCTAGATTATTGGGTAATTATTCATAATCAATATACATAGTATAAAACAAAGTCGCTTCCCGCGTCTGTCCCTATGTATGCTTATATCTTTAAAACTATGCAATAGATTTTGATGCGGTATTTTTTAATAGATAAAATGCTTTAAGAGGAAGGTTTATAAGTAAAATACATGCACAAGATAGTAATAGCTTAGGCAGTACGAAGTTCGCCGGGTCGACTAGTTTCTTATAAATCAAGTTTCACTGGATTTTCGTTAAAGAGCTCTCTTAATTAAGGAGATATTAAAATTACTAATACGTTAAAGAAAGCTATAAAAAGGTAGCGTGTCGGTCCTCGAAATTAATAAGGGAACTTTTGGAATATTTGAACACTTCGCATTAATTAATTTTAGGTTTAACGAGTCTCATTACTAGGTAATTAATTGTTTTTCTCAAGATCCCAATAATTCTATGAATTAAGTTTAATTCGGTATAAACCGATTAAATATATATAGAAAATTTCATAATAAAAAAGATATCTTTAAATATTTAATTAATCAACTAGAGGCTGCCCGCGGTATTTCCCGCGCAGATTTCTCATAAACACTAAAATCCTGTTTTTTCCCGTTCCCGTGGGAATTTCGGGAAATCCCTTCTTAGTGCTCACCTACACTCCCTAAGGAACCTACATGCCAAATTTCAGCTTTGTACGCCCAGTATTTTCGGCTCTGCGTTGTCAGTCAGTCAGTCAGTAACGGAAGAGTTTTATATATATTGATCGTGGTTCGTTGTCTCAATAAAACCCAAAAACGACAGCTCCAATTTCGTTAATTTTAGTTTAAAAGTAGAGAAAACATAAAAAAAGAGAAAAGTTGTAAAAACAACGATTTTATGTTTCCAAATAAGATTTGAAGGCGTTACGAAGTTCGCCGGGACAGCTATTTAATTATATTTAAAAAAATTGTAGCACTTTCTTGCGGTAAATATATCCAAAAGGATTTCGTTACAATTTTTCCTTTCCTGGAATAATTTGAAGGATTTCTTTTTTGATACCAATTCATCTATATTACAGTGTAATAGTACACCCCTAACCTAAAACCCCTATTATCTTCATAAAAAATTCCATTATCGAATGACTGACAGACAACTGACTGACATTGCACAGCAGGCGGTGATAAGGTAAAATGTAAACAGGACAGGAATATAAATAAAATAAATGAGAGTAAAGTCGCTGGGCTGACCCATATCTCAAATAAAATAACACTAAATAAAGAATACGTGCTTTATAATTTGGAGCTAGATATTCGAAATTCAATTTTGCAAACACCTTAGCTCTATCTTTTTTAAAATTCCATAGTGGAACAGCCTAAGGCTCGGTTTCCACCTAAGCGGAGAAAAGATGTATATTTTAATTGACTTATGCACCAACATTAATCGGCTGTTCAACAGCCGGCTAACTAATCAATACCATAGGTTAACAGTGTGGCTTTGATTGGTTAAGATTTTGTTGGTGCAGACGGGCCTAAGACCCGTAATATCTAACTCTAATGCAGCTGACACTTTTTGTTTATTTGAGAAAGAAAGAAATGCAGTTTAAACCAGTGAAGCAGTTTAAATCGAGTAGGATATTATGGGCATAAGACGACAACAAAATCTGATTGGTTATTCAAGACACATCTCCTCTCGTCTCCTCTCCTCTCCATTTTGGTGGAAACCGGGCCTATCACGGCCTTTATGTTCGGATTTTAAAATATTGAACGCGTGTGATCGCATAAGTTTTTAAAACAAGTAATCCTCTCTTTGTGTTTCCTGTATGAATAAATATCTGGCTGGCGATTAATTTTTTTAACCGTTTTTTGGGAGCCATACGTAGGGAATAGGAGGGACTAACAACACCGTTGATGGCTATTATTAAGTTAAACTAAACTAAACTAAACTGTAAACTAAGATGTTTCAACGTACTGATTGAAAATAAGATTTAGCATTATTGCAATATTATAAGATTTAGAACTAGAATTGTGACTAAATAATTACATTAGGATCAGCATTGTTAGTAAATATTGAAATTAAATTAAGTACTAGCATTATTGTTACCAAATGAGGTATTATAGACAGACAATCAAACTTTTTAGCCAATGTTTTTTTTTAAATAATCTGTTATCTTTAAAAAATACCACTAGGTACCTACATAATGCAACAAACTGATAAGTTTAACTATTCAAGTAATTAATTATGTTATGTACGCAAAGGAATGAAAGTGTATTTCTTTATGATTGAATTGAATAAAAAAAATGTGGCAAACAGACTCTGAAACCGTAAATAAATAATTAGCATAATCATACTATCATCATCTCACCCGAAAGAAGTCCACTGCTAGACATAAGCCTCCCCACACATCGCTACACCGACAGTAATTATAGAATCATCTTAATTTAATAATTTAATTTTATTTAATTAATAATTAAATAATTTATTTATTTGCCAAAAACATCGGTTAGTAAATTTTTTCTTAATCTAAGTAAAAGTAAAAAGTAAAGTAAAAGTAAAGTAAAGTAAAAGTAAAGTAAAGTAAATCTAGTTAGTTGATTAAGTAATAACCATTTAAACTATTTATAAATGCTACCGTGCCTGAACTAAGCTCGAGGCCTGTGTCTCAGACAACAGTATCCCGCAATTTTTTTTTTTTTTTGTAATAACAGTTATAAAACATACTAATAAATAAATATGAAATTTAAAATAAAAAATGTCATTTAAAAAAGTGAACTAAGATATAATTTTAAACAGTTCTTCAGTTGCTCGAAATCTAATTTTTTTTAACCAATTACTGACCACCGTCTTACAATCAAAGTTATTCAGTTGGTAAATACTTATAATTTTATTATACAAAAAAGGTCCTAAAAAGTAAAAAAAATCGTCGTGTGAAAACAAAGTTGCAACATATTAAGGGAAAGATTTTAAATTTCTTATTCTAAGCTATAGTTATGGTTTTGGAATCACTTAAAATTTTTTTCATAAAAAAATACTTTTTAGTAATGAAGACATTAAATTAATCATTAGAGCGGATGGATGACAGGAGATTGACGAAAGAAATATATAGGGCGGATGCGGAAGGCACGGTTGGAAGAGGTAGGCCACGGAAAACGTTCATCGACCAAATTGGTGACGTTCTGAGGAAAGGCCGCGTGAAGAGTTCACGAAACCGACGTGCGTTTATGAAAAGGCTTATGACTGTAGAAGAAGCGAAAGAAGTGTGTCAGGATCGTAGCTAGTGGAAATCAATTGTCTCTGCCTACCCCGATGGGATACAGGCGTGACGTTATGGATGTATGTAATTAATCATAATAAAAACATTTCAAAACGAAGAAACTACGGGAGCCGATCTACTCATTCATACAAACACATTTTCAGCCCGATATTGGCAATATCGCGGTATCATTGAAAATTATGAATATTGGGTTCATTGGAGCGCCTTTGGCGTCCGTCCAGGAGTTAAGTGAAACCTTCGAACGTCGATGAGGATGTAGCGACAGTATGGACTGACTTTATCACGAAATATTTGACATTTATATACTCTCCCCCTTTCATAGGACAGAGATCGGAGTTTATTATTATTCCTACCGCTGCTGTTTATTGAGATTATTATTTAATATCGTTAAAAAGAGGTCTTTGTGTTTAAAAAGTCTTGGTTTTTAATTTAAAAAAAAAGTATACTTACTAATATCGTAAAAGTAGAATAACCGTGCTATTCATAAATATACAATAGGTTTTAAGTAGCTTTACTGGAGGTCCACTTCTCTGGTTTGCTATATGGTAAAAACGTGACATCCAGTCTAAATTAACATACGTCAAATAACTAAAATGCTTTTTAACTTTTTATGAATAACAGGGTAAGGGAATAACGAAAGTGAAGCAGCAGCATCCGTTGACAAAAAACTAAAGACCCTACACTGCGATCTCCAACCATTCTGCCAAGCGTGGCGATTATGGCAAACCTTTCGGAATATTGTGACAATATGAGGGGGAGGCTTATGTAATAACTGCTCCGTAGCTCAGTTGGCAGTGATGTGGACTGGAAGAGAGTGCACCTGGGTTGGATTCCCGGCGGGGCGAACATTGATAATGATGAATATCGATGTTTGTTTCCCGATCTGATTGTGATGTTAGTCTTTGTATATGTTTCGGGAACCCTAGATACAATACAGGTTCTACCTAGTTAGGTAGTTAGGACAGGCAATCTAGGAAAGCCTTAAATAGACCAAAACGTAGATCAAAAAACAATCATTATTTGAAAGTTAAGCACTTTTGAAAACAAAATTAATCATGAAGCAACAGCTAAAAAAACTTCGCTACTCACTTTTTTTAAACAAAACATTATCCAACCAGCCTGATCACATTGCTATCAACACAGAGTCTGTGCAAAACGGCGCATATCGACACACACGGTTGCTACAAGTCTGTGGCACAACGCCAAAGGTGCGACGCGACAACTGCCAACGAAACATTTAGACGGTGCTTAGTGAGAGATGTTGTTACACTGTATAATGTATACAATGTGTAATTTATAACTTTTCTTCATATCAAAGAATTAAAGAAAAACTATCTCTTAACGAACGTCTAGTATAAACTTTAATCATCATCAACAGCTCAGCCAAAAGACATCCACTGCTGGACATAGGCCTCTCCCACAAATCGCAACAGCGACCTGTCTTGAGCGAACCTCATCAATAAACTACAATAGCTTAAATTAATCCAAACATTATCCTTAACTTACTGCATCTGGCGAGGTGGTTCAGGCTCGCATGGAGTTCTTCCTCTTATTTTTAGCCTAAAACTATCTTTACTGCTGGACAAAAGCTTCCCCCACAGATCATCACAAGAACGCACATTGTTTGGGAATTTTGCCATAATCGCCACGCCACGCTTAGCCGGTTGGCGATCGAAATATGGCTGTTTAAAGTTTTCAACGAATGACGAAAAAAAAAATGGTTTAAGTATATAAGAGTAGGTTTGGTGGGAAAATAAGTGAGCGTTAAAATATTACTTATCCTTTTCTAAAAATGCCAAGGCAGCTCGTATTTTTCAATGATTTGTGATAAAATTTTAAATTCAATATATTGCCGGATCGGATGGCCAGAACGCGGTAAGTTTGCTACTAAGCGACTAAGCTGGCTATATAATGAAAGCAAAGCTTTATCCATAGCTAAAGAAAATTAAGAAAGGTTTTCTTAGCATTCCAGTTAATAGAAAACAATAAGTACATATTTTTGAAATATACCTACCTAAGTATCTAATATTTACTTAAGTATCTTTAAAATATTTTGACTAAAAAAGGTTAATTGTGACGTAACGTAAGCATTTAATTTATACAGATTTTTCAGCTCAATTTCCCTTCAAACCGCAAAATACCAATTATCCGTTCTCGTGTAATTTTCGGCATAAAAGTGGCCTATTTCCTTTCTCAGTCTTTTTTGAGTATCTCTGTACCAAATTTTATTTAAATAGATTCAGTTGTTTTGGCGTGCAAGCAAGGCAGGCATACAGACAGAGTTACTTTTGCATTTATAACTGTTTTTTTTTTAACGAATGCCTAGTAACTAACCTACGTTCAAACTTCGTTTTCAAAAAATAGCAGTAAAATAAGAAAACTCTGATCCAAATTTTAATGAGAAATCAGCTTTAAATAAATTAGAAATGGGGAGCGTCCTTTGATGTTGAAACTTTGTTTTAATTTCGGCTAAATACAGGCTTTTTTTAATTAGAAACGGCCTTTTTTGTTTTACTTTAAATAAAAAATGATCAAGTATCTAGGTGTCTAATGAATGAGTATTCCCTTTTCATTATCTTTTTCAACGCTTTGATGGGTACTTTGAATTTGCTTATTTATTTTCAGGCTACAGAATGTTTTATATTGATAACTGTTATTAAATATTGTTTGTATTAATATGAGTGTGTTATAAACCGTGTTATCTTTGTCATATTTTAATTTATAATACACGAGCTTTCCCAGCTTACTTCGTTACGCCATAGAATAAAATATACTACAAAAGACTTGGCTCTATAGACTATGTTCTTTTGACTGCCCAGAATGGCCGAATAAATCTTTCCTCTTTATAAAATTGGTATAGATAAGTGTATCCTTTATGAATTTAGACAATTATGTTTTTATCCTCCCTTCTACTTCACTATCACTTACAATACATGTACATAATTATATTCTAAAAAGTCGCTTTCTGCTGTCTGTCGGTATAATACTTAAATCTTTAAATACATAATACATGCATATTATTATCCTAATATTTTATTAGGCGGTACGAAGTTCGCCAGGTCGAATAGTTTATAATAAACCATAATGAACTACTAATTCAAGTAAACCAAAATTTTACAAAAAAAAATCTTTTAGAAAACTAGTTATTACAAAATCTTTGTTATAAAACACAGATTACGTGATTGTAAATACAATGTACGGATGACAAAATAACGATTTAATTGCACGTTAACAACCACGAATTAGTGAAAACTGGTTCTGTTGACGCGATATTCAATTGGAAACACCGGCCTGACCCGTCTGACCCAATTTAGGCTTCTATTAGGGTTTACCATTTATATATTTTGAACTGTGTGCGGTGCCATTTAAAATATGTATTGCCATTGATGACTAATAACCTGTTAGACTATTGCCGTTCACAATGAAAATGAGAATGTGAAACATTTTGACATGTGATAAGTATACATTGCGGGTTTACAGCTGCATCTCTTGTGTAGACAAAATGATTAACCTATATACCCGCAATGTACACTTATCACATGTCAAAATGATTCACATTCTCATTTTCATTTTGAACGGCAATAGATCCCCTTGTCAGAATATGCATAGTAACGCATCAAACTCAGAGCCCCTAAGTAGGAAGAATCTAGGGTGCCCGAAACACACACAGAGACGAACAATACACCCAGACAGGAAAAAAAACATCGATATTCATCATAACAATGTTCGCCCCGCCAGGAAACGAACCCAGGTGCACACGCTTACTCAGTCCACATCACTGCCAATTGAGCTACGGGATTAACCTTAAAGTCTCTCAAAAGGCAATGAAAAGCACTATTGAATGGAATTTTCCTGCGCAAATTAATCAGAAATTATCAGATCTGCAGAAGAACCAAAGTCACAGACATAGCCCAAAGAATTGCAAAACTTAAGTGACAATTAAGTACCTAGTTATAGTTTTTTTTTGTTCTAGAAAGTAAAGTTAAGATGAGACTACACAATATTAGAATTTTAATTCTCAATTTAATCAACGTAGACATTTTGATTTGCACAGACTGAAGGAATAACGAATTCGAACGGATAACTGTCGTCGTCCTAAATTATTTCCTTGTACCCAAAAACGTACAGTTTAGCAAAAGAATTTCACGGTTCAAATAAATACAATTTGTCAGGAAAGAATAGCTGAGTCCGTTTTGTTGGGCAAACTTTAAATTGCTATTCAGATTTATGTACTTCGTTTCATTCTGGCAGGCCCTTATGAATCTACTCTTGTTCAATCGTCCCAGTAAATGGCGATTTCCTGTACTTATTTGTACTTTTGATAAATTTTTTTGGTACTGTATTTGATACAGAAAGCTTATCGTAAGATTTCCTTTGCCAAGCTCTGCTGTTGGCACTATTGATCGTCAACCTATCTAACTATATACTAAATACTTAAGTATGAAAATACAAACGAAGGGTGGGAATGAAATTTTAAATCTACATTTTTCCCTTCAAGATAGAAAGAGACGTCACCAATGAGTCATTTTTTTTGCTTTTAAAGAGGCCGTAGCGGCCTGTGTACCAAGTATTTTGTATAATTTAGTTCTGCTCAAGACACGTGACGACGTTTTTTCACCAAAATTTTTTTGTCGCGTGTAGGTAGGTAGGATTTTAGATCCATATCGTGCTGAACTGTGTGTTGCTACATGTTAACTTTTGAAATTAGAATATCCAAAAATAACGAATGTTTTGAATGCCATTTTATTATAAATAGCCAGCATTTAAAAAAAAAGTTATTTTAAGGCGGTAACTCACGGTAAGGCGCGAATTTTTTTTTATTTTACGTTTTTTAATTATTTTGGCGAAAGTATTCATTTTTAATAAAGTTTAAATGAATTCGCGTAAGTAAAAACCTATTTCCCACATTGTGATATATCGTTTTTGAAAGACAGAGTTACCGATTTTGTGTATATTCAAGGAACTTGTTTTTTGGCCTTTTACCCCTTAGACACAAAATCTGTAGGTCTGTCTTCCAAAAACGTTGTATTGCAATGTGGGTTTTTTTACATACGCGAATTCATTTAAACTTTATTAAAAATGTATACTTTCGCCAGAATAAATAAAAAACACGAAAAAATTTGAATTTCGCGCCACAGCGAGAGTTACCACCTTAACGTAAGCCTGAAACCTTTTTTCTCAAATCAACAACGCCAATGAACAGAGTTTTCCCATTACTGTATTCGAAGAAAAATGTTTACTGAAGAAAATAGTGGAAATCCCCTTTCTCGATAACGAAGGCGAAAAGGCCTAAAGAGGATCTGTGTCAATCAGCAAACTCAGCTAGTAGTGTTCTATTAGAAATGGCTTTCTAACTTAGTTAAAATAAATTACTTATTAAATTGTAGTAAGTAAGTAAAATCGAAACCATAGGTTCCCTTTAGGCAACAAATGGTTTTTTTCTTTGATTTTAAACCTGAAAGCTACACAACAGGGCCTTAAAAATTCTAAGCAAGATCTTGGGAGTCAAAGGCGCATTTTCTTTTTCGGCCGTGGTTGAGAAGATATCAATTATTTATCGAAGTGGCGCTAGTCTCGCGCCGTTTCGCTTCTTAACATCATTGACTAAAAGGTGACTAAATAACAGCGGTCAAGTGCTCAATATTATATTATCTCCATGCTTCAAAGGCGACCCTATTTTTTTATTTTATATGCTTTTATTCTCTATTTTTTATAGTTTGAAAGATATTTTATCTATTTTTCAAGCAACCCCTTATATTAGAACAAGGGAGAGAGTAAACAGAGAGGTTAAACGCGCGTGACTCGCGGTCCCGACCCGTGATTAATATTGCTGGCGGAAAATATTATATTTTGCAGTTTTATTGCCCTTTGAAAGACTGGGCATGACTTGCTAGTTGGGATATTGCCAAACAATACAGGGGTCATTCTGAAAAATACCTTCAAGAAAGGCAAAATTGCCGAAATCGTGGCCAACTCTATGAGAATCCAATATACTGTTATGAATTTTTATTTATAAACTAGTTGTCCCGGCGAACATCGTATCGCGCCCTACAATTTAAACTTCCCCTACAGTTTTCAATATTTTCTCACCTTTTAAACCTTCCCTTACAAACATTTCAAAACCAAAATCTGCTACAGCGTGGCCGCTTTCGAGTTTTAGCGAGACTAAAGAACCACGATTCATTTTTGTATTCAATCATTATGACATAAAGCAGTTTTTTTGCAAAAAACCTAGTAAAATTTAAAACTTTGAAACCTTCCTATAATCTGATTGGCTAGATTTATTGCTTGCTGGTAAACTCTTATTCTGATTGGTTCTCTGTAGCGTCAAAGGATATTTTAATAAACCAATCAGAATAAGAGTTTACCAGCAAGCAATAAACTAGCCAATCAGATTATAGGAAGGTTTCAAAGTTTTAAATTTTACTAGGTTTTTTTTGCAAAAAAACTGCTTTATGTCATAATGATTGAAAAAAAAAAAGTAATGCTTTTATGAAATTATCCGTGTTTTCGCAAAATCCCTAGGTTTTTTGCAAAAAACCTTATTATCCAATCTTACTACGACATATATAGTAGATAGAAGATATTAGTTATACAATAGATATTAGATATATAGTAGATATATTATAGTAGATAGTAGATGTACAGTAGAGTAGATAGATAGATAAATTATTTAGTGTGAACATCATAAATAATCGCTTAAAACAACAAAGATGTTCTTAGGTTCAAAAATAATGCAAGCATTATTTCTTTACACTGTAAACTCTTCCGAATTTTGCGAACTAACGTACTTATGTGTAAGTATTAGAATTTACCCTTATCATCATCTCGGCCGAAAGGAGTCGCCTCTTACACATAGTTTACGAACCTTAACCAATGCACTCCCACATTTTTCACCTTCACCTTTGTGTCATCTGCCCACTTGTGGGGGAACTTGTGTCGAACGTAAGCAGCTGAGTGGTTGGCTAATCCAGCGAGCGATCTGTTTTAGTGGTGTCATGCCCCAGAAGGGATAAAGTGAAAGACACTGTGGCGTCCAGCCTCACGGAGCGTCACGGGCGCTTTGCGGCTGTGGGAGTGTTCTAGGTAACCTCTACAGCGTCTCCCGGTTTAAGCGTTCGTATGACCACTAGTTTGGCTGAATTTGGGATGGCGGTCGCCTAGTGCCCCCTTTTGGGAGATCTGCCTATAGTCTGCGTCTTCTGATGTGCAATCGCCACTCTTCGAACTATGTACGCTGCCAATTTTCACCAAATTCTTTCGGCAACATAAGAATTACCTTTTTAACCGACTTGAAAAAAGGAGGTTATCAGTTTGATCTGTATGTATGTATGTATGTTTGTCCGCGATTATCTCGAGTTTGCCTGAACCGATTTTGATGCGGTTTTTTTACAAATGTTTAGTTACATTCAGGAGAAGGTGTTTTAGTACACCTATTTTAACCGACTTCCAAAAAGAGGAAGTGCTCAGTTGATATATATATATATGTGTTATTGAAGGCGGGTTCCTTTTTTGTAAAAAAAGAGATTATTTATTTGCTGCTTCTCTACATTTCAACTGTTTGGTATCTTTGTTGACGTGCTCTTGTCTTGTCTCGGTCGCAGTTAAACAACAAAATAACTGTTTTACCGCAAAACACAACAAGCTCTAATTAGCATGCACTAAGGACGGCTCTCGCTTGATCAAAGTCATTGTTTATCTGATATGTAAATTTATGCCCTAATTCTAGAATATGTAGTGCTTTCGGCTTAAAACGAAAAGGATTTCAGTAATATTTACCCTGTACCTAGGGTGCCCGAAACACTGCAAAGATGAAAAATAAACTCATAGCCAGGAAACAATCATCTATCTCCATTATAAAAATTTGTTTGCTCCGCCGGGAATCGAACACGGAGCTTCCAGGTCACAGTTCTCATGACTGTCAACTGAATCTAAAACTAAAACTTAACTTGGCTAACTGTCAAGATTTACATTTTTAATTTAGATTTCATCATCATCAATACATAGTATAAAATTAAGTCGCTTCCCGCGTCTGTCCCTATGTGTGCTTATATCTTTAAAACTGTGGAGCGGATTTTGATGCGTTTTTTTTTAATAGATTGAGTGATTCAAGAGGAAGGTTTATAAGTATAATACATGCACAAAATAGTAATAGGTTAGGCGGTACGAAGTTCGCTGGCTCGACTAGTTTTTTAATAAACAGGTAATTGCTAAGCCATTTTTTTTTTTTTTTATCAAATTGGAAGGAATAGGGCCGCTGCCCGCTTTACAATGTTTACAGTCGATCCTGAGATTAGGTCATTGTTCTTTAGTCAGATTGCGATCTGAGGGGTTAATTCAAAATGTAAGGGAAAAACCGTAATTGAACCTTGTGTATGGTTAAATAAATTGGGAAAAGATAAAATTTACGCCTGAGGCTTCTGAGACTAAATATAAATAAATAAATAACGCATCACACTTGATCCCCTAACTAGGCAGAACCTGTATCTATTGTGCCCGAAACATATACAGAGACGAACATTTTACCCAGACCGGAAATTAACATCGATATTCATCATAACAATGTTTGGCCCGCCGGGAATCGAACTCAGGTGCACACGTATCTCAGTCCACATCACGCTGCCAACTGAGCTACAAAGCAGACTCATTTTCTATTTTAATTATTATTTATATAAAATGTAGACGAAAAGGGAAAGAAACTAAAATAATACTTCAATGAAGAAAGTATGTTGGATCGTTGTAGTAAGTGACCCGTGATGTTATTCGCCAATCCATTGGGAAATGAAAGAATGAAAGAAAACATATAGGGAACTAAGTTCAAGATGTACCAACCTACACAAAATAAATAAAAAATGAGTAGGAAAAAGATAGAAATAAGGTGTAGGTAGTGTTGATAAAAACTCCAAATTACTAAAATATAAATATTATGTCTAATAAGGGCCGAAATGGTGCGAAACTAGCACCACTTCGATAAATGATTGATATCTTCTAAACTATGGCTGAAATCAAAAATACGTGCCTTTGACTCACTTGTTGCTTAAAGTTGCCACTTTAGTTTCATAACGGTTTTTTTCTTTGATTTTGAACCTAAAAGTTACACAACAGGGCCTTAAAAATTGTAAGCAAGATTATCTAGGGAGTCAAAAATTTGATTTCGGCCATGGTTTAGAAGATATGAATTATTTATCGGGAGTGGCGCTAGTTTCGCACCGTGTAAGGCCTTAAGTACCATAATATTATGTCAATAAAGATATAATGTTATTTTTTTTTAGTACCTACCTAACTCTACTCGTATGCATGAACTACATTTTGTTTGCGACATTAATACTGACTGATACCAGCACACAAACCATATACCTTCATGGCACTTGGCCGGTTCTGCAAGCACGCGATTTCGCAATTTGGTCAGTGATTTCAATTTATCCTCTTTTTATAAACTTAATTTTATGGTACTTTAGCTGTTTGGTTTATGCCAACAACTAAAAGGTATGTTAAAAAAAAACAAGCATTTGCTCTACTACCAATACTTTTAAGGTCCGTATAAGTTTGAAAACAGATTGCCAGCTAGATGCTAGGGCAAATATGGCTTAATTTAAGTACATCTAAATCTAAAATATTCTCCTATCCTATCCCGTTGTTTCCTGAAAATCCATACTAATATTATAAATGCGAAAGTAACTCTGTCTGTCTGTCTGTCTGTCTGTCTGTCCTGCTTTCCTGAGAAAACTACTGAACCGATTTGGATGAAATTTGGTATATGGATAGTCTAGAGCCTGAGAAAGGACATAGGCTACTTTTTATCGCGAAATTCCCACAGGAATATTGGGAATTTTATGTTTTAATGAAAGTGCGCTACCGAAGCCGCGGGGGCACACTATATCTATACAATGTATAGTCTAGAGCCTGAGAAAGGAGATAGGCTTCTTTTTATCCCGGAATTCCTACGGGAATATAGGGAATGGGGCTCTCTATAATAATCTATATATATGAAAGAAAGTCGTGTTAATAACACTATTTATAAGTCAAGAACGGCTGAAATTATTTTAAATAATATTGAATAAACGTGATTAAAGTATTCGGTCGTCGGACCTTCACATTCCCTAGCTTGCAAGTACAGATACAGCGCTTAAACTGCCCTCGAATCTGTGATTGTGGCTTACAAACCTTCCCGAGCTGCCATGTTCTATGATAGCGCTCAGACGTTTGCGAGTTAGTGACTTAAGAACATTACCCAGCTTTTAAGTATAGATATAGCGCTTTGACTGGCCGCGAGTTAGTGATTGTTGCTTACAAACATTCCCGAGCTGCCAAGTACTATGATAGCGCTCAGACGTTTGCGAGTTAGTGACTTAAGAACATTCCCCAGCTTTCAAGTACAGATATACCTAATAGCGCTTAGACTGCCCGCGAGTTAGTGATTGTGGCTTACAAACATTCCCGAGCTGCCAAGTACTATGATAGCGCTCAGACGTTTGCGAATTAGTGACTTAAGAACATTACCCAGCTTTCAAGTACAGATATAGCGCTTTGACTGGCCGTGAGTTAGTGATTGTGGCTTACAAACATTCCCGAGCTAAGTACTATGATAGCGTACGGACTACTCGCGAGTTAGTGCGCGAGTGAGTGCGCCTTACAAAAATTTGCCAGCTTACAAGCACTATGATAGTGCTCAGACTGCTAGCGTGTTATTGCGCGCCCCTTACGAACATTACCTAGCTTCGAAGTGTGTATATACAATATCATTATCATCAGCCTGTAAGAGCCCACTGCTGGACATAGGCCTCTTCTCTAGCACGCCATGCACCACGGTCCTGCGGCAGTCTGATCCACTGTCTAACGGCGACCTGTATTATGTTAGCGCTCAGACTATTCGCATTGGGATTATACAATCCCTTATTGGTGCGTTCAAACTAAAGATATAGAAAAAAAATAATTAATTAATTAATTGATTCGTGTCCTAAGTGTGCGTTAATGTAATAAATGTATGTATGTGTATGTAATAATGTAGTAATAAATGAGCAGACTTAAGATTTTCTTAAGTTAATAATCTATATTCCATACTAATATATTATATGTGCGGACGAAGTCGCGGGCACCAGCTAGTAAATAATAAAAATGGCTTAGAGCTTTATATTCGTTGTACCGTAACAAAATCTGCAAATAAAAAGCATCAGTAATAACAACTTGTCAGTTACAAAAATACAAATTGCATACTAACATCGGACAGCCCGTGGGTTCTCGTCGACAACTTATCGACCCTGGAGTTTTGCTTTTAAGGTTCCGTTACGGTAGATCCCATCGTAACCTT
This sequence comes from Euspilapteryx auroguttella, assembly GCA_951802225.1. Taxonomy (NCBI): domain Eukaryota; kingdom Metazoa; phylum Arthropoda; class Insecta; order Lepidoptera; family Gracillariidae; genus Euspilapteryx; species Euspilapteryx auroguttella. Next base: position 8,175,312 of record OX637657.1, on the reverse strand, counting down.
TCTTTCGTTTTTTTTAGTATATGAGGTATTTTACAGCGTTATTAGCGTCATTCAGCACAATCATCAACATGTCGTCTGACTACCCTGTGTTGAGAATTATAGGTTTACTCAGATATCATTAAAATATAATGTCTTTGAAAGTAAATTTAATTAAAGAGATTTTTTTAATGTCTTTAAAGTTTCAGACTGAGGTCCACCAACAATCCGCACGTCTGGGCGCCTGCTAGCTGTCGCCGCGTGGCCTGCTGTGTGCCTGCTAGCTGTCGCCGCGTAGCCTGCTGGGTGCCTGCTAGCTGTCGCCGCGTGGCCTGCTGTGTGCCTGCTAGCTGTCGCCACGTGGCCTGCTGGGTGCCTGCTAGCTGTCGCCGCGTGGACTGCGAGCAGGTTGTCGTGGACTGCGAGCAGGTTGTCTTAGTTTAGGGAGGTGTTGGACGGGAGCAGTGTTGGATCAGAGTCGTGTAAGCAGGCTATCTTGCCGCTGTGCACCAACATTAATCGGGTGTTCAACACCTGGCTAACTAATTACAGCCATCCATAGTTAAAAGTATGTCTTTGATTAGTTAACCGGCTGTTAATTAGCTGAATATTATTGATGCACACGGGCTTAAGTATCATCATATAATTTTCTTTTTATTTGCATCCAACCACACTTGACTAGATATCTGTACAATTTTTTGTTCGTTGTTTCATATCGCTTGATTGCAATGTCGATTTGAATGGCTGTTTCCGTTTCAGATTTCATTTGTTCCGGAGATGCGGTCTGATTGTTAGTTTTATGATTGAATTTTAAAACAATTAATTTGATCTTCGAATGTTTTGATTAAAAATGTTCTTGATTCGACATTCGAATTCGAAAAGCGCAACGGACATAACAAAAATCGAAAAAAAAAATTGATATCCAATTCATAGATATTATCGAATGTCTATAATTGCGTCACTGCCATAAAATATCGATATTTATATATAGATATTTTGGATAATCGACGCTCTACTATACGTAAGTCACTTCAAACACAGATTGCTGAAATAAAAGATGCTTTTCTTTTGAGGACTAAGCGTAAGAAATTTGTATAATTTAAATTAATTTATTCAATTATTTTTTAATAATCTTATAAGAAATCCTTACCTACAATACGAAAGTCGACTAAAAAATTAAAAAGACCAAAAGTAAAAGTATTTTGAACTTCAGCTGTTTCTTAAAATCGGGATCGTTATAATGAAGTGTCCTCAAAGCGATTAAGTCATGATTAGAATTCAGATTAAACTGAAATTTCGTCGATTGTAAGTGTGAAAGTATTAAAAAAAAAAAACTGAGTAAGATTTGAACAGACAAAAGTATCGTATTTAAAGAGAAAAAGAATAAGAATATACATTTATTTCAATGGCACGATAAATAACATAGCATTTTGTACATACACGCGAGTGGCCAACACAGCTGGTACTCACATAATTTAAACAAAACAAATAGATATTTATAACGAACAAAGCAATAGACAAAACACTGATAAGGCTGCAGGCTGAGCCTGCAGTCAAGGCCACCGCTCAGTAGTGCTCCAACCGAGTATCGCGCCAGTTGAAAATGGATATTAGCTCAGGTTTTGTGTTGTGAGCATTACGAGTACCTAAACCCGTGTGGCCCACAACCCTGTTTTTATGCTAACACCATAAGAGGGTGGGCGTTCGTTTTTACACAGAATAATTTAACAAATAAAAGTTGTTTAAATTTCAATAATATTTCATGCAATAAACAATTTTTTACTAAGAATAAAAAAAATAAATAAGTGCTTAATAATTAGATAACTAACTAAAATAAGTCAGCAAACTACATAAAAAAATTAACAAAATGAAAACTACAAAGAATTATAAAGTGTCTCAGTGTATCAGTGTCTGCGCACGAGTGAAAAACCCTGACCGGAACCATGTTGTTTTGAAGGAAGGTACGTAATTTAGTTTTATTTTTAGGTACCTAAGTAAAATCTAAGTAAATTTAATTTAATTTAAATTTAATTTTAAATTTATATGTTGATAGGCTGGCATTAGGTTATACCAGCCTCGCTTTTTTCTGATCTAAGAAGATAGATTTTAAATTTTGTTTTAAAAGTACCTAAACTTCTGCTGGTTCGAATAGGAGGTGGTATGTCATTCCATATCTTTGTTGCAGCGTACCTAAAGCTTCCCCGGAATGCAGCAGTTTTGTGAGGAGGACAACACAGCGGGGGCATGGCGGCCCTCAGCTCGTTAGCCCGTCGTGAAAATCTCCAGGTTAGCTTGCTATGCAAATATACTGGCTTTCCGGATTTGATGATACCATACAACAATACAGCTGAGTACAGTAGTTCTCTCTTTTTCATTCGCAGTAAGTTCGCGCCAATGTGATAGGGGGTCACGTGCGTCCGCGGTGGTATGTCGAAACAGAACCTAGCACATGCATTTTGGATCCGTTGCAGAAGTTTATGTGTTCGTTGTAGAAGACAAGGACCTATTACTGTTAGGCAGTAATTTAACTTCGACAAAACAATGGCTTCACAAATATCTATTCTAAGTTGTTTGCTAAGGTATTTACGCACCTTGTATAGCACCTTTAGTCTGTAAAAACAATTTCGTGCTACTTCCGTGACATGCTCCTCAAACCGCAACTCGCTGTCCATCGCAATACCCAGGTTACGCGCTTTATGAACATGCTCAATAGGTATGCCATCTATTTCGATCTTTGGTTGCGTCCTTAGAATACACTCGATTTGATTTTTTGATCCTGTGACAAGGTACTTAGTCTTTATTGGATTTAAAACCAATGAGTTTAGACGAGACCAGTTTGAAATCCTACCTAAGTCATCATTAACACGTGCCACCGCTGCATTTACGTCTTTGTTCGTCACAGAAGTGTACACCTGCGTATCGTCTGCATATAAGTGATAATGGCAGTGATTAATGTTATTCACAATGTCTGCGATATACAAAGAAAATAGCAGTGGGCCCAAAATAGAACCTTGTGGGACCCCCCTAGTTACCATAGCTCCTTGTGACCTCAGAGTATCACCATTACTCTTATTGATTTCCACCCTTTGTGTGCGATTTCGCAGATACTGGTCAAACCACTTTACAGTCGCACTGTCTACTCCGTAGTAAGAAAGTTTCGAAAGCAGTAAAGGTACACTTATTGAGTCAAACGCGCGCGAATAATCGAGTAGTACCAACATTGAACCATGTCCCTTATCCTGCTCAGCTAGCAAATTGTCCACGACATCCGTCAGCGCTGTGGCCGTGCTGTGATTTTTACGAAATCCTGATTGATAGACAGGAAGCAAGTTATTAAGTTCACAATAATAATTTAACTGATTGAATACCACTTTTTCTAGTATTTTTGAAAGAAAAGGAAGGAGACTGATAGGCCGCAAATCATTAACACTTATCGGGTTGTTGTTTTTAGGGATAGGCGTTATTCGAGCCTCTCTCCAATTTTTCGGAAACACGGAGCTAGAAATTGATTTATTTATAATAGTGGTTATCACGCTAAGTGTGTGAGGCAGTGTCATTAATATCATGTCCATTGTAATACGATCCACTCCCTGCGCATTCGATGTGAAACCTAATATAATTTTAGAAATTGTTTCTTCGTCAACACATTTTAAACTAAATATTGACGAGCCATGACGGTGAAACTCAAAGTAAGTAAGGAGAGAAATGTCAATATGTTCCTTACCGGGTATATTCAGGAAATGATTATTTATGGCGTCTGGATTGTCGAAGTGCTCCGGAAGGTCTTGGTTATTTTTAAAGTCTGGAACAGATGTATTTTTTAAGTTTTTCTTTTTTTTTTTTTTTTTTTTTTTTTTTTAAGTTTTTCCAAAGTGATTTTGGATTTTTAATATTATGATTTATTTTATTTAAAAACGGTGACCTACGACATCATAAGGAAAATCGCTCATGTGCTGCAAGAACGTGTTATTTCATAACTATACCGTTTTGCAGTAATTATACAGTAAAATCCGCCGCATCTTGCTCTATTTGCTGCAAAAACGCAATATTTCTAGCTCCAAAAATGACTGAGCAATGAGGGAAAAGGTCAGCGATCTCTGGTTTAGTGCCATCTCTTTCCGACCATTATGTTTATTGCAAGAACGGTTTACGTCAGTATCACCGCTCGCTTTTGAAGAAAAATGCTGACGAATTGCGACAAGAGCGTAACAAGACATAGTGTCACGGTTTTGATGAAATGGCAAACTCACTATTATTTTATTTCTGTACTAATTATATCTGCTAAAACGGAACATTTGTATCTAAATCATTTTTGTTGTAAAAAATTTAATCGCAGGCTTTGATTCAAATCGAGATGTACCGTTGATGCTGAAAAAATCTAAAATTTTCGTTGGATAAGTTCAGATGTTCCGTTACAGTTGATAATGATAGTACAAAATGTTTAGTCTTGATGTTGGTTGCCTCAAGTTATCACATTTTTGATGAAAAATAACTGATTTTCACAAGGGATAGCTTAAAATGTTGCAATACAGATGACAAAAAAATTGTCTAAATGCAACTTATTTTTTAGGTCTTGGAAGATTTTAAACCTTGTCCGAAGAAATGAACGTAGGAATGAATCTCTGCGCTCCTCAATGTGTTGCGTCTGCAACTAAATCTTCGATCACATATGTCTGTAGTAGTTGTGATTAATCAGTGAACGACGCTATTTGGTGTTATGAGAAAAGTTGATTATGTGAAAAAGTTTATGACTATCCCTATGCATGTTTAGGAATAACCGATGTATGCATGTTTAGGATGCAAGATTAGTCCTAAACTATCCCTAGTTATTATCATCATCATCTCAGCCGACAGACGCCCACTGCACATAGATCAGACGTCGTGGTCCACAGATCGCAATGCCGACCGATCCTTGCATCCCAACTGCAAACTTGTGAGGGGTCTGCCTACTATGTGTCGTCTGGTGCGTGGTCGCCACTCGAGAACTTTTCAGCCCTTTGTGACCATCCTGTTCTTCGACATTGTTAAGACGATGTGGTTATGTGTCGCTTAAATCGGATTAATAAGGAAAAGCAAAAACTACGATGACCACATTACTCACTCTCTAGCTCCATAGTGTCAATGTCGATGGGATGACCGTGCCTATTGACATTAAGAATAGCTAACCTTACTTTATTGTATTATGTTTCTTTTAAAGAATATTAAGCTAATAGAATATCTTATTTAATTGACTGCTCCGTAGCTCAGTTGGCAGTGATGTGGACTGAGAAGCGTGTGCACCCGGGTTCGATTCCCGGGCGGGGCGAATATTGATATGATGAATACCGATGTTTGTTTCCGGTCTGGGTGTGATGTTTGTCTCTGTGTGTGTTTCGGGCACCCTAGATAGACAGGTTCTTCCTAGTTAGGGGCTCTGAGTGTGATTATTATTATTATTATTAATATCATATATATTATTATTTTAGAAGTTTACTTCTTAAACGCATGCAATATATATTGCAACAAATACTATCGCTAAAATATATTTGAAGTTTAAAAATAATAATATAAATAAAGTGATTTTTACTGCAATAACGTTTCTTAATTAAAATGATCCATACATTTTTATTTTGGAGTGATATGTTTATATCACAGATTATCAATAAAAACGTAACAATACTACAAAACTCGTAAAATTATTTGTGTTTATAACTTTTTTTGTCAGCAAAAACGGAACATATATCTGTTTGTCTCGCATTATTTCTAAGTTTTTACAAGAATAACGCAACAAGGAGGCCCGTTTTTTAAATAGAAAATCATAAAAAATAAAATACATGAGTAAATAGTCTGAATGCAAGCTATAACGATAAACGGATAGTTTGTGAAGATATGTTGTAAAGAACCGCATAGTCTAAACATAATAATTAAAAAGTTACAGGAATTTTAAACTTTCAAAAGCGTTTCTCCAAAAACTTGTTTTTTGACTTATCACGTTCTTGTCGCAAATGAGCGAAATATTAATAATCATATCACCTTACGATACAAGTAAGTATAGTGAGTTTGTGGCTCATTGAGTTGAAAACACTACTAAAATTTACCTAAAAATGTCTCCCTTTTTTATATGAAATTTTAAATAAAAAAAAACTGCTAATAACTAGCTGACTCGGCAAACTTTGTATCACGACTTACAATTTTTATGAAAAAAATAAATTGTTGTGTTTAATAAATTTCCCTTCATTTTTCCATATTTTCTCATCTTTTAAACCTTTCCTGGACTACTACGAACATTTCAAAACCAAAATCAGCTAAATTGGCCCGGTCGTTTTCGAGTAATTAGTAAGTCTAACGAATTATGATTAATTTTTTATTTTTATATATAGGTAGTAGATAGTAGAAGTATATAAATAGGGTAAGCCTCTCGATGCGTTGTATAACTTCGTAGTATCGACTGTGTTACAGGCTCTGCGTGTGAAAAAAATCATATTAGAAAAGGATACCTGAAAAAACTTACAAATTATACATCGTTTGTCATTCCTAGGTATAATTTTGACGTGACAAATCACGGTCTCGGCTGAAACTATTCTGAATTCAAAGGCCCCAATTCTTGTCTCTCTTAGTTGCCTTGTCTGATGCCATAGAATCTAGGATCCGCAAAAACGTTTCTAACCCGAAAATGTGTGATTTTCTTCGATAACCCAAATGAAAGCAACAGTTCAGCAAATATGATAGATGTCTAAGCTTTATGTATAATAATGTATCTTCTTCCTACTAATAATATAAATGCGAAAGATTGAGAGATTTTTCTCCCTATTATTAATAAAAAGCAAAAAAAGCATTTTAGTTATTTGATGTTAGTTATGCTACGTATTTACCATACAACTAAACAGAGAAGTAGACCTCCAGTAAAGCTTCTTAAAAAATATACGATTGTTCTACTTTCACGCAAAAACTACACAGTATGAAAGCTAATATATTAGAATAGCAAATAGGCTTTAATCAATATACTGTGTAAATTTATATTGTAAGGCGTTAATTTAATTTTTTATTGAAAGGCTTCACTAAGTTTATGGGGTCAGCTAGTATCTCTATTTTCATTTTATCAGACTTGCAGCCTAAACCTTCAAGACCCGGAGGCGAAAGATCACAGCGAATAATTTTGACCAATCTTCTTTGACCTATCAGGACCCCTATACGATATTCAAAAGCTCTGATTTACTACACCAAAGAAACGCGTGGGAGGTCAAGCGTGACTGGTTAAATATTACAAGCATGTCGTGTTTGATTTACGCTAACAGCGTAGGGTTCAATCGATGCTACAAATTGATTTGATACGCACACAAGATACAATTTGTCAGCTTTTTTTGGCATTTATTTGTACTGATTTTGTGTTTCAATGCTGAATATTTAGTGTACTGAGTGTAAATACCATACCAAACAACTATCTTGAAGCTACAAATAATATCAACTTTTCATCCCAAACTAAGCGTTCGATCAGCCGACGCGACGTAAATTTTCCGCCAAATTTATTTATTTATTTATTTATTTCAATGGCACACAAAACAGCATTACAACAGTTACAGTAAAAATTAATATAAAACTTGAACATTACAGATGCATCGCCAAAAATTATGTGTGTATAATGTGTATTGTTATATGCGTAAATTATAGAAAACATATTTTCTTGGTGGAAAATTATGACTGTGATTATGAACTAGAATAAAACAAATAAAATATTAAAGTAATAGCAAGAGTAGGCGACCCACGCCCAGGACGGACGTCCCTGGCTCATTAATAATTAAACAGTGTCTAATTAACAACTTCTTATTCAGGCCCGGTTCTGAATCTATAATGCAGATAAGTCGGTTATGCAGCGGTATCTACATAATTTACAGGATTATATACCTCAGAGACAGAGACAGGGAAAGGGCGGAATAATAAACTCTATTACGGATTTAACAAGGTCCTGTTTTGCTTATAAGCTATTATCATTTTGTGCTGTTGTATTATCTATAGAGTTAGGCAGTAAAAGTGAGCTTTAAAGCGTGTTATAAAAAAATCATATAAATAACTAGAGGCTGCCCCGCGGTTTTTCCCGCGCAGGATTTCTCATAAACACAAAATTCCCGTTTTTTCCCGTTCCCGTGGGAATTTCGGGAAATCCCTTCTTAGTGCTCATCTACACTCCCCGAGGAACCCACGTGTCAATTTTCAGCTTTCTACGCCCAGTAGTTTAGGCTCTGCGTTGTCTGTCAGTCAGTCAGTCAGTCAGTCAGTAACGGAAGAGTTTTATATATATTGATTACTAGTGGGCACCCCGCAGCTTCCCCAGTGCAATTTCTTTTTAAAGGGTAAAATCCCAATATCCAGTTACAGGATGAAAATTTTTTGAAGTCCGTCTCTTAGTCCTAAGCTACCTACCTACCAATTTTCAACCATATCGGTTCGGGTCCGACTGATAGATAAATGAACCGGACATACTTACAAACGATACAGTTCCGATACTCAATATGTTACACAATGATTACATTACACCATCTGTACACCAAAGTATTATTAAAATTCCCATCTCTATTTGGAGCAGAATAAAAGGAGCTTAAAAAAACCACTAAACTTCTAGTGCACATAAAATTTTACTACGCACTAACGAAATTCTAAAATCCGTCCATTTGCCTGCCACCTGTATCTGTATTCTGTATATTGCATGTTTAATAGGCTAAAACAGCGTCGAATTTGACTTCGATGTACTAAAATAAGCCCAAGGACTCTGGATGTGTCAATAAATGCTTATTACTGAGAAAGTGAGAGTGACAATCATGAAAAGTATAATTAAAAAATCCTGTCTGACTCTGAAGTTAATTAGAATTAATTGTCATACTCTTTGAAACGCTGTTAGTGTGATTGATTATAGGACTGCAAAGATTTGTGCCTACGAAAAAAAGTCAATTAAATTCGAGTAAAGGTTGAGATTTTTTTTAAAGCGATACAGAAATTAAGAAATATACTTAAGTATTTTAGGTTATTTATATACAATAAAATATTTTTTCCCACCATAACTCAAGATAAAACTTTTTAATAAAAAATAAAACCACCGAAAAAAAAAACTGAAAAGCATAAAATAATAATCGAATTACTAAGTTCTTAAAGTCATGTACTATACCAGTAATTTTGCAACCTTAGAGTGCATAAAAGTGCCACTGAACAAAAAGTCACTCCTATTTTCCTACCCTTAGGTTGGGAATTTTATTTCCAAATTTTTATGGGACCCATTTCAAGGTATGCCCTGTCAATTAAAAAAAGAATAATCAAAATTGGACTACTTTGTAAAAAGTTATGCGTAATCATACATTAAAAAAATATATATATATACGTGTCGAATTTAGTACCTCCTCCTTTTTTTTCGTCGGTCAAAAACTGTAAACACGGGTGTTGATCTATGGTGTCTATGGCTTAGTCTACGTCATGGAGTTATAAGTCTACAATAATGGACAAAAAAAAGCCATCAGCGTAGAATCAACAATAATATAACAACGGAATAGCATCGGATGCACTCGCTACCTTTTATTAGTAAAAACGAGCGCCATTCCCGTGGACACTTTTAATATTTCCCCTGTCGTCGTCTGGATGGAATATTTCTCACAGCGCGTTTGGGAGGCTCGGTGGTTCAATGTAAAGATTTAAAATATTATAGGAATCTAGTTATTTTAAACATAGGCCTAAATTTCTAAAAACTAATATTTAAAAGGAGGCCTATTCCATTTAAACAATCTTCTTATAATTGACTAAAGTGGTCTCTCGGCTAATATATATAATGATGATGATCGCTTATTATCAGTTTAAAATACAAACGATGTAATGACACAAAAGTTGTGTTCTTTAACTAAAGTTTATATTATTACTTGTAGAAACCATTCTAACACCGGCCCCGTAGTTGTACGGAAGAATGGAGATGTTTTGACGATTGATCAAATATGGAAGATTCTTCTTTTACCTCTTTGAAAGGATTCTATCGAATATATTGACATTTTGACATAAATTCCGCTTTATAATTCCATGGCCATTTCTGCATAAAATATTTTCCTTATGCCAAATTTATACCTACATTTTACTTTTGAATACCTATCTTTTGACCTTTTCGTTTATCAATACATCACTTTGAACATTCATGCAAAAGGGGATAAAAGTTTAAGGCAACCTTTCGTTTTTCTCTTAAATGTTTTTAGTAAAACGAAAACATAATAATAATAAAAAAGGGTTTAATTAAAAGGAATGCATTTTTAAAAATAGCTCAGTTCTATGCGTAGTATTTTATTTTATTCATGCAAAATAACATTTCATTTTCTAATGAAAATATTTTTTATAATCAAAAGACGTTCTGAAAACAGTTTTGTTCTAAATTCAATCAGACAAATTACTTAGACGAGTACGCGTTCGTTCTGATAGATCTTTCTTCATAAATATTTCATATTGAAACTGAAAACATATCATGCAGCTAGCTACGTGTATGTCTTGTGCTAAATAGGTTCCGGAGTTTTTTCAAATTAGGAAATTGTTTGATTGTTTGTTGCTCCCTTGAGAATTGGTATAAATATAAAATAGGAGACAAAAAATAAACTTAACTCACCTCTAATTATTAAAAAAGCAGAGTAACCTATATTTCATAAGACGAGGGCTTGTGAGGGTCGCCTAAAAAAAAAAAAGGGCTTGTGAGGGTCTCCCATGCAGGTCGACAAGCGCATGAAAATCCAACAGTTCACAGGAACCAGACCAGCTCGAAAAACAAAACATTTTTCAGAAATAGTTGCATGCATGATGCCACACGAGTCAGACCGCACCGCACCCTCCCGCGGCATGTCGTCGATCAAACCCATCTAAAGAGCCAATGAAGATTTTTATCTGAATCTTCTTCTATAATATAGAAATGAATCGCAAAATGAGTTGGTAAGCGCATAATTCAACAACGCCATGACCAATCTAATCATAAAATGTCCTAGGATGGTTTTTATGGCGAGAAAAATTCGACAAATTACCGGAAAAACAACATAGTAATTGTTTAGGTGGTGCTAAGTTCGCCGGGTCGACTAGTTAGATATATTTATTAAGGGTACCCTAAAAATGAAATAAATAGAAATCTCTCGTTCCATTCAATCACACCCGGAATACCAGATCGGATGTATGCGCATATATTTTAATATCTAAGCAATAACGCGCAGATACGAAATAATGTACAGAGTGGTACAACATAACAGACAACATAATATCTAATATTTTTTTATGTATCAGATAAGTTTTGTTAAGGGGATGTAAATCTGAATAGTCCACTTTATAACAGAGATATTGTCATTTTGTTTTGAATAAAAACTTTACTTACTTATATGAAATCTTTCGTTTACTTTGATTTAAAAAACATTTAAATTTTCCTCCAAATAGGTACATATAGTTTGTAATTCACAGCTCAACTGATCCAAAATAAACAATCTGGCTTTGATTGAAGTTGTACAGAATAACAGTAATTTCAAACTGTACATATAACGCATAAAAAAATCAAACAAAAAACGACCCTTTTACAGCAATAACTCTTCGTGTAGTTATAAACTAGACCCACGCCCTCAATACATTTTTACCGTCAAACTAGTTATAGTTTTTCCCGTTACTATTCGATAAAGTAATTTCGCAACGGACATATTCTCGCCCCCGTAATCGTGGGGATGGGAATTGTTGCAAGTGGTGGTAAGTCGCTAGATATAGCTGAAAGCTAATCTAGCTAGAAGCTATCTTAGGTGATGATGTAAAGGCTTATTAATAAGAAAATTAAAAAAGTTTCAAACTTTAATAGTTTGTCGTGAAAGTACAAATATAAGTACAAACGTATTACCTAACATTTTTTATAGTTTTTGGTGTAAATACTAATAAAAATAACGTAAAGTAAAACGAAAATATTTCATTTAAAGTGTAATAAATTATATAATTACTTTGTTAATGTTGTGTTGTGTCATTTGTGAATATTGTGATGTTTTTTTGTGAGTAGTATACTTGTAAATGTAATGGATTTGATAAATTAATCTTGTCCTATCTTAAAACAACAACGTAACTACAAAAAAGCTGCGTAATCGTTAGTAGTATATAAAAACATTCCTTTGTCTATCTGCAAAAATACACTAACATCCCAGCTCAACTTAAAAGATCTAGAATTAGCGATGAACATAAGTAGCGAAACAGCTAAAAGCAAACTATATTTACATCACTTATCAAAGAGGGTAAGCGCGAACTAGAAAAGTGCTCGATAAAATATACGTGAAAGTTTGATGAGGCTCCGATAAGAGGTATGGGGAAGGACAGGGGAATGTTTTTATATTCAGGTAGGCAGAGAAATAATGATATTTACTTACTTGTTTTTATAGTATTGGGTAAATAAGGCAGAGTCACGTGTACTAAATTGTGTAATCTTTTAAGTTATTTCACATGAACTAAGTATTAATTTTTCTTTTGCGCTCTAGTTTATAATGATGGATTCGTGAAACCTGTATTTGAGATTTCAATATCCTTTCCTCAAAACAAAGAAGAACGAAAACTCGAAATTCAAATCGAAAGAAGCGAGAACACAATGAGTGCAATTTTTTTAAAAGTTTAAATGTAACCAGTCGACCAGGCGAACTTAGTACCGCTGAACGTATTTTGTTGTTTTCCCGGTAATTATTCGAATTTTACTCACCGCAAAAGCCATTCTTGGACTTCAACCAACATTAAAAAAAAGAATTGGTAAAATTGGTCCAGGCATTGTTGAGTCATGCGCTTACCAACACATTTTGCAATTCATTTTTAAATTATATATTTAAATTTTTAACATGCGGGGTAATGCGGTGTGAAAAAGGAATAAGTAATCTAAAAAAATACACTATTTTTTGTGTAGTAAAAATCAAATAACAATAAATGACAGAATGTAAGACCGTGTCACGTTCAAACGATAAATCTTCAAAATGCTATGACGACAACCCAACTGTGCGTGATTTCACCCTTTTTTCCCTTCCCTACTTTAAACACAACTTAAATTTGGGATGATAAAAATAATGCAATATTAAAAAAAAAAATGTACCGACTTCAAAAAAGGAGTTTCTTAAATATTCAGTACGAGCTTTCCCGACTTACTTCGTTACGCCATAGAATATAAGATACTACAAAAGACTTGGCTCTATAGACTATGTTCTTTTGACTGCCCAAAATGGCCGAATAAAAAACAAACAACAACAACAAACCATCTGTCAAAATATGTAAACAACGGAAAAAAATATTGCAACTTGGGTTATATTATTTGAGTTTAGGTAAGGATCCCTAATTTTTTTGAAAATCTAATATAGCCTATGACACTCGGGGTTAATATAGCTTCCTACCAGTGAAATAATTTTTCAAATCGGTTCAGTATTTCCGGAGCCTATTCGTTACAAACAAACAAACAAATTTTTCCTCTTTATAATATTGGTATAGATAGAACACAATGACACAAGCAATATGTCACTAATTGAGAACCTAGTAAACTAAAGTACCATACATTAATTGAAAACAGCATATTAATACTAATAGGTACTATAGATATTAATACTAATATTATAGTAATCAATATATATAAAACTCTTCCGTTACTGACTGACTGACTGACTGACTGACTGACAGACAACGCAGAGCCGAAACTATTGGGCGTAGCGGGCTGAAATTTTGCATGTGGGTTCCTTGGGGACTGTAAGTGAGCACTAAGAAGGGATTTCCCAAAATTCCCACGGGAACGGGAAAAAACGGGATTTTTGTGTTTATGAGAAATCTGCGCGGGAAAAACCGCGGGGCAGCCTCTAGTACTAGACATATTACATTAGGCGTGGTGGTTTACGAAACCAATGCATATTTTAAAAAAAAGGAATACGTATAAACCTAGATTATTTAATTCTGAAGAGATGGACATCAAAATCATTGTGATTTGCTAAGATTTAGGTGATTAGTGAAAAACGTTTTCCCGCGAAACGCAAATTTCATCAAAAATTTGCTCTCTCCCTGTCGCATTGTTGCGGTCAGAGGGCGACAGCATGAGTTTTTCTTAATATTTTTGCTTGCTTATACTGTCATCTTAACAACTTCACCTAAACTATTAAATCTGCTATTACCGAAGATCAATACACCAATACTAAAGTAAAACACCTATAACAGCCTGCTTACGAAGCAAATACAACTATTTCCAGTTAAATAAGCTCATAATCTCCTTATGGAAATTATATAACCTTTACACTTACGCCACTAACAAAAATAATCATAGACAAGTTTAATTGCCGTGATTTGTAAAACCTGTATTTAGCTGTATACGATGCATACGATTAGGAGTCGATCAATTTTTAGTTACGAGTCATTACCTCTAGTACCAATTGCAATTGTCTTTGTTATCTTTGTCTTAGTGCTGTCAGTTATTTACAAAAAACATTTCTTATTTTCTTACTCGCCTACATACACGGTTACTTTTTTATCGTGGAGGAAATTTTTACACACAGTAGGCATAGTTATACAGGACTGATTCCTGAAAACAAAATTTAAAATAATGAACCGTGCTCACTTGAGGTACTTCGAAAGTATTTGTAAAAAAAACTAAAAACTATGCGTAGCATCAGAGAAATGACCTACGGTGGATTAGCTGGTGCCAGACGAGTTAGGGGTAGGAAGGCAGTGTTCGGCGGGGAGAATAATGGGTCCATGGGCCTGAAAAAAGTTTTTTTTTTATTTTCAAAAAAAAAAAAAGTCTAAAAAAAAATTGATAATTTCTTCGAGTCATATATCATGAAATGTCTTAGTCCTGAAAGTTTCCGCCACGATAAAAAAAAAAATGATCGTGTATTAATATTCCACAGTGTTAAAGAGCCCCCCCTCCTGATTCCATTAATAAACATAATAAAAACTAGCCAAAACCTTTTTCAATGAACCGATTCAACAAGATATATAAAGATATTTATTGCAACTTAACTTAACAAAGATATTATTTCTGCGGGAGTGGCGTTCATGTTGCGATTGGAAATAGCTAAAGTCACAAACTTCTGTATTACCAAAACTAAGACATCAATAAACTAGTTTATTAAGCTAATCCTGTAGTTTGGTAGAACTTACGCGAAATATAAACAGACGTAATATTCTATGCTGCATGAAGATTAGGACACCTCCTTGAAGAGTATTTGAGGTAGGTATTTCATAATTAAATGTCCATAGGTATTAAAACTTTAATCGAAATGAGATGAATTTATAAAGTTTCCAACCAACAGACGATGTGCCAAAAGAAGCACTAATTAAAAAAAAACTGCTAAACAAAATTTTTAGGCAAATCATATCATCATCAATACACAGTACAGTGGCGGACTAGGAGGCCGTAACAGATTTGTCTATGGTTTCTTCAGCATTAGACTGTATTACCAAAGAACAAGAGCTATTTTGCAATTCAGAAAAACCAGAAGTGTTACGCCGGCCGTGTCCGTCACTGTACAAAACAAAGTCGCTTCCCGCGTCTGTCCCTATGTATGCTTATATCTTTAAAACTATGCAACTGATTTTGATGCAGGTTTTTTAAATAAATACAGTGATTCAAAAGGAAGGTTTATATGTGTAATAAATGCACAACATAGTAATAGGTAAGGCGGTACGAAGTTCGCCGGGATCAATAAAAAGTAAGTACTTAGATTAAAATAATTATAATAATAATAATAATAAGACATCACACTCAGAACCCCTAACTAGGAAGAACCTGCATCTAGGGTGCCCGAAACACACACAGAAACGAACATCACACCCAGACCGGAAACAAACATCGATATTCATCATATCAATATTCGCCCCGCCCGGGAATCGAACCCGGGTGCACACGCTTACTCAGTCCACATCACTGCCAACTGAGCCACGGAGAAGTCAAATATAGTTTCAATTAGGGAAAAACCGCATTAAATCCGCGGTCCGTCAGCACATAGTAAAAATAAAACTCCTACCCGATGGGGGATTATATTAAAGCTACCGTTAAGCTGTGGCCAGCGAAACTTACTGAACTGAAGTTCCACATTGATTGACGATTAAATCCAGATTAAAAGCGCCATATTGCCGTGGCCGGACTGCCGGGCGGTATCTGTTTTACTTTACTTTAAAGTTGGTCAAGCTATTTTTTAAATAGATATTCATACTCTTTTTAACCAACTTCAAAAAGGAGGTGGTATGTGTGTATACGTATCCCTATGTATATAATATGTATGTTTGTCCGCGATTATCTCGCGTGTGGCAAAACCGATCTTGATGCGGTTTTCAGATAAGTATTGGTTACATTCAGGAGAAGGTTTTAATACCTATTTTAACCGACTTCAAAAAATAGGAAGTGCTCAGTTGATGTATGTGTCAGTTCATTGAAGGCGGGTTCCTTTTTTGTAAAAAAGAAATTTATAGACCTTTACTAGTCGACCCGGCGAACTTCGAACTGCTTAACCTATTACTATTTTGGGCATGTACTATACATATAAACCTTCCTCTTGAATTACTGTATCTATTAAGAAAAAAACCGCAGCAAAATCCGTAGCATAGTTTTAAAGATTTACGCTTAAATAGCGACAGACAGACGCGGGAAGCGACTTTTTACTATGTATTGATTTAACCAAGTAGACAGGAGCGACAATTTCACAATACAATATAGACACAGGAACAGTGGCGGTCCAGGGCGGCGTAACACTTCTGGGTTTTCTGTATTGCAAAATAGCTCTTCTTCTTTGGTAATACTTATTAGGGCGCACGAGACCATAGGCAAATCTGTTACGCCGACCTTGACCACCACTGTACTACGTACTAAGTACATACTATTTTAATGTTTTACAACCTTACAACGTTTCATGGTACCTAATTTCTTCATACAAAATTAAAAGTTTATATCAAAATATCAAATCAAATCAAATAAACTTTTATTCAATATAGGATACAAGATATCACTTACTGAAAGTCAATTAGAATACATCTAATCTAATCGCTATTGATACCTTATTTGGTAAAGTATCTTATACTGTGAGAGGCGAGGTATTTCAGGGTGCCCACTAATTGGCTCAGGCAAACAAATGTTTGGATTGCCTTACGACAATAGTCGCCTGGAGAGGCCCCCAAATGAGCCCTCCTCTGTCAAATGATTCTACTCCCTTTCGCAATGATTTTACAGCGTAGAGAAGAAAGGGGTAACAAACTCTACTTTACAATTAATCACTCTCTTTTTTTTTTTCTTTTGTGATATTACAATTACAATACAATTAGGTGACAATACAATGAACATTATACAGATTAATAAAAATGAAAGTACATGAAATAATGAAAATATCTTAAGGCTTGGTGCTTCAAAAATTTGTGTTTTTGAAAATTTTTTAAACAATCTGAGACATACAAAATTGATGTCTTCATTCTGGAAAAAATATATGTGTTAGTTAAGGATCTAATCTAGTCATCATACTAAAGGAAAACAGGATCTAATTAATTTTAGTTGATAGAAAAAAATCTCAAAGTTACCCCTTTTTGTTCCGTTTTTTCCATTTTATTTTTAAACCGCTGATTGTTTTATTTGATTTTTGGAATGAAAATTGCTGACCTTAAATTTTAGACATACTACTATAGTAAGAATTTTTAAGTTTAACGAAAAGACAAAAAACCAGCAAAAACTAAAAAAAAACATCGTTTTCGCGCGGTCCGATGCCATGCCGCGCCGCTCCCTACCCCGTCAGTACCCTTGTGGCCACGGCCGAGGCCGGTTCTGTGTCAAATTTTTGTTTTCGCGCTCTCGTATTTCGTTTTATTTTTATTCAAATGTAAACAAATTTTGACAACAGATGTCAAAACAATGAACCATAACATCTGATTAGGATCTGTATGGAGCTGAAAGAAATCAATTTTGATACCGATATTACATTTATGAAACCGTCGCATTACAAACTTACCTTTTTATTCCCACAAATAAAACTTAAATCATAGGGGGTACTTATATAGTTATATCATATCTTTGTTAGTTCTGTGGCGCCGATAACACAATATTAATATTACAATAGCACAATATTACGTGGTATACTTACTCAAATTACTTTAAGAAGGCAGTAATTTATGTCTTAATAGAAAATGTTTCCTTTTTATTTAACGCTTTTCGGTTTTTTCGGCTGTTTAATTTTTTGATGAAAAGATTTTATTTTTTGCTTTTCAGTTTAATTTTAAGGAATTCCCCCCCCCCCCCCCCCTCACTTCAAGGTTCACCTTCACCTCAAATCACCCTCCAAACGCTGGTCTCACACCCCTGAAGGTGGTCAGACGACCTGGTAAAGGTTGCGGCCTATGTCCAGCAGTGGACGCTATCGTGTGAGATCGGCTGCTTAAAATCAAAACCTAGTAACTCGTTTTAACAAAAATGTTCAGGAGAGCCAAAAAACGGGTCGACCACTTTAATTCGTTGCCCCGAAAAAACCAGACGCTATTGCGTAGCGATTTCGGTGTTTGACCAAAAGTTTGACTATATTGTTGACTATAGTCACACTTAAATCGATCCCACTATTTTTTTTTTTTAATTTACCCAAATATGACAATGAAAACAATTTCAAAACATAGTATTTCACACTTAGTTAATTAACTAAGTGTGAAATACTATGTTTTGAAATACAATCTCTGAGTTAATTCTCTACTTTTTAAAGCATTTTATATTTTTAGTTGTACGTTTCGAATAAAAAATGTTATTTTTTGAAGTGCATTTATTTAAAAGTTATACAAATGATTTATTTGTGGCAGAATTAAGTTTTGTTTACGATTTGGTTACGACTCGTGGTTAATTCAGCCAAATTTGTATACTGTTTTTGTAACTTACTAAATTCCATCAAAATTTGATTGATTTTATAATCGGCGCCAAATTCAAAACATAGTAAGTCAGCTTTCAAATTCATAACCTAGTAAGTCGGTTGAGTTGCTAGGTTTTTTTATTTGTAATCCGACATGCGCTATGTTAAGAATATGTACTTCATGGAAATTTCAATAACTTTTCCAAATTGGGTAGACTTGCTAAATTTTATTTTTAAAATTACGTAAGAAACTGGGTGTTTTAAGGTTCATATCAAATCTATACCGCCTAGTAAGTCGAAAAATGACAAAAACGGTTTTTTTGCAAAAACACCAGTTACTAGGTTTTGAATTTGGGCAGCCGAGATGATGATGATGATTATTATTATATTAGTCGGCGAGGCGCTTCTCCAGAAGTCCCCCAGAGTCCTCCAGAAGAAGGCAGGTAGTCGACACTTACAATGGAACTGGTGGGGCGAGTGTTGAAAATTTTGCGGTTTTTGTAATCCAATCGTCGTAGGTCGCCAATTTAGAGAACTCTGTCCGCCCGCCTGCTGTAGAAATAACTCCAGAGGTTGAAGAAGGGATGATATATTTACACATGGTTAGGTACGTACACTATTTACAAGAAAATGAATGCATGTTAATGTGTACAGCGGCTGAGATGTACTGCCTAGTTAACAAAAGTCTTTTTGAAAGGTAACAATGTAAATTTTAAAATCTTCTTCTATAAATAGTATCAAAAATTTGTTTGGTTACAAAAAGGTTGGAGGAAAGGCACAATTTACTTTTATATAAAAAATATATATACTTAAGCGAGCAGTTCTCATGTAAATTACAATATGGCAATACAATCTGTGAGTGAATAAAAAAGGCATCCATATTTTATCCACCCTTAGGCCGCATTTGCAGGCCGCACGCAGGGCGTTGCGCGAGGCGTCGTGCGGGGCGTGCTGCGCCCAAATCAAATGTATAGCAATAGTATGAGACCGTTTAAAGAGACGCGCATAGGCCTATGTTCGATATCGTATAAGGAAACGCGTCGGCTCCCGCGGCGGCGCCCGCAGCGGCGGCGCCCGTGGTGGGGCGCCCGCGTCGGAGCCCACACGACATCCCGCACAACACGCCGCGTCTTCGTAAAGGAGGCCTTAGGGTGTGATTTTAGTTCCAAATAAAAAAAGTTATCAACTCAAACTATATCGTTATTTGTTTAAAATTAAAACAACCAGTGGTGTTTTATTTATATTGAGAAAACACTACAAAAAGGGTTTACTTTGATATTTATTTCTACAGAGTGAAATTCATTACATCTCGTTACTTTTTAATAACTTGTCTAAACTAAATCCTACATCTATATTTTTCAGAATTAAGAAATCTGTTTTATATTTCTCAGATGGTTTAAAAAAAAACTCGTTATTACAAATACCTTACCTAAACGCAAATTCTTGTTAGCTGAAACGAAAATCGGAAAGAAAAATTGTGCGGTAGGTATAAACATCTCGATTTAACTTCGGCTTGTATGAAAAGTAATAAAATTTAAAACTGCCGCGACATTTCGCATTTCGACGCGCGCATGTCACAGCTGCGAGGGTGGGGGACCCTCATACCTAATTAGGTAAGAAGCTTCAAAGTACGGAGTCTTAAGTGCAGAGCTAGACTACTTCCATGCGTCTTTGTCGTTTACATAATCATCAATATTGTAATCTTGACTGCTCCGTGGCTCAGTTGGCAGTGATGTGGACTGAGTAAGCGTGAGCACCCGGGTTCGATTCCCGGGCGGGGCGAGTATTGATATGATGAATATCGATGTTTGTTTCCGGTCTGGGTGTGATGTTCGTCTCTGTGTGTGTTTCGGGCGCCCTAGATACAGGTTCTTCCTAGTTAGGGGCTCTGAGTGTGATGTGTTATTATTATTATTATTATTAATAAGCTTTCTTAATCAGAACTTTTTTGATACGAGTTTTAAACTCATTATCATTCAGGATCAAAATCTCTTCTGGGATCTTCTTATAGAATCTTACTTCGTTTCCTATAAAGCATTTAGTATAATACTTACTAATAAAAGTTTATAATACTTACTGGGCGAGAATAGCCACAAAGTGGATCCCACGCGACGGACGCCGAAAACGTGGCAGACCAAGACGAAGATGGCGGGACGATCTCGATACCTACTTGGGAACTGAGTGGCCGGAGACTGCAATGAACAGAGAACAATGGAAGCAAGCGGGGGAGGCCTTTGCCCATCAGTGGGACACAAAAGAGGCTATATAAAAAAAAAATACTTACTGTAAAAAAAGTAATCAAGTTTAAGTAGTAACTTTTTCTTTTCAAATACTCAATAATATAAAGGGACAAGATTGTATCGGATTGCTTTTTACATAAAAGTACTCTGGCAAGCATTAAGTACTCAACTCATACAAAATTTATTCAATACACATAGTCAACAACAAAGGGGTCCTTACCTGGCCTCTGCAACCTTTACCGAAAGGTCTGAAAAGCCCTCCATTTATCCCCAATGCCAATAATTACACGAAATCCCTTATTTCTGTAGCAAAATAAATAAAACGATGAGGTTTTGCCGGCCATTTTGTCCAGTGAAAGTTTAGAGAAAATAATATGGATTTTGAAACACTTCGATAGATATTATATCATAAACTTTAAAATGTAATTTAAAATTTGTAAATAATTTAATTGACTACTTTTAGAATGTAAGGTTGAACTTACTTTTGTTTTGTGTTTATTATTAATAGGTAATTGTTAGTATAGTTCCTATCAAAGTTACTTATACTATTGAATTAGGACAAACCTGTAAAAATAGATAGTGTAAGTATGTAAATAAAAAAAAAAAGGTACTTACAGGAAAACCGGTGTAACGCCGTCCGTGTCAGCCACTGTACCTAATGATTTGTTAAAATTTAGAAGTCCAGTATACAATTTTATTAATCGACTAAAATAATACAACATACTTTTAAACTATACATTATGGTTTAAATGCTAAAAGCCATATTTCTCTGACAAGCAAACTTACTTAATGACTGTAAAATCAGCCGTTACTATTAGCAGTCACGAGGCCAACATCGTATCTGTTTCTTGCTACACTTAACTATCACACCCGGGTAAGTTTAGGGCACACTCATTTATAGGTATTTCCAGGGTCTAATAATACCACCATCTCCTTCCATGGGTGACGTTAAATACTACTTTGGGAATACCCAAAGGACGGGCATCACAGCGTCTTTTTTTTTAACTTAAGAGCCAGTTTACAGCGATGCTAGCGCCATTCGCGTAAAAAAATAATATCTTGTAAACTAAGACAAATATCAAAAATGTGACACAGTAGGACACTAGATAATGTAGCCTAGTATTTTTAGAGTACTGTAGTGTAAAAGCTATAAAAAAGTGCCTTAAAAATACTAGGCTACATTATCTAGTGTCATACTGTGCCAAATTTTTGATAATTGTCTTAGTTTAGAAGATATTAATTTTTTTCGCGAATGGCGCTAGCATCGCTGTAAACTGGCTCTTAAATAGTCATACTTCGATCAGCAACCCGCCTGCCAATCCCGATTATGCCAAACCTCTCACAATGCTTGTCCTTGTGGCGATCTTTGGGGGAGACTTTTGTCTAACAGTCGTTCTCGACTTATGGGTGTTTCCTTAATCGCCTTTGATAACACCCGTTTAGGAGGACATAGGGTATACTTAACGCTACAACTATAGAAAGCTATAAAATATCTAACTAAACCACGGATTTTTTACATTTTGCAAGCAACAAAACCGTTTCACGTCGACGAAATGCGGTCCTTGCCTAACCACACTGTGATTTCAAACCGATTTCTCTACGAACGGCTTCATTCTAGACCCGGCTTAAGATCGAAGGCAGTTAGTATGTGCATGTTAATAGTCCAGTAATGGCGGATGGCTGGCGCGAAGTGCCGGAATCTGCGTACATTTCAATAATGTCTAATGCTCTGCTCTTTGGTGGTTATCGCTTGGCTGCGATTGGTTTGAACGATATTATTAGATTTGTATAAGAGCATAAATGTAAGTAAAAATATGAGCGGAAGCGGAGTACATCTATAGCTGTATTTTTTTTTAATACGAGGAATGGAATCCGGTTATCATTGATGATCAGCGTCTGGTTTCTGTTCTATATACTTACGAAATTTGTGATTGAAGAAGGGACTAGTTTTATTGACGACACAAAATTGTTTGTGGTGGTCTGTGCCCCTATTTAAACAAGACTTCGCACTTACTTACTTACATCATGATAATATGATAAAGAATTGAGGAAAGATTTTATTGTTTGTTTATAACAACAGGGTAAAACTACTTGACTATTCATTTAGCCTCTTTCGTGTCCCACTGCTGAGACAAGGCCCCGTTTATTCCATAATCATTGGTATTCGCAGTCTCCTGGCTTTACATCATCAATATCATCAATATCAATATATATATTACATAGTATAAAATAAAGTCGCTTTCCGCGTCTGTCCCTATGTATGTTTAAATCTTTAAAACTTCGCAACGGATATTGATGCGTTTTTTTTTATAGATAGAGTGATTCAAGGGGAAGGTTTATAAGTGTAATACATGCACAAAATAGTAATAGGTTAAGCGGTACGAAGTTCGCCGGGTAGACTAGTTATAATTATGACTTAAATATAATTATTTAAGTAATAATTATAACTAGTCTAGTTAGTTAGATTGATGTAATATCAATCTAACTAAATACATGTTATACCTATTATACCTAATAGGTATAACATGTTCATGCTTCAAGGAAGTATACCTACCTATACTTCCTTGAAGCGAGGTGTGTTCAGTCAGGGTCGCCCCGAAATGGACCGCAAAGTCATTATGTTAGATCAAACGACACATTGTCACAAAAAACCGAGATGAAACAACAACGTTCATTAGTGAAGTTTATTTGGTAGAGTTACCTCAAAAGAGAAATATAAATCAGTGCTGTCGGCGTAAACCTTAACCAAATGCTGAGACATTGCCATTTAAGAAATATATAGAAACGTTATTGCAATCCATAACTCAACATTGTTATAATTTTCTTAAATGAAAACATTAGTTACAATGGGCGGCCTTATCGCTAAGTGTGTGGTCATTGGACTTGCGACAGCCGAGCGACAGCGACAGCTGCTGTCGCTGTCACAAGTTTCATGCCCGCAGACTTAGCGCGATTTCTTCAAGGCAAACCATCGTAAGAATAAAATGTACTTTTAAACAAAAATATTTATGGGTTGGAATTGGAATTGTATAAAAGAATAATTTTTAAATTAACATATAAGCTATATTGCCCTATGTTTAACTTTGTTTAAGGACACACCTATACCTATACTTTGATTGTGTAAATAATGTTATGATATTATTATTATACTAGTCGACCCGGCGAACTTCGTACCGCCTAACCTATTACTATCTTGTGCATGTAATAAACTTATAAACCTTCCTCTTGGATCACTCTATCTAATAAAAAAAACCTCATCAAAATCCGTTGCATAGTTTTAAAGATATAAGCATACATAGGGACAGACGCGGGAAGCGACTTTATTTATACTATGTATATTGATGAAGTTGTTTAACTGTATGTCACATCACACACAACACAGCGCTGCAGTGCTGTTTATCAAAGTTTTCTCTCTATTTCAAAACTATCAAAAACAAAACCTTCGCCCTCACACAAAGAACGATCGTTAACAAACTTCCTCAAATTAACTCATCGGAATATTCCCAGGCAATTCCAACTGTATCCGGCATCCGGAATACGGTAGCAGTTATCCGCAGCCAATAATTGTGAGTCAACATCTTCGCGAGTTTGCGGCAAAAACTCATTCTGCAACCAACTGCTTCATAGTTTGCGATATTTGAATAATTTTATTTCGTTGTGACTTAAAGCTATGTCTACACCCTTTTCTGTTCAACTAGTGTAATGCTTTGATGCATGCCTGTATGCGACAGGCGTAGTTTTTCCGACGTTTTTCAGGATTTCGGCCGGACTTTGCCAATATCCGGATTTTCAATAAAACACAGGATAAAAATTCAGACATCAGGCCTTTTCTCCGGATTTTTTATTGTTTCATCTGGTAACCTAAGGCGCACGGGCATAATGCTGGATATAGATTGGTAGTATTGGTACCTACACACTGGTGAAAGCGAACATGAAATGTATAGCATTTTATAAGTGTGAAACAGATAACAGTACGTACATGGCCGGTTCGTACTCGCTCTGCGTCCACACTTACATTTAGTGTGTTCAGTGGCGGTCTAGGACGGCGTAACACTTCCTGTTTTTCACTATTAAAAATAGCTCTTGTTCTTTGGGAATACAGTCTAGGGCGCACGAGACCATAGAAAAATATGTTACGCCCTCCTAGACCGCCACTGTACCAATATTGACTAAATGTTATTTTTTATTTTTTTATCTTATCTTTAAGCTGAATGTGTAAAAAACAAGCTCAAAAATGAGTTACCTTACCTTATCATATCTCCCTTTACCTGTTTCTACCACAGTAGAAGCTTTCCCTAACACCGCATTGGCGCTGAATGAAACAGCTTTCAGTAACATAATTTACTCAAATAAACTTTTCCCGCTTCAATGGACGCTGACTCTTAGGCCTAGCACACATATAGCGAGGCACCGCGAAAATACCCGTCTCTGAATTCGTAATCATCATCAGCCTAAAGACCTCCACTACTGGACTAGGCCCCTTAAATCCACCCAACGATCTGTCTTGAGCGACCCTCATCCAATGAACCCCCGTAGCTTTTAACAGGTCGTCTGACCACCTTGTAAGGGTTCTACCTCCTTTGTGTCTTTCGGTCCGCGGTCACCACTCAAGAATTTTTCAGTCCCAGTGACCATCCCGTTCTTCGAGATATTATGTGTCCTGCCCATTAAAACTTAAATTTCGAAATTTTTATGATAGCTTACAATATTTTTCAAATAAAAACCTGTTTTAAAAACTTATGTCATATCATTTTAGGACAAGTTTAAATTATTGTGCTCTCAGTATCTTCGCTCCGCCCTGCCAAATGTGCGCTAGGCTTTAGTCCCACAGTAAAAAGAAAAAATTAAATTATTTTTCATTCGGTATCTTCTCTCCGCCCTGCCAAATGTGCGATAGACCTTAGTCCCACAGTAAAACAGTTCTTATCGTGAATATTCAGGCACAGTTTTGCCAAAGCCTACTTTTTGGGCCGAGTTAAGTGGTGAGGTCATTATGTAGCTGAGGTTTAGGTTTTTATGATCTTTTTTATTGTGGATTATGTTGTGCTGTCTTTAACAGGCGTGGTAAAGATAAGTTGTCTTTAACGTACAGACAGATTATTAAATTTTATTAGATGGAGTACCTACCTATTTGCTAAAAACGTTACAGAAATAATTTGCCTACTAAAGGAATACCATCTATCTGTATTATAGAAGATACTTATTTTTATTCTTCTCGGCCGATATGACGTCAACTGCTGGACATAGGCCTTTTTTTTGTAACGGGGGAAAATACCTATCGCATTTATATGTGGATGCGTATATGTGGGGCTCGCTCGCACCAACTAAGCCCCCCGGCGGCCGTCTTGGTGCTTTTGAGAATGACCCCGGGAACCCACATTATCGGCGTTCGATGTCCTTGATACGTTCAGCTGCTATCAGCTTCGTACTCGGGGAGGGCATGTTGTTACCTTCCCGGCTCGCCTTTGGAGCTGCGGCACGCCCAACTCGTGCCAGTTTGATGAGTGTCTCGGGCCCCCGCCCTTCACACACTCGCGAGTCCTAAGACCTCTTTTAGTCTTTTCTTACGACAGGCAGGGCACTCTGGGCATACGCATCCCACACAGATCACCAACTTCAAATACATTTTGGGGGTGTTTGCCAAAATCGCCACGCTTCGAAGGCCGGTTCGGAATAGCATGACTCGACAGGCAGAGACTATTGAAACTGCGATCCCATACTGCGATCGCCAGCCCGCCTGCCAAGCGTGGTGATACCTGCAAACTCCCTTTATGATGTTTGACGTTTTGTCAATCTGTAGGGACCTATTTGTGTATAGTGATTTATATCCAAAAGGAGGAGGAAGGGATTGAAGGCAAAATATGGATATCATGTTCACGAAACATACCGACAGTGGCTTTTGACATACCAACTCAAAGCGCACGTATCATCCAATCCCAGATTTCTGCACGGAGAATCTAAATTTTGCGCACATAAGCTCACAGCAAATTGCCACGTCATGTGACGTCACTGCAATCAAGCCTCGCAGTTGATTGAAAAGGACGTCTTGTGTCTAGTCTAGTGTTCTCCATATGAGGGGCTTGTGGTTGAAATAATAATTGTGTTGAATCTCGGGTAGTAGGTCTTGGAATGCGATGATGGCATAGAAACACATTTGGAATCCTAGCTAGTGACGTCTAATGCCTTAGCTCGCTTTGTGAATGCACAAGACATGCGATCTTTCGATCTGATCGATGTGTGGGGTGGGGGAGGCCTATGTACAGCAGTCTGGACGTCTTTCGGCTGAGATTATGATGATGATGTCTTTCTAGCTTTTGATAGATTTCTGAGAATTCATATTTTTAAATTATTTTCAGTTTATGATTTTTTTTAACACATCACACTCAGAGCCCCTAACTAGGAAGAACCTGTACCCGAAACACACACAGAGACGAACTTTACACCCCGACTGGAAACAAACATCGATACTCATCATATCAATATTCGCCCCGCCCGGGAATCGAACCCAGGTGCACACGTTAACTCAGTCCACATCACTGCCAACTGAGCCACGGAGCAGGCTTTACATTCACAGAAATTATTTGGCAGAGAATTACCTAAATAAAAGGAATATAACTGAAATGCCAATCGATCTTTTAGTTAAACGACTACCTTTTTCCTAAATACAAAATTTCTCGGGACATTTTTCGCCCATTCAACTAGGCCAGTGATGGCGAACCTTTACGCATCAACGTGCCACTTTTCTTAAGAAGTCTTTATTGAAGTCGCAAACGTGCCATTAAATAGTTTTGCCTTTGTAATTGTGGGAAAAAATATAAATATAAACACTCAAAACTATTTATTTATGCACAAATTAGATGACAAATAAAACAATTTAATATGATTGTAAGATGTTACTTTTAGCAGAATGCATGCTGAACTAGAGTCATCTATCAAACAGTCACAATGTGTCTGGTAACGCATTTTGTGATCAGTGCCCAAAATTTTGTGTTGCGTGCCATTAGTGGCACGAGTGCCATAGGTTCGCCATCCCTGAACTAGGCCGTTGATTTGTTACCTATCTAATATTGTTAACTTATTTACGACGGACACCGCAATAAGTTCTTGTTCGGAATGAAATGCGGGCGAACGCCTCGCGGGGGAAATTTATTCATAGAATTCAATTTAGTTCACGTGTTACTGAACGGACCCTTTAGCTTATAAACGTTTAGTGTAAAGACACCTTTTGTGTTTAGTTTTTTTTAGATAGGTTCATACAATTACACCGATACTAGCTATCGCCAATCGCGAGAACGTTTGAATATCTTCAAAACCATGCGGGAAATATCAATAACTGGATCCTCATGTAATTCTGTATGACATAAGATTATCATGCATATTATTTTTAATACAATATAAAATGTATATGTAGATAGATAGCACGTAGAAGTATAATAATACGTAAGGGAGATTCCCCATAAGACGATGGATAAGATTTCGGGTGTGTAACCCGGTTATTGAGGCAATCTAGGGTCCCCCCTACGACGGTCTAAGTCCAACTGTGGCCTTTCTTTAATTAAAGTGCAATGTATGTAATATGATGTTCGGGTGAAATTTTGCAACTCAATTTTTAAGCTGAAGGATATCTTTAACTTATTGAGCTGAAATTTTGTATACGCATTCGGTGTGCCTAATACAAAGTAAAGTAATGTGACGTCATTAAATCCAAAATGGTCGGAAACTCAAGATGGAGGATTAGTGGTTTTTAGTTTACCCCTACAATATGGGTATCAAACAAAAGGCCTTGCTGAGAAAAACTCGTAAAATAAATAACTTGATGTCACTCTAAATCCAATATAGGGTAACATGCCCTATTACGGCGCGTTTTGACGACATTTTAAAGTAGGGTAAGAAATTAAGCATTTCTAAATATTTTAGCAGATATTTGAATTTTTTTTTGACATTCATGATAATTATATTTTCTATTTCAGTTGTCGTTTTATTTATTCTAGAGTGATAATTAATTTTAAATAAATATATTTTCTGACAATTCGGAATTCCTATTACGGCGGCAAAAAAAAGTTTGAAGCCTATTGCGGCGGTAAGCACTGCCTATTACGGAGTATGGGATGCCAACACAGGCACGATGAAACATTTTCATCTCAGCTTACGGTTCCGTGCAATCAGCAAATGGTATGCAATGGCTGTAATTGTTACTGGCATTGATACAGGTTCTTCCTAGTAAGGGGCTATTTTGATAATATTTTGTGTATCAACTATTAAATAAACGGCCTCGCGCTAAGAAGTTTCCAGTAATATAATTAGTTTAGGAAACACGAATAATGAATATTTGGTTGTATGGGCTATTATGTTCCTTTGCCTGACCTGAAAGGGCGAAAAACAAAACAACAATCTATCAATCAATCAATCTACGGCATCGTAACGTTCTCCCATCTCTCTGCACAACGGAACGGAATGAATTAAAAATGGGGACGATTTTTTTTTATAAGCCGCGTTGATAAAGAAACTATTTGAAAATGGCGGCCGAAAGAATGCTATCTCGCGTATATTAGTATGAGGGAAGAGTTGAGAAGCGAGACAGGCCATACATCGGCCGCCATTTTGAGATCGTTTCTTTATGTGCGCAGGTTATACTCATAAAAGCGTAATTGGTGTGAATTTGGCTAGCTTCTTAACATAATTTTTAATATTTGTTGTTAATCTACATTAAGTGAAGTTACAAATGATCATTATTTAATGTCTATTGACCAGGTCAATATCTCAGTAGAGGCTCGACAAAAGTTTGTTCAAAAAAGGAAGATTTTGGCACAATTTTTGGAAATTTTTTCTAAATTTCCATATTTTTTTTAAATTTTTAATATTTGTTAGTATTCTTTTGACGACAAATAAAATATCGTAAAATTTTATCATTAAAATTAATCGAGCCGTTTCGGAAATTAGTGCCTTTGGCAGACAGACAGATGGACGGATGGAAAAGACATATTAATAAGGTCCCGGGACGTGTACCCGAAACCTTAATCAATAAACTGATACAAACCTAAACTGAGAACTTCCTCTTTTCTAAAATAGGTACTAAAACACTTCTTCTGAATTTAAAAAACACTTTTGTGAAAATTGGTTTTGACAAAATCGAAATAATCGCGGACAAACATGCATACAAACATACATACACGTCGAATTGATAACCTCCCTAACCTTTTTTTTTCGTTATAAAACATTAATTTGAAAAAGGCCCGGACGAGGGTTTTAATTATCCTACTAATATTATAAACAAGTTTGTTATAAAGGATGTCTGTAACTCTTTCACGTAAAATTATTACTAAAGTAAGTTATGTCATAGCGATAGAACAGTATTATAAAGATGATTACAAGACTCCAAAAACTAGTCGTTATCAGCTAAGATCTGTTAAGCAGGGATTGTTTATGAAACCTAAAGTACAAAACTATTATGGTGAACGGACAAGATCTTATTTAGTGCCGTCTTTGTTTAATAAAATTGCATTGTTACGAGATAGTGTTAAAACTGCAAAAAAGATGTGCAAGCAAACGCTCAAGAAAAATTTAAAACAATGTTTGTTAGATAATCTTAAGAAACTGTAATATAAGCATAAGTATGTAATTTAACTTTACACTCATCATTTTGTTGTTATGTTTACTCATAAGTTAACTGATATTTGTAAAGAGTGCTCCGCCAACAATCTGTGGAAACAGTTTGGCGAACTTATGTTTAAAAAGTATTGTAACTTATGGCCAAATAAAGTATTTAAAAAAAAAACTACGAAATAGATTTTAATGAAACATTACAAATAAAACATATTTGAAGGAAAATTTAACTGGCGAAGCAGCAGAGTGTAGTCAGTGAAGGTTTAGTTAAATGGTTAAAAAAAGATGCAAAATGGATTTCTACCCAAGCGGAGAAGGTTAAAAAAAAAAAGATACACTTTTTTACAACAACGTTGACACAAACATGCAATAAAATGGAACACAAAAAAAACAACAACAAAACAGTAAACCAAAATACAATAATAAATAAAACAACCAACGAATCATAATCATTTTTGTATGGTGTGTCAAAGTTACGGTAAAATATAGTATTAAATTATTATATTGATGGGAAAATATGATAAAACTAACCTTAGTATACATTTTTCTGTAAGTTTTTTAATTATTTACTTACCCTGTAAAGTGCATTTTAGTTATTTGACGTATGTCAATTTAGACAGGATGTCACGTATTTACCATACAACAAACCAAATAAGTAGACCTGCAGTAAAGCTTTTTAAAATGTACGGTATCTTTATGAATAATACGGTTAAATTATTAGCTCTGTAATTTCCATACACCGTGTTAGGATTCCTTACAGCCTAATACGGTAGGTATTAAAATATCTAATGAGTTTTTATATCCTAATTCTGAAATATAATGTTAAGATATTTCGGTAATGTAAGTTATTACTTACACATAAGAGCACTCTGACTTTACCATAAAACTCTCAAATCGTTAGTAATCTTTGTATTAGACTATTTTTCTTCATTAAAACTCATACGTTAGGTTTCACAGTATTCTAACAAACTTAAATTTTACTGTCAACTTTAAGCGTCAAAAACAAGGATTCTAGTTAAAAAACATGTACCTCCAAAATTGGTTTTATACTTGAGAACTAATGAAAATTACACTTAAATAACGAAATGTTCATAAATTATATTTATTATACCACTAAATTTAAAAATTACCGACACTGCGTTTTTCCTATTACCGATGGTACCCTCCGTAATAGGCGGAACCCTCAAATAGCCTTCCTAACACGGCGGACTTTTGTTTACTCATATTTACTTGTTTTATTTGATTTTAAACGGAAATCAACTTAATTAACTAAGACTTCTTGAATGTAAAAAGTATTCGAATATAGTAACATAATCTCAAAGTGTTTGTTTGAACTAAAAACGAAGTCTGAAAATTCAATGTTCTACCGCGAGTCAGTCTGCGTTTGTATGAAACAGCTTCTCGCTTGGCTGACGTTACACAATATAATTAATTTAAGTAATTTTAAACGATTTTAAACGCATGAGTGCTGGGTAATAAGTTACTTGTTAGTTTCCCTTGGACACTAAGTAGTCACCTTTACCATACACAGTCACAACGAATCATAAATTCAAAAAGATAAAATAGAGCCGTAATAGGACGTGATTTTGACTACCGCGGTAATAGGACGTTTTACCCTAGCGGACTTCATAAGATGGCGGATAAAAGCTTGATTTTAAAAAGGTTTTTACCTTAAATTTATTTCTTTTGAAACGATTATTTTGATAGTTTTGAATACAAGCTCTTAAGTGTATGTTATAGCTTTATAAAAAATATACCATATTTTTTATAAAGCTATAACAATTTACGGACTCTACCTATAAAAAATATACCATATTTTTTATAGGTAGAGTCCGTAAATTATTATTTCTGATATATTCTTATTGTAATACTTATTTCTTCAGCTATTTACAATAGAACATTAGCTCCTTAAATTTAGTCTAGAAACGCGAAGTTATTTTTCAATTTTCTAAATCTTCCGGAATCTCTTAAAAGTAGTTTAAAAGGACTGTAAAGGGAATTCCGAACTTTGTTTCACTGGCGAAGGAATGAGGATAGACAAATTACTTTTTTATTTCTTCTGAAACCTACGCTTTTAGTTATGAGGTATTCATCTACAGAAAACCGATAATCTAAAAAAATCGATTTGTATTACGGCATCACTTTGTAGGATTTGAAAACAGATAAATATTTTGCCGCCTCGTAGCCATAAAACTATCATCATCAGATACATCGGCATCGTGGCATAGACAATATGTAAGTTTAAAAAATATGTGCTTAGCCAGAACTCTCCTTTAGTTAACTAGTTATTAATACTAACAATGAACCAATTATCGACGATTATCGGCCAAGGTGACGATGATGAATCATGTTTAAAATACCTGATTAAAAATCGTCATTTTGTGCTTCTGCGGTCTACCTGAAATTTACAGGTAAGCATTACATTTTAACGGCACACGGAATAGTTTTGGGAATAAGGGTATTCCAGGGCCATTTTACAGCGTATAAAATTTGAAATTTACGACGTGAAAGGTATTGAACAGAAGCGTTCTGGATGGATATCGGAAAGCGTGTAGTTTTTGCCTTTAAACATTATTTTAATAACTAATAATTCGGCTGTCCAAACAAAAAACACTGAATACGCCATTTGGAAATTTTACAGGAGAGCGCTTTTTGTAAAGTGCATTTAAAAAGGCACTGTTTGTTTTTTTTTTTTATTATTTGATTGTAAAACTTCGTTGAATACCTGTATCCGTTTTCCTCAATACATATTTTTTTATTTAAATCAATAAAAAAATACTATAATTCGAAGGATATTCTGTGTTTTAAGTTTGTAATGGTGATATTCAGTGTTTTATATTGGTTTTTTATTA
This sequence comes from Euspilapteryx auroguttella, assembly GCA_951802225.1. Taxonomy (NCBI): domain Eukaryota; kingdom Metazoa; phylum Arthropoda; class Insecta; order Lepidoptera; family Gracillariidae; genus Euspilapteryx; species Euspilapteryx auroguttella. The sequence goes on along the minus strand of OX637657.1, from coordinate 8,141,820 downwards.
TTTTTATGAATTTTCTTTTCTAGAGTATGGATATTCTGTGTTTTTTTTTTTCACATAAAATTTGTAAATAAAAGAAATAGAAACCTGTTTGTCTTTGATTTAGTTTGGAAATAACACAGAATATCCAAAACAATAAAATTTTCGGAAAAAATGGTGTATTGTTTGAATTTTTTTTTTTCTAGTTTCAAATTGATATACATAATGAGGTTTCCGTCCAAAAAATACTGTCCAAGATTTAGCGTCGGACTTATACAGAGCGAAACTAGCGCCACTTCCAATAAATAATTAATATCTTCTAAACCATGGTCGAAATAAAAAAATGCGTCTTTCACTCCCTAGATAATCTTGTTTAGAATTTTCAATTCCCTGTTTGCCCCTTAAACTTCTAGCAGTAATCAGGCATAACCTTGATATTATGTTATTTTATCATAATAATAGGTTGCCTAGAAGTGGCACTGTGATGTCGCTTTGAGGGGGTCTAGGAAATCTATTAAGTGTTATTAAATGTTTTTTTTTTTTTGCGACTGGCCTATTTATAAGAATAGGCCTCTTATTACTTACTTCCATTTTCAAAATTCTAAATGTCAATTTTAATTTAAAAAAAAATATTGTTTACCTTTTCAATAGTTTAAACTGTAACAAATATAAAGGTCGTATAGGAACGTTATGTTTGTATTAAATTTTGTATTGCGGGCGATGGCGAATGTTTGATTCAATGGCTGTGTATTTTACGATTAGATAGGAGAAGCTTTTTGTCCCTATTGTTTCCTTCACAAGGTATGAACTAAGAGGGGACCCCGAGGTCGTTAGGTGCACGAGGCAGGGCCTCGTGTAGTCATATAACGGCCCCGAGAAGGACGACGAAACCCGGTGTCCCGATTCCGTCGTCGAGCGTTTGGAAAGGGATCCTCCGGGGGGACGATCACTATGTCCCCCCGAGAAGAAGCCGAAGAGCCAATGCTGTAGGGGGGTCACGGAGTTGAAAATAAAGAAGAAGATGTGAAAACTTGATTGGCTTAACCACATTTCATATTTATTTGTTAAAATGTATGTTTGAAATAAGCTGTATGTTTTCCTTAAAATAAATAAATAAAATAAAATAAAGATCGAAAGATCCGTGACCTCCTTGCTAACAGCCGATATGGACACCGGATCTCCCCGGGACTGCTGGGTACTCGTTAAGAGTAACCTGCCTAAAAAAATTATATGTAGGTAACTCTTGTCTTGCTACGTAACTTGTAGCTTACCTAAACGGATTTAGTTTTTTCCTATTACTGTAATATTACGGGTTTTTAATCTTGTGCCATAGTCTAGCCACAGTATTTTGCCGTGCCTTGCCAGAATTACGCTGGGCCTTTGTATAGTTGTTCATCATTTCTATGTACAATTTGTACCTACTGTACACTCAGAAACATCCGTCAGTCCGGCTTTAGGACTGACGTTTCATTTTCCCGCCATCCGGGATTAGACGGCTAATACAAATTTCTATTTGTTTTGAGACAACTCAAATCTGCTATTTGTATGATAATTTTATTAAAAAATAAAATTAATACTTAATACCTAAATAATTTCATTTTTGCAATGTAAGACAGACGAAGATGTCCCTTATTGAAAGTCTAGTATGCAACAAAATTTAAATTAATTAAAAGCATAGTATTTGGATATATTATAGGATATTGCATGAGACGAAGTGGTTAAGGATCGTCACCTATGCGGCTGGGAAGTGAATATGAAGTGAATTGCATGAAGCAAACTTTCCAAAGCAGAACGGACCAGCACAAATAACACAACACTGGCCTCAAAGTTAATGCGTATGAATATGAAGAAAGTTTCCAACAATAATTTGCGACGGTATCAACCGTCTTCATACGGCCACATTTGCAATAATATTCTTCGTCTTCTAGAGCAAAAAGCGAATACAAAAAAAAACAAGATGATCGAAAGGAGTTCCTCTTTGTGCCACCATAATACGAGGGCAAGTCTCCAAAAATTGAGAAGAACACAAAACTCTTAACGTTACGAGTAAAAAAGCAAAGAAAACATTACCCATTTCCTTTGATATCTTGGTAATTTCACCTAAAAAGCATTTCCCCCAACAGAACACAGTATTTCTTCATTCAAATACCTCGCAGCCAGCAAACTAGGTACGGCTGAAGGAAATGGGATGTCACAGGGGAATCCCCGGCGTGATTGAACGATGTCCCGCTTGTATTAAAATAGGTTACGATGTTACGATATATTTGTTGACTGTGTAAACTGAGACATAGATATAGAAATGAAGAAATCGTATAGGCTTTACCTTTTACCCGTGTTTTGTTTTTTTTCTGTGCATTTCCTTTTTAATTATACACAGCCAGTGTTAATACTGAGTTGGCCGTGTGGCAGCATAGAATATGTCAATCAACCCTATTATACTCCCGTCTCATGGGTATTTGTAAAAGACGACTAAATGAACAGCGGAATAAGTATGGGCAGCAGCGTCCTTCGTTGAAATACTTGAAGAGCCATATGTAATGCGTAACACTTCCGCAAAATAGCTATTGTAATACAGTCTAGGGCGCACATGACCACAGACAAATCTGTTACGCCGTCCTAGACCGCCACTTTACTACGATCGCCAACCTGTCTCGGTGTTTAATATCAATCCTCCTCCCTCCACAATTTCCTTGTGGCAATCTTTAGGGGAGACCCATGTCCAGCAGTAGACTTCTATCGGTTGTAAATAATAATTATGTGCATTGTGTAGCCGGGTAGATAGACATAGCGTAATCTAAAGGAATCCTGTTATTAAAACCAGCTCCAGATACCTCAATAAAAATAACATACGCTTCACAGAAAGCAAATAACACATGTGGAGAGATGAAAACAAACAAACAGACAAACAAAAGCCGTAGCTTGCCTAGATCATGTTTACTTCAGACCCTGCGTTCGGCTGTGATGGCTACCGGTTGGTTTCGGTTAAATTCATTGCAGTTTTATTGAAGACAATTTCACCGTTGGTTGGGAAAACTATCAGTTTTATCGGTTAAGGAAAACCAAGTATTAATAAAGATTTTGCTTCTCGTATTCATTACTTTGTCTCTACCTTTATTTATTTTCTTTTATTATTAAATCTAGTAAATAAGTATAAGTTATTATTCGCGCAGAAAGATAATTATAAAATATTATTTAACGGAGGGTAAATAGGTATTTTCGGTTTCTCTGCTGAACATTATTGCTCTTTTTTTATAGTTAAGTTAAGAAGGCACAGGACGGGCAGTAGAGAGTCCTTCGTTGAAAATTTTTAAGAGCAAACTGCGATCGTCAATTCGCGTGCCAAGCGCGTTTGGTGCCCAAAAAGGTTTGTCCTTTAGGCGATCTGGTTAGAGGCCTAGGTTCAAAAGTGGACGTATCTCGTTTGAGATGATGATAATGACAGTTCTTGTACAAGATAAACTAAGACAATGCTCATCAAAAAGCTAGACAGAGTCATACATGGCGCGACACTCAAAAGTGACACATTGTGTGATATTAAGGGTCACCAATTCTTCGAGCAAAAATTTAGTTTGTGTGGACTTTTCCAGTACGCTACACTAGTAGAACAAAGGCAAAGAATTTTGTTAAAAGAAATATCAATAACATGTAACATAAAGTAGGTAGCCTAATAAAAAGTACAATTAAAATATCAGAAACAAAGCAAAAGGTCACAAAAAGTTTCAACTCAAATTTAATAAAGTTTGGCCCCGATCAAACGCGGGCTGCAAAGATAACTAGGCATTCCCTTTCCCTCACTAATTACAAAGTAGATTGGCATTTGTAATAAAAGGGGTTCTTTGTTTAATTTCAGCGAGTTTTCGGCCAAATTTAATTGATCATAAAACAAACAAGAATTTTGGTGTTATAATTATTTTAAAGCCCTGTTTGCATTGCTTTTGGAAACTTTATTTTCAGCGAACAATGGCATATAATGTCATATTATGCATTATTTATTTATGACAGTTCTTATCTGGGTCAAAATTGAGTTAAAATCATGACATGACAGAATACATCGTTCCTTGAAACCATTGACCTCATTTATACAAAATACATGATTTTTTTCCCAGTGCCCGGTTCATGTGCTGTTCATAATTTTTTAAACCATCTTTTGTAGTATAAAAAGCTTCAATTTTTAAAACTATGTAACGGATTTTGAAGCTGTTCCTTTTAATAGATAAAGTGATAAAAGAGGAAGGTTTACATACACAACATAGTAATAGGTTAGGCTGTACGAAGTTTCCCGGGTCAGCTAGTTGTAATTATACCTCACACTACAAGTTTATTAAGAGATCGATCTTATCTTGATTATCAACCTATCAAATTAACTGTGGGAAAGCAAGACTTCGTACAAGCATATAGTATTCAAGTTCGTAAAATAAACGTTTATACCCAAATACAAAAGTTGCTAACCAAAATTCACCAACGAACAAAGCAAAGTCTCCTAAATTTACTAACAAAAAAGCGTCCCGGTAACCACCTGCGTTAGTTCGAAGGAGGAACGTAGAGTGTCGTTAAAATTTATAATGCCTAAAAGGACCGCGAGAAGCGTGGAGGACACGGCTGGGTTCCACCCTGAGAGAGAAATATGGCGGGATTGCGCGACACTTGATATATTATGCTAGTATAGATTTTGGAATTTACGCTGGTGACTATTTTTCGATGCTATCTCTAACGAAAAGAGTATTACGCTTTTAGCTGAGGTGCATTTCGACGAACGAGCGAATGTTCATTCTATACCCACTCCATCGAATGATGTTAGTGTAAAAGATGGTAGAACATTAATTCGTTGGTTTGTCAGTACTAAAATGTTAAGAAGAATGTTTTTTAATGAATATTATACCATTATTATTAAGGCCGCCCATTGCATGGTAATTGAATTTGTTTGCACCCTGAATTTATTAATGTATACTTTTGTATCTCTTTGTATGCAATAAATTGTTTTCTATTCTATTCTATTTTATTTCACCATGGCCTATTTAATAAATAGGCCATAATCATAATTCAAAGGTACTAATAAATGCCGATGTTTGTTTTGATGTTTATATATTCGGTGGTTTTTCTACTTACAAAGTAAAACTACTTATCGGATTTCGATGTTGTTCTTAGCATAAAAATGCTCAACTCTAATCAAAAACTCTAAGGCTAATAAAACAGGAATTAAAAATAAGTGCATCTTCAACGTAGAGGAAGTTTTGTAGCAGGTAAGTACCAGAATGTAGGATGGGCGCCATAACTCGCGAACTCTGAACCGTGACGGGACCTCTTAGGCCACGCCACTTGCCTCCGTGATCTATGGCATTCTAGAAGATTTGTTTATTGTTACTACCTTTGTGTGAGAGTTTTATGGCGTTCTTAAAGAGGAAGGGAAGGGGTGAACGAGGCAATAAAAATGGCGTGCAATAAAAGAAAAATATTCAACAAATGATACAAGTTTTGCAAAGCATTTGTGAATTTTTAAGATGATACTTATACAGGTACAGTTGGAAGCGATGTTTAAGTGACTTTAGAGGTCCAGATTCGATTCTGAGTGAGAGCGAACATAGTTATAATGAATATTGATGTTTTGTTCCCGAATGATTCTCATGAATTTTGCAACCATGGTACATGTTCTATCTAGTTAGGGGGCTCTGAGTGTAATTCATCAGATACTTACTGCTATTTGGGAACGGCATCTTTACTTCGATAAACAATTTAAAATCTGGTTTAAGTATATCTAATTAGAAAATAATGATTCAAATAACCCAATTAAAGTAAAATAATATTACACTTAGGTTTCGCAAACTCATTAAGTTCGTGAACTTTGTTTAATTTAATTGTTATTGAACTGTGCTGACGCTTAGTTGTAAAGTGTGATTGTGAAAGTTATATTTAAGTTTTGAGTATACATTTAAATATGGAGTGTTTTATATTCATAGTAAGTACAGATTTCCATTGCCTTAGACATTGCTTCTTTATCAAGAAGTTAATAATAATGTGTGATTTTTTCATTGTTTTAGTTCATAGCAAATTTGGCATCTTTAGCATTGGCTCTTCCCTTAAACTCAGAACCTCAAGAATTGACAAAATCAATTTATAGTCCTCAAATCTTCCAAGCATCATTAACACGCAAGATACACAAATCCAGAATAACAATAACATCTTCAAATCTAGGTAATGAAAATGTAATAGATACCAAAACAAAAGATGTAAAACAAGATTTGAATGAAAACGATAAGAATTTCAAACAAGTAAATGTGCAAAATGAATCAGCAACACCGATAGAAAACGCTCAAAGCAAAGAACCAGAATACTTATTCCAAACAGTCGGTGACCATGTCGCGAATATTAAAGTTGGACCAATCTTCGAAAACGGTATAAAACCCAAAGATTTTCATTACAATATACCAAAAGCGCCACTTTGTATATCAGAAATCGAAGAATCTATGAATAAACCTGATCAAGTGCTTAATAAAGAAATGAAGAAGATTGCTAGTTTGCACAAAAAATATTCTACTGAACTACATATAGCTCCACCAGTTAAACAAAGTCCATTATACTATATGCCCATGCCTTATTTAGAAAACACTGACAAGGATCAAATCAATTTGTCTACAAACTTAGTGCAGATATTACGTTTCAAAATCTCGGGCTCGGTTTTGGGTAGGATGGTTGTTGGTCGTATTTTGAACAATGAAAAATTGAAACTTGCCCCCTAAATCTAAACAAGTAAGATCTAACATTATTAAAATATTCAAATCTTTCTCTATACCTAATGCTAATTATTCGATTTAAGATTATTTTAATGTTTCTTTGCTTCTTGACGAAAACACCCAAAAATTAGATTCAATTAGGAAATAAGATAGGTAATCTATGTATTTTTTGTACAAATAAATTATTCCTTGTTACAGTAATAAATAGGTACATAATAAGAGTTACTTAATATATAAATACACATAATAAAAAAAACATACGGTCAGTAAATGTGTGTATGTGTGTCAGTTTTTTTGTAGGCAGGTTCCTTTTTTGGAAAAATATATTATTCTAGAATAATTTATTAATACACGCTGTCTGCCGCAGCCGCTGTGACGTCATTATCTAGACTAGATAAACAGGAAAATCATATTTTTGTAAAGATTATCAAGTTATTATAAGTTTCCATTATTTTGAGCGTCAGTTTTATTTTTAAATAGAATAAAAAACGTATACAAATTACTATGGCATTTTGTTTTATTTAATATGAATAAACACGTTATTAAATGAATAAATCAGTTTTTTTTAATATTATTAAATTTGTTTACCTTTTTTGTTTTCGACAAGTTTATATATATATTTTTTTTAATTATAAAATATAACGAATTACAACAACAGTGATCACTTCAATTAAACAAATCATCAAAGTACACAAAAATCAGGGCCTGATCTTCTCCAGTATCCAGTCCATATACTTTGTAACGTCAGTATAAACGCCAGGGAAATCAGAACCGCACAGTCTGGGTCCATAGGAAACAATACCATGTTGGATGTACCGGTCAACATTGTTGTAAAAACCTGTGACCATAAGTGGGCCACCAGAATCACCCCCACATGAGTCTTTGCCATTTGCGCCTGCGCAGAACTTGTTAACTGTCTCGTCTTTAGTTTTACTTGCTCTGTGGAAAGATAACGATGTGAATTAGTAAAAAGTATATTATGATTATGGTTAGTCAAAGATTCCGGTAAGTATGATAGACAAAGGCAAGGCTCTCCAGGCAACTATTGTTGTAAGGCAAGCCAAAAATTTGTTTGCCTGAACCAATTGGTGGGCACCCTGAACTACCTCGCCTCTCACAGTATAGATACTTTACCAAATAAGGTATCAATAGCGATTAGATTAGATGTAGTCTAATTGACTTTTAATAAGTGATATCTTGTATCCTATATTGAATAAAGAATTATTTGTTTGATTTGATTACTCGTAATAATAGACAGACATCTCATGGATGGAAGGGCATTGAAAAAAAGTCATTTGGTTTTACTAGTAGGTAATCCAAAGAAGGTTTTGCCCTAAGTTCGACTGATGATACGATGCGTTTTCTTTGTGTAAGTTCAAACCACAGCTTTCTTCGGCGGCTTCTGAGTTAAAATCAGTACACTCTTAAGAAATTTGATAGATGGATAATCTAATATAAACTAAAGAAAATAGAGAGATGCCTACTTAAATAAAGAAGCCTACTGAGAACAAGAATATACTTATTTCTCAGTACTTAGCTAATCACAGGGTACAGGCACGGGCTCGTTTAGCGTTACACTTTTGTATATAGTCTCGTGCGCACTAGACTGTAATGCCAGAGAACAAGGGCTTTTTGGCAATACAGAAAAACCGGAAGTGTTACGCTGACCAACTCCGTGACAGTACCAAAAAAGACTTACTTATCATACAACCGGCTGCATTTCTCCTTAGTGAAAACAGGGACATTTGTGCTAAGCAGCACATTAGAGGTGTACCCCGTCTCGGTGTAGCCCCAGCCAGCAATGGTAGCATTTACATTGGCGATGCTACGCTCTCGAAGACTTGCTGATATTGGTAGACATATCGGCTTTGCATTCTCTGTAAAAATGAGGTAACCTTTGATTTTCCTAGTTGAAATCTGGAAAGTTTGTTTTGGTGATGGTTTATCATTGACAACGTTACGCTGAATGGCATAGTTTAATTATTAGGTTGTACACCCAAGTGCATTAAGTAGACAAATCAGTCGACTTTTTACCAAGTGCATTAAGTTAACTAAGGAAAAGTGAATAAGGTACACTAATAAAATGTCTGCTTGATGGAGTTAGTAGACAGACGTTTTTTTGGGACTGGGATTCTCATTGGTTTATGATAGTCCTCATTTACTATGCTAGGTTTCTGATTAATAAAATAACGATTTTATAATTTATCAGAAACCGGCTGTAGCTCAGGGATTATTACGCGTGAGGCTTTTATTGGCAGCACATACAGTCAAACATATGGGAGTATGTTCTGATTTTGCTCGTAGTCGGCCACAAATCGCTTTCGTGCTTCGGAAGGCATGTCAAGCCGTGGGTCGTGCATTTCAAGCTCCTCGTCAGTCGTGTCAGTCAGCTGTTCATTGACACCAAGGAGCTAGAGAATAGAGAGTGGGATTGTAGTCAGCGCAGCTGTTTTCTTACTATTACAAATGACACGCGACACATCGGCCACATCGTCTTTGTAATGAAGAAGGTCGTCGTCGTTTTCGAAATCTAAGTACATGAGATATTTTATGTTTCTCTTTTAAAGATACATACTAATGAAAATAATTAACTTACTGAGTGTGAGATCAATATCGTGTTCAAGTCGTAGCAGGCCGATGTCATTTCTTACTTTTGGCCTGCCTTCGTATCCTTCATGTATAATTTCTTCTGCCACTCTTATATCCTGAAAATTAGGTACACATTTTTTTTTAATTGTAAACAGTTAGTAGGTATAAGAACGAAGCTATAAATATACTTTCAAGAGAATTATATTTAGTGTACAGGTTGATGATGCAATGATTAATTTTTAAACTTCAAACTTTTTGAATTGCAAACGTTCATTGTCTACATCCTAACTTTTTAAATTCCGTAAATCCATTGTCTTCTTTTAAGTTCCTTAACCAATCAGGAAATGCATAAAAAAAAAACAAAGTTAACTTAGTGTTTTTATGAACTTTGTGATACATCAACGCCTCTTTCTGTACAAACATTCGGACAGATCTAATAAAGAAGTTTTATAAAGATGGTTTCCTATAAAAAATCACTTTCAGCGTCAGCAAGATGTAGCTTTATTTGTTTGAAATTTTTGTCTAAATTTAAATTCTACATTATAAGTATTAAAATAAAACCCATATCAAACTCGATCATGTGCTTTTACCTGGAAGTTACTTTCGCAAACCAACTTGTTGCCGACGCCTTGGCAATCCGTGGTTGTATTCGTATCGTGATCTCCAATCCTTACACCCGCTATCTTGACTCCTTTTATACAATGTGCAGCAGTCAGTATATAACGAGAATTGATTACTGTTCCACCGCATCTAAACATTATTCCGTCCCCTAAAAAATATAGCTTGTGTTATAATTTGGTGTGCTTCGTTGCCTGCCACACCTCCAACGAAAATTAAAATGAAAAATGATTTATTCAGTATAGGATACTTATTTTAAGTCAATTACGACTACTTAGTTGGTACCAAAAATTTAGTTAAGTATCCTATACTGTGAGAGGCGAGGTGGTTCAGGGGCTCCCCTCAAACGGCTCAGACAAACGAATGTGAAACCAACCTGTCTCAGATGGACATACTAGTTCGGATAGCAGAATACTGTAGGAACGAGGTAGACAGTAAAGTTGTTTTACTACGCGACCACAAAAGCTCAAAACTGACATAAATAAAAGATTTTTTTAAATGTACTTAAATCCATAAAAAGGCGTAACTAAAACGATATACCTACTACACAAATAATTATTACCAAACCCGTCTTTAATTTTTGACTTTCCTTACCTTTGGGTTTTTTTTTGCAGCAATTTGTAAAGCGGGAATTCGAGTGTATTTTGTGAGTAAACTTTTCCTCATAATGTTGAATTCAAGTATTCAATACTTGATACTAAGTGGGTTTTTATAACAAAAAGTCTATAGTAACATTTCATTGTCTTGAGTTTTACGGCTTTTTTTTTAATTCAGTAAGTTTGTATTAGATTTCATCAATGAAAAAAAAATGAAGGACAAAATGATTAAAATATTCCATTTAAGAAACATGAAAAATATTAAATATCCTCTAATACCAGACCGCCTACCACCATAACAATGGCGTTTTACCGAATCGTGGGTCTCCCGCTCGGGGTAGCCGAAGGTCTATCCCCAGTGACGATACATACAATTAAGTCTTTTTAGACTTTGAATTATGCTACAATCGTGTTCGTGCTTCGAAAAGAACGTTAAACTGTATGTCTTAATCTCTAGCTAGCTCCTCATCAGTCATGTCGGTCAGCCGACCCATTGACTCGGGAGGGAACAACATGCCCTAGCCGAGCACGAAGCTGATAGAGCAGCTAAGCGTGGGAAGGACTTCGGACGCTATAATGCGTGGTTCCCGGGGTTTTTCCCAAAAGCGCCAAGACGGCCGCCCGCGGGGGGGTTTTCGTGGGTGCGAGCCCCACATACCCCCGACGCTCCCCGGAGCGGCCGGAAATGCGATAGGCATTTCCCCCCGTTACAAAAAAATACTAATAGATAATTTCCTACTAGATAATTCAATTCACATGACTTATGTAATGGACAAAGACATAAATCGTTATTTGCGCACACAACAATAAGTAACACTGAGTGAACACAATATAAAAATCGTAATTATAAGTCTAATGTAAGAGTTGTGGGCGCAAAACGGCGTACACTCAATGTCACTCACTTGTGACATTGAGTCATTGACATGTCGCAACCAATGCAATAGCATTGGTGCAACGCTGATGATTCTGCCAGAATGACCTTATCGTCCTTATGAGGTTTATGTTCGCCGTTATCGAATAAAACAGGCGGTTTTTTTTTACAAATGTAATGTTTACCTACTCGTGTCATAAGCAATGAGTGTCATCCAGGGAAATTCGTACAGTCCTGTTTCTTTGCCACCAATGATCCTCTCGCCATCGTATTTTCCGCAGTCTTTAGGTAACAGACTCAGTTTTGGGTGCAGATTTAGGCAGCATACCTGTAGGAAAACAAAAAAATTCTAATTGAGAAGCCTATAGCCTATTTAGTAACGTATTATATACTGCGAGAGGCGTGGTGGTTCAGTGGCGAACTCATAACGAGTCTAGTAAAACAAAAGTGTCCAATATTTATTGCATTGGGCGAGGTGTTTAAAAGTCGTCCTCCATGCGGCTCCAGCGAATGTGAAACCAATAGTCCACAAAATGGGAAACCAACACGCACATTTAAAAGCCAGTTACCGCGATGCTAGCGCCATTCGCGAAAAAAATTAATATCTTCTAAACTAAGGCAAATATACAAAATGTGGCGCAGTATGACACTATAATATAGCCTAGTATTTTTAGGGCACTGTTGTATAGCTTTTAAGTAAAAGATCAAAGAAAACTACAAAGTATTGCTAAAAGCGGCCACTTTTAGCAACAATCTGTGTATAATTTTGATCTTTTAAGTTATGACTACTTTAATGTGCTCAAAAAATACTAGGCTACATTATGTATTGTCATTCTGTGGCACATTTTTGATATTTGGCTTAGTTTAAAAGATATAATTATTTTTCAAGAATAGCGCTCTAGCATCGTGGTAAATTGGCTCTTTATAAGAAAAATCGGTTTGTTTTTAAAGTTGTGCCTGTGCCGGTTGTGGACACAAAGAGACCAACGAGAGAGCTAAAAGTATGTCTTGTCTTTATTTTTAAAGGTGTTTTTTTTTTTTAATAATTCTTACCTTTGGCAAATTACCCTCGTAGCCGCAGAATGCTTCTTTTAATCTCTTATCGTTTTCTGGGCTTCGTTTTTCTAGCAGTCTGCTGGCGTCGGGGCAGCTCCTAAATGTTTTACAATCGTTGCATTTTTCTGGAAAAATATTATGACTTTTGATACCTACCACGCAATTTCGTAAAACGATACAATCTATAGCTAGTTCATTAGATAGACAAAAGGTCTGACCAAACTTGAAATAAAGCAATCTATTTATTTTAGGTAACAAAGAGAGAAAGGCAAAACAAAAAACTTTTATTTTTGTTTAAATAGTATTTTTTTAATGCAACATACTCAGAGCCCCTAATTATTATGCTGTGCCCAAACTATCAGCTTGGTATAATAAATAGTATCTATAGCTAGTTCATTAGATAGACAAAGGTTCACACCAAACATGAAATAAAGCAACCTATTTATTTAAGGTAACAAAGACAGAAAGGCAAAACAAAAAACTTTTATTTTTGTTTAAATAGTATTTTTTTAATGCAACATACTCAGAGCCCCTAATGATTATACTGTGCCCTAACTACTAGCTAGGTATAATAAAGAGTACTTCGCTACTAGGGTGCCCGAAACACATACGGAGACATACATACCTCCCAGACCCTGGTATTTAACATCAATATACATCGTATCAATGTACGCCCCCGCCGGGAGTCGAATAATTGTTTGGAAGTATAATATGTTTGTTTGTAATCAATTGTATGAAATAAACTAAACACACTATCAGCAACGCAGCGCAGCAACGCATCTTTATTTTTTCTACAATCATCATCATTTAGATACTCACGGTTTTGTCCAAGAGCATTCCCAAAACACCACAATCCAACACAAAACAAAACAAAACACTTCATTTTATTGAATTTATCTTTAGACTTATCTATAACGAGTGTCTTCTCGAGGCAGCGGCTAATGACTGCTCCGATCAGGTCAGGAGTTAAGCCAGTTTATGCTATAAATTATATGAAACCAGTTTATATGAAGTAGCCATCCAAGATGAGGAAGATTGCAACTATTTTTTTGCTAAAAAAAACTTTAGAGACAATTTAAACCACAGTGAATAAGAATCTTAATAATAGGGATGGGGTTATGTTAAAAAGACAATCGTGTGTTAATTTAGACACATATTATAAACTTTTTAAAGAGGCGAAACGGTGCGGAAACTAGCACCACTTCGATAAATATTTAATATCTTCTAAACCATGGCCAAAATAAAAAATATGAGTCTTTGTCTCTCTTGCTTTGAATTTTTAAGGCTCTGTTGTGTAGCTTTTGGGATGATCTTAGAAATATTCTTTTACGAAACTAACAAACGGTTTTTTTGTTAGAATTAGAACCTGAAAGCTACACAATAGTGCCTTAATTATTCTAAGCAAGATTAATCTAGGGAGTCAGACGCATATTTTTAACCGACGAAAAAACAAAAAGGAGGAGGTTCTCAATTCGTCGCGTATATTTTTTTTTTAATTTTTTTTTTATGTATGATCACGCATAACTTTTTACTGTGTGGACAGATTTTGATAATTCCTTTTTTATTCGACAGGGTATACCTTGAAGTTGGTCCCATAAAAATTTGAAAATAAAATTCCAACCCTAAGGGTGGAAAAATAGGGGTGACTTTATTGTTCACTCACAGATTGTATTGCCGTGTTGTGATTTACATGATAACTGCTAGGTATAATTATGAGTCTTTTTTATATTAATGTTAATAATCATAATCTCAGCCGATAGACGTCCACTGCTGGACATAGGCCTCCCTCAAAAATCGCCTCACCGACCGGTCGTGATCGAACCTCATTCAGTTAGTCCCTAAACCTTAACCAGGTTGTGTGGCCACCTTGTGGGGTGCGACCACCCTGTGGAGGGTGATTGGCTGGGGTCAAAAAAATTAGCCCAAAAAAAACTGAAAAGCAAAAAATAAAAACTTTTTATCAAAAAATTAAACCGCCGAAAAAACTGAAAAGCATTAAATAATTGGGAAACATTTTCTATTAGGACTTAATTTACTCACTTCTTAAAGTAATTTTGGTTAACCAAGAAATTTTGAGTCGGTGCCACAGAATCAACGAATAACGATCACTAAATTACCTGAAATTCAAAGAAATAACCGAAAAACGTGTGCCGCCGCGCATCGCGCTATAGGTAGTTAAGGAATTTGCTTGTGTGGTGTGGCACCGACTTAAAATTTCTTGGTTAACCAAAATTACTTTAAAAAGTGAGTAAATTAAGTCCTAATAGAAAATGTTTCCCAATTATTTAATGCTTTTCAGTTTTTTCGGCGGTTTAATTTTTTGATAAAAAGTTTTTTATTTATTTCGGCATTGGTTTAGAAGATATAAATTATTTATCGGGAGTGGCGCTAGTTATTTTTAGGTGTAAAATGGCAATTCCTATACGATTCTTAGTAATGCGTAATGCAAAACATAATTTTAACGTGATTTGCTGCTTAGATTTGTAGGTATGATAAATGTAGTGTATGTTATTATAGTTGAGAAGCTATTTTGTTTATAAGTAACTTAGGGTCAAAGCCACCAGGCGAGCAACAACATAATCAACTAATAAGTAAACATAAGTATAAAAAATAAGTGATAATATTTATACATCCACTACAATTCATTATCATCATCTAACTAAACCAAGTTACGTCCACTGCTGGACAAAGGCCTCTAATAGAAAGAAAGAAAGAACAAAGAACAGCACCACTGCAACCATCACTTGTTTGATTCTTTCTCCGATTTCGCAGTCAAAATTATGTTAATTTGATCAAGTAACCAAAATTAACAGCACATTACAAATTAAATCATTTAAATCGGACTGTTATGTAGTAAATGCAATAAAATCTATACCAATATTATAAAGAGGATATATTTGTTTGTTTGTTTGTAACGAATAGGCTCCGGAAATACTGAACCGATTTGAAAAATTCTTTCACTGGTAGGAAGATACATTAACCCCGAGTGTCATAGGCTATATTAGATTTTCAAAAAATTAGGGAGCCTTACCTAAACTCAAATAATCTAACCCAAGGTGCAATATTTTTTCCGTTGTTTACATATTTTGACAGGTAGTTTGTTGTTGTTGTTTGTTTTTTATTCGGCCATTCTTGGCAGTCAAAAGAACATAGTCTATAGAGCCAAATCTTTTGTAGTATCTTATATTCTATGGCGTAACGAAGTAAGCCGGGAAAGCTCGTAGTAAATAAATGAATAAATCAACGTCACACTCGCCGATAAAGCATAACCGCAATTTAGCCGCAGCAGATAACGTGCCCCGGGGTCAAAACTCTAGGATTATATTTGATAGTTGTGTACCTACAAAACCTTGTCATTCCATAACATCACTTCTTCAAAGAAATAACCTTATAACTTACTCATGAACACTATCGGATGATAACTATTTTGGAGGGGTTTTGCCGTAATTGCCACGCTTGGTGCGATTTCAGAAAATGTTTAAATTTTTCTATGAAGGACGCTGCTGCTGCTGCTTCGAAACCAATGGTTGGAGGAATTTTACATTATGTAAATTTATATAAATGAATCGTGGTTCGGTTAGTCTCGCTAAAACTCGAGAACGGCCGGGCCGATTTAGGTGATTTTGGTCTTAAAATGGTCGTAGACTACTACGTCCGGGAAAGGTTTAAAAGGTGAGAAAATATGGAAAAATTGAGGGAAAGTTACTAAAGAAAACAATAAGGGGCGATACAAAGTTCGGCACAGCTAGTAACTTAAATAAATATTAATCAAGAAAGCAATGTAAGTACATAAATTTTAAAAACAAAAAAAAAAAAAAAACTCCACTGAATTTATACAATACATAATATTTTAGATACTTTACAAACTTTTCATTGAAGGCATATTTTTTTTTTTTTGCAAAGTCTAACTTCTATAATACTTTACACAGAAAGATATAATTTAGGTTTATTCTGCGCACACCACTCCCTGTTTTATTGGGCAGTCGTCTGATTCAACGTTTGCTATAAAATACAACACAATTTCGGTGCACTGGTGTGCCAGTAATTCCTGTTAGGATTTTACGCTAAGTCTCATTTAAATTGTGGCTTTTTAAAGGCCTGTTTTGTAAATATGGCAACATTTCGTAAAATATTTTTTTTGTTCATCTTTTTTTTTTAGAAGTGAGCCAATTCGATGTGGGAGCCGAATGTTACACCGGTAGTATCAGTCGCCGGTGCAATGTTCCCGCGCATTTAGGTCCCCATAACATGAAGTTGATGGGACCCTGGAAGGAGGTGGGTTATGTTCTTTCATCTAGCTAGAGCAAAAAGTGGTTGAGAAAAAGAAGTTCCTCGAATCTTTCTGTGGCTTTCGTACACAGGGGTTGTATATTACTTTATTTACTACGAGCTATCCCGGCTGACTTCGTTACGCCTAAGAATATAAGATACTTCTAAAGACTTAGCTCTATATACTATGTTCTTTTGACTGCCCAGAATGGGCGCATAAAAAACAAACAACAACAACAAACCACCTGTCAAAATTTGTAAACAACGGAAAAAATATTGCACCTTGGGTTACATTATTTGAGTTTAAGTAAGGATCCCTAAATTTTTTTACATCTAATATAGCCTATGTCACTCGGGGATAGTGTAGCTTCCTACGAGTGAAAGAATTTTTTAAATCGGTTCAGTATTTTCTGAGCCTATTCGTTACAAACAAACAAACAAACAAATCTTTCCTCTTTATAATATTGGTATATAGATTATTGGTAGATACCCATACCCTATACTAATAGCAAAGGTTATATTGGTTTAATAGGTACTTACCACCTCCGTGGTTCAGTGTGTAGCTATGTAGACTGTGACTTTGCAGATTCCTGGCGGGGGCGAATATTGTAGATGGATGTCGATGTTTGTTTCCCGAGTGTGGGTTTGTTTTCGTGTCTTTCGGGCACGTTATGATACAGGTTCTACCTAGTTGGGGTATCTGATTGTAATGCGATATTGTTCTTATTATGTAAAAATAATGCTAGAAAACATTATTATTTTTTGAGAACTTGTTAGAAATTATTGTAAAAAAAATCTAATAAATAAATTAAATGACGCGACACCACGTCGACACCTTCAAAGCATGTGTTTACGCTAAAATCACTCCTATCACTAAGTCTTAGAGATTATTTTAGCACATTCAAGCACGTCTGTTTAAGTAATCGTATGTCATCGCAGTATCGTGTAAAGACACCGTCGACTGAGAAATGTCGTCATATGTTAGAGGCTTTACTTTGGTCCCTGGGTCGCGAGGAATAGGGGAGCAATCGTTGTAATGTTAAAAGAGAGTTCGTCTTGTCTTTTGTTTGGTTTGTAACTAGTGGGCGCCCCACGGCTTCGACAGGGCATTTTCCCTTGAAACATCCTATTCCCAATTTTACCGTGGAAATTTCGGGATAAAAACCTATGTCCTTTCTCAGGCTTTAAACTATCAATTTACCAAATTTTATTCGTATAGATTTAATAATTTTCTTAGGAAAGCGAGACAGAAAGACAGACACTATTACTTTCGCATTTATAATATTAAGTATGGATTTTGTGAATGTCGAAAATATTTAAAACAATAATTTTTACAGCCTGAAAATACTTAATATTGACATAAAGAAAATAACTAGTCCGCCATCTTAGATGTGCTGCCATGTTGCATTAAGAATGACGTCACACAGTTTGTCATCCCAACTGAACGAACAAAATTTCAGCTCGATCGGTTGGAGCTCCAAAATTGAGTTGCAAAAATCACCAAAAAGAACAAAATATTATTATAATTACATTTTGTACTCTCAAGTTAATAATTAAAAAAAAACTTAAAAAAAATGAATTATTTGAATAGATAATGTATGTACCCGACTGTTTCAAGTTTAAAAATAAAAACAATAATTAGGCACATTGTATTCCAAAATGAATCCCAGGATTAAGTATACTGCCTCATTTGGGTGTAGGTAGATAAATGGAAATATCTTTTGACTAATGGCCCGTTAGATATGCAGTTTTATAGGGGAACATATCATCGCTCCCCGGGAGACGGGAAAAATGGCGTAGGGTAGGTACGGGCGGGTTTCGAACCGTGAAAAGAAAGCTCCTTCAAATATGTATGTTTGTACTGTTATTTACCTAGTTTTTTAGATTATTCAGACTTCATTAAAGGATTACTATGAGATATTCTGTGGTAAAGTTAGGCGATAACTAGGTATGTAGTTTTCAATCAAATTTATTTATATATTTATTTATTTATGTATATCTTTTTTTATTTTTATTTTTTTTTTATTTTTTTCTCGAGGGGAAACCCGTTATGGGTACCTCGTCGCTCGGGGGATGGACGAAGGTTATGTCGGACTCGCACCGACTAAAACCCCCCGGTGACCACCACTGCATCTGTCATAGAGGAACCCGTACTCAACTAACATCACTTAAATAAGGAAATACTGCATGCTTGTAATCTAAATAACTATAATAGATTATTATAACTTTCCTGTTTGATTAATCCTGTTTTTTTTTTGACATACCTACGTTATTTATACATCTTACTTAAATTTATCTGATTGTAGTGATTTTTAAAATTAAGAAAGAGAAATACTGATGTACCTGAATCAAATAAATGATGGTAACTCTGCTACCAGCCAGTATTTACGCTTAAAAATTATACTATACGAGCTATTATGCCCAGCAGTGGACGACTTATGGCTTGGATGATGATGTTTGATAGTGTGGTTGGTAATCAATATATATAAAACTCTTCCGTTACTTACTAACTGACTGACAGACAACGCAGAGCCGAAACTACGGGCTGAAATTTTGCATGTAGGTTATTTATGGAGTATATAGGTAAGCACTAAGAAAGGATTTCCCGAAATTCCCATGGGAACGGAAAAAACTGGATTTTTGTGTTTATGAGCAATCTGCGAGTGAAATCGCGGGGCAGCCTCTAGTCAATATATAAAACATAAGTGGTACAAATAAAAATTAATGGAATTTCTACTGCATTGACTTGAAACAACTGTTGATTTTCTTAGAGTTTCTCGGATGAATTCACTTAAGGCGAAGAGTAGATTATTATCAGCGTAGAGAGACAAAAGACGGCGTCTTCCTCCATCCAAGAGATTGAACAAAGAGGCCGGAAGTAGCTGACTGTCTGTCTGCAGAGCTTAGGCTTAATTCTTATCTTGTATAACGCGCTTAGACGCACAGTTTAAGTTTAAAGAACATTTGCATAGGTATGGCGATAAGAGGGAATTAAAATAATAAAAAAAACACAATGAGGTATAATATCTGGATTTTCAAAAGTAAATTTTAGTTTTTTTTTTTGCGGATCCATTTAAAAAAAATTTTCATTTACAATAAGAGTGATAAGACTCTAAATGTAGGTCGAGCAACATAAGGAAAAATCTCTACAATAAATGTAAGTTGATCTCGCCAAACTCAAGACAATGTAGAGTAGGGTCAAATTATATGACTGATAAACAAGAACACTTGCACTTGCAAATTCTATCTTTTTAGATAGCCAGTGATCGTACTGCACCTACTGTGAAATCGTGTTTTCTTTTAACGTCGTCGAATAAGATGTAGCCCATCCTTTTCAAATTTAATAATAGTAAAAACTATGAAGCCGATTACTCTCTTACTTAAACTACAAGATTTAAGTATGGGGTAAGGGTCAAATCGTCATTGAGTTTTCATTTGCAGATTTTGAAAATGTATTAATTATACACAGCCCTATTAAAATGAAGTAGGTAACATTCTTAGTGCTCTAACCTCTTGGCTCCATTAGCTACAAACGCAACGGTTTAAACTGCAAAAGTAGGGTATCAGATTACTTAACTAAGTGATAATGTTACGACCTTAGTAACTACCTTACTTAATTAAGCAGTTTTATCATAGCTTGCAACTTAAAACCTGGCAAGAAGCTTAACTTACGTCGTTCTGTAAGAATAAATAAAAGTACTTGCTTGTTACCTTTGTATATAGTACTTCATACGAAACTTTATTTGATTAATTAATTCTTTTTTTTTCAATAAAATTTCCAATTTTAAAACCTTTATAGTCAACAGCCCACGCAGAAACTATTACAAAAAACTTATTATGAAAAGACAGAAGACGATTGATTAGCCTCTAAAGCTTTCTAATAAGGAATGATTAAGATTAATATTATATTTTAGACTTCAAAGGAGCAATAAACTATCAAAATAAAGACTTGAGAGGCGGTCGGGATTTCTGCAATATCCGGAAAGCGCTGGAGAGAGCAGAGGTTGGAGCTATTATATCCTGCAAAGTCTACGACACTTTAGAGAAAAAAAGGCGTTGCTTGGCGCACAGCCGATACTCGTGTACTTACGTGCACTGCACGCGTATCATGCTTGTGTGAGTGAGATAAGACGTGCCACGCTGCTTTATGTACTCAGCGGTAACTGAAAGGTAACCGAGAGCGGGAGCCGCACATACTGAGAGAGGTAGAGAGTGCCCATACTGTATGTAGTACTATCT
Organism: Euspilapteryx auroguttella; assembly: GCA_951802225.1. Taxonomy (NCBI): domain Eukaryota; kingdom Metazoa; phylum Arthropoda; class Insecta; order Lepidoptera; family Gracillariidae; genus Euspilapteryx; species Euspilapteryx auroguttella. The sequence goes on along the minus strand of OX637657.1, from coordinate 8,120,878 downwards.
CGTTCTATATAATATACTGTGGTGAAGTTGAGTATGTGATCAGTAGAGTATGTTTCAAATATAGGCTTAGGCTGACATTTACAGTTGAGTCAATGGTCGAAGTAGCACTCGAAGTGTCGAAATGTAACTTCAAATCATTCTCCGCACCAAATAAATATACATAATCGAATTCCGACTTCAAGCCAGTGAAGCATACTCCACTCCCAACGGAGTATGAAAGGGCTTGAGCCAGGATAATCTAAACTCAAGCCCTGTGTAGGTCCGGGCGTAAGAATAGGTCTACGGTATGCCCGGCCTGTCGTAAGAGGTGACTAAAAGGGGTCTTTGGGGTCGTGGGTGTGAAGGGCGGGGGCCTGACACACTCATCAAACGGCCCCGAGATGGGCGGCGGCACAACTTGTGGCACTGTGCCGCCGCAGCTCCAAAGGCGAGCCGGGGAGGGAACAATATGCCCTCCCCGAGCACGAAGCTGATAGTAGCTGAGCGTGGGAAGACTTCGGACGCTATAATGTGTGGTTCCCGGTGTTCTTCCCACAAGCGCCAAGACGGCCGCCGGGGGGTTTTACTGGGTGCGAGCCCCACAAAAAGCTATAGGCATTTCCCCTCGTTACAAAAAAAAAAAAGGATAATCTAAACTCGAGAAAGACTTGTCCGAAATCAAACTCGAGCAAGAAGACTCCAAACACCTACCTGTGAGTGTCAGCCATAAAAAAGAATCTGCTACGCCTGAAGACCAAGAGTTACATGACGTAAATTAGACTATTTTTTTTAAATAAAGTGTCCGACATCGCTTGCAATGTATGAAAGTAAAGGTGGGCCGCTATTGCCTCTTACTGAAAGCAAACAGTTTTCTCATTTGGTGGCATCTCAATCTATCTTGTCAGAATTTGGATTTGACGTCCCACTTAGTCAAGCAGTGCAGTCACAGACTTGTTCAGCATATCACTTCTAACTAAGGTCTCGTGCGCACTAGACTGTATAATCAATATATATAAAACTCTTCCGTTACTGACTGACTGACTGACTGACTGACAGACAACGCAGAGCCGAAACTACTGGGCGTAGCGGGCTGAAATTTTGCATGTAGGTTCCTTAGGGAGTGTAGGTGAGCACTAAGAAAGGATTTCCCGAAATTCTCACGGGAACGGGAAAAAACGGGAATTTTGTGTTTATGAGAAATCTGCGCGGGAAAAACCGCGGGGCAGCCTCTAGTCAATATATATAAAACTCTTCCGTTACTGACTGACTGACTGACTGACTGACTGACTGACTGACTGACTGACTGACTGACAGACAACGCAGAGCCGAAACTACTAGGCGTAGAAAGCTGAAAATTAGCACGTGGGTTCCTTGGGGAGTGTAGGTGAGCACTAAGAAAGGATTTCCCGAAATTCCCACGGGAACGGAAAAAAAACGTGAAAAATCTGCGCGAGTGAAACCGCGGGGCAGCCTCTAGTCAATATACTGGGTGTTTCTGACAAGGTGGTAATAAATCAAAGGAGGGATTCTGCTCACCATAACTAACAACTTTCCCAAAGCAACATGGGTCAAAATCTCAAAAAAAATAACAGCTGTTCCATACATTGGTTCGATCAGCTGACGGGGTTAATGTACGGGACGGCTGATTTTTGTTTTGAGATTTCGACCCATGTTGCTTTGGGAAAGTTGTTAGGTATGGTGAGCAGAATCCCTCCTTTGATTTATTACCGCCTTGTCAGAAACATCCTGTATATAAAACTCTTCCGTTACTGACTGACTGACTGACAGACAACGCAGAGCCGAAACTACTGGGCGTGGAGGGCTGAAAGTTGGCATGTGAGTACCTTGGGGAGTGTAGGTGAGCACTAGAAGGGATTTCCCGAAATTCCCACGGGAACGGGAAAAAACTGGATTTTTGTGTTAATGAGAAATCTGCGCGGGAAAAACCGCGGGGCAGCCTCTAGTAATAAATAATACAGAACTAAAAACCTGAAGTGTTACGCTGACGAGTCCGTGACTGCACTGCTTGACTAAGTGGGACTTCAAATCCACATTCTGACAAAATAGATTGAGATGCCACCAAATGAGAAAACTGTTTGCTTTCAGTAAGAGGCAATAGCGGCTTTAGACTTTCGACTGCTCCGTGGCACAGTTGGCAGTGATGTGGACTGAGTAAGCGTAAGCACCCGGGTTCGATTCCTGGGCGGGGCGAATATTGATATGATGAATATCGATGTTTGTTTCCGGTCTGGGTGTGATGTACGTCTGTGTGTGTGTATCGGGCGCCCTAGATACAGGTTCTTCCTAGTTAGGGGCTCTGAGTGTGATGTGTTATTATATTATTATTATTATTATTTAAAGTCTCAATCTTTGCTTTAGTCAAGCAGTACCTATAAAATATTTACATTCACGCTGTGTTTATTCATATGGCTAGCAAAAGCAAAAATCATAAAATAAAGCATTCTTTCTTTTCTTTTTGAAGTTATTCACTATGTGCTAAAATGATAAAGTGTAAGAATAATTAACATGAAAGCACAAATGTGGGTTTTAAAATTTATTACCTACCCCACGTTCCCTTGTTTAATAACTCATATTGTTCGCATAATATTTCACAGGAGATAGAAAATAAAGGCAACCGTGTAGATGTATTGCAATTTCCGTTTATGCATTTTAGATTGTGCTAATTTCAAATGGCTTTTCTGCTCGACCTAAGTAGGTCGGGCGTTGCAGCAGAATCTAAAATTATAATTTACTCATAAAAAAAGAAATAAACCCTCTGTAAGTAGGATAGTTAGGTACTTTAACTTTATCATAAACTTAATCATATGATAAATATGTATTACAAATAAATATCGCTTCACACTCAGATTTCCACCATCGCTCTTTGTCCAGTGAAAGACTGTGAAAGAGCTTCAGATCTTATTTTTATTTATGCTTAAAATGGTTATATATATAACACATCTTTTCTCAAAAATAGAAACACGATTAGACAATTTTTTCTCGATAAAAACAGTTTTAAATTTAACTTTTTACTTTTGTTAAAAATAGAGGTAATTACCTCTATTTTTAACCAAAATGCAGAAGTATAGAAACGGACATGCCATTCTTTATGATTTTCGCATAGTAATAGAAGAAGTAAATTACCCTAATCTGTCAATAATATTATTTCAATTTGAATCATGTGTTTATTAGTAAATCTAATATTGATGATCTAGACAGTACTTATGTCCAATAATGCTATCTCAGATTCCACGCGCTGGAGTCTATAGCGCTGTCCCTTTCACTAATGAAGCAGCATTTTTGATTCGGGCAGGTCCTTAACTAGGACGTAACCAGCATCTAGGATGCTTGAAACAAAAACATCAACTTCCAAAAATTATACTTACAAAACTGGCCTTCATAGAGCCCTTGTATCGCGGAGCTGGTAGAGTATGAGGATGGAGTTCTTGTTCCTGTACTCACTTATCCAATTAGATAGCTAGATCAGAGATTGAACAACGATTCTGTTTGCATTAGCGTCACCGCTACACTGTCCACTGTCTCAGTTGATCTGTTGCAAAGATTGATCGAGACATGGTGACGTTTACAGAGCTTGAACATGAACAATTGAACATGTAAGAAGTATTATGTGTGTGTGTGTGTGTGTATGATCAACCATAGAAGCGCAATATGGCAACCAGAGGCTGTAGATTAGATAAAAATTCTAGCGATTTAAACTAAAAATGTTGTGTTTTCGCCGGATTGTAAGACTGAGTATATCATAGAGATAAGACTTTTATTATTTACTACCGGCGAACGACCCGTCGAATTTTTATTATTTATTCACGTATTATACTTATAAACCTTCCTCTAGAATCACTCTATCTATTAAAAACTGCATAAAAATCCGTTACATAGTTTTAAAGATTTAACCATACGCGGGAAGCGACTTTATTTTATACTATGTATTGAAGATCTGAAAGTTCATATTAATTACTTTTAATAGACGTTATGACTAAAAAAAACTTCACATTTATCTTTATAATTAGCAATTCACGAGGCAAAGAGCACATCAGATTAATCCAATCCAGTACTAATTAAGAAAATACCTACCCAGGATATTTGTAAGCAATATCCTCGAAATAGACAGTTTTCGTTAATTAGTCTGCAAAATACATATTTCTATATAATAATCACAAGAACAACCTAATCCTATTAAAATGTAAATATCTACACGCGCGCGAATCAATCAAAATTTAGAGCAAACAAAATTCTTAATTAATTGGCTGCGGAGAGAAGCTTTTAATGATAATATAGGCACTTGCTTATATACTGTTTGATGTACAGTACAATTTACTTATAATATTGCCACTTACCACATAGGCCCAAACACATTTGCTTCTTTTTTACCACGCTTTTTTATATCTTTGCTACTATAATAAATGTCAATGCGATTTTTCATCATCATCAACCCTTTGCCTAGAAGTTCAAATTGTCATCCTTTTCTATTTTTTTATTTTTATTTTTTGGAAACAAAACGTTGAAATACTACGATAACTGCTTTATCAGCCATCTCCATAGGATTTGATTGAGGCCCAGACTTTCAAAGAGTCTTCGATGATGCTGGTTTTGACTTTGGTTAAGCATGACATGCTTCTATTCACTAGACCTCAGGAAGAACGCTCAGTTGTTAAAAACAATAACCCCACATTACATCTCCTCTTGTTATTGCAATAAAGTGCTGAGTGCAAGCAATATTTTTGTATCTTAGTTGCTGAAGACTTGAACCCTAGCCAAAACCTAGTTTATTAGGAGGTTTTACTTTAATATAAATAAAAGGAGTATACCTTGAAATACTAACTTTTTATAATCTCACGCCTTTTATTCACCGAAGGGTTTAGGCAGAGGCACTAGTGAGAGAGAGGTCCGGACCCACGTTTAACTGCTACAACAGGAAATATTTTAGGTTTCTTCCGTTATCTATGTCATAACTACAAAAAAAAACTCAAAAAGCTTAAAATTATAGAGGTTTTTACTATAGAGAATTAGTCTTTCCACGGGAGTCTGGCGACAAAAAAGCTATTCTTACCATTTTAAACTGGTATTAAATTACTATAAAACTAATAACATATAAATTTTAAAAACTAGATTCTAGATATGAGAGACGATCGAGCCGAAAACTGTTTTAAAGCAATGAGGTAGACGGGACCTGCGTGACCTCATAAAAAGTAATACTTACTTAATAAAGTAATCTGTGCCAGGACTGTGCCAGAACCCAGAACTGACGGAGGATGTCTAGGGTCGTAATAAAAATAGACTCTTTCTAACAGAGTTTAAGATCTATTTCGGCTCAAAATGTCAAAATAGTTTGTCAGTACTGAACTACCAAGTATCACCTCCTTTCTTAACTAAATCTAAGACGAACGCTATTAAATTTCCGAACAAGCGTCGCGTTGGTTTCAAACGGGGATTAGTTACTAATTAAAACGGTATTCGTCTTGGCACATCAATGTCTAACGTACGAGGGGATTTTAATATATTACTGTATTGACTTTCAATATTCTTGGAATTTGCCTTTTACAGATATTCTGGCTAAATATATTAAGGTAAATTGAGGATTAATTTAAAATCCACTAAATTAAGGCGAAAAACCTAGTGAAGGTTGTGGGAGTAAACTGGATGGGGGTCTCTAAACACCGGTCGGTATGGCGATTTGTTGGAGAGGCATTAGTCCAACAGTGTACGTCTTTCGGCTGAAATGATTTTATTTATTTATTTCAACTTACTTCTACCATTACAGGTTATGCCTTTTTCGATAGAATAGTATCGTAACAAAGAATATACATTGTAACCCTTGTGAATTTACTCAGTGTACATGAGAACAAGTCTATTCTCTCCGAGACCAGGTTGAGAGTGCGCAGTGCGCGGGTCAAAGACGCCTTCGCGAGTGGGTTAGTGCGCGCGTGATGATGGTGAAGTAAGCGAAAAAGACAAAGTTTCCAAGCAATTGATCTAAGCGCAGGCACTTTTTTCATCATAACGATAGATATGTACACGTCCACAGGACATTGGTCTCCTCCACGGATTGCAACAAGGGCAAAAGTTATGAAGGGAGTTTGCTATAGTCGCCACGCTTGGAAGGCAGGTTGGCGATCGCAGTTGGCTCTTCACTTCAAATCGGTAAAGTAAGAACGCTGTGGCCCGACCTTTGTCTGTTCCCATAATCTCCTTTTACGACACACTTGGAAGGCAATGTGTGGCCACGTGATTTGAAAAATAATATTATAATTATAAAGAAAGTGACAATATTAATGTCGACTCTATAAAAAAGTCTACCTCCTTACACACTATGTTACATTCATTCGACACTTTTTATCTTATGTCGACCGTCTCATCAATCCTCATGCGTCGCTTTTCCTTTGGGATAATCTGGGTTTCACCGAAAGCGGATTTTTTTTTCTACCTATGACCGCTGAATAAGATGGACTACCTTTTAGAGCTATTAATTTTTATGAGATTACATTCTAATTGTGTAGTGGAATCAGCACTATAAAATGGCTAAATGGCTTATATAAATGTTTTTCTAAACAATTAAAATGAGGGTGTGTGTATCGTTTTTTTACGCTATCGTGGTAATTTTAGTTTTATTTCCTAATGTTGCATGGGACGACCCAAGAAGATTCATTTAATTTTCAAATAGTTTCTTTCATCTTTATTTATAACTAACTTAAAACAAAGAAATTCTTAAAAAAATATAATTTCGATATAAAATATTAAATTTCTTTATCGGATAACCTACCAACGACGGGGCTTCGAAGTAAAAAGTTATTTAATTTAGACAATAACTTAACGAAATCCAACTAAACCTAAGTCGGTTAGTAAAAACAAAGACACATTGAAATGGTTTGAGTTTTTATTTGTTTTTAAACAGTCTTATATTAACTTAGTTATAATTATAAGTTAAATGTTTGTTTAGTTTCCCACTGTTGAGCAAAGGCCTCACCAATAAGTATACTCACGGCAAGCAAAATGTTGAGCCTTGATCTATGTCCCACTAGAAAAAGTTTAATGAAACGCTCCTGAAACTTGTCGAGGTCGTTCCACCATCTTCATCATCATCATCTTAAATCTGGCCCACCAGTTTTTTTTTTAAGTTTTGCCCATACATTAGAAACATCACCTTTAATAATTGATAGTAGTTTAATCTGACACCTGTCTCGTTTTGTTTGTAATGCAATTGACAAGATTGTTTTTTTTCTGTTTTAGTTTAATTTTAATTCTGTTTAGAAAAGCGAATTTGATTACAGGATAGTTTGTTATGCCGGAAAGAAAGAGTACTCTTTTCTTATATGTTTACGTTCTATTATAGCTATTTAAATTTTTAGGCCATTTTAACACTGTAATAATTCAGAAACGATACTCGCAAAATAAGCTTTAGAAATATATTTCATAAATTAAAGAATTATTGTCATTAGCGGAAAATTAAACAGAATTTTACCTTATTATATATGATAAAAATTATTTATGATTGGGAAAATAATTAATGAAATAATACATAACTTTATTTATTTCTCAGATATACCTATTTATAAATATGTAATAAGTATTCTAAAAACATATAGCAATTCAAGAAATATATAAATTCTTTTTGCAAATGATTTCGGATACATAAAGGTTTTATTTTACACTGGTAGGGTAAAGTATTGAATTGAGTCATACATATTACAATATAATATATTTATATAATCATACATACTTAAGTACTTAGTTTTACAATAACATGAACCTTACAATATAATTTATTTACAAAACAATTATTTATAACTCTAAAAGCTTTAAACATAAATAATAATTATAGAGTTTATTTTGATTTTTTTGTAAGTATGTTACCTACCTTACATTTTGACTAAGCAGTTTTTATAACAGGATCTTTAAATAAAACATAACTCTAAATATTAAAATTATCGTTTCTGTAATACCAACACAGCGTAAGTCAAATCACAATGTTTAGGCAAACAAAATATAAACAGTAAATTCAAAAAAGATCATTCAAAATTGAATTTTATGTACACGTTCTTAAAGTAGAACTACGATAACAAATTAAACAAGGAGACTAAACACACGCTAAGACATAATAAAGTCCTTTGATACGCTAGTTGAGTAGATGGATTTCCTTTTGCAGCTTCCGTTAGTCCTGAAATAAAGAATAATTTCGAAAATCTAGGAATTAATACTAATGTATGGTTTAGGTCCGACAGGACGTTGCGGGCATGAACCAGCTCGAATAGATCTCCCGGTACCCACTTGCCAACAGATGAGGATGACACCGGCTTGTTAGGAGTTTCCCCGCGTTAAAAAAAAAGGACAGTTTCTGTCGTGTGTCAAGCTCTGGTGCCAGTGTTTGGAGCAGATTATTACCAATTTGAACTAGCCATAAGATCAATTTAGGTTTTTTTTTTTTTACAAAATATTTGTTTTTTCCAATGCTCTTCCTACCACACTTTGGACACTTCATAGAAAAAAGCGCGTTGCTTCGCGCACAGCCGAAACTCGTGTACGTGCACGCATATCATGCTTGTGTGAGTGAGATAAGACGTGCGACGCTGCTTTATTTGTACTGAGCGATAACTGAAAGGTAACCGAGAGCGGGGGAGCCACACTTGCTGCGGGAGGCAGGGAGTGCCCATATTGTATGTAGTACAGTACTATTCAATATACTAAGACTCTACTATCGATACTGAAACTAAGTACATGATGAGATTCGTTCACTTAATAAAAAAGTAACCCAACAGAATATAAAGTGCGTATTCAATATTTTTTTTATAACCGTTTATTCTACTTTTTACAATGGACGAAAACAATTCTTACCTCCAGCAACGCTAATCTGATTTGTAAAATCTTCTGCGTAGGAGTTGAGTTTTATTTCTGTAACAAAGATAAAATGTGAGAATATAGCAATTTTTTTTTTACATCAAAAGGATAAACGGTTTCTCCTTAATAAATCTTGGTATAACAAAAAAATTGTTTTTTTTTTGTTAAAAAATTAAGGTTCCATGTAAAGTCGCGTTGTTTCACTAAAATATTTATTAATTTATTAACAAAAATCCAACAGCATTACAGAAAAATATTACAAGTAAAGTTTAGGTGCTAAGGTTAGGTTTAGGGTTTAGTTTATTTTATACGGAGTTTATTCGAACAAAACGCCCAAACACAACACCTTCATAAAAAACCAAAGAAAACAAAAATCCATAATCTATTTCGCCCTGCAGAAAAAGGCATCAACGAGAGTGCGAAAGAGTGCTGTTAGTTAAATTTTTCTGTTAAATTTTGTGTTTTTCAATTAATTTGAGTTTCAAGTGTTTGTAGACGAAATCATTTTTGATCAAACTTATTTTACTTTTACAGGACCCTCCAGACCTGTTGATCTTCTAAAGGGAAGGCCTATTATTATTGGGAGTGGATATGTTGATGATGAAGTGAAGCTGAAGTGAAGCTATACTCACCATACAATCTGAGAGTACCCTCACTCTTGCCAAGCGAGTTGGTGCTGACGCAGTTGTATGTCCCGATGTCACTCCTTGAAAACTGACGGATTGTCAGCCACATTGACACCTTGTAGGATGTCTTCTCTTCTCTTATTACGTATTTTGGCCTTTGAAAAACAAAAAAAAAACTTTGTAGAGATAAAATGGCGCATATTTCTGTTTTAATGAATTGGTTATACCTTACGAACGCTTTTCATTGAAGGCGTAAGTATGTAGTATGTACATACTACATATGTTTGATATTCGTCCAATCACGCACATAATATGCGTTGTGAGGTTGCTACCTTATGATTTACTAGTCGACCCAGCGAACTTCGTACCACCTACCCTATTACTATTTTGCTCTCATGTATTATACTTATATACCTTCCTCTTGAATCACTCTATCTAATAAAATAATCACTAAGTAATCAATATTAAAAGAAACTGCATCAAAATCCGTTGCATAGTATCCGTTGCAAAGATTTAAGCATACATGACGGACAGAAGATGTATTTATGTACGACGTCAAATAAAAAAAATAACATAAAATATTGGCTATTAAAACTAAGTATGAATAATGAATGCTCCAAAAACAAATTTCGCTGCCGCAAGCTTTCAAATAAGGATTGTATGAAACTTTACCCAAATTTGTATCTTATTGACAAATACTAAAACAATACAATAGATAGTAATAATATTATTAATTATAGTTTGTATATAGTTCGCCAGTATTTGTAAGGGTATACGCACCGTAAATTCGGAAAAATAATCTTAGTATAATATTAGCACGTGCACTCTGATTCTCGTTATTTTATATTAGGGTTAAAACTTTACTACTACTGTCTATAAAAAAAAGTCGACAAACGTTTAACGATAGAGACGCCGCGCCAACACGCAAGTTTATGTCAAAAAATATATATCAAAAGAGTCAAGTGACGCGCGTTTCGTTTATAAATTTTCTCATCAGTAAAGTTATTGTTGTAGCATAAACCAAACGGAACTCGCTATAAATCGTGCAGCGACAAAATTTAGTGGGACATAAAATTATACAGTTTACTCCCTCTGTTTGAACGACCATGTTGGTGGGAGGACACTAATTCAGAAACAGTATTGGGAGTTTGATTAAAACCAATTATCATTAATCAATTTGATTTGAATCTGCAATTTGGCAATTCTGGTTTTAATTTTACACGACAGTTTTGGCTTTGTAAAATGCAGATTGGAACACAATGGGAGTGTTTACTGTACAGTCACTTGCAACATTCCGTAGGTACATAGTGTTAAGACTAAAACAGCTTGTACGCAACTATGACGCAACTGTTTCAAATTTGGGTAAGTATAGATCCTGTATACAAATTTCCATACATTACATATAAACGCTATGAGCGTAGCAAATATACCGGTTAATGTGGTCACTGATGGATGCGATATTTTTTATTTATAATGCATAGTATTTTTACGATACGATGTTTTAACCAGAAAATTGTGGTCTCACTAAATAAAGCGAATTAGTCTAAAGTTTTGACAAATCATGGAATCCAAAAACTTAGCACGTGAGCCTTTTGCGTTGAAAATGTTAAAATTAAAAAGGCACATTTACAAATTTAGTTTGTATGACTTTTGGAGGCTTTGAAATCTTTCTTTTTAGTTTTAACTGTATCTGCAAATACACGATAAAGTAGGCCTTATCGTACACTACACCCTGCAGCTCCCTACTAATATTGCTAGTAATGCACCGTCTATTTACACAGTACCAGTTTGAGTAAACTACTGTCGGCTAATTTATGCGGTCATCGATAAACGTGAAATGTGTGATTCGTTGTACGGTAGAGTCCGCACTTAAATTTACCCATTTTTGATGTAAATTTGTCAACTAAGCTTGAGAGGCATAGCACAGCTGAAGTAGCGCCACAATTCATATCTACTAAACTAAGGCAAATATCAAAAATGAGGAACAGTATTCCACTAGATAGGCTACATTATCTCTAGTGGAATCTTGTTCCACATTTTTGATATTTGACTTAGTTTAGAAGATTTTTTTTTCGCGGGTGGTGCTACTTTAGCTTTCTTCCTCTTAATCCCTTTATTTATTAAAAACTTACCCATCCAGGAGCATTTCCCCGCGGTTTTTGATCCAATAATTGATCGTATTCGGGTACGCCTCCACGTAACACTTGAGCTTCACGTCTGTACCCAGAGGGGCACCTAGGAGCTGGTTTGGCACTTTAACTGTCGGTGCAACTGTTTTAAAAAAATAAAAGAAAAGTTAAAAATACATTTATAGGAATATAACTCATAGAACCCTAATTTACAGGTGTGTCATTGCGATCACGCTGGCGTCGATGCGCTTTAGCTTTAAAGTTTGAATGTGAATTTTCAGTTTATCTAAGTTTAACTCTATGTTCCCTATAACTATATATTCCCTAAGGATTATTATATATCAACTTTTGCACAATTTACCTAATATAAATATGAGCTTGCGCTGCCAGCAACTTAAAAAATGAGGAGCATTTGTTCGAAATTTAATTTTAAACTCCTTCCTGAAGCGGCTTGAAATTAAAACAATAAGTAAATAGATGGATGGATACGTAATAGGTACGAACATACATATAAAGTAAATCGTACGATTCAGCAGCGAGCAACCACCAAACAGTTAAGCCTGAAATTCCCAATGGAATTGGAATTAACACAATAAAATTCTGAACGGAATACGGAAAATACAAAAGTAGGCTTTTTGCATTGAGTGATTCGGTCGTCATCAAATAAATTAACTCGCACAATGCCTTTTTGGCTGCTTTAATCCTTTGACTCGCTTTGACTTCGATTTGTACCTGTTTTGTGCACACGAGAGATACAAACGTGGCGACTTGAATTCTTGTGGTCGTTTATGAATGAATGAATGAATGAATGAATGAATGAAATATTTATTCAATGTAACAGTTACGATACAAAACATTACACGATATGCATTCAATAATAATACGAGTTATAAATAAGTTTAGGTAAGATTAAATAAAAAATACTAGTGATTTTGTTTATCGACATGCGTTTACTTTCTTATACCCATTTATTGGGTGTCACGTTTTTAGAAGGTACCTAATAACTCTTCCACGATGACAAAATGTTTTTGTTAGTATTTTTACTATAGGTATGCTAGGAAATTTAAAATAAGGTGTTCAAATCTGTGTGTTATTTACGTTGTAAGGTATAATACCATTTTCATAGTTATTAACGTGTGTAACTAAAAGTCAATTTAACATAGTGCCATTGAAATTGGGTCGACATGCGAGAGACAATAATTAAAAACTTTAATAAAAATGATTAATGAAAATATTTAATCGAAAAGATTTTATTGTTATGTTATAATAACCTAAGACATAAAAAGAGTAGTTACTGACCAAAATCGATAATAGAATGCTTCGGTGCTAGATCACTTGAGCGGATGGATAAAAGGTAGAACGAAAGAAACGGTTGGCAGAGGTAGGTAGGTCATGGCAAAGGTTACCCGACCAAATTGGTGACGTTCTCAAGAATTGGACGTCACGATTTGGTCGGTTAAGATTGTAGACGAAGTGAAATAAGTATGTCAGCATCGTAGCAAGTGGAAATCAATTGTCTCAGCCCTATTAAAGACGGCAAGCAGGCATAACGTGTATGGTATATATATATATGCATGTATGTATATAAAAATTAATGTACCTGCCTAAATATAGGTGAATGAAAATGTGGCATCTTAGGGAGTAAAGGTTTTAATGAAGCAATGAAGTGACGGGCAGCTTGTAATAACTATATCTGTATATTTTTTATTGAAGGAAACTTAACTAAATAATTTCATTAAATTCAAAAGTAATTTCATTTGACATAGGACAAAAATAACAATGCACACTAAGTAACCAGCCAAGATAACGTTTAATTAAAATACCTGATAGTTTTGTAAAAGTTTCTTCGTATTAACCAAAGAGCTATTATCCTTTCTGTTAATTTCTAGAAAATGTCATGCCATGTTGTTAAATTTATGAAAGAAAGTTTTTTCTGTAAAATTAATTTATTTGCATTTGTAATTTTAAATGGAATTACACTCGTTAAACGTTGTTTATTAGTTGGGCGGATTCTTTTGTTCGTGTCACAGTGAACGTTTGAATGAGTGCATGCAAAATACAAAGGGTTACTACCCAGTATCCTTCGGTTTTGTAAAACTTAATATTTTATTTAAAATAATAATAATAGCACATTACACTCCCCCTAAAAAGGAAGAACCTATATCTAGGGTACCCGAAACACACACAGAGACGAACAGTACACCCAGACCGGAAACAAACATCGATATTTCATCATATCAATATTCGACCCTCCCGGGGATCGAACCAGGTGCACACACTTACTCAGTCCACATCACTGCCAACTAAGCCACGCAGCAGTTAGCAATCTATGGCAGCTTAAAATTCCACAACCCCATCTCCTCCAATGGGTTTCGTAAAAGGCGACAAATTCCAAAATACGGGCAGCCGCAGCGTCCTACGTTGAAGCCCAATAAATGACTAGAGTGTATCAAAACATAACACAGAGTATCGACGGATATAATCCCCTCTACTAGTGAGAAGACACGACTTGGGGTAGATACTATACTTGCAATTTATCACTTATACTCCTTTATTATACTATGTACCTATTTTAAATTGTTTATTTAGTAACTAGTCGACCCGGCAAACTTCGTACCGCCTTACCTATTGCTATGTGTGCATGTATTATATACATATAAACATTTCTATTAAATCACTCTATATTTTAAAATAAACCACATCAAAATCCGTTGCATAGTTTTAATGATATAAGCATACAAGGGATAGACGCGGGAGGCGACTTTGTTTTACAATGTATTGTTATTGATGATTCCGTGCTTCGGAAGGCACGTTAAGCCGTTGGTCCCGGCTGCAGTAGTGGTCGTTATAACCGCGGCGACAAGTTGGCCCCTTTTCACGTTGGTAATAAAGCATAAACTCGGCTAAATGTGGGTCCGGCTGTCAAGCTGGTGCCTCTGCCTAACCCTCCGGGGAATAAAAGGCGTGAGATTATGTATGTATGTATGTATACTAAGGAAACAGTTGATTAAACGTTATAATAATGGATTGAATCTTGTTTGATGTTTTATTTTGAAAAAAGAAAGAAGAAGGAAGTCATGGCTCGCCAAGATCTAGGAGTGGACAGGAGTTGCCAGCGAAGAGCAACTTTTTCAACTGGCAAGAGAAAGATAATCAGTTGCGGAGCTGACGGTCAACCTCCAGTAGTCGAGAGACACCATGAGAATAATGAAACAAAAGAATTGTGTTCATTGACTATCGCGTCCGATTTGGTAGGGAGGTATACGTCCGCGCCTTCCCTTAGACATGAACAAGCACTAAGTAACTAAGACGAGATCCAACGTAACGACCCTTTAGAGCAGCTGCGTTCAAAAGCGCGACCGCATTGTTTTGTTTAATTTGTTGTTAAGGTGGTAACTTTATTTATTCTGGTGAAAGTATTCATTTTTTTTATAACAATGTGTTTTTTTACATACACAAATTCATTAAAACTTTATTAAAAATGAATTCTTTCGCCAGAATAATTAAAAAACGCGTACCAAGGGTTACCACCCTAAGGTCTCATGAATGTTTAAATGACTTACAATTGACATTAAGTATGATCCTCTTGCTGACTGCCGGCGGCACGTCGTTGGACGCTATGCACAGAAACGCGCCCATCTGACGTCTGTCTACGCGCCATAGAGGTAGAGCTGGACCCACGTAGCTTTCAACTATGAAAACATAGTAACACTGTAAAATTACGTTCTTTTTCACAATTATTTTTACAATTTACTTACACCTGTACCTAATGGGCTATTCTATTGGCCTGTGTAATTTTTGAGAAATGCTCATACAAATTTTAAAATCAAACTAATTTGTTTAACAATTTACATGTCATTGGAACCATTGAAAAATGGAGTAGCACGATTTAGAATTCGGAGAATTTATTTAGAACCTAATCAAAACGGCTGTTCCATATTTTGACAAGAGCCATGTTGCTTAACAACATCAAAGTGAAAAACAGATGTTTAACACAATTGTAATTTTTGAGAAACGTGCTGTTCGCATTAGTCCGACGTTAAAGTTTTGCACGACCTTAAAATACCTACACTAAACAGTCTGGAAACAGAAATAGAGAACCTAAATAATTTATTCCCGCAAATTTATGACCTGGGGACGACACAGAGAATCAATAATAGTTCGGGCCGGGTTTATTACTAGCGCAAACCAAAATTATTAGCGCTTTAACACAGCCCAGAAGCTTTTCAAATATTCTGTTTTACAATACTTGCACAGAGCCAGTGCCCTGTTTTTTGTTACACTATGTCGGTCCCACCACAAAAAGAGAAGTTCAGCCACTGATTAACAAGACCGGACCAAAAGCAAAAACCGTGGCTGAACTCTGTTTCTACTTCAAAAGATTTCGACTCCTTGTTCTAACTGATCCGAGTTCTAAAAAGCAATTTTGCTGCTTTTACACTACCGAACTCGATTTCAACTATTTTACCTCTGGCCACACTGTAAAAACCGGTAATATACTAGCTCCATGCCACGGCATGCTGGGAGTACATCACTCGGTTGTCTTACTCTATGGTTGACTTTTCCGTTATAACCATAAAACAACATCAGCGGCTAATTCAGTTTGATCTTTAAATTGTATGAAAAAGATGTTGCACTACAATTTGTTGGTGTATAATATCGAAACGTTGTACGTTATTTGAAAAAAAGTGTAGTTGTGGTGTCTGTGGTGCCACATGTCAGGCAGGATGTGTAAAAAATTCGTGGAAACAAAACAAACAGTTATGTTAATTTAATTTACTCAAAAAAGAGTTAATTTACGATAAAATAACATGATTGGAGCTAGATTTACTAAGCGGTCGCTTTGCATCTTAAGCCAGGAGCTGTGACAAGGAGGAAATTGGAGCGAAGACGCAAAGGTAAGACATAGTCAACTCACAAAATTGTACCTAGTTAAAATCATTCAAAACAAGCTAAAAGTTAAATTTTCTTTCATCTTTCTAATAATGCTGTCATTAGCCATATAAATTAATAATTTTTAATTAATGTGTAATATTTTATTCCAGAAATAGACATCGTCGTGTGGACAATGGTTATGTATGTACAATGTTGCAATATTTACTTCAAGAGTACAAGCTAGTAAAAGTTCGAGCTAACCCACTAGCCCTGTATGGCCAAATAATAAAACAAATTATAAAAGATAAATATATTAAAACAACTGAATTACAGGATTATTATTTTTCGGATTTGAGGTGTAAAAAGACAAGAATAAAGGCTTACATAATATAACATTTGATTGTGATTTGTGGAAACAATAAAGTATTGAGTATACATTGGCTTTCTCTTCTCTTAGGCCATATTTACGTAAAAAGCTTGTTCTCAGTTCTAATTTGGAAAATGTATAGAAAATACCTGGGCTAACCCTCACTCTGGCAACAAGCCGCTTATTTCAGCGCAGGTATTTATTACATATTTTTCGAACTAGTGCTAACCAGCACTGGAAACCAGCTTTATACCTGTATGCCTGCCTACCTTCTTACTAACCTACCTTCTAACTACCTTTCCACTAGGTACTTATCTAAGTATACCTGTAACTAGGTCCCTCAAAAAAAAAATCTTATGCAGACTGGTGAATGCGAGCGTGAAATTCTTATTTTAGTATTAAACTTTAAAAATTGTGTGTCACATTGTTATGAAAATATATTCTTGCTTTCTTAAATGTATCATGTAATCAAAGGATTAGCTGTCTACGCTGTCGTGGTGAATTATGCAATGTTACAGAATTCTCATAGTGTGGATGCCTAGCAAGCATGAACTACTGTAATGTTGCATGGTGCATTGTGATGGTTAGGTCAGCAAATTCTTTGATTACCATGTTACAATTTATGCTCGATTTTACCAGTATAGGGATCTATTGCCGTTTGCAATGAGAATGGTTTTGACTTGTGTTAATATACAATGATTGCAGGTAATTTAGGTAGAGATCAACCTGTCATGCAATGTATACTTATCACATGCCAAAGTGATTTTTATTCTTATTTTCATTGGCAACAGCAATATTAGTACTGTATTAGTAATCCTACTACTACTTTTTTGACTGTTTACTGTATCTGACATTGAACCATTGGAAAAGCAGAGATTTGGAGAAAAAGTCCTTTATTATCATTAATACTAAGGTACCATAAAACAAGTAATCAAGAGAAAAAAAAATTAACTTTTAAGTATAGTAAAGAAAAATATTAGATAAACACACAACATGTAGGCGATCTTCATTCTCTTTTTGCTAAAAGTAATACGCTCTAAAAATAGAGTTCAACTATATGGCACTATTTCCTTTTCAAACACTTCATTATTGCACTGTCACAAAATATCTTGGTCATTGGTGCTTTCTCTCTAACAAACAGCAGTGTCACTTCAGCGAGATCTGCTTTTTACACAACCAATAAACTTTTTAAACAAATAAAAGATATTCTGGTATGGGATATTCCATGCATGTCCCCAGAATAGTCCTGGACCTGTAATAAAAATACACAGAGCTTATTTCATTATGCTAGAACAGATTTTATCTCGTCAACAGTGTCTGCTGTCTAGGGATATGTTGGATTTGCTAAATTTGCTTGTTTGTTGAAAGTATTAGACTACATTGACATCAGGGTAGTAGTCTGATAGATGGGCTTTAAAGTGTAAAAGGTATATAAGGTTTTGTTTGTTGTTTTAGATAAGTTTTCGGTGGGTTGCGTGAAGCAAATATCCCTTCGACATTGTTGATGTTAGTATTTTTAGGGATGCGGTAGGGGTAGGTACTGACCTTCCTGATTGATGGCGGCTTCGAAAATGTAACACACAATCATTCACTCCTCAAAAACATCATGAGGAAGACCACTACCATGGTTATTTCTTTCGGCAATGGATTTACTGAGACGGAACTTTTTCCAAAAGTGAATATCGTCATACATATCATAGATCTGAACTGTTCTGAAACGTAGAACTGAATCCAGGGCAAAATTGATTGCGTTCGATGCCCAATAAATGTATTAGAATTAAGATTCTGTCCATTAAATTGCAAATGAAATAAAATAAACTTAGCCTAACGCAGTCAAATTTCAATTAAATCAGCTGACAATACAATATGGCGTCTTTTGAGCCGGTGCTAAACCTGCCCCGAGGACAGTCTAAAGTTAGGCAACTGTTAAAACGGTTCAAAAGTTTTTGTGGTAGAAGACGGTGGTTTATCTCTAAAACCAACGAGTTAGGCCAGGTTTATTTTTTTTGGAGTAGCACCGTGTAAGTTTAACATCAAAAAAAACGTGAAAAGGTTTTTTCGTTAGTAAGGATATTTTATAGTGACAATTTGACGGAATATTATTATTATTAGTAATTGGAGCTCTTAACAAAGCCTTTCAGATGGTTTATGTTAACATTTAGTATCATAAAACAAAGAATGTTTAATCGAAACTAAGATGAATCCTAATTATCACACCTCTATCAACTCAAAAAAAAAATTATGCATTTTGAATTTGGAAAAACTTATAAGAAAATTTGTTTCCATGTCTTTTCCTAACTTTGAAGGACCCAAGAAGCAAACCTAATGTCGCTAGTCTTTTTAGCCATCAAAACCTCAATCCCCTTTAAGGTCAAATGAAAGCGAACGCCGCACTCCTCCGGCCCTCAATTTGCTCGTACACCTGGGACTGCTATTACGCTGCTTAGCTAACACTTCACTTTGTTTTAAAGGTAGCCATCGACTAGGCTTAGCGTAAATGCTATTATGTAGTTTTAGATAATAATAATAATAACGCGTCACACTCAGAGCCCATGGGGTAAAGTTTCCAAAATTCGATCGCCTCGTAATAGTTTTGTTAGCGACTTCGTTAACCTTTGCCGCTTTAAAAAAGGTTATTTCTATTAGTCCACAGACAATAAAAGAAAATAAAACAGCAAGTTAACGTCGCTTGCAATACATGTTATAATTCGATCGAATTTTGTTAAGAAACTTGACCCCATGAAACATATGGTAAATGTTTGTTTGCACAGTGAAAAAAAAAGCCTATTTTGAGAAGCAAATAAATACAAATAAAAACCCTAAAACATTATGGCAAAAAATAAGAAAAAACATTTGCGACTTTAAACATTCGCAGGAAATTCCAAATCATTTAAGGGACCCTGATGCAATTTGCGACCACTTTGCTAAAATACCAGGTAACGAATCTGTTAGTGCCGATCAAATAAATTTCTTCGAATCTCAAAGACACAGTTCGGCGACGTTTTCTCTGCAAACTGTAGGTGAAAACAAAGTAGGCAATATTATATTGACCATAAAAACAAACGCTCAGGGTGTAGACCGGGTCTTTATGGACATGGTTATATTGACACCTCACTATACTTTGAAAGTTATTACGCATATTATCAATGTGTCTATAGTGACAGGCACGTTTCCTGATGTCTGGAAAGTTGCTATGGTTAGGCCGATACCCAAGAATTCGAATCCCATTAGTGTAAATGATTTAAGGGCAATAAGTATTTTACCTTACCTTTCGAAAATTCTTGAAAAGGTTGTATGTGAGCAGGTAGAAAGATATGCTGAGTCAAACGGTATTCTCCCTGTTTACCAATCGGGTTTTAGAAAGTCACATAGTACTAATACTGCGCTACTTGATGTCGTCGATGAAATCCTTGTGTCACAGGATGCCGGCAAAGGATCTGCACTAGTACTACTTGATTTCTCACGCGCGTTTGACTGCATAAACACGTCGCTAATGCTGTCCAAGTTGAAGTACTACGGGTTTGATATGACGTCTGTAAACTGGTTTAGTAGCTATCTCACGAATAGATTTCAGCATGTGTCTCTGACTTGCAAGGATGGAAGCCAACAGCTCTCAAAGCTCGTCCCGGTGAATAGAGGGGTGCCACAAGGCTCTATTCTTGGGCCTCTACTTTTTATTATTTACTGTGCGGACCTAGTCGGGAACGTCGCACACTCTGGCTACCACATATACGCTGATGATGTCCAACTTCACCTTGCAGATAATCTGAGTAATATCGAAGACGCTGAGCAGCATCTGAACTTTGATCTACAACGTGTTTCAGATTGGGCATCTAGAAATGGACTTGTCCTAAATGCTAATAAATCGAAATTCATGGTGCTAGGTTCAAAGATGCAAGTCAGCAAACTTAAAGATAAACTCCAACTGCAAATTGATGCTGATCCTCTTGAGGAGGTGTCAGAAGCTCGGAATCTAGGTGTCTTGATAGATAGAAATCTTAATTTTGTGAACCATACCGTTGAGCTTGTAAAGGGGTGCTTTTATAGACTTAAAGTGTTATATGGTATGCGGGACTACCTATCGACAGACATGCGTTTAAAGCTAAGTGACAGCCTGGTTCTGTCCAGGCTTAATTACTGTCTGCCTGTTTATGGCCCATGTGTTCATAGGAAGACTCACCGTATGTTGCAGCGTGTGCAAAATGCGTGTGCTCGGTTCTGCTTTCAAATTCCACCGCGCACGCATGTAACACCTTACTTGAACGATGCCAACATTCTAAAAATGGAGGGTCGACTTGAATTAATGCTCGCTACTTTGCTGTTTGTTATAATCAACACAAATAAACCCTCATACCTGTTTAAAAAGTTGAAGTGGCGCATTAATAATGCTAAAGTCACTAGACCTTGTTCCACTGTTCTACGTATACCGCAACACCGAACATCCGCGTTCAGAGGAAGTTTTAGATACCAAGCTAGTAAGTGCTGGAATAATATTCCGCCACCTATCCGTGGATGTAATAAGTTGTCTACTTTCAAAAGAAAATATCGACATTACCTAATCACCCAACAAAAACAAATAGCCTGATCTGGTATCTAGACTTCCCTTCTTTCTGATTTTAAAATATTTTATGTTTTTATATCTATTTAATTAGTATTATTATTTTACAACTTATGAAATTTTATACTTAGATATTATTATATTATTATTCATGTTTGTCAAATATGTTTTATTTTTATAAACTGTACTTTGTTTTGTTTTTTAACCTGTATTGTTTTTAATTATTATTTTACAACTTTTAATTAATTAAGTATTTTTAATTTTGTTAAGTATTTTATTATTATTATTGTTTAATTTATTTTATTTTTTATTTATATTATGTATACTTAGTTACTTTTGTTATGTTCCATACTTGCATTCTTTTTAATTATAATATGTTTACATGTTTTTATAATATTTTTAATTTTAAACTTTTCAAGGTCTGACGGCCTCATACGGGTGCAGGCAGAATATCAGTGCTGCGAACCTTATAAGTTCGCAGCAAAATGCTGAGCTTGCACCTTTTCGGTGTGACAGCTATTAATGAATAGGCATCATTTTAACCGTTTGTGTAACGTCCTAATGCTTTTTTTGTATTTTTAACATAATAATTAGTGTACCCGCTGTATCTATTATGTAAGTAAAAATATTTTTGTATTTGTATATTTATATGGCTGCCTACTAAATTGGGCTATTGTTTATATTGTAATTGCTGTTACATCGAATAAACTTTTAATCAATAAATCAATCAATCAACCATGGGCTCTGAGTGTGATGCATTATTATTTTATCTACACTGTAAACTTGACCCCCATTACTAGGTTTGCAAGTTTATCTAGGATGCCAGAAACACATACAAAGACGTAAAACACTCTTAAACCTAAGAAACAAACATCTATATCTATCATAATATCAACGTTCGGCCTCGCCAGGAAATGAACCCGGTACTCCGAAATTACAATAAATATTCACGGTCAACAGTTCCACGGAGGTGATTACTAATCACCTCCGTGGAACTGTTGACAGACCCCTTCTGACTAATCACTGATTAGTCAGAAGGGGTCTGTCGCTTTAACTGCCGCACGTTCAATGACACAGTTCCATAGTGGGAAATCACCTTTAATAACACAAACTTAACTTGTAAATGAATAAGAGAGTGGTCACTTGCAGACTTGCAGCTTTGGTTAATATGTGATTTTCTTGATTAAAGTTGTGGTAAGCACTTATTTACAGTATGAAGTAGAGTGAATACATTTAAGTATTCATGTCCTACCAAAGCGAATGCAAAACAGAATCTAAAGAGTAAATAGGTATTTATTTACATAATCACTTTTATAAATTAATTTATTTGTTGCAGGAAGAAGAAAATGAGAAAAAATAGCAACATTCATACATCGCTATGAGGTACCTACCAGGGTATCTAATGCTTGGCTTGAAATAATCAAATATTTGTGTCAGACCATGTCAACTTTTGTCTTACTTTTTGTCGATTCCACCCATAAAAAAGTAGTTTAAACCGCTTTTTTGGTAACTATATAAAATGCATATAACACTTCCCATCGGCCGCCTTTGCGATTATTGGTATACCATTTATGAGCGGCATCCAGTGTCATTCCCACTCTTAGCTCTGCTTCTCTCGAGAAGGGCATGTTCGTACCTCTGGAGATGCGGCGGCAAAAGCACACACAAGCATAATTACTTCGAAGAAGGTGGCGGCCGCACGCCAAGGTTCAAACCCCTACCTTTGTCGAATTCTCTTGAAAGTGGCTTCTTGAGTAGTATAGGCTCGTGATCTTCTCTTCTCCAGGTGATCTTGGGTGGTGGATGGCCTGTCGCTTTGCAGGTCAGGGTTGCATTTTCCAATTCTTGAACTGAGACATCTGCTGATGTGTCATCGCTGATGATGTCTGGTGGAACTGTTGAAGAAGAATTCGATTAAATATTTTGTATAAAAATGTATCAAATAAGAAATAATCATAATCGTCATCATTTATTTTTTTTTCATTTTTTTTTTTTTGATTTTATTTCTAATATTCTTTAGACGTAATACATTTCTAAGTTTATTATTTAATCTAAGGCCTAGTTTGAAATGATAATGTAAATTATGAATTTCTAAATAAATTTACTATGGAATT
The DNA here is from genome assembly GCA_951802225.1 of Euspilapteryx auroguttella. Lineage (NCBI taxonomy): Eukaryota > Metazoa > Arthropoda > Insecta > Lepidoptera > Gracillariidae > Euspilapteryx > Euspilapteryx auroguttella. The sequence goes on along the minus strand of OX637657.1, from coordinate 8,097,380 downwards.
TTACTTTCAACTATTTTTCGCGATTGGCTCTAGTAAAGAGTGCATTAGGTTGGTACGCCCTGCAGTACTGGGCCGAAGAATAGGACTGAGGTATCCCCTGCCTGTCGTAAAAGGCGACTAAGAGGTGCACGAGGCGGGAGCCTCGTTTAGTAATTTAACGGCCCGGAGAAGGACGACGAAACGCGGTGTCCCGATTCCGTCGTCAAGCGTTGGGAAGCAATCCACACTCTGGGGGGACAACCATCATGTCCCCCTGAGATGAGGCTAAAAAGCCAATGCTGTAGGGGGTCGCGGAGTTAAACATAACGATCGAAAGATCACCCGTGACCCCCTTGACAACAGCCGAGATGGACACCGGCGGGCGACTCCCCCCGGGGTCGCAGGGTACTCGTTAGGAGTTTCCTCGCCAAAAAAAAGGACTCTTTTTTTAAAAACATTTTTGTGTATTACGGATGCTTCCGTATTTTTTTTATATCACCAATTTTCTATGCCAAAAACTCAAACAATACATAGGTACTTAGAAGGGACGACCGACGACCATTAATCATAAAATGCCAAAAATTCCGCCCACTACATGCCTGGCTATTCTTGTTATATCAGATTAGATTTTAATCAATCCACTAGCTACGACAGGAAGTATGTAGGTACATGCTATTATGGTTGTTATTCATTAAACAGTTTGGTTGACTTTCCCTTATTACTAAATTGATGTTTTAATTTCACTAAAGTGAGTTGCAAAACAGTGGTCGACAAAATTAAGGCTGAATTGAATTTGACGCTGAAGTATTTATAGTTCGTTACTGAAATGTTGCAGCTGCTTTTTAATAAGAAATTGGACATTATATTTAACTTACTTAACTGATCCATAAATTTTAATTTAAAAAAAACTACAATAGTTATTTAATTCATCAACGAATGGGCAACAAAAAGTGTTCATATTAGGAAATAACCAGAACTCCTGTATTGCTTTAAAATATGTGCTTAACCTTAGTAAATTTAAATAATAATAATAATAATAATGTAATGTACACTCAGAGCCCCTAACTAGGAAGAACCTGTATCTAGGGCGCCCGAAACACACACAGAGACGAACATCACACCCAGACCGGAACAAACATCGATATTCATCATATCAATATTCGCCCCGCCCAGGAATTGAACCCGGGTGCTCACGCTTACTTAGTCCACATCACTGCCAACTGAGCTACGGAGAAGCAATAAAAGCAAATATAATGTAAGGGTTTGTGGAATAAAGAGAAAGAGAGAGAGAGCAACCTATAACGATTTCTTTAAAACAAACTACATTCGTTGTACTTGCATAACAAAGCTTGAAAAAAAAAAAAACAAATGAATAAATACGTACATAAGCCATAAGCACCACAAAGCTTACGAGTTGTTTTGATTTATAATATTCTCTTTGATTCTGAGTCTAAAGAGATGTCATCTTCGTAATGAATACCCCAAAGAATGGGGAAGAAAAAATCATAAAAGAGCAAAAATATTGCGGTTTAAGATTTCAGATGATTAAGTTGAGTACACACACACTGAGAACCACAGAACATCTGAAAACAATAACAATAGTTGAAACGAGTTATAAATCTTTATTTTTTTTTAAATAAAGAATAATTCCCATTAAAGTAAACAACAATAATAATGGATCACGGTAGAATCATTTTTAGTTTTCAGCATCAGGGTTCAAAAAAAACCTTCCAGCTTTTCCGTAATAGCTAGTTTTGAAATTTTTATTTTAATCATTTTTTTCTTTAAAATCTTTAATTTAATAGTATTTTTAATTAACGAAGATTTTAGAATATCGGTAAGTATTAGTATTTTAAGTCAATAGGTATAACCAACGTAGCATAAAGTAACTTTTTTTTTAAATTAAAATCACACTAATCTCATTAATATTATAAAGGCGAAAGTTTATGAGTGTGAGAGTGTGTATGTTTGTTACTTCTTCATGTTTAATCGGCTCAAGCGATATTAATGAAAATTGGTATAGAGTTAGCTGACTCCCTGAATAAAAACATAGGCTGCGTTTAACTGGAACACACAATTTTTTTTCCCTAATACTCCGCGGGGCACACACAGCTAGCTAGTATTATTAATTAAAGAACGTTCTTTGATCATTCTTATTTCAAATTCAAAAGTTGACTCAATGCGTGAGCACCACACCCAACATTTCAGGTTGAATGCTAATGGCGCCCGGGGCAGGGGCCAAATGACTGGAGGTGAGGCGAGAGAAACTTTCTGGCTTTTTCACGCGATAAATCTGCAAAAATCTCAGAAAATAACGCGAGGCCGCATTTACATTTACACTGAGTAATGTGTTGCTATGTTTTGTTGAACCATTTTTTTTTCTTTGCCTCTTTTCTTGTCTAATGTAGGCTTGTTAACAAGGCCGTTTTAAATATTTACAGTGATTTCTTTTACGGTTGGACTAATCTTGGTTTAGCATTAATTTTTCTAATGCAATATTATATTTGGTTTCGTTGCCTTTTTTGTAACAGGATTGAATTCATAACTATTCAAACTACCTTTCTTTTGCTTGTAACTGGATTAATTAATCCAGCTCGCTATATAATAATACCTACTTTTATTCTTACATCTTCAGATTACTATTTAATATATACATACTCGTGATATCTATTTAATACAACCGCATCAAAAACCGTTGTGAAGTTCAAAATATCTAAGCACATTATATCTATACCAATATTATAAAGAGGAAAGATTTGTTTGTTTGTTTGTTTGTTTGTAACGAATAGGCTCCAGAAATACTGAACCGATTTGAAAAATTCTTTCACTGGTAGGAAGCTACATTAACCCCGAGTGTCATAGGCTATATTAGATTTCCAAAAAAAATTAGGGATCCTTACCTAAACTCAAATGATGTAACCCAAGGTGCAATATTTTTTCCGTTAAACATATTTTGACAGGTGGTTTGTTGTTGTTGTTTGTTTTTTATCAAGCCCATTCTGGGCAGGCAAAAGAACACAGTCTATAGAGCCAAGTCTTTTGTAGTATCTTATATTCTATGGCGTAACGAAGTAAGCCGGGAAAGCTCGTGTATAATATACAAAATAGCGGGGTCGACTTTGTTTTATGTTTTATATTATTTATGATACAATATCTACTATCTACTAGGTATCTGCTCTACTATAAAAAAATGAATCGTGGTTCGTTAGTCTAGCTAAAACTCGAGAACGACCGAGACGAGTTAGGTGATTTTGGTTTTGAAATGTTTGTAGTAGTCCAGGGAAGGTTTAAAAGGTGAGAAAATATGGAAAAATGGACGGGAAGTTAGTAAAAACAACAATTTTTTATACAAAATGGTAAGGCGCGATACGAGGTTCGCTGGGACTGCTAAGTAAATAATAAAATAACCCCAATTTTAGATCTAAGAATTTCCTCAATCTTTAGAAGTAGTCTTTGATGACAACGACGGTAAAACAGATCTATTTTAAGTCCAAAAAATTCCAAAACATTTTTCATGTTTTTAACTGTATATTTTACGACTACTTATTAGTGCTTCCTAGGTCACGTTGCGAAGAAATAAATGGTTCTGTAAAAGAGATTAACTTTGAAGTATAATTTCATGTGCTTCTCCAATGACAAGGAAGGAGTTGACCAACAACTTTGCAACTTGTTTGCAGACTGAAAACAAATTTGAATTTCCTAATAAACAGAAATAAGAATACACGTGAAATTTAAAAATTCTATGACTATTTATAAGTTGTATGTAGCATATGATATACCTGTATTCTGTGTTTTTGATTTAATAATCTAAGATACAGTGAGCTAAAAACTTCCTTTAAAATTAAATAGGTTGGCGTCCTTATCTGAAAAAAAAAACGTTTTACTTATTCAGGAAGTTATTCATACAAGTGTTTACTGACAAAATGTTTTTAAAACCTATTTTTTTTCAATGAGGGCAACACCTACACTCTACAATTTCACCAAAAATTATAACAGCCTTGTAAGAAGCATACTGTATAAACGTACCACACATTTCTTAAAGAATTTCATTTTGAATGCAATACGTTGCTGCGCTAAGGAGACGCGTCGGAGCTATTTCCGTTTTAAATTTGCAGCTCTTACAAAGCGCTGAATCTCTGAAACTAAAATACTAGATTTACGTTTCCACGTTCCAGGCACACCGTGGACACTTCATAGAAAAAAGCGTTTACTTCGCGTACAGCCGAAACTCGTGTAGTACGTGCACGCGTATATGCTTGTGTGAGTGAGATAAGACGTACCACTTGTACTGCGCGGTAACTGAGAGGTGACAGAGAGCGTAGGTGCCGCACTTGCTGAGGCTGAGGCTGATGGAGGCAGGGAGTGAACATATTCTTATGTATAACTATTTATTATACAGCGCTTCAGACGAAGCCTACGCGTTTACGTCTTAAAACTCATAAAAAAAAAAACAATGTGTTAATTACAAATTAATCTCGTCGAAATTATTTAAAGATAGCTTTAGCTTTAGCTAAAGATAGATTTTAAAGGATTTTTTATCCAAAGGGTACAAAATTATTCCCCTTTACCTCTCTTCTAACGTCCCGCTTGTCCCGCTTATCCCCCTTTGGGTCGACAACGAACCCAGTTATTTGCAGACTTTAGAACTTACCTCCTTTACTTTTTATATCCCAATGGAAATGTTGTGTTGTATTTTTCAATTCTGTTATTGACACAGTGTGTTGCTGATTGACTTGGCTCAATTGTTGTTATTAAACATTTCAATCAATAAACTACCATGGAAATAGATCTCCCCTACTTATTGGCAGCTGCTCCGTGGCTCAGTTGGCACCTGGGTTCGATTCCTGGGCGGGGCGAATATTGATAATGATGCATATCGATGTTCGTTTCCGGTCTGGGTGTAATGTTCGTCTCCGTGTGTGTTTCGGGTACCCTAGATACAGGTTCTTCCTGGTTAGGAGCTCCCCCTGGCGGAAGGCTTGGCGCTTTTGGAAAGATCTCCGGGAACCACGCATTACAGCGTCTAAAGTCATTCCCACGCTCAGCTGATATCAGCTTCGTGCTCAGGGAGGGCATATTGTTCCCGCCCCGGCTTGCCTTTGGAGCTGCGGCGCCACAGCGCCACAAGCTGTGCCGCCGCCCATCTCGGGGCCGTTTGATGAGTGTGTCGGGCCCCGGCCCTTCACACCCACGACCCCAAAGACTAAAAGGGAGCCGCCTCTTAAGACAGGCAGGGCATACCGTAGCATGTGATTGATCCCTCCACAATGATTGTGGAGAGAATTTTCCGTAATTTCCTTGCTTAGCAGGCGATCACAGTATGGCCGTCCTTTGACTGTTCCTTTAATTGCCTTTCACGAAACCATGGGAATAGATTGTTGGTGGCTTAAGATGGTGGCATTATAAGCAGCCTCCAAACGGCCAATGTGATTTAGACAGTTTTTTTTATTGCAAACTATCATGTATAAAGTTTTTGCGCTATAAAAGCATTTCAAGTCTTCCACCCACCTCCTAGGTGCCTAAAGAGTTAAAGTAAAATATGACACCAATGTTTTTTAATTGTAATATTGTGTTCGTTATTTTTCAAATAGGTATTGACTAACCGTCTTATTCATAAAGATACAGTACATTTTAAGTATCGTTACTGGAGGTCTACTTCTCTGGTTTGTTGTATGGTAAATACGTGTCACCCAGTCTAAATTGACATACGTCAAATAACTAAAATGCTCTTTAAGTTTTTATGAATAAGAGGGTTAGTGTATTTATTTAAACTATTTACTGTGTTAATTTTACTGAGCAGTATCGTCTACTTTTAGAACATTTTTTATATGTTTCCACCTGCACAAAGTTCCAAGTGAAGTGCCTGGAAGAAATCGCTTTTAGCGATAAGGCCTCCCATTGCATGCAAATTTAAATTGTCTACACCCTTAATTTAATAATTGTACTTTTTGTGTTTTACTTCGTATGCAATAAAGTGTTTCTATTCTATTCTATTCTAAGTGAATATCGGTACTCATATAACCAAAATGGAGAGCGATTTCCAAAAGCTTTTTTTCAGGCACTTTCCAAACCGCGTTTTTACAAGCGTGAGGGTTTATAAAACTGAGTGAAATGATCCAAAACAAAGATACTGTCTATTGTTTAGTTCAAGTAAGCTTTGAAAACTGAAGAAAAAGAAAAAGAGTTTTAAACACTTCCCCACGAACTCGAGGAAATAAATAAAGTTGGGGCCATCTGGTTGCAGCTATTGGTTTTTCAACTTGATTTTTTTTCATGTTTTTTTTATTCATTTTGTGATATTAAAATTAAAGGGCCAGAAACAATGAAACGCATCGATAATCATAAATAAACTTCCTTGGTTAAAAATTATTAAAAAAATAATTTGGTTAAAGTAGTAATTTATTAAAATAAACAGATAAGGTACATACAATATGTACACGCCGTTGAATAATTATTGATTATTTTCGTTTTGACTAGTTCCTTAGGCAAAGAAGCAATTGCATAAAAACTTACTTTCTTTAACTTAAACAAAGAACGAACAAAAAAAAACAGTTGCCGTACTGGCAGGCATTTCGAGCAGAGAACCAATAAAGATTTGAAAATGGAACCGTTTTGCCTGCAAGAAACTCGGGACAAACGCCCGGCTTGTCGGCCTGACACTCGGTTTCAATAAAGCGCCCGAACAAGTTCGAAATTGAAAAAGAAATTTCCCGCCCTGCGCATGTAAATACTGTAGTGTGGAGAAAATTGCCAAAGTCCGCCCCCAACTGTACCAACTGCCGAGAACTCCTGAAGTTGCTCGCTATTTGCGTAGATTTAGTGATTTTTCTTTACCAGAAAAATATTTTAAGGCTTTAGAAGACTAAGAATTTCGAGAATTTTGCCGCATTTAGGTTTCCGACAAATTCTACTTTAAAAGCGTTTTTATATTTTAGCTTGTAGTCCACGCTAATGGTGATGATAGAATCACTGCTCTCTGGTGTAACTTTACTATACTTTCATTAGAATTAAGGCATTGAAAATTATATCATCTATAAATAAGTAAAAATTTAATATTAATAAAAAAACCTTTCCTAAACGGGCCCCGAAGTCTCGATCGGCTCGGAACTTTTTTCATCAATTTACTTGCAGATCCCATAAGTCTCTTTCGTGTTTGCGAAGAAAAATGCAATTTCAATATTCAAAACCCCTTGATACTTCTCTGATTGTTTGTAATTTTATTTATGCATGCGATTTTGGGCCTTAATAATAAATGCACAATTGCTCAGTATAAATAGGTGTAATAAATTCGCAATTTTTTTTTGAGGCTCTTTAGACAAACAAGGAATACTTATAGTTTCGCTTACTTTGTCTGTTCCCTTATTTTTTTCTCAGTGACTATAATAATAGTTGTTATCATTTTTTACCTAGTTTAAATCATCCTTTCGGTTTCTCCGCCGCGAATCTCGAAATGTGCAATGGGCCTAAAATAAATTGATTAATAGCAAAAAAGTGTAAGTGTATCGAAATAGAAGGCAATAGTATGAGTTTACTTATTTTTTTCTTATAATTTTTGTCAATTAATCCTATACAACATAGAAATTTTAAACTTATAACTATCGTCCCATTAGTCCTCCTACTAATGAATAATTAGTTCGACTTTAAAAACTAAGTTTTGTAATTAATCAAACTCAATTTGGTTCAAAATTAATTATTTTAGTAAATCGGTGCCGCGGAGTCTCCGTTCAAAGTTTATTCTAGGATTCTATTTGTAAAGTAGATTGATAATTTTAATACTTTCGTGTCTGGTAGATACTAAATAATTCAAAAATAAGTATGGGTATATTGGTGGATCTGTTCTGGGACAAGGACTTTAAAATAAATTTCACAAGAGTGGCTAAAATTTAAGAAAGAAAGAAACAATTATTAATAAAAACGTTTCCAAATAAAACTGTAGATCAAAATAATAATAAAAAACATTGAATTATGTATACCGTTAACAATAACAAATCACAGAAATACCTATTAAAATATAAATAAAATAAATATATTACTATATTTTATAGTTAAAATAGGTATATTTTGCAATTTCCACAAATTGTGTTGGAATCCAACAAAGTTTCGCGTGGACTCTAAATAATCACTTTTTAATTTAATCAAGTTGAATAGAGAATGCGGTTTACGGTACGTTATAACTCTATTAACTTACATTTAGTTCATATCATAAATTAATGTAAAAAAATACTTTCCACAAAATGTTTATCTAAAACACTTTGTTTTTTTTTTCTTTCTTACAATGGGTTGCCTGGAAGAAATCGCTCAAGGTGAACAAGCCGCGCATGATAATCTATGTTTTTATGCTATCAAAGAAAGTTTAAGACTTCGTATGACTAACAGTTTTTTTGAGAATCAATATACATAGAAGGAAGTCTTAGACCTAAAGTAGTAAATCTTTAAAGAAGCCATGTAAACTTCTGGGGTGGGTTGCATATGAGGGCTCGTTAGTAATAAATTTAAGGTCAATTTAACTTTACTAGCTGTTAAATTTACAAGCAAACCTAGGGTTATAATATGTGACAAGACAAGAGAGGCAAGCGTTTAGAGTAGTTAAGTCACCTTTTTGATTTAACTTTAACCGTATAATAAGAAATTGTTTACTAAACTTTCAATAAGCTTTATGCAGTTTATCCTATATTGAATTAATGATACTGAGATTTTTATACTTTTTTTTGCTAAAATAAAGAACTCTTCTCAAGACAGCAAAACTGTGTCAAGATTTTATGTAGTTTAAAAAGTGTTAAGACAATACATTTTATAGGTGAAGGTAACGTTAATGAACTTGAATGGAAGTTTTTGTTTAAGATAAAGTTAAATATTTTGGTGTAACTCACCCTTATACTACATACGTTCCTATATATAGTGTTATAGCGAGAGCTTCACTGTTCAGGTTACTAATAGAAACCAGGTCACGTTTGGTCGATTATTTTTGTAGTGAATAGATTTTGAAGTTCACTCTTGCGGAACAAAGGACTTTGACTTTGAATCTGAGAGGTGAGGTGCTTTGTTTCCTATTATAGTTTTTAGGATTTTAATGGCTACTTTTTAAACTTGTAGCACAGATTACTAAATAGTCTTGTAGGTAGTATAAGTATCTAGTAAGTTTTTTTTACTTACAAAAAAAAAAAAAAAAAATTCTTATTTTTCCGCCATAGATTTTTCATGACTAATTTAAAGTAACCACGAATGAAGTAACCATGATAGTATGTAAGTAACATTGTTTTTTTGACTATTTGTCTGAATACCAAAAAACACTGTATTTTTTTTTTTTGTATAAGTACGTAAAAAGTACAAAATATTAATTAACGTGTTGTAAAAAAAATGTTTATCACCACTTTTGATAATTGTAAAACTTTGATAAATTGTTAGATAATATAAAAAAAGTATATTATCAAGACTGCTACACAATTTTATATCCTAAAATAAAAAAAAGTTAGATCCTAGCTCTTTTTAAGGGTATTAATTATCTTAAGTTAAAAATTGGGTTTATTTGGGATATACCTGAACATAATAAGGCGAGGATAGAGTCTTAATTGAGGGCAAAATTATAAAATATAAATTTTTACTGCTTTTAGATTTGCTTAAGTAAAATTTCTCTCTAACACACTTTCTAACTTTTTTTTACATTTCCCTAAAGCATTTGAATAAAATGTTGCTGAACCAACTCCAGAATTAATCACCGCTATTTAGCGACCAATATTTCAGAAAATCAACCTCCAAGGGACTCCACCATTATTCATTGGGAAACCACATTTCTCTAACCCTATCGGGTAAAGTAAATGAAAAGTTCGCATGTGGGGGTCGCACCCAAAATTTATAAATCAGGCAGGTAATCGGAGTCGAGTGGGCAGGTCAATGAGTGGGCTACTTTTGGACTAAGACAGGAAGTCTAAACTAAAGATTCTGTGTTTGGTATGAAATAATATGTATCTGGCCATTGTGGCAGGAGTTGTTTTTGAAAAAAGAAAAATTTGCGATTGATCAATTAAAAAATGATTTGATGTTAATAAAATGTATAAAATTGTCTTTTAATATCAGTTTTCCGAAATTTGTAGAATAAATCCAATAACCCACGTTTCACCTTAAAATATTGATTTTTCTGGTCAGGCCTTTCCACTATCTCAGAAGACAGAAATAATGTTTTGAAGAGTCGAAATCGTGAGAAAACACAAATTTGATTTGTCGCGTACGAACCAAATGCATAGTCAACATTTGAGAAAAACTAACTTTCATTTGCGATTTTAAACTGATGAACTGTTAAATGCTGGTCTATTAGGTTTTATCATACTCAATAGTGATCGATCGATCGCCCCAGAGGGGGTGCCGTGAGGAAGCCAACAAGCCAGTACCTACCAATACCTTCTTCATTGAACGTTTTCTTCGTTATTTTAGTACTCAAGGAAGTGCAAGTACAAGCAGTGTTTGTATGTCTGAACGTGTTTCAAATACCCAAGATACAGGATCTACCTAGTCAAAAGCTCTGAGCGAGATGCACTATTATTTTTATAATAAAATTAAGATGTTAGAATTGTTTAAACAAAATAGAATTCAAAACATTTTTTTTTAAAAACACCTTAGAAAATTGTCTTTGTACTCAGATGAAAAGTACAGAAAACCGTGTTTTAATTAATTTAAAGACATTAAATAGCTGACTAGATGTTCGTTATGAGACACATTTGTATATTTAATAAAATAATTTTAAATGTTGAACTTGAACTTCGTAAAAAAATAAGTTGAAACTTACCATAAACATCGATACAGCCAATCTGCCACTTCATACTGGGCTGCGTATTTATCTGGCACATGTAGCACCCTCGGTCTTCAGCCCTGAGCGGCCTGATCCTCAGCTGCCAAGTCCTGGGAGCGTCCACGGATGCTGTGTACCGAGCGCCAAGGATCGCTCTGTCGTGCATTGTGAGGACTGTCTGATCTTCTGCTCGAAGCCAGCCCACCTGGTGGACAAGGGTTTGAGTTAGAATCATGGTGGAGTCTGAGGAATGTTCTGCTATCTGGTGCTCGTAGAATAGTATTGTTGGAATGGTTTTCGTTCATCTAGAGCAAAGATTCAATACACAAAACTTCCAGATGAACGAAATGAGTTTCTCTAGAACATTTGGGACTGTAATTTACTGAATGTGTTAAAAATCGGAGCATAGTAAGGTGATTGAATGTGTTTAGTTTTTTTAATTAGCAAAATTAGCGTGTTATAACCGATTAAAAAAAAAAGGTTCTCAGTTTAGCCTTTTATGTAATTATGTTGGTCCGCAATTATCTCGCGAGCTGAACTGATTTTGATGCTATTTTCAGAAGGTTTTGTTGATATTTAATCCTAATTCGATAAAGCAGAAGTAATTAGTGTCAGTTATACATTTGTGTCAGTATATTGAAGGCGATTTTTCTTTTAAAAAGCACATTATAAAATTACTAAGTTTAATTTAATTACTGATATCAATAAAGTTTTTACCGTTTCATACTTTACGAATACGAATTTTGAATTCAAAGTCATTAGAAGAAGTTCTTGATTCACGCAGAATTTATCATTAAAATTATGAACATGGAACCATTTACCTATATCAAGATTTCGTGCCTGGCACAGGTTAGCATCTGCTCCAGCCATATTGCTAAAGCCTTGTCCTTAATAATCTACAACAATTTAGTAACCGGGGTATTTACATAGGTCCAAAATTGTGGTAAGGAACAAACTTTAATGCCCCTGTTGATTTATAGTCGTTTGTTGGCTGGTTAATTACGTTCGCGAGAGGTAGACTTTGGTCATCAGCTGTGCCCACTTCGTAGGTAAAGTAGCAAGCACATCAACCCATACAACCTGCTACCTTAATGGCAATCATCATCATCTCAGTCAAAGAATAAGAAAACTTTATGTGTTAACCTAGGTTAAAATTACAGGTGTTCGAGTAGTAATATAAGAACATAGGAATACTGTGTTAAGCCATTTTCTAGCAATTGTTTTATACAAAGACGTGTTCTGCTGGACAGTACATTGACTTCCTAATCCTGTGCACTATCAAAACCGTTTCCAGGTCGTCTGACCACCTTATGGGGGTTTGTCTGCTCTGCGTCTTCCGGTGCAAGATCGTGACTCAAGAACTTCGGCTCCAGCGACCAGTTCTTCAAACTATGTACCACTTAAGTTTTACTTTGCAATGCTTTGTACTAAAGATACTATTTTGAAACGAAAATTGGTTTGTTGTTATGCTGTGCTGGCTTAAGAACGTATCTATAGATATATTTTTATTATATTACTAGCTACTAACTGAACTAAATAATAGCTATAGCTAACTGTTGCTACACTGTATGATTTGTTACCTCAGCTTTTAACACTATCTGTAAGAGGAAAAAATCTTACAAGGGAAAAGCTTTAGAAATATTGTCATATTTGTTCATATACTTAATAACGATTAATAATAATATACACACCCACCCGCCTCTGAGCTTTTACCAGCCGGCCAGAGTTGACTAGCAAGAGCGGAACCAGCTATACTTCAGGAAGAAAGTGTAAAATGACATAACGCCGAGTGCATCATATGTTGCCCTCCTCTCGACAACCTTAGCTGTCCACGACCAGCGTTGCAACCCCCAACATTTTGTATTTTTTGTAGAACCCACAGTATTATAGTACTACAGACAGTATGAGCACTCCCTGCCTCCCTCAGCAAGTGCGGCTCCCCTATCTCGGTTACCTCTGGGTGACCACTTAGTGCAAATAAAGCAGCGTCGCACGTCTTATCTCACTGACACAAGCACGATACGCATGCACGTACACGAGTTTTGGCTGTGCGCGAAGCAATGTGATTTTTCTATGAAGTGTCCGAAATGTGGTAGAACTTGTCTCTACGGTGGCGAAAATACATACAAAGACATAATAAGAAGATAGTAGTTATACAGACAATGTAATATTTGTTTCCAAAATTAATGTTGTCCAAGTTTACAAAGGCGGTCAAGTGAGTTGGGAGTTAAAACCCCTTGTGGCCTGTTTAATGTACTGTTCATTGTTATATACCTGTGTGTGACTTGGAAATTTTGCAAAAGGTTACGTAAGGAGCTTGAAAATGGTTGTTTTTCTCTATAGATAAGTTTAATACAGATTTAAATTATGTTAATTTGATTTACCTGTTTGGTAAATATTTGTAGGCAAGTCATACAGTTATTGGAAATATACTGACAAGGTTCTACTAAGTTAAGGTATCTATTCTGAGTGTTGTGTAATGCGTTATTTCTATATAATTAAGAATGCTTAAAATATACAAGAAAACAATCAGAGCGTGCATAAGGGAGTACTCATACACAGCGTTTGCCCATAGAAAACAACGATTTTATATGGGCAAACGCTGCTGATAAATATAACTGAATAAGTGTGATTACTCCCTTAATCCACGCCGTGATGGATTACTTTATATATTTTACGCATTCTAAACTTTATAAAAATAAAACAATACACCACTCAGATCCCCTAACTAAGTAGAACCTGTTTTAAATATGCTTTATTTCCCCTAACTTACACTAGGTTTTGTAGTTCAAGAAAATATTTTTAAGTCATCCGTGTAAACAAAGTATAAAGCTTTATAAAAACAATAAAATTATAAACAAGAAATTGTTTATTTTTTTCATTTTGAAAAACCTTTGTTTGATCTCATAATATTGTCCTGCTATCAAAGGCTCAATAGACAACAAACAGAGTTCATCTCAAAGAACACAAATGAAAAGATCGATACAAAAAAAAACAGCCCTCTTATATAAGGAGTGCTACAGTTTTAATTTATACCCGACTTTGATCGCTGGCGCTCTGGTAGATTTCATTATTTTGGTAAATTCGGGACAAAGACTTTGCTACGGCGAATATCTGAAAATGTAAAGAAAGAAACAATGGGGCTCCAGATTGCTCCCTGCGGTACACCTCTGCTCTTGTAAAGGTTTTGTTTTCATACAGGAAATACCTACACTAGAATGGTGTTACGCAATCATTTAAAGGTATTAATTAAATTTTATCATTCTAGGTACCGTTAGAGAGAGTCTAGTTTCTGGTATATTTCCAATATATTTTTTAATTTCTGATTTCTTAGTACTGAAAAAATACCTTGTTTTAGAATTACACAAACATTGTAGTCTTATTAAAAAAGTAAACTTTTACAGCAATCTGTGTGCCTATAAAAATACCAAAAACAAATTACAAATCGTTACTTCGAGCCCAATTCTATAATTCTGTATATATAATAAAATATCAATGTGCAGGTGGGTAGCAAGGTTTTTATTTTGGGCATTTTGTGTGTGTGCTCATTAAAATTCAGATAGTGCCATGTACGAAGGACCTGTGTACCAAAATTCTATAAATAAAACACAAGCTGAAAGCTAGACCTAATTTTTTGGGTCTCGATTAAAATCAAGTTTATTATTATTAGAAAACTTAATATTCGTTTCTTCTTGTATCTTCTTATTTTAAAACCTTTTCAAAATATTATGAGTAAAAATCATCTATGTTTTAAATTTACGCAAATTGCCTAAAAAACAACATCCTAGTCTAAAAATAATCTATAGGAAAGCACGGCTAGCTGATTTTTGCATTGTTACGTTGCAGGCAAGCGGCCAAACCGGGCAAAACGAACAATGACAAGCAAGCTACAAGAAATGTAAGTTAATCGGCCGGAATTCTCGGATGCTGTTGATTAAAGAAACTGGGACCGGACCGTGCGATCGTGTTTTGTTTTCCGGATTGCCCCATTGTCGGGTTTATCTTAGGAATTAGCAGGAGAGAAATCTTTAGCTTTCTTTGTTTCTTTTTTTGGAAGAAAATTATTAAAATGGTAGAATGTATTATGTTTTATTCAAAGATAGTTTTCTGTTCATAAATTCATAATTAAAATGGTAAAATTGGTAGCACTTTTATAAGATTTAATTAGATTTAAACAGTATAATCCACGTTTTTTGTGATTTAACACATTTTTTATGATAAGGCCGTACATGTTCTTGTCATCATCATCATTTCAGCCGATGGACGTCCACTGCTGGACATAGGCCTCCACAGAACGCCAATGCGACCGGTCTTGAGCGACCCTCAATGACCCTCATGTGCATGTACCTAGATGAATCTGGGAAGCTTTAGCAATATAATGATTAACGGCCTGTACTTTGAAGCTTCTTACCTAATTAGGTATGAGGGTCCCCCACCCTCGCAGCTGTGACATGCGCGCGTCGAAATGCGAAATGTCGCGGCAGTTTTAAATTTTATTACTTTTCATACAAGCCGAAGTTAAATCGAGATGTTTATACCTACCGCACAATTTTTCTTTCCGATTTTCGTTTCAGCGCACAAGAATTTGCGTTTAGGTAAGGTATTTGTAATAACGAGTTTTTTTTAAACCATCTGAGAAATATAAAACAGATTTCTTAATTCTGAAAAATATAGATGTAGGATTTAGTTTAGACAAGTTATTAAAAAGTAACAAGATGTAATGAATTTCACTCTGTAGAAATAAATATCAAAGTAAACCCTTTTTGTAGTGTTTTCTCAATATAAATAAAACATTACTGGTTGTTTTAATTTAAAACAAATAACGATATAGTTTGAGTTGATAACTTTTTTTATTTGGAACTAAAATCACACCCTAAGGCCTCCTTTACGAAGACGCGGCGTGTTGTGCGGGATGTCGTGTGGGTTCCGACGCAGGCGCCACCACGGTCGCCGCCGCCGCGGGCGCCGCCGCGGGAGCCGACGCGTTTCCTTATACGATATCGAACATAGGCCTATGCGCGTCTCCGTAAACGGTCTCATACTATTGCTATACATTTGATTTGGGCGCAGCACGCCCCGCACGACGCCTCGCGCAACGCCCTGCGTGCGCTAGGCAGTACATCTCAGCCGCTGTACACATTAACATGCATTCATTTTCTTGTAAATAGTGTACCTAACCATGTGTAAATATATCATCCCTTCTTCAACCTCTGGAGTTATTTCTACTGCAGGCGGGCGGACATAGGAGTTCTCTAAATTGGCGACCTACGACGATTGGATTACAAAAACCGCAAAATTTTCAACACTCGCCCCACCAGTTCCATTGTAAGTGGCGACTACCTGCCTTCTTCTGGAGGACTCTGGGGGACTTCTGGAGAAGCGCCTCGCCGACTAATATAATAATAATCATCATCATCATCTCGGCTGCCCAAATTCAAAACCTAGTAACTGGTGTTTTTGCAAAAAAACCATTTTTGTCATTTTTCGACTTACTAGGCGGTATAGATTTGATATGAACCTTAAAACACCCAGTTTCTAACGTAATTTTAAAAATAAAATTTAATTTAAGTCTACCCAATTTGGAAAAGTTATTGAAATTTCCATGAAGTACATATTCTTAACATAGCGCATGTCGGATTACAAATAAAAAAACCTAGCAACTCAACCGACTTACTAGGTTATGAATTTGAAAGCTGACTTACTATGTTTTGAATTTGGCGCCGATTATAAAATCAATCAAATTTTGATGGAATTTAGTAAGTTACAAAAACAGTATACAAATTTGGCTGAATTAACCACGAGTCGTAACCAAATAGTAAACAAAACTTAATTCTGCCACAAATAAATCATTTGTATAACTTTTAAATGAATGCACTTCAAAAAATAACATTTTTCATTCGAAACGTACAACTAAAAATATAAATTGCTTTAAAAAGTAGAGAATTAACTCAGAGATTGTATTTCAAAACATAGTATTTCACACTTAGTTAATTAACTAAGTGTGAAATACTATGTTTTGAAATTGTTTTCATTGTCATATTTGGGTAAATTAAAAAAAAAAATAGTGGGATCGATTTAAGTGTGACTATAGTCAACAATATAGTCAAACTTTTGGTCAAACACCGAAATCGCTATTGCGTCTGGTTTCTTCGGGGCAACGAATTAAAGTGGTCGACCCGTTTTTTGGCTCTCCTGAATATTTTTGTTAAAACGAGTTACTAGGTTTTGATTTTAAGCAGCCGATCTCACACGATAGCGTCCACTGCTGGACATAGGCCGCAACCTTTACCAGGTCGTCTGACCACCTTCAGGGGTGTGAGACCAGCGTTTGGAGGGTGATTTGAGGTGAAGGTGAACCTTGAAGTGAGGGGGGGGGGGGAATTCCTTAAAATTAAACTGAAAAGCAAAAAATAAAATCTTTTCATCAAAAAATTAAACAGCCGAAAAAACCGAAAAGCGTTAAATAAAAAGGAAACATTTTCTATTAAGACATAAATTACTGCCTTCTTAAAGTAATTTGAGTAAGTATACCACGTAATATTGTGCTAATGTAATATTAATATTGTGTTATCGGCGCCACAGAACTAACAAAGATATGATATAACTATATAATAAGTAACCTATGATTTAAGTTTTATTTGTGGGAATAAAAAAGGTAAGTTTGTAATGCGACGGTTTTATAAATGTAATATCGGTATCAAAATTGGTTTCTTTCAGCTCCATACAGATCCTAATCAGATGTTATGGTTCATTGTTTTGACATCTGTTGTCAAATTTTGTTTACATTTGAATAAAAATAAAACGAAATACGAGAGCGCGAAAACAAAAATTTGACACAGAACCGGCCTCGGCCGTGGCCACAAGGGTACTGACGGGGTAGGGAGCGGCGCGGCATGGCATCGGACCGCGCGAAAACGATGTTTTTTTTTAGTTTTTGCTGGTTTTTTGTCTTTTCGTTAAACTTAAAAATTCTTACTATAGTAGTATGTCTAAAATTTAAGGTCAGCAATTTTCATTCCAAAAATCAAATAAAAACAATCAGCGGTTTAAAAATAAAATGGAAAAAACGGAACAAAAAGGGGTAACTTTGAGATTTTTTTCTATCAACTAAAATTAATTAGATCCTATTTCCCTTTAGTATGATGACTAGATTAGATCCTTAACTAACACATATATTTTTTTCAGAATGAAGACATCAATTTTGTATGTCTCAGATTGTTTAAAAAAATCTCAAAAACACAAATTTTTGAACCACCAAGCCTTAAAGTTATCGTCAGTCATTTTCCTATAAAAGTGTGTGCACACTTTGTGCATCGTTCAATATTTTTTTATTCCATTTAATAATTTCCACATTAATCTACGCATTAAAGCATTTTCTTATCTCTTAAGGGCAAATAATTAGTGCTCAAACAGACATAACCTGTGCATATGGTAATGGCTGCATTCCTCTTTATATAGAATTCGTGTGAGTTTGTTTTACCAAATAAATCGTTTTATTTATTTGCAAACCGATATTTCAGCAAAGTAAAATGAATATTTTCACTTTTTTCATTAAGTTAATAATCATTGAAGCCCCGGTACAAAGGCCCCATTAGTTAAAATTTATACGGTTCCCTAAAATAGAGTAAAAATAGCACCAAGCTCTGGTTTCAACAAACTATAGCGGCATTCACTTACAGAGAAACTAAATTTAAATGCATTTCGCTAATTAGTATGAACAAGGACCAGTTGAATGAAATAGGATACTGAGAAAACAAAAATAGCTAGGTTAAAAATAGAGTCGCGGAGTTGAACATAACGATCGAAAGATCACCCGTGACCCCTTTGCCAACAGCCGAGATGGACACCGGCGGGGTTTTAGTGGGTGCGAACCCCACATAACCCTGCGACTCCCCCCGGGGTCGCAGGGTACTCGTTAGGAGTTTCCCCGCCTAAAAAAAAAAAAAAAAAGGTTAAAAATAGAGGCTTTTTTGAATCTGCATCGGAGTAGGTTTTTTAGATAGTTTTCACAGAGAGCTTTGTTTTATTTAGCTTATTGATATTTTTCATGTTATTTACTTATACTAATAACTGTTATCATTATTATTATTATTTGCAGCCCACTGCTGTTCAAAGGCCTCCTTCCCCTTTCTCCACTTTTCCCGATCCTGGGCACATTCCCACCAGGTCTCGGTGTGGGCTCCCAGCTCATCGCTCCACCGCTTCCTAGGTCGACCACGTAGCCTCTTGCAATCCCTTGGGAACAACTATTATTATCTTTACGTGTTTTTAAATAAAGGTAAATTGAAAAAATATGTACCTACTTTGTTCAGAATCACGTGTAGAATCCATTGCGATCAATAAAAAAGAGTAATTTTAAATAAATGTAAGCTATCCCATATAGTTTTTGTTTTCAGTTTAAGAATTCAAGTTACTCAAACTTATTGAAAATATCGAGCAAATATTTTGTGAGTAAGTACTTACCTATATAGTTATTTTGAAGCAACACGAATAAAAACAACAGCAACTCTACACTTTAATGTGGAACTATGCAATTTCAATGGGTAAACGCTATCAGTGGTTTCGCGTGTCCCGGAGTCTATACCAATTTTATTTAAAAATACTTTGTCGGCAATATTTTCCAATATCGTATCGTGTCATTATAACTGTAACTTCAACATTTCAATTTCGAAATTGGAAGCTCTTTTAAAAATTAGTTTTTTTTGTTTCTTGTGGAAACACGGATGTTTAGATAGGGGTTACTTTAATTGTGTCGAAATCTATTCCCTAATTAACATAATACATGATAATAACTTCGTTAATGGTGCTCATTAAAAAGATATAAATATAATCATTTATTGAACAAAAACATTTTAAAGCACACCTTTAGATAACAATGGCTGGCATACTAGGCTAATGCCTGTTGTCATGCCTCCCGACTCCCGATTATCTGATATTTTTAAATTTTTTGTATTTATTCCGTTGTCCAATTAGCAGTGTTGCTAACTTGGAGGCCTTTGTCTCCGATTGGGGACGAAAATTTTTTCAGTACAGATATCGATGTTCGTTTCCATATTCTATGTGTTTTTAAGTAATTGTATGTATTGCAGGTCTCCTGATACAGGTTTCACCTAGTTGGGGGCTATGAGTGTAATGCATAATTATTATTATAGCTTTATAGAAGCGATTAATAATTACTTAAATTAATTTTTATTTTCTGTTCACTTATTACTGTTTGAATAAGTACCTACTTCTACCTTTTTACAAAAAAGGATCCCGCCTTCAATAAACTGACACATACATCAACTGAGCACTTTCTCTTTTTCGAAGGCGGTTAAAAAAGGTACTGAATCCTTCTCCTTAATGTAACAAATACTTATTTGAAAACCGAATCAAAATCGGTTCAGCCAAACTCGAGAGAATAGCGGACAAACATACAGGTCAAACTGATAACCTCCATTTTTGAAGTCGGTTAAAAAAAACAAAAAAAAACTGTTGTAACACAAACAAGTAATAATTGTCTCTGGGTTTTAATTACAAACACAAAGGTTTCGAAACTATAATTTTCGAGAACATTAATTAAGTTTCACTTTTCGAAGTTAGTAGGTGGAAATTTGTAAAGTAAGTTGGTAGGTATAATAAACTTCACGTCTTTGGCCTAGCGTATTTTGCTACATTGTACAGTGGCGATCTAGAACTGTGTAAAACTTCCGGTTTTTCTGTATTGCAAAATAGCTCTACTACTTTGGCAATACAGTCTAGGGTTGACGAAACCATAGACATACACACATAGTCCGTGACGTACAGTGGCGGTCTAGGTCAGCGTAACACTTCCGGTTTTTCTGTATTGCAATATAGCTCTTGTTCTTTGGTATTAATGTCTCGGGCGCACGAGACCATAGACAAATATAACGCTGACATAAATAAATAAATAATAATAATAACACATAATAACACATCAGACTCAGAGCCCCTAACTAGGAAGAACCTGTATCTAGGGCGCCCGAAACACACACAGAGATGTACATCACACCCAGACCGGAAACAAACATCGATATTCATCATATCAATATTCGCCCCGCCCAGGAATCGAACCCGGATGCTCACGATTACTCAGTCCACATGACTGCCAACTGAGCCACGGAGCAGTCAAGCAGTCAAGTATGTTACGCCCTCCTAATGATCATATCGCTATGAGCATGATCGCGATATATTTGATTTGATTTGTACACTTGGGTTCGATTCCAGCAGGGAGAACATTTGTTACGATGTTTGTTTCCGGTCTGGGTGTAATGTTCATCTCTGTATATGTTTTGGACACTAAATACAGGTTCTTTCTAGTTAGGGGCTCTGAGTGTGATGCGTTGTTATTATGGTCTTTCTTGTCGCAAACTACAAGTAATATTCGTAAATTTTATTATATTACAGCTCAATATTCTGCGCACTTACTTTGTGTTTCCCTAAGTTGGCAACGGCGCACCCCAGCACCGCCTCCCTTCCTAGGAAGAACGTGTGATTCCCGATCGGACGCTCGAACTCTGGTTCTTCTGAAAACTTCTTCGTTGTCATTTGGGAATCTGTTGAAAAAGATAAATAACAATATCACTCAAGCGGCTTAGGGTTTTTGGAAGCATTTTTATTTTAAAGTCTTTCAAGAAAAGGTTTAGATACTGCACATCACCCTAGACCCTCTGTACAATCTTAATGCTTACCACATTAAGAGTTTTGTGCAATAAAAATGTTCGATGACGTGCTGAGGTAGCGGCACACTAGTGCTACAGCTTATACGGGAAAAAGGCATGAAATAATTTCTAAATCGTGCCAAAGTTTTTAACGCAATGAGACAACATACGAAAGAATCAGCCAGTTCCTGTTTGCCCTTAAAGCTGTGAACTGTGCTTAGCTGTAAGTCAATTGCTCTTCTCTAGCTAAAAATAGTAACATCAATCAATACATAGTATAAAACAAAGTCGCTTCCCGCGTCTGTCCCTATGTATGCTTATATCTTTAAAAATATGGAACGGATTTTGATGCGTTTTTTTTTAATAGATAGAGTGATTCAAGAGGAAGGTTTATAAGTATAATACATGCACAAAATATTAATACGTTAGGCGGTACGAAGTTTGCCGGGTCGACTAGTTTTAAAATAAACCTCACTTTCTATTTTATTATTGGTAATAGCGATCTGAATCGACTACTTCTTCATGTTGGTCAGTGTAATATGGAATACTCATATGGTTAGTTAGTAACCGAGCAAAATTTGCGTTGTAACTCTGATAGCTAAAGCCAAGCTTACATAACATAACAAGAGAATATTGTAACCCTTATTTTTTCCCAACCGAATCCCATTTCCATGTCCACAAAATTTCTTTAGAGACATACGTGACCCGTTTAGTGGTTCGAGCAGTGATGTTGATGTAAATTGACCTGTCAACTGCTCCAATCCCGAGATTCATAGCCTCCAGACAGATTCATTATTGATTGCTACTAAATGCACTTTGAGATTGGATTTCTGAGGTTTTTTTTATTACTTTTATTAACAGGAAATTGTTTTTCAATTTTTAATACAGCTGTGTAAAGATGAGAGATCTTACATTCACAGTGTTTGGAGTCTACTCCCTTGAGTTAAAACTCGGACTAGCCTTTAAGAGTACATACTATTTTGGTCCAAGCAGTCTGATACTGCTATGAAGGAGGATCTGGAGCACACGCGGAGAACCTGGGAGGAAGTCTGCGATATTGCTCAAGACCGTCGAGTGTGGCGGCGATTTGTTTCGGCCCTTTGCTCCCCAGCGGAGATTGGGCAAAAGTAAGTAAAGTCTGATACTCCGTTGAGCCTATGCTTCACAGTCTTGAAGTCAGAACTCGACTGTGTTTATCCATTTGGAGCAGCGAAAGATTTTAAGTTGTTACATTGTGGAACTTTGAAATGCTACTCTGGACTCCGACTTGACTGTAAATTTCAGACATAGTATCTACTAAAATCATCATCTCAGCCGAGAGACGTAGCTTTTTCTTCCGTAATATTGCAACAAGGACAAATTATTATTATTTGCCATAATCATCTCGCTTGGCAGGCCGGTTGTTGATCGCAGTATGGCTCTTGAAGTTTTTCGAAGAAGGACGCTGCGGCCGAGTCGGGCTGTAGATGGTGACGCAGCTTTAGTCGCCTTTAACGTGCCCATGAGCTAGCGTATAACGTACACAACGATCGAAAGATCACCCGTGACCCCCTTGCCAACAGCCGAGATGGACACCGGCGGGGTTTTAGTGGGTGCGAACCCCACATAACCCTGCGACTCCCCCCGGGGTCGCAGGGTACTTGTTAGGAGTTTCCCCCCCTAAAAAAAAAAAAAAAAGGGTGGTGGTGTTCTACGCAGCCACCACTAAGCAATCTACACAGAGCAGGAGCTATTTGCTCGTGCCTGCCAGCTGCTACCTATTCACTCTTCAGATCCAACTCATAATGTGGCCCATCTGAAGCCTAGACCACTAAGTAGCTTAATAGTGAACTTTTGTAATCTTGTTTAGGAAATGAAATGAATGAACTCCCGAGTGTTCCGTACCTTTTTGTTTACTTGCCTATCTAATAGGTTTACTAACACTAAATAATACCTCAAGCTCTATAATATGAGGTATGATCCATAATAATATAAAGAAGAAAATATCGATAAAAAGAATTTCGTTAAGAGTAAATGTATTCGCCATGGAAAAGTGGGCTTAATAAAATGTCGTGTCACTTGATGGATTTATTAAATTATCTGTTCGGTGGCAAATGATGAATTGTCAAAATAAATGTTCACGGATTTATCATTTAAAAGGATTTTTGTATTAAAGTTAATTTGACTTTAAAACTAAATATCAATTTGAAACTCGATGAAAGCTTAAACTAATTTAAATGATTGATGTTTGTTAAGGTTGTTACATATAAAAAAAAATATAAAAATTAAACATACAATTTGGGGGTAGCGAATCTCTATCTTACAAAAAATAGCTAAGTATAGTAAAGCCACGCGCAGTGTTGGTTCCGTAGTATTTATCTTTTCTTCTTTCTTTCTTTTTCTTCTTATTTTTCTTTATCTTTTAGATAAGGTAGCCCGTTGCGAGCAAAGTTTTATTTTTTAACTTGTTATTTTACTTACTTTTGTATCTAACTTTCACCAATATCGTGTTTACTCGTAGGATATCACTTTAATAGAATACATTGTTTTAAAGGATATGAAGTGGATGAGACGGTGAAGCATATCTTTGTAAGACTATCCAGCCACAATCAAAGCCAGGTTGTCCATTCTTGGCCCAGATGACCGACATTCTAAGCATCTTGGCCTCGTTCTGCAGTTCCATAAGCTCGGAGGGCTCCAGTAAATGGGGGGAAATGGACAATATCCTCCAAATACGTGAACTAAGTGCAGGCACTTCTCAACGCCCACCAAAAGAGAAGGGAAAATTACTATATTAAGATATGATAATACTTTATTACAACGAAAAAAAACATAACAACAAGAAACACATCGAATACTGAAAAATCTCTATCAGTAAAAGCGATTTATTAGTTTCTCGATTTCAATAGTTCTGTGTAAGATAATGATGTGACAACGCTTAGCGAAACTATGATGGTTCCTTATTTTCCTACGGGACCCTAACATAATATTTTTCAAGAAAAAAGCATAGCTTCAAATCACGTTCTTTCGGAACCTTTTCTCGACCTACTTTCCACATTTGTTTTTTCTAACCAGCCAGATATTTGTTTACGGGACGGGTTTCGTTCTAAAAAAAAAAGACAGGAGTTTTTTTTCTCGTGTAGAGACTAAAGAGTTGCCTATGCAGTCTTTTTGCGCTCGTATTTCTTTCTTTGACAAAGGCAATACGCTTTACGCCCTGTTTTTGTCTGAAATAGGAAACACTGTTTAAGAATAGATTTTTCTTTAAATCTTGCTTAGGTTGAATAAAATAATAAAAGTTTAAAATATTACCCTGTTCATAATGTTTGCCTTTGAGGCAATCTTTGAGGGAGACCTATGTCCTGCAGTGTGTAAATCTGTACCTCAGAAGCATAACACTGTAACTGACATTTTTGCGATTTTCACTTTTTGATGGAATCCTAATGTATTTGACGAGCTCTTTCGAATGCGCTTACTCCCGTGGCCGTAGCTAGCCTGGAAGTGCCTTTTTTCGATTTGCATTATAGTGTAAATACCTTGCCTGATGAGAAGCATTAAACTGTAAGAGCGTATACTGCTTTATGCTTCGAATTAATTTTATTGCATAACATTGTATGTACCATCTTACAGTTTTATGCTTCTGAACTATATCCGATGCATAATACTGTAACTGCGCAGATACCGTGTTTTGCTTCGAAGCAAATCAAGATGCATAACACTGTATTTTTGCTGTTACAGTTTTATACTATTCAATTCAATCCGATTAAGAGGGCGTGGTTTAACGCATCTTTATATAGAAGCTGCTTGTTACGCGGAAGTTCGGTCTTGCCCGGGTTTCAGAGATAAAGAAAATAGAAAAAATTGTATCTAAATTGACAGTTTTTGGCATTCTTAATTCAGTGATACTTACCATACACGTAAAAATACACGCAATCTTGTTTTAAAAATAAATGGTAAAAAAAAGTCCGTCAACGAATGCTTCCTCATACTCTCAACACAACAACTTCTTGCAACAACTCCATCAAAGATAGATTATACCACTGTTGCTTCTTCTTTCTTCAAAGGAGATTGACCATTTTTGTATGAACGCTGGACCAAGGCTGCCCAGCATTGAATCATAGTGCATAATGTTCATTAGACTAACAGTAGTCTGTAACCTAAAGCGCTTAAGAATCTATCCAAGGAATATTGAAAAATAATCTATTTTACATTGACGAAAAATCCTAACCAACAGCTTATTTTAAAAATAAAAGACGGTGTATCATTTAAAATATCAACATTTATTTAAGGATAAATATTTTAAAATACCATATCAATCGTCATCATCATCGTCGTCTATAATTATGGAATCTAAAAAGGTCAAAACACAACGGTTCCAAGAGCGAAGTTAGACTGCAATACAAACAAAAGGGCACGTGCGCAAGCACGCAGGTATAGCGAAACCCAGCGTGCGCGAAAGAGATAGGCACATACCAAATCTGAATATGAGCAAGAGAGACTTTCGATTTCTCTAAATTCTGGCAAATCACTCTTTATTTATCATTTTCATATAGAACTTGCTACAAAAAAAAGTTGCTTCGAACGAGACTAGTGAGGTCGGAACCGGACTCGGGAGGTAGAATAGGTAAGATAATAATAATATTATTTAACATAAACGATAAAAAACTATATATCAAATGTAAGATCACCAAAAAAATAAGTTTTAAGGTACTACGTATATATTATAAATCCGTGGTTTTAATTTTTATTTTTTATTTTTCATATATATATCTCTTCATGTGAAGAAGAAAAAAAATATTCACATGCGTGGGCAGCATTTGGTCCAGAATGGTCAATCTCCTTTAAGAGCTAGGCTCTTGTCGGTGGAGCGTCTTCCACATCTCCCGTTTCCCCGCCAGCTGCTTGACCTCTTGATACGACACGACCCCTATCTTTTCCTTTATTTGATCAAAGTAACTTCGTCTTGGTCGTCCCCTCTCTCTTTTCCCTTCAATCTTGCCTTCAATAATGTTGGTGATGAAGGTGTCGTGTCGTAACAGATGCCCAACCATCTTGCCCCGCACCACTGTTGCAGCTGAATAAAATACCGACAAAACTCATTACCCATAGACGAAACCATACAACGTCACTTCCACGCCATACCTTGCGAGTCGCAACATTCACGGGTAAAATAAATATCCGGCGTGAATATCCTGGACTAGAACCGAAAGAAAACTGCAAAGAAAATGGCTAAAAGACATTCAATGAAGACCTCAACTCCTCACTCCATTTGCCAAGCAATGATACCTTTACACATGTTATCAACACGCGGTCACGCTACAGTAAGAAAACAAAAAAAAATGGTTCTCCAAGATTGGAGCAATATTCTGACCCTAGATATAAACATCTTATAAAAAAAAAGTTTATATCTAACACCAGAAAAGATACATACTTACTCCAATCCTAAAGTCTCGTCCTTTTTTCGATTCTCTTTCAAGCCTGAGGATGGTCGCGCACGGATCTTATCTCAAGTGTGACATCACATGCATTACTGCCAGGCAAACTAAATTGAAAATTAAAGTCTTCATTGGTCATACTACCGTACAACCATTTGTTTTGCAATACTTTCCTAGGAAACTTGGTATTTATTAACCAACTCTGATAGTGCCCGCCGATCCTTAGCACATGCTTTCGTTGCTGATTAACCCGAAACACTGCAGCAGTTATGTATAATCTGTCCTTGATGATGCTGCTGCATCAAACTGCTCGATTACTTTGAAAGTATTAAGAAACATTAAATCAAACAGACGTCATACAATTTACATTAGAGAAAATGCACAATTGGAATCTGTGAAAAACTCCATAGAGTCGACTAGTAAAACTATGGAGTCGAAGAAAGTTGACGCTAAAAAACGTTTTGATTTACTAAAAAATGAAATTAAAAGTATTTACATTACAATCAATATCCGAACAGCAAATCTGTGAATATCTAAGGTAACTTATAAGTATCGGTCCTGTTTTCTGGCGCAGATCTACTTCAGATAAACTTTCAGACTGCATTTAGGTAACATAATATAAAAACTCTGGTTTCTCTCCCTATTAGCTAGCTACCAGACCCTGACATCATGAACTGCTTATTGTGAAATCTACAACGTTAAACTCATGATACGTCGTCGCTAAAGTTCAAACTTCCTATATGAACCTTTCATGACCCCACTATGCGTGTGACTACAGGCAAGGAAAGAGAAACTAGTGGCATTTTATTTATAAAGCTCAAAGCAGTCTTAAAACCTTACTAAAACTAATCTACGCCAGAATATAAGACAAGAGCTCAAACTTCCACAAGATACAAGATATTTATTGCTCTAAGAGTACAGGAAGATCTTCTTGTATCTTGTATCCACGAGTTATACTACTAATCAGTGAGCCACTGCAGACTCAGAGCACAACCAAGAACAATGTTTCGCCTACCCTGACATAATGGAATCCTGATTCCAAAGCGCTAGGGACCTATGTCTCATTCATGCAACAGTTACTTAAGGACCCCATATGTCCCATATTATTTTATATTCAACCATTTCTTAATCATTTTCTATAATGTTCACTACCTTAGGTCACAGATTCAGACAACATCATTTAAAACATGAAATTTCACTCAGAAAGTACATAATATAAATTATTGACACAGATTTAGACTTGTAACGGTTCTGAATGTATGTTCTACAGTGTTTTTTAACACTAAAGTTGTTTATTGTACTTTGTTTTCTTAAAGAAAATACTGTAACTAACACCATTTCTCACCGGATTACAAAAATAATCTTAGAAGCATTTTAGTGTATGTGATGCATGTTTTTACAAAAGTACCTGAAAAACTTTATTTTTTCATAGGACTTATTTTTCTGAAAATTGTTTTGAATTAAGAGATAATTGCTCTATGTTATCAATTAAACTCAAGATGATTATAGCGTCTGCTTTTGCGTCTTATTTGCGTCTAAAGTTCAAAAACATGCTATTTCAAACTTTAAAACGCTCTCCTGTAAAATTACGATTTGCGACTTACAGTCTTATGCTTCTGAGGTACAGAAATATGGTTTGTAATAATGATGAACGAAAATTTATCTACTGAGTGTGGTCTTCTACATTAATTTCTAATTGCATAATATTTTAATGTCATCATCAATGCACTTGATTGGTTGTCAATCTACACCGGTACTTTTTTTTTTTTTTTTAAGTTATGATTATCAACTATTTTTTGTACTAATACCAATCAAGTAAATAAACAAGTAGATGTCGCACCACCAAGAAATCGGATCTGGAGCATGAGACGTCACAGTCAAGAATATCTACTACTAAAAAATTAAAACAATAAATGATCAACTCACCTTTGGTAGCCATCAGCGGCAAGAGCGCCAATGCTTGCAGAACCGACCAGATAGTTCCCTCGCACCTCATTCCGACCTCATCAACTATTCACACAATTTCACCGGAACACCAGAACGGGACAGCGACATTTTTACTATGCAGAACGATAGAGACACAACCATTTGCGCTTAGGGTTCTCGAGCGCTTTTTGGGCCGTTCGTTTTTATTTGCTCTTTTGTTTCAGTAATGTTTGCGGTGCCGCTTCTGTGTAATTTGGTTACTCAATTATTTTTAGCGGGATGCGTTTCGCTTTGGGGCTCTAGAAATTTTATTTTTCGAACCAAAAAAAATTAAAATGGAACAAAGTTAATTGAGATTGGTTTTGTTTTATTACTATTTGTAGAAATTCAACGCAGATCTGTATTTTTCCTTTGTTTATTTTAATAAATCAAACATATTTAGTTTAACAACACATTTCGCTCCGTTAACTATACTAAAATTGTTCACCTGTGGGAGCGAGCAGTCTAAAACATAACTTATAGGTTTTTTATGACAGGTATCTATAATGTTAGTACTATATCTATTTTTCCATTAATTTCTTTTATCTCATTTTTAAATTTATTACTAGCATATATTCTACATTTTATCCAAAGTCACTCACAAATATTTACTTTGATCATAGTCAACATCTCAGCTGAAAGATGGCCACTGCTGAAAATTAGTCTCCCCCACAGATCGCCACAAATGCAAATATTTTGGAGAGGCTTAATCGCCAGGCTTGGCTAGCGAGTTGGCGATCATTGTATAGCTATTTGGGGTTTTTAACGGAGAACGCTGCCAGTTCCACATATCCACAAGAAATGATCCGTCAAGATAAGAGGTAAAACGTGTTTTCTTTTTAATTCGAATAAAAACTTTTTACATTATGACAGGTCGCGATAACGTTAAAAGAGTTACAATGCATTTCTTTGTTACTTTACCTATACCGTGATGTAGATTATTATGACTTAAACAGAAAGTAGTGAATGTTTTCTTTTCTTTTATATAGTGAAAGAAATTTCTCTGGCGAGAAAAAAATCCACAAAAATCCCAATAATCCGATCACGTGGGATTTTCGATATAAAAAGTAGCATAAGGTCTTCTCTCAGGCTTTAGACTATCTCTGAACTAAATTTAATTTAAATCAGTTCAGTAGTATCAGCGTGACAGCGAAACATACCTGGTTACTTTCGCATTTATAATATTACTAGTCAACCCGGCGAATTTCGTACCGCATAACCATTACTATGATGTGCATGTACCTATTATACTTATAAACCCTGCTCTTGAATCACTCTCTATAAAAAAAAAACTGCATCAAAATCCGATGCATAGTTTTAAACATACATAAGGACAGACGCGGAAAGCGACTTGTTTTATACTTTGTATTGTAGATTTTTAAATGTAATGTAATGCTTCATAATCTCTCAGATCAACGACCTACTACACTTTATTTAAAAGGACAGTACATATTTTAAGACAATCATGTCAATTATATAACAAAACAAACTTTTCTTTGTCTTGGGTTAGATTTAAAAACAATGTCGACAAACATTTGAAATATTATAAAAACAGTTCAAGTTTTAATTATTAGTTCCAGGATTAAAGTATTAGTAATAAAGAATGTCATATTAATATTTTAATATGAGGGAATGACAGAATTACGATCCTGACAAAAGAGGCCATGGAATGTTGGTACTTTTCGATGGCTTCATTTATTGAAATTCTTCATGAATAATTTAACAATACCGACTCATGAGCCACACACGAATATTGAAAATAAAATACTTTATTTAATTACCAAGCGAAACGCATCCACAATAATCACAGACCGTTTTTTAATCTCACTAAATATATTATATTTTTTTCTATCACTCGATTTATTCGCGCGCGAAACTCAGCCGTAGCAAAACGGTGTACGTGGTGACTACGCGGCGGTTCGTAGCAAACTGACGGTGGCGTAGTCGCGTAGCACCCGCACAGTGCTACGAGCTACGTAAAGGTCGTGTAGGCGTAATGAATAGGTAACGGCAACGGCACAAACGGTTAAACCTTGCGCCTTTACATGAATGCGATGTTTTTTTTGAACTGGTGTTCTATTTTTAAAACAATGGCTCTGAGGAAATCGTTCCGGATGTTGCAGAACTTGTTGCTAGATGACGTTTTAAGGGTGCTTCATTTTTTTTTCTTTCTCTTGGCAGTGAGACGTATAAAAGTATTTAAAAAGAGAAATATTGTTATTTATTGAGGTATTACTTCTTTTTAAAGATTTAAAACGGTTATAAATGCTATTACACTTAATCGAAATCCTATCCTATTAAATCTTTCCTAATTTCTTAAAAATGTAATTATCATTCGCCACTACTACTTTATTAAGTATCCAAAGTAAATTTTAATAACAAAAACTTAATCGTCACTCCTTATGAAAGTCTCAGTTTCTAAAGAAAACATTATCTTGAGTTTAGTTTAATTGCTGCAAATTGAATGATTAATGAATTTGAGATTCCAACAATTAGTGCGTAAGAAACTCATTAAAAGATTTAATAAATAAAAGGAATTTTGCCACTTTTTAAAGTATAATATTGACGGTTTATTAAATGTCCTTCTCTACATATATGTTAATTTTTTTGTTTGTTTGTTTATGATAATGATAATGTTGTCGTTTCGGGTCTAGACGTTTTGTGTATTGCTTTTGTTTGTGTTTGGAGCACCTATTTCTATAAGATGACACAGATTTATGATTCAAATTACATAGTTAATAAATCTGATTGTGATGTGATGATTTTATTAGGCAAAACAATAAAAACTCCTGTTTAACCATGGCACTCGGAAAACTAGACGAAAATAAATCTCACAATGAGTTCAAACAGTTGAATATTTTGATTCAACATTACGTGAATTTCCAACAAAATTTCGGCGCATCTAATGAGCGTGTTCGAGGAATAAATCATTTCAATTCTAGTTGCTAACTCGTGTGTAACGCTTGTGGAACAAAAAGTTTGTTGCAGCGTAAATTGTTTTAGAAATTCTAGTTGAATTGTTTTTTTTTATGTCATCAACATTATTAGCTCTGCCAAGAGACACCCAGAGTGACATTATTAGACATAGGGCTTTCCCCCATAGATCGCCACGAGGGGACAAATATTTTAAGGGTAGATGCCACAATACTGCATGATACAAGTATTACAAAAAACGACGCTGCTGCCCGTCCTTCGGTCATTGGTCGCCTTTTACGGCACCCATGCAAGGAAATAGGGTGGTAGAATGGGCTGGTCCTCATCATCTTAGCAGAAAGTCGTCCACCGCTGGACATAGGTCTCCCCCACATCATCCGTCATTCAGTAACACTCCTGAAACCTTTTCCGAGAGCCGGGCAACTTATTAGCCTCAGCAACCTTCTCTTCTGCAAGCTATATGCACTGCCTATTTTCACTCAAATTTTACAATTCTTTAGGCTTGTCGTAAACTTTTGTTCTTCTACCGATCTCATTATTTCTGTATTGAATTCTGAAATAATAGAATGACAGTTGCAGATAGCTTTCAAATATAATGGAGAATTGATGATATCGTTGCCGATTGGCAGGCTAATGTCATCACTGGCAGATGAAATATTAAGATCGCTTTTACCCTACTGTTATTTCCAGTTTATCGATCTTCAAATATAAAAAATATATTTGTTACTAGATGACGTGGCGAGGTTTGTTTGTATCTTCCTCTTGAATTACTCTATCTATTATAAAAACCGCATCAAAATCCGTTGCATAGTTTAAAAGATCTAAGCATACATAGGGACAGACGCGGGAAGCGACTTTGTTTTATACTATGTATATTGCTAAATTATTTATGTTTATGTGCTATTTTAAAAGTTTAAGGGGTATTCTATAGCCTATGTTTGTCAGGAATAACAATGAATTCTCTAATGGTGAAATTATTTTTCAAATTTGGAAATAATTATTGCACGTTCTCATACATAACGCATTTAAAACTAATCTAGTTTTGTAATGAGCTAAACTATGGCTCGATAAGACATGGTACCTAATTAAAGTTGCTAGTTTTTTTGATAATATAAACCAAACTCTGAGTTTCTAGAACGTATTGATAAATTTATCACGCGCTCACTCGGACTCTCAACTTCTCTCTCTAATCGTGAACTGTCGTAGTAATAAAATGTGCTCTACCAAATACAAGTATTAATTAAATACTTCGGCATTTTCCCAATATATAAAACAAACGATCAATCATACTAAAAACGGAGCGATAAGTAAATATTTTTGCTATCCCTGAATAACAAGCCTAAAGCATAATGCTTGATCTCAAGAAATTCCACGCCGCTCCATCGCAGCCTTTCACAGCATCAATTTCTTGCTAGAAATTGATGATATAAAAATGTCTCCGATATTTTAGCGCGTCCGCCACGACATCTTTTGCCCTAATGCCATTGAAAACCTATAGAATTGACTATGTTTGCTATATAAAAATTATTTAGTAATAGTAAAGTGGCGGTCTAGGAGGGCGTAACAGATTTGTCTATGGTCTCGTGCACCCTAGACTGTATTACGAAATAACAAGGCTATTTCGGAAAACAGAAAAACCGGAAGTGTTACGCCGACCTAGACCGCCACTGTAAGTTTAATAATTATGATTATGTTCTTGAATATATTGTACTTTCGTCAAGTATGCAATTGAAAGTTTAAATGAACAATAATTTATATTGAATTTTTAATTTGGTTTTTACAGGCACAAACTGACTTTTGCGCGCCTAGAATTTATTTTAGTTGTACTAAATTAGCCATCCTTAAAATGATAAAATGTTAAAAAAAATCTTCTTTCACTCAGTCTAGCGTACTCGCAACTTTTATATTTCTGTGGTCGGCAACCAATGATATTAATGAGGCAGAGGTCTCTGTGAAATTGGGTTAACTGTCTCGAAAATTATTTCGTTCTTGAGACTGAGAACGGCTCGGCTCCGGCGACTCGTGGGTGAGGGAGACAGAAATAAACCAAATTATTATTTTTTTTTCTTTATAATTTGGTTCTACAAAATTGACAAAACGGTTTTCATGCCAATAGCGCTGTACACACCAGTGCGCTTGCATATTCATCTCGTTGGACATGAACCCATAAATTGCGAAGTGATAGAAACAGTAATAATTAGTTGTTGCTCAGGAAGACCCATACTGAAATCGGCAACCTGCCTGCCAAGCTTGTCTATTATGGCAAAACTGCCTGAAAAATGTTTGCCCTTGCATGATGGTCTTTATACAATAGTAGACATTTTATGGCTACGATTTTGATGATGAGTACTTTTTAAAGTAACACTAGTTGACCCGTCAGACGTTGTTCTGTCTTAAACTGATTGAAACGACTGACATTTAGGTCAAACACCAGAAATTGCTAAATTTACATTGGAATGTTTTGTACTCAGAATAAGGACAAGCATAGAAGGAGTCCTAAAATAAAAAGTCACATCATTGTGTTACGCTATTTACTCAAGTGCAACCGTTGAATATGTTAAAAAGAGACCAATATACTTTCTCCACTGGGTCGTATGACTCTTCCGAACCTTGCCCGTACCTGGGTTCGACTTTTTATTTTTAATTTTCTAAAAAGCTAGTGATGGCAAAAATAGCTTGTCCTAAATCAAGTTGTCTATACTTTTATACAAGACATGGTTCTTTATTATGGAACTTATCATAACTAATTCAGGAGTAATTGTATGGTATTATAATAACAAGAAAACAAAGACAAAGATAAAAACGCTTTATTGCTATAAAAATGCAAATAAAAATACAAAATAAAACAAACCGTAAAAATTTTTTAACAGAAAAAGAATAAGGGCAATGGGTGGCCTCATCGATTAAAGCGATTTCTTCCAGGAAACCCACTGCACACAATAAGTTATTTTAATGAATAAAACGGGTGTCTTGATAAAAATATAATAATACTTACCTATTTCTAAAGATTTTCCGTTTATAAAAACTCTGGCAAATCAGATATTAGCACAGCTCTAAAATAATTAAAACTAAAAGATGTGTGCCTATAATAATATGTATATATAAAACAAGTAAAACAATTCTATTTTTGGAAATTTCATAATGTATGATATGTGCTTCTTTCTTTACACACTCATTTTCAATAATCTTGCTCTGCACTCTGCACCTCAAATGTTTGTTTTTGCCTGGGTTGATCTTGATCATCACTTTGTCATGGAGTGTTTGTATGTAAAAAATCCCTGCTAAAAAAAAAATGTTTTAATTAAAACTAATAAAAGAGAGTAAGTATTATAAAACCTGGGTGTAAACAATTTATACATACGTAAGTGATATCCTGCAGCAACAATGGCGCTTTTGTTTTTATGACAAAGTGAAATTTTCATGGAATTTTATTTGTTTACAGTTTACAGCATTGATTTACCCAAATTTACGGTTCATATATTCTGTAGCTTTTTTTATCAAAGTATTTTGTGAGGCCTGTAAGAAAGCAAGAAAAATGTTCTTAAATATTATATTCAAGACAATCATAATAATAATAATTTATTCATATTAATTAAAGCCTTTGTCTTTTTTTTTAGAAAACAGGTATCTTAGAGAATATTAACTTAAACGACGACATCCCGCAACTTAAACTTGAAATTTTCATATACAATTATGAGGATCTGCAGAAAAAAAAACATAGATAAACTTAAACCTGTTTTATCCAGAATGGGCAAATTGTATGTCACGATATTTTCTTTAAGGCCTATATCCAGCAGTAGACGTTTTTCAGCTGAGATGATGGTATTTTCTGGTTGCATTTCTTTCTTAGATATGAAATATGAATTGTCCA
This sequence comes from Euspilapteryx auroguttella, assembly GCA_951802225.1. Taxonomy (NCBI): domain Eukaryota; kingdom Metazoa; phylum Arthropoda; class Insecta; order Lepidoptera; family Gracillariidae; genus Euspilapteryx; species Euspilapteryx auroguttella. The sequence continues at coordinate 8,061,773 of OX637657.1, read as the reverse complement.
CTGAATGTCTCTGTCCTATTTCCTTTAACATTAAGTTGATAACGATTAACATTTAATTAAGTTGATATAAAATAAGCAATTGAAAGGGCAATATTTTATGATTACCACCAACCAACTTATTCAAATTGCAGCAGCAAAACTGTTGTTACAGTTTCAGGTTATAATCTTCACCATCTTAAATCTTCTTTGTTGATAAAACAGTATGTTGTGAATGTTTATAATCTTGTCTCTTTATAGCATCCAGTCATTTTGTTTTTAGTATATAATTTACTTGAAAACTGAAAAACATACAACAATTAGCATATTATTATGTCTGATTTTTATTTGTCCTTAAGTTAGAACGGATGATTTAGGTTCGATAACTTTTGTCTAAACATATTTTGGCACAACACTATCATAACCTTTACAGAAGGTGTTTTACCGTAATAATTCAATAAATTTAGGTACGAGTTCGACAAACAGCGTGTAAAATAGATGTTCTTGATAATTTATTAGTCATAATAGTGCCCAGAAGTCTACAATGAAACAAAATGATTTACCGAATGGTAGGTGACCCAAACATCAAGATTTTGATTCCTTGACGCATTTTATTCACATCCCGTCACTACACAAGAGATTGTTATACGTTAAGTTAAACATTCACAATCACAAAACCAATTTATTACACCTTTTTCATAAAAAATAATCATAAAACTTTTGGAGCTGCTACCGATGTTTACAATGTCATATTATACGTCAAAATAAAACAAACCATAAACAAACCACCAAATATGTACCAAATTATTGGTTTTTAATTTTGTACGGTACTAATAAACCAGTGTCATCAATAAACCACTTTGATGCGACAAGAAGAAAACTTGCAAAGAATTCTTATATTTTATCTCTCTCTAACTAATAGTCTTTTTGCCGTTTAGTAAGGAGCGTAACAATATGAAAATAACTTTTTATTTTAGCCCGGCTTCTATGCTAGTCCTTATTCTGAGGTTTTGTATAAGAAAATGAAACAGTTGTTTTTTTCCATCTTCCATCTAATTTTGAAATATTTTCTCACCATTTAAACCTTCCCTGGACTAGTACGAATATTCAAACCACGAAGTAGATAGATAGTAGATAGAAGTGCGATAATTGTCGTTAGGCAAACATTTGTTTGCCTGAGCCAATTGGTGGGCACCCTGAACTACCTCGCCTCTCACAGTATAGGATACTTTACCAAATAAGGTAAGGATTAGATGTAGTGTAATTGACTTTCAATAAGTGATATCTTGTATCCTATATTGAATAAAGATTTATTTGAAGTAGATTATGATGTTAGTAGTAGTAGGTGGCTGTACTTACTACTGTACATTGCAGTATTAAATTCTGAAACTTTTTCATCATATAAATTGAGATACACTTTAGATACTTAGTTATATGGTGCTAGACAGTAATAGCAATATTAAAAAATGTACTTCGGTCTCTGTTAAAAAAGCAATTTGCTTCGCTGACGTGATCTTGTCCGTGGTTGTTCGGTTTTATGACGTTTGAGAGATCTAAGGGTGCTTTTAGACCTAAGGTTTTTTTAAATTAAAGATTAGAGAAGTTTTTATAATTCATTAAGAGACTAAAGAGATTTTCCTAATTGGATTTGAGAAAATAATTAGTACTGAAATAGAAACACAAGCAAACCCAGGAAATACAAGCAAACCCAGGAAACACAAGCAAACATCGACAAATTCGCTCTTTTTTTTATAACGGTGGGAAATGTCTATTACATTTAGTAGGTTGTGTGGCTCGCTACCCGGTGACGTTATTTGTAAGGACCCGGGAACCATTGATACTAGGCGTCCGGTATGCCGGATCCGTAACTTTTTGACGACATATTCGTTCCTGCCGGCAATCAAAGCCTCTCAAGTCTCATCACTATCAACTGAAACATGATAATCAGGACACATGATAAACTCTGTAATTTATTTAAACTACGAGTAAAGCAAGCGCAGACATGTTTTTCAGAAAAGTCTAATCTTGTAAAAACACCTTTTCTCTTAGGGTTTAAGAGGTGGTATGGAAAGTAAATGGGAATCTCGTAAGTGCATCGTGAAATTTTAAGTTGACACAGCTGGTTTCTAAGTTCTTTTGTAATTTTAATTATTCTGTTAAATTTTAAACCTATATTAATTCTTGGAACAGCAATACGAGTACGTAAATGATGATCAGTCCCTTTCCCTTATAGTGCTTTCTTATTTTAGTAGCAATTATTTCTAAAATGACATTTTGCCATAATATTATTTATTTCGAAGGCACTAAAACCGTATTTAAAGTAAAACACTACCTCAACTGTTTGCCAGCAGCGTACTTTGGTGCAAAACATTATCTACAATGTTTTACTTGTTTTTCATGTGATGTGGACTGAGACACGGATGCACGGGTTCGATTCCCGGCGAGGGCGAACATTTTTATGATCAATATCGATGTTTGTTTCCCGGTCTGGGTCTCGTCGCATTTTACATAATGTTTCGAGCACCCTGGGTACAGGTTCTTCCTAGTTAGGGGCTCTGAGTGGGATGTGTTATTATTATTTCTATCTGTAGATTGTTTGTTTTGTTTTTTTTTTTTGTTTTTAAAAGTTATTTTTTTATGTTAGTTTATTTTTATTTTTTTTTATTTCATTTATTTCATTATTTTTTACAAAGTTTACAGCCAGTGTAAGTTTTAATATCCTAGGCTAAAACAAACATACATTAAAATATATTTCACAGGTTAATACAATGAACCTATCGAGAAACTGTTACATAATAATAAATAACTAATTAAAAGATGAGCAATTAAATGTTTAGATTTGTTAACTAGATTATATTAATATTTATACAGCCTTGCAAAGCAATACTTTTATAAAAATATATCTGTAGATTACAACTAAGTCCAGCCAATGGACATTTGTATTCGGCTAAGAAGAAGAAGATTTTTTTTTTGGTATAAAACCTTAAGTAAACAACAATCTCATAACCTTGTTGTTCAGGTACTAAAAACTTTCTTCCAACATTAATTATGAGACTAAGTAAGTAGGTAATAAACTTCCGTATTGTCCCTTAAACCACATACATACTAATTAATCTCAGTTCCTACATCACAAAGCGGCAACATTGTGTAAACTTGTGTCATTAGCGAGGTGGACTCCGGGTACGGTCAGGTGCGAGCCAAGTGGTTTGTGGTGCAAGAACACGATACTGTAAATTTCTGTTTTACGATATACTTGAGAGTATTGCAAAACTAAAGTGGCAATGAGGGGTTTTCGAAGTGACATTAAGAAAAAAAATGTTTCGTAATACGCCCGTAGATGACGTAATATAGCGTAATAGACAAAGGTAATTCAAATTATTAATTAATAATTCAAATCAAAACAGTTCAAATTACCTTAAAAATTTAAAACAAAACAAAAACTATTTAACGAGTTCCAATTTTAATTTAAGCTTTTAATGATTCATTTGAACTTCACTTGTAGATTTAAATTTTTGCTAGCTCCATCTGATAGCGGCGTGATAAAACTTGTTTTATTCTTTCTGAGATGTCAAATTGAAAACCAATGAGAGGTTTTCAATTTGACATCGCATAATGTTTACGCAGACCGCACAGGGAGATGCAGAGTAGGCAATCTCCGCACAAGGTGGTGATGGCAAAATACCTGCTGAAGTTTGAGGGAGTGCACTCGATGAGGGTAATCCAAGACTTTTTTCTAGTATTTTATTATATAAAGAAATATATAATATTATTATCCAGGCCAGGTCACCCTCGCATTTACCTGGAGGAGTTCGGTGGAGAAGGAGATCGCAACAACTGGTCTCAAATGGCGGGACCTGGAGGAGGCAGCACAGGACCGTATAAATGGAGAAAATTACTTCGAGCCTTTTGCCCCTGATGAGGGGCTATAGGAAGAAATCATCATCATCATTATAAATTGGATCCTTCGTTTAGTATTAAAAATGTACTTGTATTATTTCTAAAGCAACACGCAGTGTTAAGACATCTCCACTATTTTTAAATATAAAGAATAGATTAAAATTATAATACAAAGCCAGACGTCCTCGAAATTATTACTCACAGACACGTGCTTAGCTATAATAATTTCTCACGCACGTTTTGCAAAAAGTTTGTCACTTCAGCCGTTCCCAAGCGCACGGAACTGCCAAACTTCGGCCCATTACCCACAAACAAGTTCCAGAGGCCTCTCGCTAGCATACATATCGTGATCTTCGTTTGTCACGCGTTGTCTCACCACCTGGGTATTAGACCGATATCCCAGCCAGCAAAGTTATATCTGTAGAGATATTATAACAGTGAATAAAACTCCTTTATTACTAATTTTAATAACTGAGGCTGTTTGTGTGGTTCTTTCTCTCAAGTAAATCTCACTTTCTGGGCGTTGATCTATTTATGAATTTAGTGGTAGTGCCTGGTTTATGATCCTTAAGTACTATAGCAAGCTCTTGAAAGGAACTCTACGAGTGATATTTGTCCTTTCGCAAGTCTCTCAAAGAATCTAACACCAGCCAGTAATATCCAAGATATTTTGAAACTCATTAAGTACAATTATTTATAAAGCATCACCATCCTGTATCGGAATAAACGAAGTAAGATATTGCTAAAGATATAAAAGTTCAAACTTAAAACCTGCAATTTAGCTTAAACATTTTAAAATATGTACATATTACTAAAAACATACTTATAAACAAAGAAAATCTCATGTTCTATTTTTCAATTACCTAAAGGCAAACAAACAACCGGAACAATGCGATTACCGGAAAATGTAAAACACTTCAAAAAGACCCAAAACCATTACAAACTCCGGTTTTCCCGGGGATTTATGCCTATTTACATTATCTCTCTTACGTTAATACTGTATTGAAATAACGCATAATGTAGCGCTAGGGATTCCTGTATCGATATTTTTGTTTAAAGAAAAACATTTTAAATAAATCTCTAAATTTCTGTTGCTATAATTATGCGGTCACACGACGATCTATTAGTTAAAGGAACAAACTGTATCTAGCACGTGAACCTTCCCACCCTAAATACCTTTATACATACATTACTTCTTATAGACTATAGTTCAAAAAACATTAGGCTGTGAGGTCGAGCACTCATCTGGCTAAGGGCGGCGTAGATACTAATTTAAGTTTCTATAAAAACGATTAAACGTCAGTTTTTAATCCTCTAGTAAAAAAGTTAGAGTCTACCACTCAGAATCATCGGGGCGTTTAGCCAGATGTGAGTTAGCAGAGTATGCTAGCTACAAGCGCAGATAGATCTGACGTTTGGTAAACTGAAATAGATTGTCGTAAGGCAAGGCAAACATGTGTTTGCCTGAGCCAATTGGTGGGCACCCTGAACTACCTCGCCTCTGACAGTATAGGATACTTTACCAAATAAGGTATCAAAAGCAATTAGATTAGATGTAGTCTAATTGACTTTCAGTAAGTGATATCTTGATACTTCAGTAAGTGATTGAAAAAAGTTTTTGTTTTGTTTATTAAGATATATTTTTTTTATTTTGATAGAAATTGCAGTACAAATTATGTGATTTTGCTAAGACAGGATTCGGTTAATAAAGTGTAACCCAGCAAAATATCGAGAGTTCCAATTCCCTATCAAACTTGAAAGCACTACGCATCGCTACTGGATTCCACGGGTTAATAAACCAAGACCAACACCGCAGACCCCTTCCTCTTATCACGTTTATACAAGAATAGGTAAACTGAATTGATCAGGAGAGATCAGGTGATATTGGTCGAATGGTAAACGCTAGATGCCCTGAAGCTACTTATACGCCTTTGAATATTTATGATGTATTAGCCAAACGTCGCTTTCAGGTCGGCACGTCAAAGACGTCGAAAGGCTCTTAGGTTTAATTAATTTTTGTTAATTGAACGACCTAAATATGAATAGTTAAATACTGATTGGCCTGGTTGGTATAAAATTAATTATGAATTAAACAGTCTTATTCGAATGTAGTTTTCTATTTTCAGATTTTATGACGCAATGGAACTTAATAAGATAGAAAGAAAATCATATTTTAAAATGGCCCCAAATACCATGAAGTTAGTAGTAGTATGTAGTTATCCTCTTTCCTTTAGCCTTCACGCTATTTTCACTTTATGAAGAGACACGAACACAAGTTAAGTAATTTTAATAAATATTGTTTTTGGTATACTTAACTGTTTTAATAAACATTTTGCACCGGAAATTTCATTATAAATAATTGAAATCACAGCAAACATCACAAAAAAAAAAAAATTGCGAAAGAAGTACATAATACAATAATAGGTAATAATTTTATAGTCAATCGATAAAAAGAAAATTTCTTGAAATAATTAAATAAGAAGCCATCACGGACATTTATTTTATTCGTTTCGCAAGATAAAAAACAAAACTTAATGATTTCGTAAGTTTGTATAGTATAGTCAGATTATCTTACATTTGAAACATGATAAGACCTGTAGTCTAAGGAAAAACGCACATTTGTCTAGGTGTGGCAAAGATACCGAATAATAATAATTTTGAATACTTGAAAATTTATTAAGAACACTTTGCTATAGAAATTTTATCCACTCGGTATTTTCGCCGCGCCTCGCCACATGTTCGCTGGGCCTAACAGCTAGTTGCAAAGTTTACTTAGAATGAATATAAATTATTCACAATATTTTTATTATTTTGATTAACTTTCGTATCTTATTGAGGTAAATAAATTATCTAAACTTGGTTTCTTTTAATACGCTAGACATTCTTTACACAATATCAACAGAATTTGATGAAAAAGTTAAAGCAATTCCTCCAAAATATATTTCAAAGAAATAATTAGTAATTCTGACAGTATTAACATGAAGTTCACTTATTTACACACTTATTTTTCGTCCAATCAAATCACGCAGCTTCTGCAACCACCAACATATCATTTAAAAAATCACTTTTACTATTTGCCGCTGATTCACGTACAAATAGAGTATTATTTTCAGCATCAGTTGTTGTAGTTTCCAAGGCAATCGTTGTTGTTTCCAAGTCAGCGGTTGTGGTTTCGACAGCAACTGTTGTTGTTTCCAATTCAGCTGTCGTTTCATTTGTTGTAGTCGTTTCCACATCAGGCAATGTCGTGGTTTCAGCTGCTACAAGTTTCTGGTTGCACTCGTACAATTGGTCGTTTAGTCTTCCTTTCTGTCCGGAAAGAGCCAGTGTAGACACAAATAGGCAGAAAGACAGTAAACTTAGGAACACTATCATTTTGTTGTTCATCATCCATGTGAGGCAGCTTTGAAAAAAGTATCTCCAATTCATTTTGATTATTGTGCTCTTCAATAGAGTGTGTTAGCAACTGAAGTAGAATGTCGACATATTGGTCAATTGTCTCGTTATCAGCAAGTTTGCTTATCAGAGTTTTTATCAATATCGCTGTTCAGTTTGTTATTGTTCGATCGTGGATTAAAAGAAGAATTTAGATACTTTGTATCTAGAAATCAATATCGGCAGCGTTGGATGCATTTTCATTTAGATAAAAAAAAAAAAAAAAAAAAATGCCTTTTCATCATTGCAGATACAATTGTGGTGGTTATAAGGTATCCAGAAGGACTATGTTTTTCTTATCAATTTAGATAATAATCGAACTAAACTGATTATAGAAAATACTGATAAAATATTGATTTATGATTACTACAATGACGCTTCTAGAACACTCATTCTATTATATTTATCTTCAAAGGCAAGGCACTTATTATGTAGTGTGTATTGAGCTACTTTTTATAAATTTTTGCAAGGCTTAGGGCAAAGTCCATCATCAGTCGAATTATTGATTGATACAATGTGTATCTCAAAGCTTAAAAATTATGTTGTTCAGTGGCGGTCTCATTCAGTGTAACACTTCTGTCTATGGTCACGTGCGCACTAGACTGTTATACCAGAGAACAAGGGTCTTTTTTGCAATACAGAAAAACTGGAAGTGTTACGTTGAACGAGTTCGTAACTATACTTCCTTGAAAAAAATAATTATTGACGTGACAAATCAAACGAATAGCTCCAGGGAAATCAGAGCAGCAAACATCACCCTGTTTTATTATAATTACGAAGGAAAAGTCTAGTGTCAGATTCTTCCTATATTGAGAACCACTCATTTTTATTTTATTAAATACCTTTTTTTAACATATTTTTATTTTCGGCTCATTTCAGGTTTACTGTTTACGTCAAAAGGTAATCAATATATATAAAACTCTTCCGTTACTGACTGACTGACTGACAGACAACGCAGAGCCGAAACTACTTGGCGTAAAAAGCTGAAAGTTGTCAGGTGGGTTCCTTGGGGAGTATAGGTGAGCACTAAGAAGGGATTTCCCGAAATTCCCACGGGAACGGGAAAAAACGGGATTTTTGTGTTTAAGAGAAATCTGCGCGGGTGATACCGCGGGGCAGCCTCTACTTATTAATAAAAAGATAATATATCCCAAAATATGACCATGTCGGCGTAGACACGCTGTGCTACTTCGTGCGGCAACCGAATCCCAATAATGATAATGAAATGGAAAATATGGTACTTTTGTATTTTTCTTTTCAAAATACAGTTTCGTGGCTATGGTTACAAGCTAATATGTACAAAAGTGAGAGGTTTCAAATCCGTGAAATTGGCGACTTCAATACGAGCCGCGTCTGGCGAGTTGCCTGTCAAATTAAGATAGGATCATGTGGCATTCAGACTCGTGCCTCGTCACAATCTACAGACGGAAAAATAGTAAAAAACAATATTTTTACCAGAAGACGCAGTGCAGGCAGACCCCCTCAAGGTCGTCAGACGACCGTGAAAGCTGCTGGATTAAACTGGATGAGGCTCGCTCAGGCAAACAAATGTTTGCCTTGACTTACGACAATGGTCGTATGGAGACGCCCCCAAAAGAGCCCTCCACTGTCAAATGATTCTACTCCCTTTCGCAATTAATTTACAGCGTAGAGAAGAAAGGGGTGTTCCATTAGTAGCCTTCCCATACCCATGGGGTGGGGATATTCTATGCCGCCTCCACACGCGCCGATATTACCATATCCTAGAATGTTCTAAGCAAGAGTATGAATGCGACACCAGATAATCTGCTGAACGCCAGCCATGCCGTCCTGAATCAACAGATCGGAGACGCCGAGTTTCATTCCCCTTTTTTGTCGTTCTCAACTCAAGTTGTAAAGGAGAAAGATGTCGCAAGTTGAATTTAATGATTTGTTAAGGTTACATGCGCAAAATTGATAGTCACACTAACCGGAAATAAAAATTAGATATCACCCGTTTATGACCAACTTAAGATAAAATATTTTATTTATAACTAGCTGTCCCGGCAAACTTCATATCACGCCTTGCAATTTTATATGGAAATTAAAACTGTTGACTTTACTAACTTCCCCTCCATTTTCCATATTTTATCACCTTTTAAACCTTCCTTGCTGGACTATTACGAACATTTCAAAACCAAAATCAGCTAAATCGGCCGGCCGTTTTCGAATTTTAGCAAGACTAACGAGTTACGAATCATTTTAAATTATACGAGCTTTCCCGGCTTACTTCGTTACGCCATAGAATATAAGATACAAAACAAACAACAACAACAAACCACCTGTCATAATATGTAAACAACGGAAAAATTATTGCACCTTGGGTTATATTATTTGAGTTTAGGTAAGTCTCCCTAATTTTTTTGAAAATCTAATATAGCCTATGACACTCGGGGTTAATGTAGCTTCCTACCAGTAAAATAATTTTTCAAATCGTTTCAGTATTTCCGAAACCTATTCGTTACAAACAAACAAATCTTTCCTCTTTATAATATTGGTATAGATTATAGTAGATAGTAGAAGTAGATTAGCTTTGTTCTTAAAATATTAATGTTACCCTCATTAACTTTATCCTTTCAAATAAGTTGAGTAAATAATCAGTTGACACGAGAGATCAAGTGAAATTGAATGACGGATTACGGTAAACATTTTGATCATTAATCAAAACATTAAGGGACTTGTAGCCGCTAAAATTTAATAATAATAATTTGATACTCTGAACTAGGACAAAATAAGTCAAATGAACAAGTTTTTTGCATACAGCACTTAATTTTTGGCATTAGTTTTTGTTAGTTTAGATTTACATAGATAAAAGTAATCGTAGAGGATTTTAAAAGAGGTCACCTTTGAAAATTCTAAGATTAAAAAAGTTATAGGACAGATGATGATGACGTGTATTTCCTTTGGGCAAACACTAGAGAAAAAACGGCAACGTATATTTGTTAAAAATGAAAAAAGAACACGATCAAAAATATAGGACAAATTCTAGCTCTAAAACCCATAATTTTCCTCCAGATTTGTCCAATTTGCGACCCTAGCAAATTAATGTGATTCTCAATAACGGTATTAGGGTATTTAGGTACGTTACGCTGATTGGCTTATCCGTAATTTTCCGGGATATGGGTGACGCATAGGTTTCATCAGTTTGATTGGATTTGTTTAAAACAAGATTGAGTTTTGAAAATTTTAACATTATTTAAATGCAAACTGAAAACTACGGCCTATAAAAAAAACTTGAGTAAGGGTGCATTTACGAACAAATCTGGTAGCAAACGCTTGTTGGCGCTTGTTCAAAAATTTAAGAAAATACCTGCGCCTACATTCGCGCTGGAACAAGCGTCTATGTCCGCGCAAGTATTTTCTGTACATTTTTTGAACCAGCGCCAGCAAGCGCTCGTTACCAGCTTTGTACGTGGATGCACCCTTAGGCTTGGTTACACTAACTTCACACAGTTATTATTATTTAAATTATTTTGATAAGAACATCATGACTTACCCCTCATGCAAGTCAAAGCCTGTGTTACTATTTAAGCCACCTATTACAATTATTAAGTAAGTCATTAGTTTTTAATGAAAACGCAATTTCTATTCTATAGGGAACTAGGTATAAACCTTATGTAAATGTTAGATTTCGTTTATTTTATTCTTATAAATGGCGAGGGGGATAGTATTTAAAAACTGAACTCAGTGTTCCAATTATAACCTCTAAAATTAATTGAATAGAGGCGTTTTTATTAAGATTTGGATTTAAACAACACGTAGGTTGTACTTATCCCTTAAAATAGCAATATTTGAGAAAGTGACGACTTAGGATAGGTTTACAAGAAAATAAAATTGTCTATCTCACAAGGACGTCAGCAAATAAAAGGGACGCTTGCTAATATATTTTTTTGTATAAAAGTTCAAAACGCAGGGTTGCCAAAGGAACACGGCACAAAGGAGAAAAGTTTCCAGGGGTGGCAAAAGAAACAAATTTATTTTTTAAACGAAACTTAGTAATTTATCTTGGTCGTTTAAGCTCCGACAGAGCTTTTTTTTATTTCGCTCGCATCCCTTTTAATTAGTTTTTCTTTTGCACTTTTCGTTTCGAGGATTGGAAAGTGTACTTATAAATAAAAATGTTTTGTGAAATGTTTTATTAAATTTTCCTTTAGTATTTTATTTCACTCTTGGTGGGTAAGTTCTTCTTTGAAGATTCTAAACATCCATTGGATTGTTTTATAAAATAGCTAATTTAAAGAATAGCATTTTAGTTTCTCACACAAATCCTGTGATTTTACAATTAGAAAGATGACAAAAGAAAATATGAATCGAATTATATCTTTATTATTAGTGTGTTTTTAACATGGCAAGGAACAAAAAGAACAGGACCGAGCTACATGTTAATTCATACATATTTTAAGTCAGAAGGAGACGACAACATCAAAAATATTTTCAAAGTATTTCTACCGACATTCTAATCAATATAACCGACTCGTTTCCCTGAAACTTACAAAAGCTTCAGCCGCTAATGAGGGGCCACTGTGGCTCCGTACAAAGCTCAACTGCAGCTTTCAGTTTTGCAGCTTTTTGCCAAACAAACTATTTTGTATCATTAAATAAAGATTCAGGGTGCTTTTTTCTCCTGCTGAAATTTGAAAGAAGTTATACAACAATACAACTTTGAGGTTGTTAGGTTTAAGATAGATTTAATTTTAACAATATAAATAAAAACTAAGCTTTTTATTATCTTTACATTAGTCTACACCACAGCCAGTTGTCCCGAATAAAAAAATTAAATATTGTATGTTTATAAAGTTATAATATAATGTAGGTAGGTATATTTTTTAGAATGTAAGCTTTTTTAATCAGATACATTGTCAAGAACTTGAAAGTTTTACGAGCGTTGGGAAATAAAAGATAATGAAAGGAGAGCTTGTAATTTTATGTTCTACGTGTTAAAATCTTTTTTTTTTTTGTTTTAGAAAACATCAAATGAAGCTTTTAAGAGGTATTATTTTTGAAATTTTACGGAACGAACGAGAGGTTTCATTTCTCGTTTCCGTGGCGAGTACTTGAAACCGTAAACATGTCCATAAATGAGTAAGAATGAGTCCTATATTAAACCACTCAAAAGTGAGACATTGAATGAATTTGAGGCGTCCTTGCTTGATCTTCTCTTCCAAGAAACCGCAATAAGAAAGTCTACGATCAATGCGATGGATAACTTAGGGGACTCAGACATGTTCGCTTGCTATGGGCCTATCAGAAAGCTTAAAGTCATGAAAGGGGCAATGGAAAGGGCTATTCTTTAGTGATCTTATGGCCTTCGTGATAAACTCATAAATTATGAGATCCGCAGAAGACTAAAGTCAGCAAAATAGCCCAAAGAACTGCAAAACTTAAGTTGCAATGGACAGGGAACGTATGGTTCCCTCTAGTATGCTTTTATAGTATGCATTAGAGCTCAATGGCTAAACTTAGCCAAATTCAACAATGTAGCTACTAAGTATAATTATGAAAGTGACTAAAGAAGAACTTTGAAAAGGGGCAGACACGTTAAGACGAGCAAACGGCGCGGAGTGAGCGATTTAATGTGGACGCGGCTGAACTGTGTCCCCGCGGAACTTGCAGCGGTAGGGGGACCATCAGATTTTTTCTTCAAAATTGTTTTAAACTGCTCTGCCCTCGTGTGTAAGGGTACCTAGGCAAAAAAACCTACTTTTGAAAAAAAAAACCGGTCACGTATATCAAATTAATGTATAAAGTAGGTAAGTAGGTTCGTTCCGTGCTCAGTGCGGCACCCATCGCTCAGTGGAAATGTATTGCAAAAATCCGGGCGGAGTCCGGCCTGATACCTAAAAATCCGGTCAAGACTGGCTTTATCCGGTCAGATGGTATGATGTGGATGTCTCTGGGCAGAGATGATGATGATACTTAACCAGTTGAGGAAGATCTTATCATCAAAAAAGTTATTGATTCACCGCTTTGGGTTTGACGCTATAACAAATAGTATTTTCTTTGCCTTGCAACAAAAAAACGTTCGCAAGAAACGCCTTTAGAGGTACGAGATAAAACGCCGCCTTATCAGTTTATCAGTGACACATGTTTCACTCTTTTGCCTTATCTTCAGATTATAGATTACTTAGTATATATTTGAATCATATTATTATTAAATATTAAAATCGTTCGAATTAAGTAGCTTTAAACTAAACAATAATAAAGGTGAATGCAATTTAATTTCTACTGATAAAAGTAAAAAATCTAATAAACAGAAACGGCATTCAGTTTTTTTTTTTTCAATTATCCTTCACAACGATTAATCAGTTTTGAATAAAATTGTATTATAGAAAAAGCTTTTTTTTAAAGCATAACCTCTTTCTATCCAGTAGTGCAACACGCACTTTTGGGTAAAAACGAGAAGCGTTTTAAACCACACATCTAAAATCCATAGTCTCCAATAAATCAACAAGAACCCGTGGTCACCTCCGGGCAAAAAGTCGTCCTAACGACGGCGATTCCTTACGTCTCGCCTGCAATGGCTGCCCATCACTCAGGCGTTATACTCGGAGCTGGTTCAGTAAAGAGGTCACTGCTTTGGACCTTGGGGAATTATTAGACTGGCGCCCTTGTTCCTTAACGCTCTATCCCGTATGCTGAAAGACTATAGGCTTTCAGAATTTCATTACCGCTTTTATATATATTTTTCCAAAGGATTGTAAAATTGGTTATGTTTCAATGCAGAAAAGACATTTATTATTAGTTATATTTGTACATTGTTATTCATTAAAAAAAAAACACGAACTTCATTCGTACAAAACTCATAAGGAGAAATATTCTTATTTTAAGGATTATTATGTAAAGTTCTTGAAGAAATATGGTTTAGTTATAAAAACAATTATGTTTAATAAACTCATCATTAATCTGTCATCATCACTCAAACTCACAGCAGAATAGCAAGTAAGTGCTTATTACAAAATCTGATCTTGTGGGTCACACACAACCCTCAGCTATGAGGAATCGACATAAAAGAAGAAGAAACTAAATAAGCAACTCCATAAATTCATATTGCACCATTCAGATTGTAATAATAAAACTCTTAATAAAAAGCAATGTTTTGTTCATAGTCATACTTTTTGTTTTTATATCACAATAAAAAAAAAAGATAAAACCAAATAAATTCTCGAGAAATTCTAGTTTAAAATTTAAACACGCGAAACAGTCGAGATCTTAATAAGCAACAATTTTTCACACTAAATGCAGGCAAGCGTCATTTAATAAAGCAGCTACAAACAGGGTTGCCAACTTAATAAGCCGCGTGTGATTTACGTTTTCATAACATTGCGGTTGCCAATGTTGTGTAATGAGATAATGGAGGTGGCAACTCGCAACCTTATTTTTATAAGCCAGTCCACCATTGCTTATAAGCAAGGAATATCCTATAGGATACGAAACTCAGGGAGCCTAGTAATTCATTTGATTTTGGTTCAATTAAATACAACCAAAATTAATTCAGTACATAATAAAAAAATAAAGTCGTTTTCGCTTTCTCTGTGTATGTATGCTAATATCTTTAGAAATACGCAACGAATTTTGATGCGATTTTAGATAGAGTAATTCAAGAGAAAATTTTGTATGAATAATACATGCACGATATAGTATGTATTGTGTTTGGCGGCACGAAGTTCGCCGGGTCAAATAGTTTTCAAATAAAAATTCCATCGTGATTTTATTGTCATGTGGCAACGATATAAAATACCACTACCATATCTCCATTGGTGTCGTGAAAAGACGACTGAAGAAACACCCGAAGGACGGGCAGAGCAGCGCCCGTCGTTGAAAAACTTTTAGATCTATACTGCGATCGCCAACACGGCAGCCAAGCGTGGCGATTAAAGCAAAAGTCCTTCTAAAATATTTTCCCTGTGGCGATCGAAATAAATTAAACAAAACAGCTCTATTTAAACAATTCTTCTCACATCCCGTCACATTCTTGGCCGCAGCGGAATGCAGCGCCTCCACAGATTATTGCGAGTCGGGTCGCGATATCACGTCCCCGTATTACGTTTCTCTATCTGACATTTTTATTGTTGCTTTCCTTGGCCTAGACTAGACTAGACAAGCAAGACCAAGACTGGTTCGCGTTTTGTTTTCAAAATACTTACCACTGGCTGGTAAAGTATCACGTCTTTAAAAAAAATAAAGCAAAGATCTTGTTTTAAAAGAAGAAGAAAATTGAGTTGTGGCGCGAAGAGTTAACGGCCTGTACTTTGAAGCTTCTTACCTAATTAGGTATGAGGGTCCCCCACCCTCGCAGCTGTGACATGCGCGCGTCGAAATGCGAAATGTCGCGGCAGTTTTAAATTTTATTACTTTTCATACAAGCCGAAGTTAAATCGAGATGTTTATACCTACCGCACAATTTTTCTTTCCGATTTTCGTTTCAGCGCACAAGAATTTGCGTTTAGGTAAGGTATTTGTAATAACGAGTTTTTTTTAAACCATCTGAGAAATATAAAACAGATTTCTTAATTCTGAAAAATATAGATGTAGGATTTAGTTTAGACAAGTTATTAAAAAGTAACAAGATGTAATGAATTTCACTCTGTAGAAATAAATATCAAAGTAAACCCTTTTTGTAGTGTTTTCTCAATATAAATAAAACACCACTGGTTGTTTTAATTTAAAACAAATAACGATATAGTTTGAGTTGATAACTTTTTTTATTTGGAACTAAAATCACACCCTAAGGCCTCCTTTACGAAGACGCGGCGTGTTGTGCGGGATGTCGTGTGGGTTCCGACGCAGGCGCCACCACGGTCGCCGCCGCGGGAGCCGACGCGTTTCCTTATACGATATCGAACATAGGCCTATGCGCGTCTCCGTAAACGGTCTCATACTATTGCTATACATTTGATTTGGGCGCAGCACGCCCCGCACGACGCCTCGCGCAACGCCCTGCGTGCGCTAGGCAGTACATCTCAGCCGCTGTACACATTAACATGCATTCATTTTCTTGTAAATAGTGTACCTAACCATGTGTAAATATATCATCCCTTCTTCAACCTCTGGAGTTATTTCTACTGCAGGCGGGCGGACATAGGAGTTCTCTAAATTGGCGACCTACGACGATTGGATTACAAAAACCGCAAAATTTTCAACACTCGCCCCACCAGTTCCATTGTAAGTGGCGACTACCTGCCTTCTTCTGGAGGACTCTGGGGGACTTCTGGAGAAGCGCCTCGCCGACTAATATAATAATAATCATCATCATCATCTCGGCTGCCCAAATTCAAAACCTAGTAACTGGTGTTTTTGCAAAAAAACCATTTTTGTCATTTTTCGACTTACTAGGCGGTATAGATTTGATATGAACCTTAAAACACCCAGTTTCTTACGTAATTTTAAAAATAAAATTTAATTTAAGTCTACCCAATTTGGAAAAGTTATTGAAATTTCCATGAAGTACATATTCTTAACATAGCGCATGTCGGATTACAAATAAAAAAACCTAGCAACTCAACCGACTTACTAGGTTATGAATTTGAAAGCTGACTTACTATGTTTTGAATTTGGCGCCGATTATAAAATCAATCAAATTTTGATGGAATTTAGTAAGTTACAAAAACAGTATACAAATTTGGCTGAATTAACCACGAGTCGTAACCAAATAGTAAACAAAACTTAATTCTGCCACAAATAAATCATTTGTATAACTTTTAAATGAATGCACTTCAAAAAATAACATTTTTCATTCGAAACGTACAACTAAAAATATAAATTGCTTTAAAAAGTAGAGAATTAACTCAGAGATTGTATTTCAAAACATAGTATTTCACACTTAGTTAATTAACTAAGTGTGAAATACTATGTTTTGAAATTGTTTTCATTGTCATATTTGGGTAAATTAAAAAAAAAAAAAATAGTGGGATCGATTTAAGTGTGACTATAGTCAACAATATAGTCAAACTTTTGGTCAAACACCGAAATCGCTATTGCGTCTGGTTTCTTCGGGGCAACGAATTAAAGTGGTCGACCCGTTTTTTGGCTCTCCTGAATATTTTTGTTAAAACGAGTTACTAGGTTTTGATTTTAAGCAGCCGATCTCACACGATAGCGTCCACTGCTCGACATAGGCCGCAACCTTTACCAGGTCGTCTGACCACCTTCAGGGGTGTGAGACCAGCGTTTGGAGGGTGATTTGAGGTGAAGGTGAACCTTGAAGTGAGGGGGGGGGGAATTCCTTAAAATTAAACTGAAAAGCAAAAAATAAAATCTTTTCATCAAAAAATTAAACAGCCGAAAAAACCGAAAAGCGTTAAATAAAAAGGAAACATTTTCTATTAAGACATAAATTACTGCCTTCTTAAAGTAATTTGAGTAAGTATACCACGTAATATTGTGCTAATGTAATATTAATATTGTGTTATCGGCGCCACAGAACTAACAAAGATATGATATAACTATATAATAAGTAACCTATGATTTAAGTTTTATTTGTGGGAATAAAAAAGGTAAGTTTGTAATGCGACGGTTTTATAAATGTAATATCGGTATCAAAATTGGTTTCTTTCAGCTCCATACAGATCCTAATCAGATGTTATGGTTCATTGTTTTGACATCTGTTGTCAAATTTTGTTTACATTTGAATAAAAATAAAACGAAATACGAGAGCGCGAAAACAAAAATTTGACACAGAACCGGCCTCGGCCGTGGCCACAAGGGTACTGACGGGGTAGGGAGCGGCGCGGCATGGCATCGGACCGCGCGAAAACGATGTTTTTTTTTAGTTTTTGCTGGTTTTTTGTCTTTTCGTTAAACTTAAAAATTCTTACTATAGTAGTATGTCTAAAATTTAAGGTCAGCAATTTTCATTCCAAAAATCAAATAAAAACAATCAGCGGTTTAAAAATAAAATGGAAAAAACGGAACAAAAAGGGGTAACTTTGAGATTTTTTTCTATCAACTAAAATTAATTAGATCCTGTTTCCCTTTAGTATGATGACTAGATTAGATCCTTAACTAACACATATATTTTTTTCAGAATGAAGACATCAATTTTGTATGTCTCAGATTGTTTAAAAAAATCTCAAAAACACAAATTTTTGAACCACCAAGCCTTAAGGAAATAACATAATTTTTTACATTATTTTCTTAATTAGTTTTGCGTGAACATAAAATAAAATAAATCACTTTTAAATCTATATTTATGAATGTTTCGGCAAAACCCCAACCCAATGCATTTTAATGAGTTATGTAAGGAAAATATATTATAAAAAAGTACTTCTTAACTGTATTGGATTAATAATTTGCCTGCGCATAATGAACAAATACTACATCAAAAACAAAAAAAGTAAGTAGCTACGTGGCTTGCTATTTAGTAAATTTGCTTAACATTTCTTTCTTACGCATAATAGTCCTTTTTAATAAAAGGATACAGAACTAAAGCGTGGACAAGGAGATGGCGGGTTGACATCGATTCTTACCTATCTTAGTGGATTTAGGTGACAGAGGAATGATACACGTGGATACAGGGGAAGGGCCTTTGTTTCTGCAGTAGGACACAATTAAGACTATCAATATAAATTAAATGATACAATAATTATGATTACCACTTGATTGTAATATTAGAAGCATGCAAATAAAGGCATTATTATTATTTTAGCAAGAAAACATTGTATTGTAGGTACAGAAAAAGTGCGTACATTTTCTTTAGGAAAGACTCTCGGGAAATCAGCTGGCGTGGTTCTCGTCAAGCCGTTTTCGGTTCGCGTAACATTAGACTATAATTTGTTGGCAAATTAGCTCCAGTTACTTGCCTAGTTTATAAACTTTATTTCTGTAGGCGGACATTGTAATAATTAGAATAGGATTTACTTCTAATATATTATTTTATTTGAGAATTTCTTTTATACGTGTTCTCATCCGAGAGACGAACATTGTTTGACATTATGTTTATCCTCAGATCGCCACGTGAGGGTTTGCCATAATCGCCACGCTTGGCAGGCGGGTTGGCGATCGTAGAGTGGCTCTTCAAGCTTTTCAACGATGGACGCTGCTGCCGTGGTGGTATGGTATTCTATGCCTCCAGCATACGTTTTGTTTATTTAAATCGTTTATTAATATTTTTTTACAGGCATAAATACACATTAAATCGGCCAAACTGCAAGACAGTTTGACGGCCAGTACACTCTCTATTCAATATGAAATATTATGTATGTACAGCTCATAATATACCTATTACACAATTTATAATCTACGATGCTGAATTGTACGACGTTGATCATAGGTATCATATTTTTTTACTTAATAAAAATAGGTGAATAACTGTATAAAGAATTTCTTCATGCATGTACGTGTACTACCACGACACCACATGAGTTTAGTGAATGACTTATAAAATTATAACCTACGACCGCAACTTCCGTACCGGAAGTAGACAGCGGCCATCTTCCCGGAAGCGTGCTAAAAGTGTGTATACTTGAATTTTTCGTAGGATTTATTATTGTATATTTTAAGTCAGTACTTAGTGCATTTATATTTTCAGTATTTAATGTAATATCAAGTGAAGGTCGGCTAGTAATTTTCATTTAAACTTTTAAATTTTTGACTTTGCAAATACTGTAAATTGCAAAAGAGACTCAAATAAATACAAACAGTATTTTTCAGTTAAGTTAAATAACCTAGAAATAAAATGAAACGAGCAATAACCTTAAAAATTTCATAGAAGATGCGGTAATTATAACAAACAGAGCAATCTGATGCGTTATTTCAACGCAATATTATTGAAAAACTACCTAAATTCTCACCTCTATTACTGAGACATAAAATCAAACATATTTCATATTGCAATACGGAAGTCCTCGCTTTCGCTCTGAAGCGATGACATCTCTTGAAGTTTTGACGTGTGCTCTCCGCCTTATTCGAGTGTAAATGATGTACTAGCCTGCCTGACCGGGCGTTATCGAGGATGAGGCTTGGAGTTACGAAATAACGGTTTTAACAAGATTTCAAAAATAGAAGAAGATTTTAAACTTTTCAGCCTGCGTAGCATGCCGGGCCATTTGTCGAATCTTTCTGTCACTTTTGATCGCTTTTGACATTTAAATGCGAGAAAATGTATGGAGATGATTGATAAAAGTGACAGATAGATACAACAACTTCGACAAATCGTCCGTCATGCTACCACCGCAGGGCGTGAAGGAAAGAGTGAAAAGACGACTAGAGTGGAAGAGGCTGCAGACAAGCGTTCGTCAATTAAATAAATAAAAAAAAAACAATTAATAAACTTTTTTTTTTTTCATTTCTTCCACAGGCGAAAAGATATCCACTGCTGCACATAGGCCTTCCCCACAGAGCAATTGTGGGATTTACAATATTCGCCACCCTTCTTTGTCTTTAACGAGGTTGCTTGTTGCTTGTCGCCTTTTACGACACCCACAAACATTGTCAAAATTTTATGCACCATCCAAGGCTTCGGTCAATATAATAGTGTGCCTTCTCCATAAAATTCATAAATCGACAAAATTTAAGTCTCAGTCAATTTTGAGCTCGGCTCTTACATCGACCGTCCTCAATCATCATTTCGTTGTCGGAATAACGGACGTTTGGACGAACGGTGACCGAATAGTGGCCGTAAATGTTTGACCCTTCCTAGAGCTTGCTTTAGGTGGGTAAATATTTTGATAATGTTGCGAGTTGCGTACACAAATAACTCATTTTGGAGTAAGTTATCGAGTAAACTATGCGACTGCTTTAGTCACTCCGAGTGCCAGCCGCCTTCATGACTGCACGTATTTTAAAAATTTTCGTGAATTGTATATAGCTAGGTTCTTAACTATTATTTACTTAAAGCATAAAAAAGCATATAACTTAAAATAGGTCGTAAGTATTATTTTGATTCGCTAGATAAAATTACTGGCTGGAAATATTATTTTTCTTCCTATTATAAAACTTAAATTTTACTTCATAATTCCTTGCAGTCCAGAATAACAAGATACAAGCATTAATAAAAAAATTGAATAAAAGTAATAGTAGATTGTGACGACTGGCGGGTCAAAAGTGACTGGTCGTTGTTTAAAGCAATGTTGAAAGCGCACTTGTCCACGTCACCCGCTGAAATATACGATTTAGGAATGAAGCAGCTGCAGAATTAATGCGCCCTCTACTAGGCGATAATTTGCGCTGTGAATTTCTGTTTCTGTTTTTAAACCAACTTGCACTTTATCATCATCATCTGAAGTGCCCGTAAACGATCAAATTTGTTTGACATACACGAAAAATTTGACAAACAATTTGATCGTTTACATTACAGAGCACAGGCTGTTAGATTAAGGTATGATTATTCGCGAAAAAGAAACGCTTTTTATTGCTATACGCTGACGAAAGCATTAGTTTTGATAAATTTTAAATGACTTCGCGTATGAAATAAAGGGCTTTTCGAGAATAAAAAGTATCCTTTGTCCGTCGCGTAGCTCTATTCTAACTACCTTCCCTTTTCAGCCATATTGAATTTTCAAAATCGCTTGTATATAGGTATATATGAATACTTCTGCTTAAAAATTTAATCAATAAAGAAACACTTGACGACAGCTCGACATTGAATAATATAATTAATTTTATCCTCTAAGAGGTGTTAATAACTCAATAAAATAGAATTAAATTTTGTTCGTAAAAAGCTCAGACACCAATTCAATTTTTATAATAAAGGAGCGAGACGAGGGTTTTGCATATTTCTGTATTGATTTAAGACCGTTTAAAGGCAAAATAAGAAGAAAACAAAAATCTAGATTTTATGCGTTTATTTATATCTAGTATGCACCGAGCGTCTTTACCAGCGCATATCTCTTTAAATCGCTAAAGCTCAACTATCCCTTGGAATTTTCGGAATAAAAAGTATATTTTATGATCTTTCTTAGTCTTCTCTATAGCAAATTTTATTTAATAATAATAATAGTGGAAATTCCAGTACTTTCGGTCTGGAACTTCCATTGCAATTATAGTCACCGCAGGGACGGCTTGTGGCGAGTCGATGGTGAGTGGCGACACCACGTACCCTATACCTCCAGGGGGACACACGCAGTCATCACACGCACACTCACATGCAGTCATCACAGACACACACCCCCCCGCCTCTGAGCTTGCCTTCACCAGCCGGCCAGAGTGGAGTAGCAAGAGCGAAGCCTATGCTCCAGGTTGGAAGTGTAAAATGTCATAACGCCGGGTGCATCTTATGCTGGCCGCAGTCTCACCTCTCGACAACCTTAGCTGTCCACGAACAGTGTTGCGACCCGTTGCCATATATCGGCGACTTAGTGGAAGCCCACCCAGTGGACAGCGAGTCACCGCCTGCCATTATAATTAGTGAAATGTTGCATTAAAGGCAGGCGTACCGGTATTTCACTCCATAGCACCAGTTATCCGGTCCATTAAACAGTTCACCACCATAAACCATTTCTTGTCATCCATTTTACAATAGTTCCTATCACCTACTGGGTGCCGCCTCTGGGTGCATGATCTATTTGTGCATTTAGTGGCGGTGCCTGGTTGGTGATCCATATAAAATATAGCAAAACTCTCGAAAGGGCCTCTACGAGTTGGATTCGTCCCCTCGCACGCCTCTCAAAGGACCGGGCTCCATCCCGTGATACCAAAGAGTATTGAGAAACATAATAATAATAATAATAAAAAAGTTTTAAACATAAATAATTATGTATTTTATTAGCCAAAAAAACGAAGCACTCTGAGACCTTGGTAAAAGCAATCATCTTATATGTATACAAAACGGTTTTATAAACCACAATAGGTATAATAAGACCACAAGAGTATCGAATAGCCGCGGTCAGGCACAACACAACACAATGAAAACCATTAATCAATTAGGAACTGGTAAATCAAAAACATATTAATAATAATATTATTATCAGTGAGTTGTAAGTAGTTCAATGATTATTATGGAAAATTTATATTTCTTATACACGATTCATTCAATACACATAAAACTCTTCCGTAATTGACTGACTGACTCACTGACAACGCAGAGCCGAAACTACTGGGCGTAGCGGGCTGAAATTTTGCATGTGGGTTCCTTGGGGAGTGGTAGGGGAGCATAAGGAATAATTTCCCGAAATTTCCATGGGAACGGGAAAAAAACTGGATTTATGTGTTTATGAGAAATCTACGCGGGTGAAACCGCGGGGCAGCCTCTAGTTACTTATAACTTAAAAAAAAAAAACATAAAATAATTACGATAAGCCGTTTTGTGGCGGAATAGAATTCCCCTACCCACTCCATAATTCATATTTAGATTAATTAATTAGATTAGTCTGATTGACTTTCAATAAGCGATATCTTGTATCCTGTATTGAATAAATCATTTTTTACTTTTTTACTTTACTTTTACATATCCTTTAGGTGTATGATCGAAGGACCGTCGTTGATGTTACGATCGCCAGCCCGCCTGCCTGACGTAGTCGGAACTAGTGTGGCAAGGCCAAACACCGCATTATCTCTCTCTCTCGGCTGAAATTATTATGTTTATTAAAACTAAATACAATCTCACGCCTTTTATTCCCCGAAGGGTTAAGCAGAGGCACCAGCTCAAGAGCCAGACCCACGTTTAGCGGAGTTTATGTTTTATTACCAACGTGAGGCGGGGCCAGCTTGTCGCCGCGGTTATAACGACCACTACTGCGGCCGGGACCGAAGCACGGAATTATCTTACTTTTCGGACAATCAGGTGATTCAAGCCTGCAAACCGAAAACAACCAAAACGTGATTTTTGTGAGAAATCAAATTATGTGGTATTTTCCGCGCAGATCGACCCTACGACCTTCCGTGCCGCGGAGGCGGCTATTAAAACTATTTCTAACTAAATAATCTAAAAATACAAGATTAAATATATTTTTGAAATACTTAAACGAGTCTGGTATAATTTTACAGAATTTAATAAGAAGCTTATTGTTATAGTTGTATTTATGACTTAATTCAGACAGTACCCTTTTTCGCTTCGTTATTTATTGGAAAACTGTAAGCGGCTTTATTGTGCTTAAGGATGCTTTGAGTAAAACAGCAATAAGTATGTAATACATTTTTTTTTACTATTTATTCCTTTTGAATTATTTGGCGGAAAATATAAACCTATTGTAAGTATTAAAAAGGTCGCTATATTACTTACCTACACCCAACGGGCCATCGGCTGCTAAGAGACACGATACTAGCGCCACTTTCTATAAATAATTAATGTCTTTAAAACCATGGCCGAAATCCTAAATAAGCGTCAAATGGTGCCCTGGATAATCTTGCTTAGAATTTATAAAGCTCTGTTGTGTAGATATTTTATGTTGTAGATATGTTTGTGTTGATAATGATCTCAGAAAACGATTTTGAAACTAAAAATGGCCACTTTAGGCAACAAACAGCACATTCCTTAGATTTTTACTACATAGAATTAAAAAAAGTAAAATCAAAACAAATTTATTGAAAGATTTATTCAAAGTAACAAATAAATAATTACTGATTTTATAAAAAAATAATTGGTACCCATAAATCACTGGTGTTGTATGGGATTATACCATGGGATTTGGGTAACTCAATACTGATATCAAACTAGGATTCTGTGTTTGCATTCTTGTGTAAATAATAGATATTTTATCACAATGGCGGGATAATAATCGACATTGATTGATTGCCCGACGCGTCAGTTCGGCGCGAACGCGCGAACGAGGCGCGAACCGATTGCCTGATCATTAGTGGGGCTACTATGGTTTCATAATGACGCACTGAGATATTTTCAAAATTCTAAAGTAATTCATAGTTTTCTGTATTGCTTACACAAAGCTAATGTAAAGCCTCGTTTCCACCTGCAAGAAAACATCCGCAAGAAATGTCCGACAGTCTTACTTGCACTTGTCGCGATAGCTATCTAGGAAACAAGAAAACTGCTTAAAAATCCGTTGCGTAGTTTTGAAGATCTATGCATACATTGACACAGACAGCTGGTAGCGCCTTTGTTTTATAATAATGTATTGATGATATTGATTGAATTGATATTACTTTTTCTAGGAATAAAAAGGGGTATCCAAAAGCATCTGTTTCATATTACTAAAACCTGATGAAGGCGGGATTACACTGGATGAGGGTCACTAAAGACCGGTCGGTGTGGCGAAGTGTGGGGGAGACCTAGGTCCTGCAGTGATCGTATTTTGGCTGAGATGATGAGTGCGTGCCAGCTACGTCTGCTTATTGGTCCAAAATATGGACCAATAAGCAAACATTCAGCCCAATAACAATTTGTTTTGAATGGCGGTAGAAGTACGTAAATTACGTATACAGTGGCGCCCCAGTCTCGCGCATACTTAGCTGGCGCGTTCTCTACTAATGCCATTAATCAAATTGAAACTCTATAGTACCACTCCATCTGCTTTTTGTCCGCAATCCTTCATTGTTTCCTCTATCTATTATGTGTCGCTAACAGACCCCGATGTAGGATCAGATTTACGGAGACGCGGTCATAAGGCAAAATATTATTATAAGATGACGAGCTGTTTTACCGTTGACTTGTAGGTATGATCATCAATACCTAGGTACGTAGTATAAAATAAAGTAGCTTTCCGCGTCTGTTCCTATGTATGCTTAAATCTTTAAAACCACGTAACGGATTTTGATGCGGTTTTTTTTTAATAGATAGAGTGTTTTAATAGGAATGTTTAAAAGTATAATTCATTAACAAAATAGAAATAGGTTAGGCGGTACGAAGTTCGCCGGGTCGACTAGTTATTGATTCACTATTGCTCACAGATGTTTATTAGCTTCCTTTATTCGATTGGGAAATGCATCTTTAGGGAGCCTTTCCACCAGAGATGTGCTACGCTACGTTTACGTTGCTATGGATGCGTGTGATACCCATCAATCATGATCATTGGTCAGCAGATAACATAGCACGGTTGAAACGGGTTATATGGAACGATGCGTTCCCTAAATGCGTGCTATGGAGGCGTGCTATGATGCGTGCTATTGGATGTTTCCACAATGTTCCCGAGTCATTATCACCGAAAGTTGCACCCTGTCCGAGATACTATAGGTTCATATATCCCGTCCAGATGCTTTCGCACGTTTCCTTAGAAGCGCGTAAACGCTTGCATTAGGTAGGAACGTACGTAAAACGCCGCATCCGGACGCAATATAACTCGATACGCGCGTATAGACACGCGCGTAAATCGCGCTTTCTGGATGGACAGGCTCTAAGGCTGATTCTCAGTTAATGTTTGTATTAATAATAATAATAATAATATTTATTTAATTCAGGCAATATTTACATTTTGTAGATGTTAAATAACATAAACAGAGGCCAGAGAGAGTATTCTGTCTAATCGTTCTTGAGTACAGATTATCCTGGTGCGAGACGTCTCATACTCCTTCTTTAGTATGCTTCGGTGCTTCACTGTCTTGAAGTTTGAACTCGACTGCGTTTATTCAAGCGCAGAACCGGTTTAAAGTTACAATTTGACACTTTGAGTCCTACTCCGTACTCAAACTCGTCTGTGAATGTCAGCCTATGTTAACATATACACATAGAATTCCCCATCTAAATTCCCCAGTCGCGTCGTCCCCTATGTCTGTCTGGCTGGAGACAGACGCTGGATTGCGTCGCTCGTCTGATTTCCCCCGGGAACGTGTGGAGTCGCCTAAAATATTTAATTTCGTCACGAATGACGTCACGACTCACGCCTACTGTTATCGTACGGTTACTGAAACGTATTTTTTTTAAACTGGTTTTGTTTTTTATCCCTGCTATAATAAGTATTAGCTGGCAAAGCGAACCATAGCGCTTTACAATATTATGTATCCAGTATTTTATAAATATTGTGCCTATGTGCTTGTTTGAATTTTTGAAAATATTCCGTAGATTCATCTGGTATATACTGTAGGGGTCTAATAGTGAAATAATGTAAGTACGTTATAACGCTTTCAATTTAAAATGTAGCTTAGAAACACGACACGATAATAGGATACTTTTTATCCCGGAAATCCCACGCGAATAAAGCGAGCAGAATCAAGTTTGGTTAGCCGTTGACACGCGGAAAGATGAACCTTATCTATACCAATATTATAAAGAGGAAAGATTTGTTTGTTTGTTTGTAACGAATATGCTCCGGAAATACTGAACCGATTTGAAAAATTCTTTCACTGGTATGAAGCTACACTATCCCCGAGTGACATAGGCTATATAAGATTTTTTTTTTTTAATTGGTATCCTTACTTAAACTCAGATAACGTAACCCAAGGTGCAATGTTTTTTCTGTTGTTTACATATTTTGACAGGTGGTTTGTTGTTGTTGTTTGTTTTTTTATTCACACATTCTGGGCAATCAAAAGAACATAGTCTATAGAGCCATGTCTTGAGTAGTAAGTATCTTATATTCTATGGCTGAACGAAGTAAGCCGGGACAGCTCGTAATACAATAAGTCGAGTCGAGTTCATCGCATGTAAAATCAATGGGCAGAAGAAGAAATAATTCCATAATTTTGTTTTCGTACGTGGGTTGAAACGGGAAATGTTTACAAGAAGAGGCTGAATACGGAAAAATAATCATGGGTTCTTTATGACCGTGGGTCGTATCATAACAATAACAAACAACCCAATATGTTGTTATAATTTTTTGTTTATAAGTAAAAGTGTCCTCTACTCTAAAATAAGTAAAAAATAAAATCTTAAACGTTTGGTTCCCAATTTACAGCAATACGTAGGTACTCATTTAAATTTATTTACTTTTCCAATGGTCCCGCAAATCCATTACCGCCCCCGACCGTTGGGAACGCTAGAAGTTAATTAAAATATGCATTTGGGTTAACAATTTCAGAAAAGAGTTAAGTGTATCTTGCCATCTCTGTCCTACTCTCTAAGGCCTGGCGAGAGACATAAGGCTGTCTCTCTTACACTAATATTATTTAAATTTGCATATTTTAAAAGAGCTCTGGAAAAGCGATGCATTAATCCGACCGGCTCATTTGTATGCACTTTTACTTTAAATCGGAAAATATTGATTTTGTCGGGTGAAAAAAGCTGGTTTTTTACCTAAGTTGTTTTAATTTGTGGTTTAAGAAGAACTTTGCGACTTGTCTACAGATATTTCAGCTTGGTAGATTTTTTTTTTTATAACAAAAGAGAATCAAACTTGTTATTTAAGAATTTTATTAATAACTAATAATAAATGCTTTGCTTATTAAATCTACAATATTAACTTGATACTGGGTGGTTTTTCACACTTAAATGTCAATAAAAAAGAAAAAAAAAAACTAAATAGTACAATTTAAAAATCGAACTGAAATACTGTGTTATGTATTTTTTTGTGGTATTATTTATGTATTAAAACAACGTATGCCTGACGGAAAGAATGAGATTTTAATCAGACACGGCAACCAGAGTTTTATTCTTCAAGAATCTAGAGAGTTTATTCCGATAAGAATCCAATCTTATTCAGAGCCTGAGCTAAGAAGACCTAACAGGTCTATTAGCATTTGCAAATTATATTACCTTCCTAACATTTTCCGCTTGGTACTGGGAACTTCTTAAAGCTTTCTGACAGAGAAAAAGGTAAATTCACACGAACTGATAACGAACTTAACCCCATTTGTTTAATCTTAAACTATTTATTAGCCCTATTGTATATTTCTAGACCTAAGTTTTTTACAGAATGTTTTTAACAATTAATTATATATTAAAAAATCACGAACCCCATTGTAATGTCACAAAAAAAAAATTGTAGAGTTTAATACCCCTTTCATCTAGCAGCATACCTGTTCTACCAAAATTTGTACACATTAGCCCTCGTATTTTCTTTAAACTCTTATTTTTATGAAACGAAGAAATAATATGAGGATGTAATTACTTATTAATTAATAAAACATTTGTTTAAAGCAAGTATAATCGAGATAAAGAAAATATTTTATGATAAATTTAGAATAAAATTATTACCTTCTTAAATTATTGTTAGTTTTAAGTACGCAGTGTTTTATTTTATAAAAATATTTTCTTTGCTCTATAAGCAAAAAAAAAATTTTTGCAATCTCATACATGAGCAAGAATTTATTTAAACAAATGCATAAGAAATTATTTTACTTATTTTGCTATCTACCTCTAGACTAAATTTTTGTTAGAAACAGTGTGTAGTCCAGTAGTTACCGGAACTGATTAGTATAAATAAACCTTAACCCTCCAAGACAGCGCATAGTAAAATCCTTTTTGCATTTTTAGACCTCCCAAGAGGGTTTTCCGTCTTGACCTCCACTGCAGTACTATTTCCGTAAGATTATGTGTAGAAAAATCTGCATTATAATTTAAAATATAAAAAAAAAGTGTAAAAGTGAACCAAGGGATGTCTCCTAAACTCGAAGCACCGTGGGGCGAGATGGAGTAAGGTTGCCAAAGACAGGAGCAAGTGGCGAGCTTTATTGAGAGCCATATGTCCCTGATAAGGGATAGGAGGACATCATCATCACAAAGGGAAGTCTAGGCCTAATTTAAGGTAAACGAAGCAGGGGTTGATCGTAAAGAAAAATATGGACCAACTGAAGGAGCAGGCGAGCGTCGTGCCAATTCATGCCAAAAACTACCTTACCACGATTTGACAGCCTATATCATGACCTAAATGACAAACACATCTAGTGCTGGACAAAGGCATCCCCCACAGAGCACCATAATGACCTTCTTATGCCATCCTCATCCAGTTCTCTCCCACAAACTTCACCAGGTTTTCTGACCCCCTAGTGGAGTTGTCTGCCAACTCTGCCTCCGAAAAGTTAAAATTTTCAGTTGTGAAGAAGAAGAAATACTCATCCTAAAATGTCTGTTTAGGATAGGTGGAATAAAAACAAAAAGTAGAGAAAAAACTGGTAATAAAATACAATTTCGTTAAAACTACAATTCAATAGCAATTGTAACAAGACAATTCCCGTTACTGTCAAATCGATTTCAGCTAAACGCTTTTGAATTATTATGAATCGATTCTGTGTAATCATCTTTAATCGATTAATTGTACTCGGATGCGGGTCAAATTGTTTGTAAACCTCTCGACGAGTTCTGGATTTTAATCTCACTACGCAATTTTGTAAAGAAGTGGATTTTAATGGATTAGCTGTGAGCTTCAACGGAGATCAAAAGAAATTTAAATTTTGGAAAAATAATAATAATACATTAATAATCTATGCAGTCTGGTGGCGGTATAGAATACCACTGCTACTGCCCCATTTCTTTCGATAGATGTAATACCGATTCCGACGTTTGTTTCTTTGTATGTAGAATAGAATAGAAACACTTTATTGCATACAAAACAAAAGTACAATTTTTAAATTAAGGGTGCAGACAATTTAAATTTGCATGCAATGGGCGGCCTTATCGATAAAAGCAATTTCTTCCAGGCAACCCACATACGTATTGTTTACTTAGTTAGTGTTTCGGACACCATAACATACAGATTCTACCTAGTTTCTTCTGACCTCTCTGAGTGAGATGTGTTATAATTAATATAATAAAATTCCTATATTTATTTAACTATAAACATCTAGACTTACTCTAAGCCGGGCGTCTGTGTCAGTTTGTTTGCTTGTCATGTTTGAGTTTCAGAGAAGCACTACCCTTATTTGCTTTTGGATTGTGTTTGGGTTCAGAGACATTCTGGGAATCGCCCACCTAACACTGTACTGCTAATTTAAGTGTTATTTACTCAGCTATATTATTTGCAAGTAGTTTGAATGCTGCCCGTATAGCTAATCCAGCTACCGCATCTCCTTCCATAGTGTCGTAAGACGACTAAGGCAACACCCGATAGACGATTTATTTCTTTTCTTAGTGTAATGTTAAGAAGCATATAGCACTGGTAAAGTAGCGCCACCCGCGATAAAAATTTAATATCTTCTAAACTAAGGCAAATATCAAAAATGTGAAACGGTATTCTCCTAGAAAATGTAGCCTTGTATTTTTAGGGCACTGTTATGGAGCTTTTTGGTTAAAGACCAAAGAAAGCTGTTGACCAAAGAAAATTGTTGCCAAAAGTGACCGTTAGAGGTAGTTAAGTTTTCTTTCTGCTAAAATTATTTAAAAACGAGTTTTTTTTAATAGAAGTAAAGATCCGTATTTAAGCTTCTAAAAAAAAACAAATAAAATCTGCAAAGAAGGGAAACAAAATAAAAATTCCATTTCACAAAGGTTTCGTTCACAGGCCCCCAGTAAAACCAGCCACGTCAGACTAGCCTTTGCCTTTAGTATTATTTAAACTGAATAAAAAACTATAAAACTATAATTTTAAAAACTAAAATATAATTTTTTTGTTTGAAAAACTATAAATATTCCTTTCAGTGCAGGTCGGCAGGCAGGCAGACATCGCAAAGTGTCAACGTCACCGTGTCAAACTAACTTGGTCGACAGTTTCTATTTACGATTTCAGTCAATGATTCCTGTAGCGAGTAGTAATACATATATTGAGAAAAACAACGTTAAACCTTACATTATTTTAATTCTGTCTGTTTTCCATAAGATAAACACAACACACCTAGTTTTGCCAATTATTTAAAATAGTAATAGTGTGAAGCGAAGCATATACTTTATCTCAGCCAAAAGACTCCCACTTTTGGACAGCCTTTCCTCTTACAATCGTCATAATGGGCAAGCTGGTTGGCGATCACAGTAGGTTAGCTCTTCATGTTAATCAACGATGGACGCTGCTGCCGTTCTTAGGCTGTTCCCTTAGTCGCCTTTTACGACACCTTGTGTTATTCTATTATTCTAGACCACAAGGTTTTATTAATATTGGTAA
Source organism: Euspilapteryx auroguttella (assembly GCA_951802225.1). Taxonomy (NCBI): domain Eukaryota; kingdom Metazoa; phylum Arthropoda; class Insecta; order Lepidoptera; family Gracillariidae; genus Euspilapteryx; species Euspilapteryx auroguttella. The sequence goes on along the minus strand of OX637657.1, from coordinate 8,029,656 downwards.
AAAGAAAATTCGTATCAAATATTAGCACAAACTATTATAATCTACATTATTTTCATTCATCACAATCTAAAATTTAGGCGACATACCGCGGCCAGCATAGTTGCTTGCATTTTAATGAGGTGCTGAAATAACCTGTGTCTGCGCTAAAAATTATCGGATTTTGATTAAAATCTGATTGCGGTGGGTTTTCTAGGTGATTTGTGGCTATACATTCATATCTTTATAGTTGCTTACCGACTTAGTTAAATTAATTTTAGTTTTAGACAAAACTTTCTTTCTTATTTTTTACGATAAAAATGTAAAAAGGTTTTTTGCCAAATTAAAACAAGTTATTAAATTAATAGTTTCATTATAAAATAGGATTTAAAAAATATATTATTATCAGAAAAATAGGGGCTCAGATTAATTAACTAATTTTATATAAACTTTTGTCAATTCTATGCTTGCTGAAATTAGGTTATTAGGTCAAAAAAGATCTTTATCTGTGTTAAGCTTCATGTTAGGCAATAAAATATGTTATTACATTATGAAATCTAACTGCGAATTTTTCCTTTGCACTTTGTGAAAGGCCGTCAAAGCGAGCCTCTTTCACAAGAACGCACACTAAAATATAATTAAACTCACACACAAAATAGAAACGAAATTGCAACTTGGAGAAAAACAAAATAAGAAAGCCCAGCGCACATGGCATACTATGCCTTAGATATTACAATAACAGACAGTTTCGGTACAACTGGGACTGCACTTAAAAAAAAATGTACAAAGGTATGCCTACCTACTTAACACAGTTAAACCGTGTTTTTATACCAACCATAGATAATGTTGTTGACTTCACATCCCTATTAGTTGGTGGTATCGTTGAGCTTTAAATGACCCACGATACCACTAGGGGTATTGCCAGGGGTAGCGTGGGTCTAAAGTGGTTATTAGTAACATTTTTACAATCTATATATATAAAACTCTTCCGTTACTGACTGACTGATAGACAACGCAGAGCCGAAACTACTGGGCGTAGAAAGCTGAAAATTGGCACGTGGGTTCCTTAGGGAGTTTAGGTGAGCACTAAGAAGGGATTTCCCAAAATTCCCACGGGAACGGAAAAAAACTGGATTTTTGTGTTTAAGAGAAATCTGCGCGGGTGATAACGCGGGACAGCCTCTAGTTCTTTATAATAAGCAATATCGGTGACTTTATTTCTTCCGCGGATCTCAGTGCACCTCAACTTAATGTATTGCGTAATTTTTATGTTGTACCTAATGGCTGTAATGGATAACTCTCTGGTCTCGCTCTTTGATGCGCAATGTTTTGTTCTTACTTACATTTTTATTTACATTATACTCGTACTTACTATATAGATCTTTGTACCTTGTAGGCTTAGGTACATTGGTGGTTTCGGAAGCCGTAACAGATTTGTCTATGGTTTCGTCAGCCCTAGACTGTAATGCCATAGAACAAGGAGCTATTTTGCAATACAGGAAAACCGGAAGTGTTAGGGTGACCAAGACTGCCACTGTACATTAATTCTATGTAAATAGAGATCATTATAGTTTGGCGATTGCTCATGTTTGGTACCTGAGTTTTATCTAATTTCTATTTTAACAGAATTCTCATACCTAAGCCTAGGTAAATAGTGCGAAACTATAGTGCCACTGTACTATCATTAATCAGTCAGAGAGAGGAATGCAGGCGGCACGCGACCACTACCAAACGGCACTCCGGCATCCGGCATGTGGTCGCAACTATTAATCAACGTTTGTTACATTGATGTGTGTTGGTTATAAAAATAAACTTATGTGTTCAGAATCAGAATTCAACTGAATTAATAATAGTCGTATTTTTCTTCGCCGTGTGGAGGCGGCATAGAATACCACAACCCCTCTCTTACCTTGGGTGTCTTAAAATTCGACTAAGGGAACATCCGAAGGACGGGTAGCAGGGTTCTTCATTGAAATACTACCCTGCTACCACAAAAAAGTTAGACCGGTCTAAATCGCAAATTTGTATGACGAAATAGTGATTTAAACCTAGTCTAGTGATTTAGACCCGGTTTAACTCTTTTTGTGGTAGAGCCGCTAGAGTCACGATGTGATGTGCCAACCCGCCTGCCAAGCTACGGCTAACTTCCTCAACAATATTTGTCCTTTTAGCAAGCTGTGTGGCAGCAGTGGACGTCTATAGGTTGTAATTATGATTTCCTTATGCCGTATTACGCAGAAACTACAGGTGTTCGTTAATAGATCATGCCTCCGTAACATCTTGAACACAAAGTTACCAACGAAGAGCTCTGGTGACAAACAAATCAAAAACCATCAAAGAGTGCAAGTGGAAGTGGAGGGCCATGTCACTCGCCGACTGGCAGACGATGTGCCAAAAGAAATCCTAATCTGAAAACGTGAAGGAGGGAAAAGCCGAATTGGCAGACCCAAGAACACGTGGCAGCGCGCTATAAAGGAGGATCTAGAGTTCTTAGAGATCCAAAAGATGTTTGAAAACACAACGGGCGACCTACGAGATAGGGCATAAGTAAAAGTTACTAAGTATTTTTAATGAAGCTACTAGATTGTGACTGGCAGTTGCATTTCACCTTTGTAAAAATGGACGAAGCGTTAAAGGATATACCAACTTTGCTGGTTTCAAAGTAGTTTTCCGCAGGGGAGCAAAGGGCTAAAACAATAAACGTCGCCTCCCTCAAGGACGGACGATGTCGCAGACTTCCTCCCAAATATTCTGTGTTTTCAAACATCGATTTGCATCACAACAATGTTTGCCTATGCCACGAATCAAACCCGGACCAAGTTGCAGTCAACATCACTGCCCACTGAACCACGAAGGCAGTCAACATAAACTTGTCAAAACAGACACCGCCCGATATTGACTGACCAATGTCCAACAGTATACTATGAAACTGTGAAGTAAAATATCCCGAACTCAATTCCACGTCCCATAATTTCAAAGTAAAACCCGAACAACGAACAAGGTGTAGAGGGATTTTACGAGTTCTCTCGTAACTTGTACGCTTGTACGTTTATATGTAGAGCCATTACTCCCGACTCTGGATTAATGGGGCTCCCCCGAGTTACGGTCTATTGCCGATGTAATTTTAAGGACTTTCGTTTTATTTTCTTGTACCCAATGCTGATTTGGACTTTAGTCCGGACTTCTTTTGTTTTTGGAATAAAAAATATGTTTTACCCAAAAAATACTTATTCTCATCATCATCATTATAACCAAAAGACACCCATTGGTCGTAGGTGGGTCTTTCTCATAAGGACAAACTTAAGGAGGGAGTTTGCACTGTAAAATATTCATTCAATATTCACTTGTATTGTGAGCAAACCTTTGATTTGTTGATATGAATTGGCTGAAATGAATTGAAAAATTCTTACCCCGTTACAAACCTACATTATTCATAGGCTAGAGTTTATTTTTAAATAAGTTAAGGATCGATCAAAAAATTACATTACGGTACGAAGTTCCCTAAGTCAAAATTGCAAAAAAAAGCAAAAACCCGTCGAAAAGATAAAAAAAAATGAATAGCTTCAATTAAGTTCACATGCAATTCTAAACCATTATTCAAAATTCAAACGGTTTCCAAAATGAATATTCGATTTTCGAATAAAACATTTCAGTTTACAACTGGCCATTCGGGATTTAATAACTGAGGTCACGTGACGCGCATATCCGGCTCGCCGGACCAACTGTCACCGCTTGTTCACGCTCCGTCAGAACTACACTAACAATTGCTCTATGACGACTAAATCACAACAAAAAAAACTTTATTGGCTAGCGCCATCAGTTGGGCTAGTACAAATTTCACTAATAACGAAAAAACTGGATGATACCCCAAGTAGCACTGAAGAATTTTGTTTAAATCGCATATATCTTAACAGTGCCTGTATTGTGATTTAACTAAATAAAAAACGATTTCATATAGTCACATATTTCTTAAAGGCTATATAGTATTCCAATACCGCTTTTTGAGAAAATAAAGATTATACAAATCGTAGTTAAATCATCTTAAACCTATTCAGTATTAATTAAGGTTTCAGATAAACCATAAAACTCTCTTTTCACTCAACTCTCATTATTTGTAAACTGAATTAAATCATTAAGGGATAGTTGTTCGACTTATACAGTCGCACTAATGCAAAAAAGATTTGCTATCCAAACTAAAAGCCATATTAAGACGTTTGTCCTCAAATCAGTTTTTGCTAGGCAAAACACAAATAAATTTTGTATTAATTATTATTTTATAAGTAATAATTGATTTAGAGGGACGGTTTGTACAAGATGGAGAAAAATTAAATTAGCAAAGACGTTAAAAATTAAAAAACTTTTTATCAAAAAATTAAACCGCCGAAAAAACTGAAAGGCATTAAATAATTGGGAAAAAAATTCTATTAGGACTTAATTTACTCACTTCTTAAAGTAATTTTGGTTTACCAAGAAATTTTAAGTCGGCGCCACACCACACAAGCAAATTCCTGAACTACCTAAAGCGCGATGCGCGGCGGCATACGTTTTTCTGTTATTTCTTTGAATTTCAGGTAATTTAGTAATCGCTATTCGTTGATTCTGTGGCACCGACTCAAAATTTGTTGGTAAACCAAAATTACTTTAAGAAGTGAGTAAATTAAGTCCTAATAGAATTTTTTTCCCAATTATTTAATGCCTTTCAGTTTTTTCGGCGGTTTAATTTTTTGATAAAAAGTTTTTATTTTTTGCTTTTCAGTTTTTTTTGGGCTAATTTTTTTTGACCCCAGCTAATCACCCTTCACAGGGTGGTCGCACCCCACAACGTGGCCACACAACCTGGTGAATGTTGAGGGACTAACAGGATGAGGTTCGATCACGACCGGGTGGTGAGGCGATTTTTGAGGGAGGCCTATGTCCAGCAGTGGACGTCTATCAGCTGACATTATGATTATTAACATTCATATAAAAAAGACTCATAATTATACCTTGCAGTTTTCATGTAAATCACAAAACGGCAATACAATCTGTGAGTGAACAATAAAGTCACCCCTATTTTTCCACCCTTAGGGATGGAATTTTATTTCCAAATTTTTATGGGACCAACTTCAAGGTATACCCTGTCGATTAAAAAAGGAATTATCAAAATCGGTCCACACAGTAAAAAGTTATGCGTGATCATACATAAAAAAAAAAAAAAATAAATAAAAAAAAAAATATACGCGACGAATTGAGAACCTCCTCCTTTTTGTTTTTTCGTCGGTTAAAAAATAACCTTTAACACAGAAATGTCCCTTTCCCATAATTTTCCTTTTACATAATGTCCCTTTCTAAAATTGTATTTTCCCAAAATGACCCTTTCTCAAAATGTACCACATCGAAAAAACCTTTGTCGTAATGTCCCTTTATTTTTTGTAGACAGTTTCGAAGAAATATTTGCGAACGGTGCATTATGTCTAAATTGTAGGGCCTTTCACTCTTAATCGATGCAAAGTAGGTAGGTAGTTACGGTCACGGACTCGTTTAGCATAATACATTTTGTATGATTAGTCTTTGAATAAGTATTTGATACACTTAAATAAGTTAAAAGTATTAGGTTGCAAATGCAGGTAGTTTATATATATTTTCCGAACTAGCTCTAACTCTCTAAAATATGATAACTCGATGATATGACAGCATTTAAAACCATTGCTGATTTTCTTATGGTATGTACTTTTGTGGTTCTTAAAAAGCAGCAAAAGGCAGTGAAATAAATTATTACAACAGTATTTGTTTTGCCACAAGTGTGAGCAGAATGGTCTGATAGAAATACTTGCCACACACACTTGACTTTATATGCAAGCTCTGCTGTTGTTTAAATGCACTTTATTGCTAAAATACCAAAAAAAACATAATAACTTTCTTTGAAAACCATAACGCTTTTAAAGAATTCTCAAAACGTCCTTTTCGCAAAATGTGCTTTTCGCAAAATGACCCGTTCGAAAAATGACCATTTCTCCACTAGCTCAAGTTTACATGTACATACAAAAGGGACACTATAAAAAAAAGTCATTTTGCGAAAGGAACTAAGCGGAAGTGATGAATACTTACAAAAGCTTGAATTCGAAATTATCCTTTTAAATTCTGCCATATAGACATAGCCAAGTCACGTCACTTCCTACCCGAATCGCTAACATGCCAGCCACAAACATAGATCATATTAATTCGTTTGAACAACCTTGTAATGCATTCTGATAAACACAATTGTACATAAACATCTAATTTATGTGTCTAATAATATTGCATACGTCTATCACTTTCAACACTTACACTTGGTATTAGAAAAACTAACTCTGTTGCAAAACAAAGAAATCTTGATTTAAGAAATCAAAGTAAAGGATCAAATAAATCAGAATAGTATTCATGAAATCAATTGGAAGTATCACTTAAATCGTTGAGGATTTACTTAATCAAACTAAAGGATCACTTAATACTGTGAGATAACGTCGGCTCCGTGCTTAAGTGTTCAAACTCCATTTTGGTCGAAAATGACTTTTTGATGCAGGATTGTTAACGATGTAATTTAGGTCCAGAAGGTCAAGTAAAAAAAGGCTTTTCCTAGAAAAAATACAATAAATTTCACGTTTTAAATTTTGAAGCCCACATCATTGTAACAAAATTCCGTGCTTGTTTAGCCAACCTCCACAGCATTACCCAAAGTCCCGCATCGAAATATTTGTTGCGTGCTTGAGTGTTCAAACTCCAGCCGGCCGACCAATCACAGCACAGTACGTCACGCTACCCGGCCATTTTGTTTTTTCTGTGATGAACTTGGTTGCTCCTTTAGTTTGCTTGCAAAAACCTAATAAATTAGTTTTATTGTGTTCAAAACTAAGAAAACTAACTGCGAGTAACGTTAAAAGCTGCAGCAGGATGGCGAGTACCAATTTCAAAACAAGCAAAAGGCGTACTTTGGCGACTTTCGAGCAATAAGTACTTTTTAATAATGTTCATTTCCGAATAGAAACTTAAACGTACTGATACAGGATGTTAATAAATTCAGTTTGTAATAAAACGGTTGAGAATTAAGTATATTATTATGTTAATTCTGTTTGATAGTCCTTTTGTCTGTCTTTCACACAACAACCAAATTTTTAACAATAATTAAGTAGGTATATTTTATCATTTCGTTATGTTTATGTTATTATTACTTGAGTCTAAATTAATTTTTTATTTTTTATTTCTTGATTTTAATTTCTTATACCTTTTATCATCTAAAAACAAATTTTTTTACGAAGTAATTTAATCATCCTGTATATGGTATTAGGAGGTTGGACAAACAAGCACGCAACAATTTTAAGGAACACTGCGCTATCTCCATGGCAGGAGTGTTGTATTTCCATGAACGAACATTTTTATTCGCAGTTTTGTTCAACCTCCATTTTAAAAGTATGATAAAATACGTAAAATCAAAGCATCGTAAACAAATTTATTGGCAATTCCATATATTAGACTAAAAACTATAAATTTGCATTTATCATTCCTGAAACTAAACATCTCGTTTGATAATAAGTAAAAAAACCTTCTCCTGAACAGTGTACAAATGTAAGTTGAACATTCAAGCACGGAGGCGGCGATAAGAAATCTTGATTTAAGAAATCAAAGTAAAGGATCAAATAAATCAGAATAGTATTCATGAAATCAATCGGAAGTATCACTTAAATCGTTGAGGATTTACTTAATCAAACTAAAGGATCACTTAATACTGTGAGATTTAAATGTTACTTACGTTTGATTTAGTAAAACGATTAAGTATTAAGTGAGATTTGAGGAAATCGTTTTTGAGTAAAACATTTCTAAAATAGCATTATTTCAAATCGAACTTATTAATCTTTGATTTAATTGATACTCAACTACCCTTTTGAATCCTTACTTTTCTAAATTCAGATTTCGTCAAGTAAAACAAGATTATACGCCATTTTGAACTTTTAGAAAACAAAACAACAAAACAAAATCGAAGTGATATTGTGAAAAAAGTGTGGATTTCAGTTAAATGTGACTAGTGTAATAGTTTTTACTGAAGAAATAAGTGATAACGTGATGAGAAAAGGTAATATTAATGACATAAATGATAACTTTATTTTTATTCCATATACAATTATTCTTTATTTTTTTGTTATTTCAAGCTATTTCGAGAGCCCGTTTGTTTTATGGCTCTTTCTATCGATTTTACACGATAAATTATCATGCGTTTAAGATTTTTAATGCTTACGACGAAATAAAACGGATTTCTAACTGTCATATTAACTTATAGTTTACAAATTCTTAACACTAAGTAAAGTTCTTGTGTTGTAGCATAAAATGTTCACCATATTTTCTTTATTATGATTACTTAAATTGAAAACGTTTTAAATTTTTCTTCGCTTAGCAAAAATTGCCTTAGTGATAGATTATAAAACAGTTTTAATTTTGCATTTAAATCTATTTTGCTGCCTTAACTTAAACTTCAAGATATCGCGAAACCTTAGTTAAGGAATCTGGAAAACCCTATTAAATCCCAATTGCTTAAGTAAGGTTAAAGTATGATTTAGCAGTAGTATTAACTCCCCCTTCATATTCTCCTAAATACCGTGCCCACTTTTTCTTAACTGACCCTCCAAGCAAGTCTTAGGGATATCTTGAGGGACATTATAGTTTTGGCCAAGGCAATAGCTGGAATTAGCCATATTGCCTTCAAGAAATCTTCAATACTCAGTTAAATCAATCGGTTGTTACTTGGGACAGAGTAGCCAGACCCTTTACAAGGTGGTCTGGTGACCTGGTGAACGTTGTGGGAGTTCACTGGATGAGGGTTTCACAGGATCAGTCATTGTGGCGATCTTTGGGGGTTCTTTGTATGTTGCAATAGACATCTTTCAGCAGCTGAGATGATATTTATGGTGATGAACAAAAAAAATGCTTGATTCGAAGTATAGATGCATTTTTTGTGTATATTACTTTCTATATGCCCTGATATCATAACTAAGATCCCATCAATATTTCGTGGGCAAGCGCTGCCAACACATTTAACCTCAGAAATCTTTCGGTGTGCAGTCACTACACGAGATCTTTTCGGTCCCAGCGACCATTAGTTCTTCGAGCTATGTGCCCTGGGCCCTGCCCATCGACACAAATTAAGGGCATACTCTCCTCTCAGTTATTTTAGTAAAGAAACTAGCGAGGGTGCAGATGGAAAATAATAATTGCAAAAATTCACCAATGGAAACGTCATCAAAAATATTCGACCTCAACAAATTCCGGTTAAAACCCGATGAAACTGTAAAACGCCAGTGCTTGGTAAGCGTCTGGCGTGCAATTGTACTAAATATAGGGTTGACTCTGAACAACTAATAATTAATTTAAAAAAACGTACAAAGATCTTTGCAGTATGGTGGAAAGCATAGAAATCTACTACCCCATCACCTCCCATGGGTGACGTAAAAGGAAAGAAGACGACAAATCCACGTCAAAATTATCATCTTAGTGGCGAACTGGAGACCCATCTACAAAGGTGCTTGTGATGATAACAAAGGATTTCCACAAATGCACATAATAATTCTTTAAAGGTTACAGGTATCTCTTTAAAATCAATCAAATCATAAATAAATCAAGAACTCTTTCGTTACTGACTGGCAGACAACGCAGGACTGAGGGTAGGGGAGCACTAAGGAATAATTTCCCAGAATTCCCATGGGAACGGGAAAATCGGGATTTATGTGTTTTTGTGAAATCTGCGTAGGTGAAACCGCGGAGCAGCCTCTAGTAAAACATATTGCGTGAGATTTTGGAGTTGAAACTAGAAAACTGTCAACCCTAACTAAATGAAATTTCGATTCGGCAGAATCCTCCCATTTCTACGAGCGGTTTTTGATCAATCCGCCCTGCCGCGCTATTGATATATTTTTTAATAGAGTTTCAATTTTATAATGATTTAATGCAACGTGTGTAGCTTTTACCGAAATTGTAGACCAAATGATAATTTATTTGACGATTGCCGTAGTTGGTTCGTAGTGATTAACGCCTTATATTCGGAATTCGGAGGTCCGACTTTGATTCCCACTGGTTTATTATTGATTTGTTTTCGGAACTGAATATATTTTGTCCATATTTTAAGTTAGGTTACTCAGAGCTTAGTGCAATTCCTTTTTTTTTTACATATCCAAGCGTTTTGCTTTTAAGCTACTTGCTAATCTAAAACCGAATAGTAATTTATAAACCTAATAAAAATTACAAATCCAATATTAATAATAATAAATACAGAAAAAAAAACACTTTATCATTCGAAATAGCAGAAAAGGTCCACAAATTACAAAAGAAAATAATAAAGGTGCCGAGACAACGGTATTTACGTCGCTACGCCGCCTAAATAAAACGTTATTAACGATAAACGTAACGTTGTGGCAATAACGATATCCAATAACGAAACAAGTGATTTACTATTCATAGTTAGTAGGTAGTGTTGTAAGGCAAGACAAACATTTGTTTGACTGAGCCAATTGGTGGGCACCCTGAACTAACTCGCCTCTCGCAGTATAGGATATTTTACCAAACAAGGTATCAATATTAATTAGATTAGTCTAATTGACTTTCAATAAGTGATATCTTGTATCCTATATTAAGTTTTACTAATATAGATTTTTAAGTTTTAACTAACACTATGGATTTTGTGATCTGAAATAATGTTTATTATTATTATTATTATTATATTGAATAAATCATTTTTGACTTTTGACTTTAAAATAGTTGATAAAAAAAAGAATGTGTTTTGAATTTCGAACTACTGAGTCCGCGCTTGTCCGCTACACAAAACTAAAATTAAGAGCTAGATACGAGAGAGAGCATCTTCCTTGTTATGCGCTTGCTACTATTTCATTATATACCTAACTAGTCGACCCGGCGTACTTCGTACCGCCTGACCTATTACGATATTGTGCATGTATTATACTTATAATCCTTCCTCTTGAAAACTGTATCTATAAAAAAAACGAATCATACATACATAGTGACAGACGCGGGAAGCAACTTTGTTTTAAACTATGTATTGAGAACTGCATCCGCGGATCAATCAATTGGCAGCAATGTTGACTGCGACGTGGGAGCACCGAGTTCGATTGCCGGCGCGGCGGGGCGCATGGTGCCAAAGTTGTTATGATGGATATCGATGTTCTTTTTAGAATAAAAGCATTGGTATACTTAAAGAGTTACAGGTAATTTAAAAATTTCAGCATTTTTTCTAATCGCGGCAAAACCGAGGTGTAACCTGTGATTTTTGCGGTTTACGCTAATCTCGTGGGACGAGACCCGCGGAACGACACGGCCTAACACGTTGATGTTTTTATTTGACATGTTAAATTTTTGGATAAGGCCGGTAAAATAAAAATCTGCAGGCTAATAAACATCGCTGGCCATAATCGTTTAAATAAAACAAAGAGATTATATACTTAGGTACTTCAATATTTTTTAAAGCAAATTAAAGGTACCTGGAAAATAAATTTTATGTCTATCATGTATAAATGTATTTATCGCTATCCCTCAGAATAATATTTGCCCCTACATGGTACAGAACCTCCAAAATCAAATTAAACAACTGAACCAAGGAAATTTTTATATAAAAAGAAAACTACAAAATAAATAGGTACCTATACTTAGAAGAAACAAATAAAATGCCTTAAAGTTTAGACGAAAAAATGAATTTGCTTTAAAGAAAAACGAATAATCCAAAACCTTTTATCGGATTATTTGGGGAGGGACCAATTACGGACAGTCGGCTGATTTGCCCGCTTTAATGCTAGTGATGGGACTAATTCATAAATTTCTATACTTTCTACTGATTAATAGTTAGATCTAACTCATTATTAAAAGATTGCGAAACTGATGTAGCAATGGGCAAGGCACGTAGTTCTCGTTGGTTGATATATATTATGATACTATTATATATTCTTGCTTAGTATTTCTAATGACGGACCGCACGGCCATAAGACGGACCGAGCGCAGTCAACACACTCAACCGCGTGAAGCTGTGTTCATCTATATAATGGTCTTGAGAAGAACGAACGAACGTGGATTCCCGTTTTCGTCATTAAATCTCCTCAGCTCAAGCTCTGAGGGGATATCCACCATGTACCCCAAGAAGAGGCCAAAAAGTCAATGCTGGCTAAGGTCGCGGTGATGCAGTTCCCTGGCCTTATCGGGGCCCCCTTACCAACAGCCTAGAAGGCACCACATAAAGGTGCCGAGTACACAGCGCCTCCACCCAGGGTCAGGGTCACAGGCTACTCGACAGGAGCACGTAGCTCAAATAATGAATGGTTGCTGGGACCAAAAGTTTTAGAATGGCGATCGCGCACCGGAAGTTGCAGAGCATGCAGTCAAAGGCTGGTCGTCCTTCGGGTGTTCCCTAATATATATTATATAATAACACATCACACTCAGAGCCCCTAACTAGGAAAAACCTAGGGTGCCCGAAACACACACAGAGACAAACATCACACCCAGACCGGAAACAAACATCGATATTCATCATATCAAAATTCACCCCTCCCGGGAATCGAACCCGGGTGCACACGCTTCTCAGTCCACATCACTGCCAACTGAGCTACGGAGCAGTCGAGCAGCGGAACGTAAGGGAAAACGTATCGTAAAAGGCGTTAGTCACCCTTGACGAAAGAGATGGGATGGTGGAACTCTATACCATCCCCATACGGCAAATAAGAGGTCAAGAGAATATAATTTTAAAACTCGCAAATATCAGTAACAATCGTAAATGGATTATTCTAAAAAAAAGGATTTAGAAAAACCTAAATAAAGACCTAGCGAAATAAATCCTTACTTTTCCCAGCAAATCCTTCTTACTCTGGCAGCAGTAATTCTTTGCATTCCACCGTTAATTTGAAACTAAAAGCTTGGCTTAATAGATTGCAGTATAAATAACTTACAAGTACAAAAAAAAAGAAAATTTATGTTCTCTCGTTTAGGGGAATACCCTGGATTGTTTCGATTATTGTACAAAATGCCTGTAGCTGAAGGATTTTCAATTTAAATACGCTTGCACCTGGGCTTTAGAATTTCTTCCTCAAGGAAATACTTTGCCGTTTACAAGGAAAAACGTATAAAGCGACTTTGGCGTACACTTGCTTAAATTTTTGTAAAGCAATAAGACGTTTTTTGGTATTAAAATATAACTTATAGAACCTTTGAACATTTGTAAGTACATAATTATATTTTGTCTTATAACGAGTACCCGAGGAGTTTTTTTCATATTTCCAAACTTTAGACATCTGGGCAAAGGCCTCTTTGTCACTTTTTACACACTTCCTTGTCTTGAGAGGATTTTCACCAGGCCCTGTCGTACGTATTCAGTTCGTCATTCCATCGTTTCCAGGAACGTTCACGTCTTATTAACTTTGTTTTTATTTCAACATAAAATAGCTCAATTCTTTACGTAAAAGTCATAAATCTCTATAAAACATCCAAAGGAAAACCTCAAAAATCACAAAATACAAAATGTCGTTTTCATATACCTCGTATCGGGACAGTTTAAGCCCAGGGGGCGGGACAGCGAGTGACGGACGTGACTTTGTTCTCGGCACGGCACGGGACTTTTTTGAAAAAATTACGCCGACACCGGAAATCCTTTTAAATATTGTTTTACACCTCACCCTGTAATAATAATTAAATAACCTATTTTTAAGTATAAAGATACTTTTAGTATGGTCTATTTTTTTTTTTTTTATTATTCACAACGTAAATTTTTTTTGGCTTAGTACATACCTTATAAAATTAAGATCGTACAAGTATGAACAAATGTTAAAAAAATAATAATAATTACACAATAATATATGCATAGTTTAAAAGTTTTTTTTTTTTCACGATTGAATCTAGTAAGTTTGTGCAGGATCACATTTTTTTGCGAGTTTTGATATGTTTAAGCCTCTTAACAACAGTATTTTATCATAACAACCTTTAACAACATGGCAAAAAAAGAAGCAAAAAAAACCTCTTGAAGAAAATATCGCGACGATCCTTTGTCACTTTATCCCATTAAAAGTTTTCTTATTCGATGCGACATAATATTTTTCATCTTTGAAAAGTAACAGAAAGTTTTGTAACATGGCATATCAAAGGATTTCTTCGCTTCAAGAGTTTTAGACGATGTTTGTGATGGGGCATCCATTCGTACCAAGTTTTTCCAGAGGTTCTGTATAAAAAACGGTGCTAAAAACACAGATTTCCAAGTTGTAATAGGCTGCAGAGTTGGCAGACCATAAACAAGTTAATAAATTGTATTTTCATGCTTATAATCTCACCAGTCGACCCAGCGAACTTCGTACCGCCTAACCTATTACTATCTTGTGCATGTATTATACTTCCTCTTGAATCACTCTATCCATATAAAAAGAAAACGCATTAAAATCCCTAGCGTATGTACTTCTAAATATTTATGCATACATAGGGACAGACGCGCGGGAAGCGAATTTATTATATAATATGTATTGATGGTTTCCAGTCATAAAGCACCAAAAAATAGTACATTTTTTACTAATGATTTCATTGTCTGAAATTTTTATATGTAAGCTAACAAAATTTCAAACAGTGAAATAATAATAATAATAACACATCACACTTAGAGCCCCTAGGAAGAACCTGTATCTAGGGTGCCTGAAACATACACAGAGACGAACATCATTAATCATCATTATTTTTTATTTAATTAATTATTAATTTAGCCTGAGTTTAGAATTTTAGACAGACAGAGACTTTCTTACGACTGTCGCCCGCAGCGGGTCTTGGTCCAGAAAAGAAACGCAGAGCAATTGTACCGTCGTTTACTTTTGTTTTTTTTTTTTTTCTGTGACATTCTTTTGTTTTTGACCCTGTTGCCATGCAGTTGACCGAGTGACACGTGCTTTAAAAAGTAATGTGTTTGAAAATTTACAAAAAGGAAACGTTGTTGGATTTCAAGTCTTTTCCGGGTTCTTACCGTCCTTACAAAAACTTTAGTATGTATTATGTTTGTTTCGGTTCATTTGTTCAGTGTGCTTTAAAAACACTTTGATATGTATATCTTCAATATATAAAAATATAAGAAACATAAACAACTTCACCCTCTCCAATAAAAAGCATAAACTTTCCACATCTCGCCTTTCCTTACTCACAATCTCAATTCGAAGTTAACATCCATTCAAAGGCTGTTCAACCAATCGAGAATTAGTACAAAAGTTGGCCGCTTTAAAATTCTAAACACGAAATGCAGTCGGCAGGAAGTTTCTACGAGAGCTCGTTAATCTTCGAACCTTGGGCCTTGGCCTTTTTACAAATGGGAGTGGAGTAGAGCTTGAGAAATGATCGCGATACAAGCACAAGCTCGCGGTAAAAAAAGGATTGTTTGGCGTTTGGCATGTTGTAGAGTTGCAGAGAAAGTTGGGATGGATTTTGTTTTGAGTTTTTCTTTTCGCCCGTCATCATCGTTTTGCGTCGAGTTAAAGTTTGGACGTTGAGACTAATTTTGTGCAGTGATAAATTACTGTGGGCGGATTCATTTTGTTTGTGACTTTATTGATCTTTATAAAAAAAATAAGTAGTTTTAGCGACTAGTTTAATTAAGATCATATAGCTTGCTTTTATTTGTTACATACTTTAAGTGTAGTATGTCACTTTTGAAAACATATAATTGGCTCTCAGTGGATACTTATAATTGTTCATTTGTATAAATAAATAAACATACAATACAAATTAAAGCAATCTGATCTCTCGCGCTACGTACGTAGCTTGCTTGCATAGCGTAGCTGCTACGCAGCCGTACGTATCAAAAATGCCAATAACCCGCTACGACAACTATTTAATTTAATTTTGTTTTCTTTTTTTTACATTCTGATATTATTGTGATATTGTATTTGTAGTTATTTTTGACATAGATCGTTTGCTACGCAGATTGGTTCCATCTACACCTATCTACGTTTTAAAAATAGATAGATCTAGACCAATGCATAATAAACTAACGACAGACCACCCCTTGTATCGTTGCAGAGTTAAAATACTTTATTAATATTTTTCTTTCTCTGAGACCCATTTTATCTGAATGGTAGTTGTAAATCCTTTGTTACACTTACTTCAGTCACGTCTTTCATTTTAAACGTGAAACTTTACAGCTCTCAATATTGTCTCCAATTTGACTGCCAAAGAAGAATATTGTACATTCCTCGCTTTATTTATTGCTTGGTAGAGATAAACTTTCTTGGAAATGTAAAATTTTTCATTATAAAAAGATTCCCTTTTTTTTTCATAAGATAGCGTTTTTAAATTTAAACTTTAGTAACCAATTTATTATGAACATTAGTACCATAAATCAATAATTTTCTTCCTTAAGAGGCGAAACGGTGCGAAACTAGCGCCACTTCGATAAATAATTGATATCTATAAACTAACTTGTACTAACTTCTTTGATTTTGAACCAAAAAGCTACACAACATAGCCTTAAAAATTCTAAGCAAGATTATCTAGGTAGTCAAAGGCGCATATTCTTGATTTCGGCCATGGTTTAGAAGATATTTATCATTTATCGAAGTGGCGCTAGTTTCGCATCGTTTCGCCCCTTAACTAGGTATTTCATTGCGAAAATCTATTAACGGTTTTAGTCATGACTGATTGATTGACATACAACAAACAATAAAATGGAATATAATAAATTTCTTTGCAACCGATTTGAAACAAAAGCTAAAAAAATAATAATTTGCGGGCAAAGCAGTGGAACACACCAGTTTATTTTATATCAAAAATACGCGTAAATCCTAAGAATCATCTTTTTACTGAGCTTTTTACGAAGAAAAAAGGCTGAATAAAAGTTTAGCGACGGCGGCGGTCGAAACTTTATCCATATGTCGGGCTGCAGCGAGCTTCTATTGCTGAGCTTTGATTTATGCAGCGCTTTTAACGTATGGCTTCCGGCTTAGCTTTTATGAACTGTTTAAGTATTGAACAAAAAATAAGTTTCATGTATTATAGATATAAGAAGGAAAGATTTATTTGACTGTATACATCGAACAGGCTCTTGTCAATGGATTTATAAAAATAAAAAACTTAGAAGCTTACACCGGACCTGATGAACATCACCGTCTTATCCAACCCTTGGACGTTGCTGGTCATGGTGGTGGAGGATCACAAATTGCCACAGGACAAACATTGGAACGACTCCGTAGCGCAGTGTTCGAGACTTAATCTATATATATAAAACCCTTCCGTTACTGACTGACTGCGCGAGTGAAACCGCGGGGCAGCTTCTAGTCAATATATATAAAACTCTTCTAGTAACTGACTGACTGACTGACAGACAACGCAGAGCTGAAACTACTGGGCGTAGTGGGCTGAAATTTTGCACGTGGGTTCCTTGGAGAGTATAGGGGAGCAGTAAGGAATAAACTCCCGAAATTCCCATGGAAACGGTAAAAAACGGGATTTTGGTGTGTATGAGTAATCTGCGCGGGTGAAACCGCGAGGCAGCCTCTTGTACATAGTATAAAATAAAGTCGCTTCCCGTGTCTGTCCCAATGTATGCAATGCAACGAATTTTGATACGTTTTTTATAGATAGAACTAGAGGCTGCACCGCGGTTTTTCCCGCGCAGATTTCTCATAAACACAAAAATCCCGTTTATTCCCGTTCCCGTGGGAATTTCGGGAAATCCCTTCTTAGTGCTCACCGCACTCCCTAAGGAACCTACATGCAAAATTTCAGCCCGCTACGCCCAGTAGTTTCGGCTCTGCGTTGTCTGTCAGTCAGTCAGTCAGTCAGTAACGGAAGAGTTTTATATATATTGACTAGAGTCTGCCCCGCGGTTTTTCCCGCGCAGATTTCTTATAAACACAAAATCCCGTTTTTTCCCGTTCCCGTGGGAAATTCGGGAAATCCTTTCTTAGTGCTCACCTACACTCCCTAAGGAACCTACATGCAAAATTTCAGCCCGCGACCCCCAGTAGTTTCGGCTCTGCGTTGTCTGTCAGTCAGTCAGTCAGTCAGTCAGTCAGTAACGGAAGAGTTTGATATATATTGATTATTCAAGAGGAAGGTTTAATAAGTACCATACGTGCACAAGATAGTTATAGGTTAGGCGATACGAAACTTGAATACAATATTGTGTAAACTTATTTTATAAGGCGGTATGTAGTTAGGTTCACCATAAAAATATTTTTAACAAATAATTTTTCACTTTTAGTATTTCACAATATATTTTCTCGAAAAGATTTACCAAGATGACAATATAAATTAAATTATGACCCGCTAAAGATATAAACCTACGAATACTGTTTTAGTAACTGTCTTTCTCAAATAAAATATTTTGTACGTAAGAGATATAAAAAGAGAAAAATAATATTACCTCGTCCGTGATCAAAAGAGCAATCACATAGAAAAAAGCGTGTTCCATTGTATAGAATAATAGACTACATCGAGGAAAAAATATAAAAATACAGATGATTTCTGAATGTGGACTGAATGTGGAAATACACCTTAGTGAACGAAAACACACGTAAAAATATCTGTGAAAAAATACAGTGCGTTTGGGGCTTTTTCGCTAAAGGTTTGTTAGGTAATGTGTGTAAATATTATTAGCGAGTATACCAATGATTATTATTTACTACTAGAGGCTGCCCCGCGGTTTCACTCGCGCAGATTTCTCATAAACACAAAAATCACATTTTTTCCCGTTCCCGTGGGAATTTCGGTAATTCCCTTCTTAGTGCTCACCTATACTCCCTAAGGAACCTACATGCAAAATTTCAGCCCGCTACGCCCAGTAGTTTCGGCTCTGCGTTGTCTGTCAGTCAGTCAGTCAGTAACGGAAGAGTTTTGTATATATTGATTTAACCTGTCAGGCCCATCAAAGGGGGGCCCATATAGCCCCAGTCTTTCATAATGGCGGACCTTCAAGGTCCTTAGGGTTGGAGGTTGCTTACTTTTGAAAAAATATGTATAAAATCAAACCTGCAAAATCGATGTGTAGCAATCCGTGGTAAATGTTTTGGTAGGTAATTTATTTCTGTCCTTTGAATTCATAAATAGTCACTCAACTTTGATATTATTAATACATTATTATAGAAATTTTTAAGTATATTGAAGTACCTATATGTAATAGTTTTTTAATTTATAACATTTTCACATCACTTATTTTAATGGTGCCAGTGATGCAACCGAGTTCGATTCCCGTTAGGGGCGGCATTGATATTGGTGATAGACACAAATTCAGGGCTTCTGGATGTACTAAATGTTTCTTTTTTATGACAAATTAAAATTGACAGAATACAGGTAAAGTTAGTTAAAATTAATCATAAGGTAATTTAAGCACCTTATAGTAACTGCTCCGTTATAACAGTAATAAAATTTGCCAAAAAGCGTTCTTTGTCATTGGAAATTGGGCAATATTGCCGGATGAGCCAGCTGCGGATTTTAAAAACGATAAAGTATAACGCGCTCCTGATTGCTCGGGTTAATTACTTTTCGTTACATTAAGTTATTTTAGCAGAACTCTTGCGCTTAATTACTTTTTAGATTAAATAAATTTATTATTTTGTTCAAGTTATACAACTGTATCTCAACTAACGCAAAAACTCTTACCATTTTAATTAAATAAACAAGCTCAATATTTTAGAATGAGTAGATCCATGTATTTTTCAGCAATGAAAAATGTATTAATACATGGACATAGATCTTATTTAAAAAATGTTCAACAAAGTAGGAACGTAATTTTTATATAAAAAACTTTTTTTTTTTTTCAATAAATAAACACATCACACTCAGAGCTCAGAGAAATACAAATAAATTATTGACATCTAACAAGTAAATAATTAAAACAAATTTTTTTTTACTTATAATCTACACCTACACTTTGATTCCCCTATCGTAATCATTAAAAAAAGTGCTAGTTTTAAAACACTCAGTTTACTAGACCCAAAATAAATCTTTTACCATTCAGAAAGTGCAAATAGCGTCTATACAACAGGCCTAAGTCGTCTGTCGCAGGTGTTCCAGCGACGGTGACTGATTGAGTAAGAGGAATGGTTGGGCACGGCGAGGTGGAGGCGGAATAGGGAAAAATGCAAAACTATGCGGAAACTGTGACGGCAATGAAAAATGTACGCTGCAAAATAGTTGGGCTTTATCAGGTGTTATTATTGAATATTTATTGTAAGTTACGTTTTTTTTTAAAGCTTTCTTAACGATTTTATAAATATTAATATTGATGCTACTGCATAATTATGCTTGCTTAATGTCCGATATTAATATTAAAATCTATAACACTTTAGAATGGGCTCTGCACAAACTGCAAAATCCGTATTTTCAGACCCATGGGATTTTTTGGGCGATAAGTATCCTAATAACCGTCTCGTTGTCTATGGATACCTACCAACTTTCAGCCATATCAGTTCAGTAGTCTAGGCTCGATTGCGTTACACACAGAAATATTAAAACATATCTAAGAAAATTTATCCTATTTGTAGATCATATCTGTCGTTCTAAGTACATACTTCAAACCAAATACCTATTTTTTTCCCTTGCTTTTTTAAAACTCGAATCTTTCGATAACGTCACTGCAAAGTGTCAAGTAACTCGTAGGTAGGTAGTATGTGTGTTAAAGCTAGTGTGTTAAAAGTGATTTATTCCTCGAGGAACATTCCAAATGGACCGTTGGACTTCTCCTAGAATGGGTTTAGGGACTGGCTATTTTCAGTTATTTCACTCGGCGCTATGTGACTTTTACAAGGGTTTTACTTTTACGGTTTATTTTATTGAAAACTATTTTAAGTAATTTAAACATTCTCACGTTATAGGAATTGTAGAATCTGAACACAAATGTTTATGAAGTAACTCTAAGCTTAACCACATCCACCTAGTTACAAAGTTTTCAAGTAAACAGAATAGAAAACAAGTGGCGACCGCGAACCGCCAGACGCAGAGTAGGCAGACCCCCTACAAGGTGGTCAGTCGACCTGGTAAAAGCTGTAGGATTACACTGGCTGAGGGTCGCTCGTTGTGGCAATTTATGGGAGAGGCCTATGTCCAGCAGTGGACGGGTTTTGGCTAAAATGATGATGAAACAAAATAACACAGTGACAAAATAATGTTCAATCTAGAAGATTGGTAAAAATATTTCAAAAAAAAATTTAAAAAAATATATTTTTATTTCAGACCAAAGATCCTTAAATAAATTGTTAAATATACATAAAATCTAAAGGGATCTTAAAATGTTTGTAATGAAAATCTTTCAGTTTATATTTTTATGTCTTGCTATCACCACCCTTTCCACTACTAAATTATTGTTATAAAAAAAATAAGGCCGCTCTATATAAAAAAAAAAAATTTTTCGGTCGCAATGGATTCGTCAATTCTGAAAAATGTACTTTTGCATTTTGCGTTTAATTATAAACTAGTCGACCCAGCGAACTTCATACCGCTTAACCTATTTATATCTTATCCTCTATGAATATATTATACTTTATAAACCTTCCTCTTGAATCACTCTCAATCTATTAAAAAAACCGCATCAAAATCCGTTGCATACTTTTAAAGATATAAGCATACATAGGGACAGACGCGGGAAGCGACTTTGTTTTAATACATACTTTGACTTTGTTTTGTTTTACATAGTAATGTATTGATATTGATGATGGTTATCAGCTCTTTGTATTCCACTATAAATCAATAAAACAAAGTTAATCTTCTTCCAAAATTTCCCAACATTTTCAATAAAATATTTAATCAAACGCCCAACAACCCGAAATTCCACCAAAACGAATAAGCAACAGTGTACCTACTTTCTTTCGCAAATTGTAACTATAACTATTCGGAGAGAAGAATTGTTTTCACGAATTAGGGTAAGGAATTTAATATAAATCTCCAGTGAAAAGGGGTTTGCTTTACCCACCATTATTAGTGGGGGTCCGGCCTTCGAATTCCGTGACCTGAGAGGTCAGATTGTAGGGGGGTTTGGTTTAGTCGCAAAATGACCGTGATCAGCTTGCATGCCATTTTTATATTCTGGGTTATATTTGGGTTTTTCTTCCACGCTTTTAAGGTGCTTTGTTTTCTTCTCTAGGAAATAACGGGATTTTTGGGGACAAATTTAATTTGTATTGGCCCTTTTGAGAGATTTGCTATATTGTTTATTAGTGGGCGCCCCGCGGCTTTGCCAGTGCATTATCTCTTGAAATATTCCCAATTTTTCTGCGGGAACTTCCTTACTCAGGCTCTAAACTCTAAACTATCCACGTTCCAAATTTCATACAAATCGGTTCATTAGTTGCTCGTAAAAGACGTAAAAACAGACAGAGTTACTTTCACATTTATAATACTTATTATAGTATGGAAGTATGGATGGATCACCAACAAGGCACTACCATGCCCAAATAGTTCATGCACCCAACGGCAAGACTCATAAGGTGATAGGAAATATAGATATATTAATTATACTATTATAATTATTAGGAGCCTGTGTTGTCCTAGTGCTGGGCAAAGGCCTCCCTCTTCTGCTTTCATTCCGTACGTTCTTGCGCGGTCTGCCACCAGTTCACCCAACTCGTCTCTTTATATTAGTCAACAAAAAAAAAGTATAGGTACGGAACATTCTTCCTGTAACTTCACAAAATATTCTCAAAAGTACCCCTCACGAGGAGTTATCAACAATTTGCCTAAATAGCGAGCAAACTTTTCAAATCGTACCAGAACTCAAGTTTTCTTTATAAATTTTCAAAACGGTTAATTTCTTCATCGAACTCCAGTAAATCGCTTCAAACTCGGCTTGAACGCTACACAAATTACATTATGTCAGTATTATTATTATAATACGAGCTATCCCGGCTTACTTCGTTACGCCATAGAATATAGATACTTCTAAAACTTGGCTCTATAGACTATGTTCTTTTGACTGCCCAGAATCGGCAAATAAAAAAACAAACAACAACAACAAACCACCTGTCAAAATATGTAAACAACGAAAAAAATATCGCACCTTGGGATTATTTGAGTTAAAGTAAGGATCCCATATTTTTTTGAAAATCGGGGATAGTGTAGCTTCCTACCAGTGAAAGATTTTTTTAAATCGGCTCAGTATTTCCGGAGCCTATTCGTTACAAACAAACAAATAAATCTTTCCTCTTTATAATATTGGTATAGATAGACGCGACAGTATGTAACGATGATTATTATACATTCACGCCAGAACTAACTAGAAGATTAAAATGAAACTTGATAATAATATTGCTTTTACTTTGAGTTTTAGGAATTTGAATTGTCGTATGAAGGCGGTTTTAACAACCACAACTCCGATAGGTGTCTTAAAAAGTAATTCGAAACGCTCCTTCAGCTGATTCGTAGAGGTATCTGTACATATATTATACCTGATAATGTCCACATGCAGAATTGAAAGGAGTGAATCTTTCAAACGAATGAAAAATTAAAAATTGAAGAAGGAAAAATAAAGTTGTTGTTGTGTACGAAATTTAAAGTTGAGGTCAGAACCCGACAAGCACATTTTGATCCGATAAATCGAAACGTAAACGACCGGCCCTAACAAAGTTTAGAGTAAGGGAACTTATGAATAAATTGGATAAAACTCCTTTTTGACAAGTCGTAAAGTTTGCTGAGTCGAGATAAAAAGACACTCTATAGGCATGTATTGCCTCTGTAAGTTGGGTTATTCGATACTTATACGGTTTAGCTTGTGTGGCATGACAGCAGTGGGTCAAGTTTCTTAACTAAAAACGATCGAATCTTAATTGTCTTGTTAGCGACTTCGTTAACAATTGCTGCTTTCTTTGGGCGTGCAACAGAAATTGCCTTTGTTAAAGCGGCAATGGTTAACGAAGTCGCTCACAAGACAATTACGAGTCGATCGTTTTTAGTTAAGAAACTTGACCCCCAGCTCTGCAGCTGTCTGCGTATAGTGTTCTGCTGTTCGATTGACGGCTGGTCTCTCTTTCTGTGGACTTTTGGTTTCACATTCGCTTTCCTGGAGCCACATTTGAAATACCAAAGAATACCTGGCTGTTTAGACTAGCATCCTTTACCTGCCCTGGGCGAAGAATAAAACAACAACAAATCAATAAAATGCAGAGACAATGTACAGGTACACTTGTCTTAGTCTTAGTAAGAAATAAAACTAAACCTTCTCCGGAATAGATACGGACAGATCACGCGACTTTCTGTTGCGCGATAAAATTTTACGATTTTCTGTTTATTTGTTGCGTCGAGGTTTTTTAGGGCTCCGCACCCAAATGTTGTAAAATCCCTTTTCTGTGTTTTCCTATAATTGAATATCAGTTATTATGTTATGTTATTACACTAAGGGACATACGTGCGTGGATACAGAAGTAGGAGATCCTTGCCCAGCAGTGGGACACGATCTAGTCTAATATTTCTAAGACGCAGTTAAAAGTTTTACAACATTATAAATTTATATTAAAAAAAAAAAAAAATACGCGACGAATTGAGAACCTCCTCCTTTTTGTTTTTTCGTCGGTTAAAAAAAGAACAAACTGTGCAACCTGCAGCACAACGCCACGCCTACTTTAATTCAATAAATAGCAACACTTATCATTCAAAATATCTCACAAATTATTTTCTGATAAATTAAAACTAAGAACTTTAGAAGAAAGGTTTACCTACTATTCGTAATCTTAAAAATTACAAACTTATTAAAATTACTTTTACAAAACATTTTAGGGACCGTGTAATGAGGTTAGTAACGGTCAATAACTAAAGTCAGTTTTTCACATACATTCAACACAGTATGTGAAAAACAGTCCACTCTATTCCTAGACGGGCCACGGTCCAGATAAAAACCATTGTGACAGAACAAAAATGGGAAAAAACAAAATATTTCCATTTCACACTCGCAAAGGCCATCCTTTCAGTTGACATGCCCAGTGGGCTAAACACGCGAGTATCACGAAAAAGGAAGAAAAACGTTTCATAGTATGAAAACATAAATAAAATGTTTTTGTTAAAGCTGGATTTATGTTATGATATGATATGGTTATGGTAGAGGTGCGAATGAAAAATTAATAATAAAAGTACTTAATTTTATTAGTATCGTTAATCGTCTCCACAGTTATTTTGTTTATGTTTGTCTTTGTGCCCAAGAAAATTATTTTTATTTATATTATTTACTAGTCGACCCGGCAAATTTCATACCGCTTAAACTATGACTATTTTACTGCATGTTTTGTACGTATAAACCTTTCTCTTGAATCACTCTATCTATAAAATAAAAAACGCATCAAAATCCGGTGCGTAGTTTTAAAGATTTAAGCATACATAGGGACAGACGCGGAAAGCGACTTTATTTTATATTATGTATTGATATTGAAATTTTTTTACTTACATGAAGAAATCAAATAATTTATAACAAACTAATGAGCCTTTAAAAGTCGAAAAGTACAAAACTATTTAACTCAAGACTACGGGATGCGAACGTTCTTGATAATACATACATTATTCTTATATCTATAATGATTGTGTTTTATAAAAATGTACTTGAGTTGAGTTGTGAATTGTGAAACAGAGCCCACTGTGCAGTTGTTTTTGGACACTGGATCGCTACTCTACTGACCGAAGCGCGTTTGCTTTGACATATTTAAAAAAATCTAATTCATATTGTATTTTTTTCTCATTTAAATTAAAGTATAACCCTCTTATTCATAAAAAGTTAAAGAGCATTTTAGTTATTTGACGTATGTCAATTTAGACTGGATGACACGTATTTACCATACAACAAACCAGAGAAGTAGACCTCCAGTAACGCTACTTAAAATGTACTGTATCTTTATGAATAACACGGTAAGTTTTTATTTAGAACTTGCAGGATATAAAATAAAAACTAGATTTTTGTTTCAAATTGGTTTGAAATTAGGTAAATGAATATTTGAAATTAGAAAAAATAATTAGCACGAAATATCCCCGAAAATTTTATTTGATAATTTTTTTGAAATGAAATCTTTAATAGTGCGTAAATTTTTCCTGAAAGTGACGCATGCATGGTTATTTCAAGATAAAAAATTATAAATTTTGAATCTCAAAAAAACATTTCTTTTGAAATAGATTTTCTTATAGCATAATAACTCCGCCACATAGAAAGCAGAAAGATACAGTAATAAACATAAAAACCAGCTTAATCTCAAATAATTCCAATGCAAAGTGTTAGCCGCGTCTCTCTAATGTGTTTTGCGGTCATTTTTCTCGGATTTCGATGCAAATTTAAGGGTCCAGTTGGATTCACGCCACTGTCATGTTAATCTTCATCTTTCAGACCGAGATTCAAAATGACTTTTTGTATTTGGAAAAGATTTTTAATTAAGTTTATAAACCTATTTTTGTATTTGTAATTTAATTACTTACTTAATTTCAGTCAAACAACTTTACGTATTACATACTTTTTTTTTTTTTTTAATTCTCTTTTGTATCCCACTGTTAGGCAAAGGACTCTGCTAACTTCAATTGGTCTCTGCCTCTGTAAATTGCTCTTCGATCACTCAGTTCCCAAGTCACTCGGTCACATTATCTGTAGACCTGGCGTCGATGACGTCACGGCGGTGGTCCAATACGGGCGAGGCGACCGCGGGGGCGTCAAAGGATAGCAAGGCATTCCAGCAGGATCTACAGATAATTTGACCGAGTAGTAAGTATCGAGATCGTCCCGCCATCTTCTACGTCTTGATCGAACGCGTTTTCAGTGACTTACCCAACAATGGTTCCATGCGGCAGATTAGACCAGCCCAAGTTGCTACATACCTACATTAATTTATATTTGTTAAACATTTTTTGTTATTTTAGCATAAAAAACATGATTACCAATAGCAAAACTACAAACCAACAAAAATTTTCCAGTCCGTAGATAGCCAACAAAGAGACAAAAACAAAATGCGTGCCAAATTTTATGTTTATTCAGCTTACCAATTAGCTACCATTCTTAGTAGGTTAATACTAAAGATCCCCGACATAACAGCAGATAATTTAGCCGACTTTATTTCCTCCCCAACTTTCCCCTCGTAATAAACGTTGTTTTCGAACAAAAGGTACACAAGTATAAATGTACTTATTTATTATTTTCATAACTCATGCCAATTAGTTATACTGTCGGTCGCTTGTTATAGCTTCTACTCTGGTTTCTCAAAACAATGCCATCAAATCATAAAATATAACGATACATCGATACGTAAGCTTCGGGGGGAAATGTTTGTGTATGTAGGTACCTACCTAGGTTCTTTAAACTAATTGTGATTTTCATTTTGTAAGTAGTTGATTGTATTCTAGTAATACAGTACCTATTACTAAGAAATTTAATACAGAGATTGATAATTTAAGGAATTATCGACGCGTCTGATCGACCATTCCGGTGACCGGCGGGCTGGCTCGTACCTTGGCCAGAGAATAAGTCTGGCCATTCAGAGAGGTAACGCAGCCAGCCTGCTAGGCACCGTACCTTCCGGTGGCAGCGATTTGGAGGCCATTTTTTATTTGTAAATATGTCTTTGTTTAGTTTTTTTAAGGTAATATTTAATAACATAATATCATGTACATATGAAATATTAAATACAATACAGAGATTAAGATTAAAATTACTTTATTATTAAATTCAAATTATGTGCAACTTAATATTACCTATGTGGTTTACTTACTTTAACTAACAAAATAGTATAATAGATAGAAAGACACTTAATTATACACAAGTACAAAATACAAAAGTAAATTTCCAATTAAGATACAAAAAAAATAAAATTGAATTCAATAGACCTTATCGCTAAAGAAATTGTACTTTATACTATAAAAAATCTTCTTTATTTTCTACAAAAGTACTTTCTGTTTATTTTTAACCGACTTCAATAAAGGAGGTTGTATGTATGTTTGTCCGCGATTATCTCGGGTTTCTTTGGCTAAACCAATTGTGATGCGGTTTTTCAAAATTATTTGTTACATTCAGGAGAAGGTTTTAGAACCTATTTTAACCGACTTCAAAAAGAGGATGTTCTCAGTTTAGGTATGTGACAATTTATTGAAGGCTCTTTTAAAAAAAAATTGTAGTAGCAATCATCCATACCACTTAGGTAAAGATAAGAATCGAAGACTATAAGAAAAAGAGGAAATCAAATAATGCCCAAGAAACCTTAACGTAATATTTATAAAGGCTGCTAAAGCTAACGTTAAATAGAATATGCCAGTCACTAACAATACACGGAATAAAGAATAAACTCACCACGGTAAAAGAGGAAAAATACAAAATTATTACTGCAATGAAATAGTTTAGGGAATGGAACCATTAAAAGACAGGAAAAATGGAATCACTTAGGCAGGAATATAAATTGGAAAAACTGTGCGGATGTGGAATAATACATTTTTGTAGAAAGACGTAATTGTACGTTGGGGCATTTAGGTACCTACCTACATAATGGGATTAAGAATAAGTGGCTACGTCTACCCATAAAAAATATATACACACGCACTCCTAATGGTTCTGACAAAATTATCTTGAATGCTATTGCATTGCTGGTAACATAAGGTGAGTCAGGGCTATTTCACGCACACAACACTTTATTTGTAAACTTTTTTTTGTCATTTTACCTTATATTTTACCTAGTATGTAACTAAAACTTATGTAAGTGCTGCGTGTGCAAATGAAGATACATCTATCTATGTCTAATTTTGAAAGTCAGCAAAGTCGTATTAAGGGCTTCACGGTGCGAAACCAGCGCCACTTCCGATAAATAATTAATATCTTCTAAACCATGGCCGACATCAAAAATGTGCGTCTTTGTCGCCCTAGGTAATCTTGCTTAGAATTTTAAAGGCTCTATTGTGTAGCTTTTAGGATAATGATCTTAGAAATTTTGTGTTGCTGCCTAAAGTGGCCACTTTTAGTTTTGTACAAGGAACTTCTAAGATCAATATCCTAAAATCTACACAACAGAGCCTCAAAAATTCTAAGCAAGGTGATTTAGGGAGACAAAGATATTTTTTTTTTATTTCGGCCATGGTTTAAAAGATATTAATTATTTATCGAAGTGGCGCTAGTATCGCACCCGCTCGCCCCTTAAACAGCGGTAGAAACTAAATCAGCAAAGGGCTCTCCACACGAACCACTTATAGAGTCTGCGGTCACTATTCGGACCGCAGGCTTCGAGCAATTCAAATGACGCCGTAAAGGGACAGGCGGCTCGGCTGGTCTAAAGCAAATTAATTGACCTATGCTCGGAGTTTCTCTGCGTGATCGAATCAAAAATGATGATATCCGCAGAAGAATTAAGACTACAGACACAGCCCAAAGAATTGCAAAATTAAGTGGCAAAGGGCAGGGCACATAGCTCGAAGAACAGATGGTCGCTGGGGCCGAAAAGTTCTCGAGTGGCGAACGCGAACTGGAAGACGGACAAAGAGTCAACGAAAAATGTCCCAAGTTTCACCAGCCTTTTGAATACATACAATACATATGCCTATCTCAAGTCGCCAAATACCCGCGAAACTTTACCACGTTTCACTGATCACGCAAATCAAAGAATTTTCCAAAAGACTCATAATTCCAAATGACTGTCAGTTTTCGGGTAAAGCTCAATCACTTTCGATTCTCTCACCAACTCTTCAAATGAATATAGACCCACATTAAAAGAGAATAGAGAATAAAATAGCACTTAAGGAAAAAGCTAAGGATTCTGATCCCCGCTTTATGATGTCATGAATTCTTATTTGAATGACGTTAATGTATTTGTGATGTTCGGTGGTGATGTGGGAAGTAAATTATGGTTTTCAGAGGAATCTGAATATTCGATTTGTTTGATTGAAAATGATTATTTAATAGAAAAGGTGTACTTACCATATTAAAAATATAGGTACATTATATCCATTTAACGCCTATACATGGGCGTTGATTAAAACCAGAATGACCTTATATTTCTATGTTTAAACATTTGGCAATAATGTAACGTCCAAAGGCTGTGTCTCTATTATTACCTTGTAGTTAGGGATAATTAAAAATTATTGGTCTGTGCTTTTATTTTTTGTCACTTTCTTTCACAAGAAATATCTGAATAATAATACCTAGTTAACCGAACAATTTTCTTTTTAGTTTTAAAAGACGCGTAACTTAAACTTTGAAAAGAAAAAACATTAAGTACCCAAGTTTTTTTTGTGATTTACACACTCATTAACTTAAGTACTTAGGGATGACTTATCTCATTGACATTGTGGATGTGGACCCTAATAGGCGCTGCGATTTTTTTTTTTTTATTATTTGTACAAGGTATAACTTTCCTTGCCTTTATTGAAAAGTATGCAATGTTATAAAATAAAACAGCAGAAGAAACGGTTTTTCAATGAAATCAGAAGGGTTTACACAGAAAAAGCTCTTTTTAATGATACCAATAGTAAATAGAGATGGACGGAAAAAAGCATTGAGAAAAACCCGTAATTGGTGCATCTTTCTGTTCTTTAACGAGATAGCCTATTAAAACAGAAATTCTATTTATAAATTATTCAGAAAAAAAGTAGCAGTTACAAGTTTGAAATAAGTATTTTCTATTTTGGGCATTTGGCTTTTAGCTTACAGTCATATTGGTCAGCGCTCCCATCACTAAGTATTATAGAAGTCGCTTCCTGCTAGCTGTGTGTATGTATGCTTATTATCTATAAAATTACGCAACGGATTTTGATGCGTTTTTTTTATTAAGTAAATAGATTTGTTCAAGAGGAAGGTTCGTATAATACATTCACAACCACAGTAATAGGTTGGGAGGTACAAAGTTCGCTGGGTCGACTAGTAGACAATAAGGATAAAAAAGGTGGGTGGTCCGCTTAGCTGCTTTTTCAATTGATTCAAGTAACGCGACACATGACCACACATGACCATATCGCAGAGAGATGGGAAACCATATCGTCCTAATTTCAATGGTGGCCGTTGACGGATATGACAAAAGATTTCACCTTTCTCTCGTGGAGCATTTAGCGAGTAACCAAGGAGTATTTCATGAGCTCATCGTTAGATTGTCGTAGGGCAAGGCAAACGTCATCCGCGACCATTGTCGTAAGGCAAGGCAAAAATTTGTTCGCCTGAGCCAATTGGTGGGCACCCTGAACTACCACCTTTCACAGTATAGGATACTTTACCAAATAAGGTATCAATAGCGATTAGATTAGATGTATTCTAATTAACTTTCAATAAGTGATATATTATATCCTTTATTAAATAAAGACTTTTTTTTTATTTTGGTTGTCGATAATGTCGATTAATAATTCCGCAATAAAAAATCGTCGAGTAAATCATCATCATCGTCGTCATCACAGCCGAAAGATGTTCACTGCTGCACATAGGCATGATCGCCATAATGACCACGACAGATTCGTGGTCCCCCTGCGTTGCCTCCCTGGGGGGCTACGATGAATTCACGTTTTACTCGTGGACCCCCCGGACTTGCACTTGACCGTTGGATGCATGTGGTATGTAATTGGCTACTTTTTGATTTGGTAGTTTTAAAGAAAAAAGTACCATGTCCTATCTTGTGCTACCTCATCATCGTCAACTGCCTAAAGCTGAGTACTGACCAAATGCAAGCCGTGTAATGTAACATTAATACACACCGAGCATTCATGCAGGTATGTACGTAGCATTACAGGAAAATCAGCGAGCAAACATGTAGTGATTGCACGAATGCTCAATGTGGTACATGTTAAATTACAACGCGAGCATTCGGTCAGAGTACCACCCAGTTTGCTTTTCGTATTCCGGTCCGCCGTAGCCACTCGAGAGCTTTTTGGCCCTAGCGACCATCACTCCATCGAGATACAATGTGATGGCCTTTTTTTGTCTTCTTTTAGGCGGGTAAACTCCTGGCGAATACCCTGCAGCCCCGGGGGGAGCCGCAGTGTTATGTGGGGTTCGCTTCGCACCCACTAAAACCCCGCCGGTGTCCATCTCGGCTGATAGCAAGTTTACGGGAGATCTTTCGATCTTTATGTTCAACTCCGCGACTGATGACTTGCCAGTTAATTTGTGCATTTATTTTAGTAAATCGTAAAACATTAATTATTATTTACCGCAACTGTACACTGCACTGCACCGAATCTTTGTATCCCTTGTAAAAGTTAAACAATTAAACAATTGGAGCGCAGTATCAGCTTTTATATTAAATACCAAGTCAGCCAACAAACACCTAGAGTCGTCTAATTAAAAGTTGAAGCCGGTCTGCCGTGTTTAGCGCTCATTATGGCGGCAGAGCTCGCTTCATCAAAATTCTTCGTCTTCGTTAACTTTTCGACGAGCAATCTTCGCTCTGCTTAAGTTTTTGATACTTCTGTTATTGATTTAGGATTCGGCTATTGAAAATATTAATTCAAATTCTGGAAACCGTGTCGCCGCGTGGGTTCCAATTGAATTGGTAAACGAAGAGTAAAGAAAAAATTAGTTTTCCAGTTACATACCTAATGTTCTTTCTGAACCTATAGGTAACGGGTATTTTTACCTATAGATTAGATTAGATTCATTTATTTCACACTATCATATTCATATAACATACAAAGTTGTATTATAAAATGTCAAAGTATAATGTGATCGTCAAAATATTGTACAAAAATTATATAAAAAATAATAAGTATAGTTACTTAATGATTTAAGTACTGTGTAAACAATGTCAAATTTTTAAATGTATAATCTATATATATAAAACTCTTCCGTTACTGACTGACTGACTGACTGACTGACTGACTGACAGACAACGCAGAGCCGAAACTACTGGGCGTAGAAAGCTGAAAATTGGCATGTGGGTTCCTTGGGGAGTGTAGGTGAGCACTAAGAAGGGATTTCCCAAAATTCCCACGGGAACGCGAAAAAACGGGAATTTTGTGTTTATGAGAAATCTGCGCGGGAAAAACCGCGGGGCAGCCTCTAGTTGTATATAAAATTTCAAATACTAAAAATAATTTCAATATACTTGAATTACATATTGTAACCGGTTGTATTGTATAGGTTTCAAAAAGAACTTTATAATATATTAATAACTAATCTCATCTTCTCTCCCCAGTGTCGTTAAAGGTGACTTAGGGAACACTCAAAGCCGACTTCAGTTGCAGCCTCCTTCTTTCGAAAGCTAGAGCCATACTGCTACAATAAATCACCAACCCGCCTGCCGAAGCGCAGCACGTCTGGTCTTGCGGCGTCGGGGACGGGAGACGCCTGTGTCCAACAGTGGCAGCCTCCCGCCCTCGCTCGCTTTGTTAACACGACGAGAAATTGGGAAATAAAGACGTGACGCAACAACCTATAGGTGTTTAGTATTTTCCTGGAGCCTGTGGGCGTCACGAGGCTACGTATATATAATATCAATGATAATAACGCATCACACTCAGAACCCCTTAAGAAGACCCTGTGTCTAGGGTGCCCGAAACAAATACAGAGACGAAAATTACACCCAGACCGGAAACAGACATCGATATTCATCATAACAATGTGCGCTCCGCTGGGAATCCAACCCAGGTGCACACGAATCTCAGTCCACATCAATACCAACTCAGCTACGGAGCAGTCATAGTCAGTGTCGAATGCGTGTACTTATCCGGAAGTACAGTAAAACAGAAAAACAATTGCTCCAGCAAGTTTCCGAAGTGGAGTCGTAGTTAACAAAAGCAGACACTTCCATGTTTCGGCATAACGCATGATGAGCTGTGGTAACGCGACAACTTTTATTGCGACATATTACATATTTAAAGTTATTTTGGTACTTAAATTGCATATCAGAAACCCAATTTTATTCCTAGAAATTCTAGATTATCTAGTAATAATTTGAAAAAGTTTTTTTTTTAATCACGGTACAGCTTAATTGGCACAAAAATCTAGAAAATAATAAGGGGCGCTACTTTGTATGTGGAGTTAGTAATATTTACTAATTTTCTCTTTAGATATTTAATACCAATAAAGCCCAAGGTAAGACAAATTTAAAAAGACAAAAATGTATGATCTGTTTCGTTAAAATAAGTAATACATATTTTTTGGGTTTTCAACTAAAATAAAAATGGTTCCGTTTCAAGACAACGCCGCCAGACTGTACGATGGTAACTGATTTTATCAAATTATAGGCAAGCGTATCTATGATCCAATGAATAAATACTAACCTCATTCGTTATTTCAAATATTATAAAGAACCAACAAATAATATTTAAATCTCGAACACATTTCATTTGTAATCTCGCGTTTGCGAAAATCAAAACAGAGAGCAAGTTGGGGAGGAAATAAAAATTGATAAAAAAAAGTCTGTTATCTGCGCACTGGAAGCGAAATTCGTTTACGAAACACGCTCTATTCAGAGACGTGGGCTTTTATATTAAAACAGGATTAGATGATGCTGAAGATATGATGTAAATATTGTTATAAACGTACCAAAGTATCTTATTTTTACATTTTACGCTAACCCTCCGCTTTGATCCCTTTTGCTTTGAAGTTCCCATATAACTATCTCAATCATATTTTGATTATTTTTAGGCTTGCATTGTTGGCTGCACATTGTAGATTTTTTTTATCTAATCTCAATCGAATCAAAGGGTTCTTAGTCCACAAATGCTTGGTAAAGAGGCAGGTTTTACTCCTCCATTTTAGACCTAGACCTAGAGCATGTATGTGGTAAGTCTATTTTATCACTTTATTATTAATTTCGAGAGTGTACCTCTAAATAGAGGAGAAACCGCTTGAGGTAATAAGTCTCTACCTGCCAGTCAGTTGTCAGAGTTTTATTAATTTCTCATTAAGTTTGACATAATTTCTGGACAGAGTCCAAAAAAATATACTCTTGATTACTTGAACCAAATTGTTGTAAACAATATATCAAAAGACATTTAATGAAACCTCCGAAACTATGATGAAAAAAAACGCCATAGTACCATAAAAAATACGTAAAATCGTAAATCACAGGTAGCTAGTCTTCAGTCACAGATTGTGCTTTGCGTTTGCTGCGAACTTCAAACCAACAGGACTTTTTAAAGTAAGTAAGTGTATAGGTATGTACATTCAAGTTTTCTCGTAAGTACATAGGTACTCAAAAAGCTAGTCGACGAGCTCAGAATCAGTGCACCAGTAATTCCATCCGAATGCAGTCCGCGTTCGGGCGGCGTTAGGCGAAATAAAATGCACACACGATGTAACGTGTTACGCGCTTCGGGGACGGCGGTTTCTATTCTTGTACCGTTCGACTTTCAAATATTCTTTTTTTTCAGTCTTGCAATATCTTACTGGCTGGCAGATTTCTTTTGAAAGTACTTACTTGACGAAAAAAAACATTTTCGTAGTTTTCTCTCAAAATTATTAAAATACTTAAGTTTTTAGATTAACCCCTATCTTTTCTGAAAATTAACTGTAGCCAATGTTCATAATGGTGAAATATCAAATTCTAATAGATAAAGATTTTTTCAAATCGGACCACAAATTTCCGGGCTCTATTAAATTAAATCAATTTAATTGTTCTACTTTTTAATATCAAAAATCCTAAAAAATACATGTTTAAACGAAATAAAAGGTGAAATTCACAATATTTATACGTTCCTATAAAAAATTGTAAACGACATTGTTAAGTTTTCAAGAATACCTCCAATTCCTTCCACGATCAAGTTTGCATCAACCAAACCATTTCACAGCTGGCCAAATGTTCTGTAACAAAAATATTATTCTCACTGCGAAACTAAATTTCGTTTGTGTGTGACACAATAAATATTGTCAAACCGTTGAATGTTCACTACCTATTGGTATTCACGGCTGGTTCCGCTTCCGGTAGCTTGGCGGGAAATAAACTGTCAAATTGCAATTGAACATGAATGTTTGAATAGTTTTATATAGGCTTAAATTTTTACACCTTGTATCTCGCTACTACCACCTTTCTCCTTCCCAAAAAAAAAAAACTCGGTAATTGTGCTCAGCTAAGTAGTTGTCACTTTGTGAGCGCGCTGTCACCTTCATCGCGCAAGCTGTTGTACATAATCTCACGCCTTTTATTCCCCGAAGGGTTAGGCAGAGGTACCAGCTCAAGAGCCGGACCCACATTTAGCCGAGTTTATGTAAAGCGCAAGCTGTTGTAATTTTTTAAATACCCCAGTGAATCAAATAAAAATGACAAATTCAAATCCGTACATGCTTTTTCAGTTGAATTTGAAACAAATCCTAAAGAAAGAAGCTTTCTCTCAAAGCTCTCTTACGCAGGCACAGGCAGCCATTATACTAGACAAAGCATAACATTACCTTACACCTATATTACCAGAACTAACCCTTCTGGTCATATAGGTGTACCTAAGGTTATGCAGAGGCACCAGCTCACTGACTGGGCCCACGAGAGTTATCAGTGCATCGAGCTAGACCCATGTTTTACCAAGTTTATACCTTACATTTCTCATTATTACTAGACTTGTTACCGAACCTGAAGCACACTTCTCCAAATATTTCATTTACATAACATAATCTCACTCCTTTTATTCCCCGAAGGGTAAGCAGAGGCACCAGTTCATCAGAGCCGGACCCATATTTAACCGAATTCATATTTTTATAACAACGTGACAAGGGGCCAGCTTGTCGCCGCGGTTATAACGACCACTACTGCGGCCGGGACCGACGGCTTAACGTGCCTTCCGAAGCACGGAATCCTCTTGCTTTTCGGACAATCAGGTCATTCAAGCCTGCAATGTCCTATCCAACCGAAGACAACCACATCGTCATTTGTGATGTATTCCATCAATGTGATATAGTCAATCAATATGTGGTGTATTCCGCGTGGATCGAACTCACGACCTTTCGTACCCGCACACTGCGCTACGGAAGCGGCTTCATTTGACCGATCCCATTTGAACAAAATCTTAGAAAAACAGCTTTAGTCTTTGAAAGAAAATTGCCTTCACATAATCCTTACCCTTGAAATGAAAAGGGCAAAGCGAAACATTTTCTGCTACCTTCCTTCCGCGTCGGGACACACGTAACTGTTTCCGCAGACCCTCTAAAAGTCAAATAAGGCTTATGCGGGATAGTGCACTCTCATCTTACCGACTAAACAAAGCAAGCGCTTTATTTTTGAGAGGTAAGGCTGTGTGTGCGTAAAATCCAAATTAAAATATTCATTAATAAAACACGGTATCAAACAAAAATTATCATGCTCTCAGCTGAAAGACATCCACCTCGGCTACAGATTGCCACAAAGCCAAACATTTTTTGGGGAAGATTCGCCATAATTACCATCACGCCTTTTAAGGCTAGTTGGCGATTTCAGTATAGCCATAGCCACAGTATAATAAATAATACTACATACAGTATGGGCAATCCCTGCCTCCCTCAGCACCGCAGGTGCGTCCCCCCGCGTTTGGTTAACTTTAGGCTATTTGACCGACTTCAAAAGAGGAGGTTATCAGTTTATATGAAAATTTATTGAAAGCGGGTTCCTTTTTTGGTTAAAAATATATTATTTTTATACTGTGCTTTAGGTTACCGCTCAGCACAAAAAGCACGTCTTATCTCACTGACACAAGCATGATGCGCGTGCACGTATACACGAGTTTCGGATGCGCGCTTTTTCTATGAAGTGTCCGATGTCTGGTATGGCCACAATTATAATAAATAGTGGCTCTTTAAGTTTTTCTACGATAGATGCTACTGCCAAACCTTCGGGTGTCCCCTTAGTCTCCATTTACTACAACATAAGGGGATATATGTACCATGTGGCAGCACTAGCAGAACAATATTGAATGGCTTGACATCTATAATACACTATACAGTGGCGGTCTAGGACGGCGTAACAGATTTGAATATAGTCGTGTGCGCCCTAGACTGTATTACCAAAGCAAGAGCTATTTTGCAATACAGAAAAACCGGAAGAGTTAAGCCGTACCAGACCGCCACTATTACCTACATCACCTAATGTTGCACAAACATTCTGAGTCTAAGTGTGAATTTGAACTTCTTCGTTATATGGTACGTTTTTGAGGATTGCATAAAACATGATTAATATTTGCATTAGGTTTGCTCACCAAATCGCTATCAGCATCACGAAGTCCACTTCCCTAACTCGCGAAGCAGAATTAATGTTGATTTATTCACCCCCGCCCCGCTCGATTTAACGTACCGCCCCCGAGCACGAGATCATAGCTGTGTTTACCTTTAGGAGCATTTTCTACTTCTACCAAAGATGACTTTAGAGGCGAATATGGGATAAACAAACATGATCTGCAGCGGTTCACCGGTCACCTTAAAATATACGTTTATAGGTACCTACCTAGGTTGTTTAAGATGTTTATATATACCAATATTATAAAGAGGTAAGATTTGTTTGTTTGTTTGTAACGAATAGGCTCCGGAAATACTGAACCGATTTGAAAAATTATTTCACTGATAGGAAGCTATACTATCTCCGAGTGACATAGGCTATATTAGATTTTCATAAAAATTAGGGATCCTTACTTAAACTCGAACAATGAAACCCAAGGTGCAATATTTTTTCCGTTGTTAACATTTTTACGTTTCATTTTGACAGGTGGTTTGTTGTTGTTGTTAGTTTTTTTATTCGCCCATTCTGGGCAGTCAAAAGAACATAGTCTATAGAGCCAAGTATTTAGTAGTATCCTATATTCTACTATTGGCGTAACGAAGTAAGCCAGGAAAGCTCGTATTTTATATTTTATCTTGCTACAAAAACGTCTAATCGGATTATGATGATACTTCACAGAGGATGCTTAAACATCATAATTTTCAATATTTTATAATATTTGTGTATGTTGTATTGTATCGGTTATCATAATATACATAATCGAACATTATCGAAGCGTATAGTTATACTAGGGTCAGTAATAGCACGCCCTGCAGTACCGGGCCGAAGAATAGGACTTAGGTATTCTCTGCCTGTCGTAGGAGGCGACTAAGAGGTGACCCAGGGTACACGAGGCGGGGGCGGGCGTTAACCTGTCAATAAACGGTCGGTAAACTCTGGGGGTATCCTATGTCCAGTATTTGATGTTATTTGCATCTTCTGGGGGACTTCCTACTCTTCTCTAAATAAATTCAATGATAAATATAGTTGATTTTCCCACTCAAGTCTCAGTATTATTTCGGTAAATATTTTCCGCTCTTCAAACGTCGCTTTTTGATGCAAATAAGTCGCCAAGCGCCCGCCGATATCTTGCAGAGAGAAAAAATTTAGTAAGAATATAGAAGTGTCATTTATTTATTACTAGCTGACCCGGCAAACTCCGTATCGCCTTATATTTTAAATTTACACGATTTTTATTAAACTACCTACCCACAAAAAACATGGCTGTATGGATAAAAACAGTAATGAAACAGTTTCTATAGAAAAAAAATATTGTTGTTTTTAATAACTTCCCCACAATTTTTCCATATTTTCTCACAAATACAGAAAAAAATAATTAAATATATAACGTATCACACACTGAGCCCGAAACCACACCGTAACTAGGAAGAACCGAGTCTCGATAACAAAAGCAAAACTTACAAAAATACCATACCCGGGAAATAATATCGATTTTCAAAATACGATGTACTTACGCCTCTGCCGGGAACGAACACTGTCCCTGTGTGCACATTCTGAATTTTTCTATTTAATCATTGTTTAGGAAGGTATTTGGAAAAATAGCTCGGTTCCTGTCATTGGTTATTGATTCCTTTGATCTGCTTTAATGACTTGGCGGCAAAATGTGGATGCTACAGGAATAAACAAACTGTATAATCTGTAAATTTACCAAAGCGTTTAGGTTCATGAACTCAACCTAAACATTCATTTAGTTTATTTTGTAACTTTTGAATATTATAGGTATAAAATGCCTCAATGCATCCAGGCTACAATTTTGTAGTTAAAATGTGGTCCATCTAGCTTGAGCCTAAATGGACTAAGCAATTTAATTTAGCCAATCCGTATATATTGCGTTGTCGAGTTCAGATTGATTGTATTGATACACTCTTGTTCCAACGCTTGAAACCACAATATAAAAAAGTTAAAAGTTATTCTAAACCGTTGTGGTTGTCTGGTTTTGTAAAGTTATTAACTTTGTAAATTGGAATAACGTTGCATTTTTAAAGTTGTTGCGCTAACTGATATTGAGAACGATCGACGCGGTTATTTTGGGGATGGGTATTGATACTAGAGTGCTGTGTTAAAGAGGCATTATCCACAATGAGAGATGACTTGCTTTGGAGAGCAGGTTTTACCTTTGCTTAAGACATAAGATACCTTAAAATATCTGGAATTGCCTTAATCCTAGCGTAATGACTAAAGATCAGTTTATTGGGTCTGCATTTGCTAAGCCAAACAAAACTTTCTTTTAAAACGAAAGAGATGGGCTCTGCTCTGTTGAACGAACAACGACAAATGCCTATGATAATATAAGATAAGAAAAAAAAGCTGTAGAACTATCACGGAGTGGGAGTATACGGGATAAGAGTCGCAAAAGGCCGGTCGTTATGTTGATCCGTGGGGGAGGCCTATATCCAGCAGTAGACGTCATTTGGCTGAGATGATGATGATTATCTGTAAAATTAGAATAAATCGTGTTGTATATTTTTTTAGTTTTCCGGTTAAACTACAACTTACATACTTCCTAAAGTGAAAACGTGTAAAGTCTGGCATCTTACCCAAGACTTCAAAAACAGAAATTTATTATAAAATCAAGCAGTAAAGAGTTACTAACTTGCCTGTGGGCTCTGAGGCTGGAGGCTTGGATAATTGAGGAGACCCCAATGGAGACGAATTTTTTACCTTATGCTTTGAAAATACCTTTTAACAACTGCAAAAACTACAAAAGCGTAAATTATTTTGTT
Organism: Euspilapteryx auroguttella; assembly: GCA_951802225.1. NCBI lineage: Eukaryota > Metazoa > Arthropoda > Insecta > Lepidoptera > Gracillariidae > Euspilapteryx > Euspilapteryx auroguttella. The sequence goes on along the minus strand of OX637657.1, from coordinate 7,988,852 downwards.
TCTAATCGATATATTTAGAACTCTTCTGTTATCGCGGAGCCGAAACTACTGTGCGTAGCGGGCTGAAATTTTGCACGTGGGATCCTTGGAAAGTGTAGGGGACCATTAAGGAATAATTTCCCGAGATTCCTATGGAAACGGGAAAAACGGGATTTATGCGTTTATGATAATTCTGCGCGGGTGAAACCGCGGGGTAGCCTCTTGTGTTAAATAAACTGATAGATATATTGCATGTAAAGGTTAGGCAGATAATTCATTTCCACTTGCTAAGATCCTCACATACTATTCGTTTCTGCCACAGTCTCCCTTTCCATAAACGCACGTCGAGAATTCTATAAACGGTCTTTCTTGAATAGGTCAACGATTTGGTCGGTAAACGTTTGCCTAGCAACAATAACGTTCCCAACTATCTAAACTAACTATACCTAAACTTTCTAAAAACATACTTGTAAATAAAAAGAGAATTCGATTAAGACATGATTCCTTATTAAACTTGGGCTGAAGTTCCAAAAATAGCGCTGTAGTCCTAACATCTGATCAGCTTTTTATGGTTTAATATGATCTTAATGTTCAAAATATTCGGATTAAATTGAACAAGTATGATCTCCGTAAGGATCTCCTTCAGGTATTAAAGCCTGACAAAAAGTGCCTCACCATTTCTTAGCCCCGAAACTTGGCTAGCTGTTGAGCCAAATTAACTCTTAAATTAATTTATGGAACACTCAGCTTGGTTTAAGAAAGCGCGGCCTGGCTCTTGCTCCATCCACGTTTTTGGAGGCAACCGACAGTTTTTAAGAAGTTTTAATATACAACGTACATACAAAAAAAATCCAATGACAACGTAATTTTATTACTCACAACGTAGTATCAAAAAAAAAGATAAGAAGTATAACATTCCTGAAAAAATGCGATTTGCATAGAGGAACGAATGGATAGAGGATTGATGGTTGCAGTTTTGTATTTTGTGGTCCTCAAAAATATAGAATTAAAGTAAACTTACAAGGTTACAACTCAATAAGAAGAAAAGGTACTACAGCAGAATGGTCTCTAGAAATAAAAGTCTCGGCTTTCGTTAAGCGTAACGCAAATTTTCATAAAAAAAAAAAAACTTTACAAAAATATACTTCGATCCTAAAAGTTACGAGAACTTACTAAAACGTGTCGTTTATGTTATAGCAACGTGTAATAAATCGCTTCAAAGACGAGATAAAGCACTTTTCTATTTAAATACTTTTAAGTAGGCTTTTATGTTCCGTTTCGATAATTATGGACTTTTTTATGAAAAAAAATTGTAAGTTTATATTAAAAAAATTGTCACATTTTCTTCGTAATTAAAATAACCTAGATTTATATAGGTACACTAGTAGCTGCCCCGCGGTTTCACCCGCGCAGATTTTTCATAAACACAAAAAGCCAGTTTTTCCCGTTCCCATGGGAATTTCGGGAAATCCTTTCTTAGTGCTCACCTACACTCCCTAAGGAACCTACATGCAAAATTTCAGCCCGCTACGCCCAGTAGATTCGGCTCTGCGTTGTCTGTCAGTCAGTCAGTAACGGAAGAGTTTTATATATATTGATAAATACTTTGGTCTGCCAATCACCTTAATAAATAAATTAAAATAAGTAACAATAATATAGATTGAACGTCGTAGGTACCGTACCTATATAAAAACGATACGATATTCATTTCATCATCATCCTAGCTTTGTACGACCCAGGTCGTCTGACCACGTTGTAAGAGGTCTGCCTACTCTGTGCCTTCCAGTCTTCTTCTTCGTGCTTTTGTTTAATAAAAAAACGTTTAGTAGTTTTTTTAAATGAAAGAGAAACAAACTTTATTACATAAAGCACAGTACATACAGTAAACAGTACTTACATACAGTCTTAGTTAACCATTGCTGTTTTCTTTGAGCGTGCAACAGAAATTACCTTTGTTAAAGCGGCAATGGTTAACGAAATCGCTAACAAGACAATTACGAGTCACTCGTTTTTAGTTAAGAAACTTGGCCCCCAGTATACTATTAGTAATCTGTAGTATGGGCACTTCCTGCCTCCCTCAGCAAGTGCGGCTCAACCGCTCTCGGTTACCTCTAGGTTACCGCTCAGTACAAATAAAGCTGCGTCGCACGTCTTATCTCACTCACACAAGCATGATATCTCTAGTTGGTCTGTGAGCATGATACGCGTGCCCGTACACATGAGTTTCGGCTGTGCGCGAAGCAAAGCCAATTTTTCTATAAAGTGTCAAAGTCCGAGGTGTGCCTTTAGTAAATCCCCAGTAAGATTGATAGAGATTCTTTACTAACATTTATTTCTTTTATTTACTAACAGCGTTTAATGTTCATACATAAATACCTAAAAAAAAACTAAACAAATAAATATTTACAAAAAAAAATGGCCTCAAAATCGCTGCCACCGGAAGGTACGGTTAAAAGAGTAAGTATTATACAAAGTAGGATATCCAGTTTAGATACAACCTTTCAATTCCGTAACCACGGAGCAGCAAAACTGATACAATGCAATGTACAGAAATACTGAGAACACTACAATACATAGGTATTGTGCCGTGCACTCTGTCCAAGCGTCCACAGATCAGACTGAAGTGAGCTAGACTGTGTTACGTCTACACTTACACTGGCCGTTTGGAGGTGACATAGAATACCACCACTCCATAGCCTTCTATGGGTCGTAAAGGCGACTCAGGGAAAAGCCGACGGACGGGCAGCAGCGTCTTTCGTTGAAATACTTACTTGAACATACTGCGACCAAGCCGCCTGTCAAGCGTAACAAAAAAAACTTATAATAAATCGGACTGGTCCGTCCTGCTCAACAGTTGATTTCACATTCATTTACCAGAGCCGCAGCTGATGGGCGCTCCTGAACCACCACGCCTCTCGCAGTATAATAGAGCCAGTTTACCGCGATGCTAGCGCCATTCTCGAAATAAATTAATATCTTCTAAACTAAGGCAAATATCAAAAATGAGGCACAGTATGATACTAGATAATCTTGCTTCGTATTTTTTGAGCATAGTTTAGTAGTTCTAAGTATAAAGAACAAAAAAAAACATAGATTATTGCCAAAAGTGGCCACTTTTAGCAACACTTTGTAGCTGTCTTTGCTCTTAAATCTAAACGCTATACAAGAGTGCCCTAAAAATACTAGGCTACATTATCTAGTGTCATACTGTGCCACATTTTTGATATTTGCCTTAGTTTAGAAGATTTTTTTTTTTTCGCGAATGGCGCTAGTCGCTGTAAACTGACTCTTAAATAAGATATTAGTATTAGTCTTATATTATTAAAAGTGTGTGCTTGTGTGTATTTTTGTTTGCTGTAAATAAATCATTTCTTTCTTTCTTTGACATACAATAAGCGATATCTTGTACCCTATATATTAAATAAAAAAAAATCGTTTTCAATAGCTCTGAAAAAAAAAACTAGTCTTAAAAACCCTTGTTAATACATATTTTTTAATCTATTCAGAACCCAGTCTAGCAGTATCCTTGTACCTACTCTCAGCCCGATACACCGTGTTCACAACACAACAATAGACGATTGGACGGTCTCGTGATTTGTGAATTGATTGTGTGCTCCGCTGGCATGCGATGAAGTGGACACGAAAACCGAAATACGACAGAATATGTTAACTAGAAACTTGTGCTTTCGAGGCGTGTATTTCTTTTTACGGTTTGAAGTTTAAACGTTTTAACTTAAAATATACATACTAGTTACGTTAATATTAAAAATAACTCATGAATCTAAACCATGCCAAACATCAAAAAGATGAGATCCTGTATGACTCTAACTAGATAATCTTTCGTAATATTTTGGGACACTGCTATGGTTGTGCTCAGTAAAAGACTGATAAATAGTAATTTACCGTTATTAGCCACTTTTTGCCGCATTTAGTTTTTTTTTAAATCTAAAAGTACCTTAAAGCTATACAACATGGCCCATAACATACCTAGAGTGGGAGAGAAAGGGTGCAGACTTAGCAAATTTACTAATCGGTTTTCTAAACATTAGAAAAATAACAGCCATGCAAAACTAATCAAGAAAATTGAAGAATAAAAGACTTTCTTCTCGCTTCGCGGGAAAACTTCTCTATCGAGATTATAGAATAGAAAAAAGGAACAAAATTCCTTACGTCACGTCGTCGCAATGTTTTCCTTTATTTATTGTTTCACTGTCTTTATTATTTCCAGCCCGCACCTAACGAACTGCCAACCCAGCCACAAGCGGGCGTCTCATTACGACAGACAACTTTTACTCAAGATTTCCATAATAAATAACAAATAGGATCAACAGCGGAATTCATTAGCCACCTTTAGAGAATACGTTAATTAATTTTACAAGTTTTAATTTATGAATGTAAGACGGAACAGACAAATAAAACCACCGGTAGCTTAGTATTATCACTCTTATTTAAGTGACATCTTCCTATCACTTCTAGTGGTGAACGCAACACACATACATCATACGCATAACAAATCATAATGCTTTTTATACTCTCTTTTAATTTTCATCATTGTCATTATCATAGCCCATAAAGAGTTCCACTGTTGTATATCTAGGCCTCCCCTAGATTTCCATAAGAACAAACCTTGTGAGTTGGGTTTTTGCTAATATTGCAAGATCTTAACACGCTTGGCGTTTTGGCGATCGCAGTATGGCTGTTTAAATTTTTTAACGCAGGACCCTGCTTCCCGATCTTTGGGTATTTGCCCCTTTGTCGCCTTTAACGACACCCATGGAAGGAGATTCGCCCAAATTTAATTCCTACATTATATCCTAATTCTTATTTGTAGATTTCACCACGCTTAAATCATATGGACAGCAAGATTTTGGTAATCATCAATCACGTTGGTAAATCGGCGACTAGGCGTTTATTTTTTGCCTGGCCAAAGACGCGACCTCAGCTTGCTTGGCACGTCGGATGGTCGAAAGAAATACGCCCAGTATTTGATTTCTTTATTAGGATAAACTGCCAAACGATACTTGCGACTCATCGTCTCCGTGAAATTAATTATTAAAACCATTTAAAATTTGAATGCATGTTACGGTTATAGAATGAGGGAAGTTTTCTAATAAAATATGTCCCATAAACTCCTAAATTAAAACAACAAAAAATAACCCTGTACATTATTATTCGACTAAAATGGCCATTAAGATTTATTCTCATTAACATTGCTATTTCTATTTAGACCCATAATAGGCCCACAGCAAAGTACAGTGGCGGTCTAGGAGGGCGTAACAGATTTGTCTATGGTTTCGTGCGCTCTATGTATTACCAAAGCACAAGAGCTATTTTGCAATACAGAAAAACCGGAGTGTTACGCCTTTCTAGACCACCACTGTACCAATTAGAAAGATCGCTACGTCGCCTCTCACAGTATAGGATACTTTACCGAATAAGGTATCAATAGCGATTAGATTAGATGTAGTCTAATTGACTTTCAATAAGTGATATCTTGTATCCTATATATTGAATAAAGAATTATTTGATATTAAATTTGATTTGATTTGATGCACATAGTTCAGCATATTACTTTCCGAAAACTGTTCGCTAAGACATTTAAGATGATTGTATTTTGTTAGCAAACACTGAGCACTATGACAGAGCTGGGGAAGCCTAGACTTTAACTAGGTCGAGACAATCTTATACATACTTGCTTAGTACTTACCCGCCCTACTATAGTGCAAACTGCTAAAATGTTATTAAAACCAGCACAGCAAGCGAGGGGTTATACGTTTCAGGTGGTTTCAGCAGTCTAGAAATATTATTATCTCTTTGTTTGTTTTTCTCTAGAAGTAGCACTACTTTAATCGATTCTTGAGTTATATTTTTTTTAAATGTTTCGTCTGTATCTGTTATTTTTGAAGATTTAATTTATGGAGCTATTGTTAACCATGAATTACAATTAAAAGTTATCAAGTTCATTATCGTTCCAATACCTCACAGTTCCAATACCTCGGCAGTATTGTGGACCCCCTGGGAGGTGCCGAGGCAGATGTCGAAGCGCGTGTAAACAAAGCGCGGGCTGCATTCGCCCAGTTGAAGCCAGTCTGGCGATCATCAGCGATAACACGCCGTACAAAGCTTAGGATTTTCAATTCCAACGTGAAGTCAGTGCTCTTGTACGGCTGCGAAACATGGTTTGCCAGAAAAGATCTGACACAGAAGCTGCAGGTATTTGTAAACAAATGCCTGCGTAACATACTTGGGATTTTCTGGCCAAAGACCATAAAAAATGCTGAGCTTTGGAGAATAACATTTCAAAAGCCAATAGACGAAGAGATTCTCGGGAGGAAATGGCGCTGGATTGGACATACCCTCAGACGGCCTGACAACCATCTAACCAAGCAAGCCCTTACCTGGCAGCCTGGAGGAAGCCGCAAGCGTGGCCGACCGCGGACGACGTGGCGGCGCTCAGTCGAGCAGGAGGCGGCGTCTATGGGCTGTGACAGTTGGAATGATCTCGAAACTGTGGCACAAGACCGAGAAAAATGGAAAAAGCTTCTTAAAGCCCTATGCCCCTGATGAGGGACTTAAAGGAAATAATGATGAAGTTCATTATCAAATACGATTTCAAGATTTTATCTAAGAACTAGTCGACACAGCGAAATTTGTACTGCCTTACATAAAGTACTATCTTGTGCATGTATCATCAATACATAGTAGGTATAAAATAAAGTCGCTTTCCACGTCTGTCCCTATACTATGCTTAAATCTTTGAAACTATGCAACAGATTTTTTTGAGTTTTTTTTTTAATAGATTCAAGAGGAAGGCTTATGAGTATGCACAATATAGTAATAAGTTAGGCGGTACGAAGTTCGCCGGGTCGACTAGTTTATACATATAAACCTTCTTCTTGAATCAGTCTATCTTTATAAAAACCGCATCAAAATTTGTTGCATAGTTTTAAAGTTATAAGCATACATAGGGACAGTCGCGGGAAGCGACTTTGTTTTATACGTATTGGTGGCATAGAATACAACCACCCCTTCTCCTCCCATGGGTGTCTGCTATGATGAAGGCAACACCCAAAGTACATGCAGTAGCGTCCTTCTTAAAAAAACTTGGAGAGACATCTGTGAGGATGATGATGATGAAATAATAAGTTATTATTTTTAGCCTGTACCGTACCACTGCTGATCAAAGCCCTCCTTCCCCTTTCTCCATTTCTCCCAATCCTGGACACATTCTCACCAGGTTTTAGTGTGGGCTCACAGCTCATCGCTCAACCATAAATTTGACTGATCCGTAGCTCAGTTGGCAGTGATGTGAGTAAGCGTGTGCACCTGGGTTCGATTCCCGGCGGGGCGGACAATGATATGATGAAATATATCGGTGTTTGTTTCCGGTCTGGGTGTAATGTTTGTCTATGTATATGTTTCGGGCACCCTTGATACAGGTTCTTCCTAGTTAAGGGCTCTGAGTGGGTTGTGTTATTTATTATTATATTATTATTATTGTTATTATTATAAATAATTCTTAGTAGAGTAGTTTTGGTAGGGCTCTATCGTCATATGTGTTGTTACTGTATAGAATACTCGGTTGGTTACCTAGTCTACTTACCCAACATTGTTTAAGTTTTAACTAAGAAAACTTCTCCTTAAAGTTTCTTATTAGTTTCGCAAAACTTTAAAAACATCATCTGCCCCCTCTCCGTTACAAAGTTTAGTTTCATACATAGTTTATATTCTTGGTATTTTATCTTCGTTTTGGGTTTACAAATTTAAGATCGTTGCGTCAAACAAATTTAAGGTATGCATTTTTTTTTTAAATATAAACTTAGAGAAAGTGTTAACGAATAGTGAGCTGAATCCCTCCTTTCATTTATTATCGTCTTAACAGAAACATCCTGTATAACGATATTTTTATCAAAAGTTTATATTATTTAGCAAAAAGAAAATAAACGGCCAAAGAACGTTGAGTCGAGCCATACTTACTTTATGTAGGGTTTTGGACTTCTCTTTTTCAAAACTTTTATTTATTGCGTTAGTTAGGCAATTCATCTTTATCATTATTTCAGACGAAAGACGTCTATTGCTGGACATAGGCCTCCTTCATAAATCGCAACAACGACCGTTCTTGAGCGACCCTCATCCAGTGTACTTCCGCAGCTTTCACCAGATCGTCTGACCTCCTTGTAGGGGGCTGCCTACTCTGCGTTTTCCGGTGTGCTTTTCGGCCCCGGCGACCATTTGTTAGATGTTCTTCGAGCTTGTGCCCTGTCCAATGCCACTTAAGTTTCGCAATTCTTTGGGCTATGTCAGTGTTAGTTAAAAGGTAAATATTCCAAATTCCTACTAGACATGGTTATAATTTCAAACCCCAACAACGAGTGATATGACGTCACCACGTCTGGCAAACAAGGCGAGCCGCTGGCGGAACGTTCAACGATAATTTTGAAACGGTATGATTTGTGTTGACATGTAAAGTACAGTTCGCAGCGAACTAAATCAACTTTTTATTAAGTATAGCTCATCATCACAGCTGCAAGACGTACACTGTTGGACATAAGGCTCCCCCACAGTTTGCAACAAAGAAAAACACTGCTGTGCTTGTTTTGCCGTAATTCCCATCCTAAGCAGGCGGGTTGGCGATCACAGTATGGCTCTTCAAGTTTATCAACGAGTGACGCTGCTGCCCCTCGTTCGGATGTTCCCTTAGTCGCCTTCTACGACACCTACCTAGAAGAGTTAAGTAAATTAATATACCTAGTTGTATAGGAGTGACGTCACGAGCGTCATACGAGTGCTACGCGTTCCGCTTGTAATTAAAGAAAAAATAGTCTGACGAGTTTAAAGTGAAGATACGCCTAGTGTTTGGACTGTTTTCGTTTATGGCAAAAATAAACGTAGTGTTGTTCGGATAAGGGTGTGCTGCAAACGGAAATAAGAGGTGAATTATGCAAAATACAATATAGAAGTGGCTTAATTTTTTTATTGATTACCCACTTTGAAGAATATAAAAATAAAAATCCTCTTCGCCATCTACTGGAGAAAGTCTACACCACGACGGCATTACCTATCGCTATACAGGGTTACTGTTCGAGAGTACGGGCTGCTGACATCTAGCGGCTTTCTCCAAAACCCGGATCTGATATCGATTTTTGATACTACGCTTCCCAGATCGGCACGGCTGTATCAAAATGACATCGCTGTGTTCCGCGTGTAAAAAATACCTCAATATGCGCACAGAGGGCGCCTCCTGTAGTAAATGCAAAAATCCTTACCACAAACTGTGTGTAGGACTTATAGCAAATAAAACGGTTCCAGAGGAATGGCGATGTCCAGAGTGTCGTAGATACTTGCCGCGTGACAATAAGGCGGAAACTCCAGTAAAAGGTCTGCAGGCAACGCAAGTGGTAAAAGCTGCGACGGGCACTGCTGCACAGTTGACGACCTCGCCGACCGATTCTAGGGCTGACCCGCCCTCGTCTATTTCAACAGATGCTGGGACTAGTTGCTCGATGTCCGAAGCCTTGGATGCACTTGCTCGGGAGATGCACTTGATGCGTGTAGAGCTGAGCGGGCTGAGGGAAGAGGTGCAGGGATGCCGGCGAGAAATGGCAGAGTTTCGCACGTCGCTTGAAGTGTGTAATGGGCGCATTGACTCTATCGAGATGAGGATGGCAAATGTTGAAAAAAAAGCTGCTGAATCTGTCGTCGCCACGGGTACTGACGTCTTGCAGGAGGCAATCCGCAATTTACAAATGGAGCTCCAGGATCGCGATCAAGATATGCTCGCCAACGACATTCAGGTCAGCAACGTCACGGAGGACAGCGGCGAAAATCCAGTGCACTTGGCGGTGGTAATCGCGAAAAAGTTGGGGGTGACCTTAGACGACCGCGACGTGGTCAGCGCAGAACGTGTGGGTCCGCGTAGCGCAGGTGCTGGCGACAGGCCGCGGCCGCTGGTGGTGCGGCTGGCGAGGCGGGCGACGCGCGACGAGTTGCTGCAGGGTGCGCGCGTACGACGAGGCGCTACGACGGCTGATATGGGCCTCACCGGGGATGCACGTAGATTCTACGTTAATGAGCGGCTCACTAAAGTGAATCGTCAGTTATTCGCACGAGCTCGGGAACAGGCCAAGACTTGTTCCTGGAGGTTCGTCTGGACCAAGGAGGGCAGGATTTACGTCAAGCGCGGTGAGGGTCAGGCGCGTCATCGTATTCGCTCGGAGTCCGACCTCTCCAATATTTTTTCTTACGCAAGAGTTAGCTCGCCTGTTGGTATCCATTCGTAGAGTGTGGCGTTTTTTGTTGTGCTTGTTAAGTCTAGTTATTTATTCTCAGCTGGAAAATAATAATATTTTGTTATGCAAAAGGTTTTTTAACAAGTCAAATAATATGTACTTAACTTTAAACAGTAAGAGCTTTTACCTGTTTCATTTTCTTCTTGTTTTTTTTTGTATTATTAATTATCCTTGTTTTGTTTCTGGGTGTCATTAATGTTTTCATTCTAGCAGTCCGTGTCTGTGGTGTTCCCATTTATGCTTCATGGCTGTGCATGCGCATTCCCTGTAAATTGGAAGTATTTATTTTATTTGTTTACTCACTGTGTAAAATTTTATTTTTAATGGAAAGTATTGAACACACAATATCATGCCTACTTACCCACGCAATTAATATAAGGTCTTTGAATTTGAATTTATGTTTTGCTAGTAAAGTGCATTCATGTTATCCTTTTTATATTCACTACTGTCATCATGATTAAAGATCGTACTTTTAAAGTTGGTCTGTTTAATGCCGGGTCTCTAGGTACCAAGCATGATGAATTTTCGTCAACAATGATGACTTTCAATGCAGATCTGGTGGCAATAAATGAGACGTGGATTCGTTCAGGACAAGAAGGTCGTGCGCCCACTGTTCCGTACTATCGCTTCCGCCACCAGCCACGCGATAACCAGTTCCGATCTCGAGGGGGTGGTGTGGGATTCTACGTGAGAAGTGGAATCACAGTTCGCAACTGTGCGTATCCGCCCAACCCCCCTGTAGAACAAATGTGGTTACGCCTGAGCATTGCGGGTAAAAAACTTGTAGTGGGCACTGCGTATCGCCCAGAGTGGGTCAATGCTACATTGTTCTTCGACGCGATTACGGAGTCTATGTCATCGTTTACTGACTATGACAATATAATATTATTAGGAGACTTCAACATTAACTACGCGGACCCGACAGACAGTGATTACACGACGCTGACACAGTTTCTGAAATCTATGTCACTTATCCAGACTGTTGACAAACCGACACACTTCACGACCCACAGCCAAAGCCAGACTACTATCGACTTGGTATGCACAGACGCAAAAGTTCGAAGCACTAATGTGAACCTTATACCGGACCTTAGCAGGCATGCATTTATAATTGTAGAGTTAAATATTAAGAGGAAAAGGATACCGCCGAGACTTATCACTTATCGACCCCTTAAGGACATGGACTTCGATGCATTTGACAGTGACTTGAATTGTGTAGATTGGGAAAGTATTCTTTCACTAGACAATTTAAATGATATGTTGAGACTTTTTAATGACTTCATTATTGGACTTTTTGACATACATGCAGCAGAAAAGACTATTGTTGTGAGGGAATCGCCTAAGCCGTGGCTTACCAATAATGTGCGTTTAATGATGCAACTAAGAAACGACGCCCACAAAAAATACAAACAGACACGACAGGATATACATAAAAAGTATTATCTAGACCTCAAACATTTAGTTATTTCAGCTATTCACAGTGAAAAACAAGCTTATTTTGAGCAAAACATTAACGGCTGTGCAGGCGACTCTAAAAAACTGTGGAAAAATCTTAAGCGCACAATATTGCCACACAAAAATATGGAACTACCCTCACACTTTACCAACGCCGACGCCATTAACGACCATTTTTTGAACGTACCTGGACAGACAGACGTGACGATATCTGACTTGACCTTCTTCGAGCACCACAGACATGAAAATGCGACGACTTTTACTCTACATACTGTAACGCCGTCTGATATTTCAAAAATCTTGCAGAATATTAAAACTACGGCTAAAGGCATGGACCTTATTGACATTGACATGATTATTTTGACGTTGCCAAGAACTTTGCTTGTTTTGACTGCTATCATCAATCGTAGTTTACAGACCAATACTTTTCCGACTGACTGGAAGACTGCAAAAGTAACACCATTACCTAAGAAACCTAATCCTTCCCACTTATCCGACCTACGTCCTATAAGCATTCTCCCTTGCATGTCGAAGGTAATTGAGAGGGTTGTTTGCAATCAGCTTTCGGAGTATCTGGAGAGAAACAATATACTACCCGAACTTCAATCAGGTTTTCGTAAGGGCCGTGGGACGACGACTGCCTTGTTGGATGTGGTCGATAATGTACTTTCTGCGTTGGATGGTGGTGAGAGTACAATTCTGGTGTTATTGGATTTCTCCAGGGCCTTCGATTGTTTGAGCATTCCTCTCTTGTTATCTAAGATGTCGTACTATGGATTCGATTGTTCTACAGTTAAATGGTTTGGTAACTACCTGTCTGGTCGTTCGCAAGTTGTTAGTCTCCTGAAACAAAATGGAACCTTACAAATGTCCTCTACCCGGTACCTAGTCAGGGGTGTACCACAAGGTTCAATTCTAGGTCCACTTCTGTTCATTCTCTACAGCGCCGACATAACTAGACATATAAATGAATGCAAATATCACCTATATGCCGATGACGTCCAACTTTACTTCTCGACTAAACCGGTTAATGCTTCTTCAGCAGTCCAATCTTTAAACAAAGACTTAGATAACATAGCGCTTTGGTCGAGAAAAAACTGTCTGGTACTGAATCCTACCAAATCTAAGTACATGGTGCTGGGAACAAAAAATCAAATCCATAATACGGTGCAAGCCCTTGCTGTCAATGATATATCAATTATGGGCGAACCAGTAGAGCGGGTGGTAGAAGCTAAAAATCTCGGTCTGCTTATGGACGGAGAACTGCATTTCGAGAATCATATTGTCAGCATAGTCAGTAATTGTTTTTACCGCCTCAAGCTTCTTTATAGTATACGGGATTACCTAAGAACTGATTTGCGTGTCAGTCTTTGTGAATCTCTTGTACTATCTAGATTGAACTACTGTGATGTCGTTTATGGTGGGTGTATCCTTGGCAGAACAAAAAGGTTAATACAGCGTGTTCAAAACGCATGCGCACGCTTTTGCTTTAAAGTCCCTCCTAGATCCCATATCACACCGTATTTGAACGACGCAAATCTACTTAAAATGGAATCCCGACGACAGCTTCACCTTGCCACACTCATGTTCGGTGTTAAACGCACCAGAATGCCGTCGTACCTTCATAAAAAGATTAAATGGTCATCGAGAGCGCGTCAAGTGCATATAGGCAGAGCTCTTATCCCGGAACATCGCACAGTGACTTTTCGTGGAAGTTTCAGATTTGCGGCGTCCAAGTGCTGGAATGATATTCCTCCCCCAATCCGTGAAGCGACAAGTCGATACACCTTTGGGCGTAAGCTCAGGGTTTACCTGCTTAATCTGCAGACAAAACCCTACTCTTGAAATTGTCCTCGCCGCTACCCATGGTTTTTTTTTTTTTTGCTTTCCTCTCCTTTAAACTATCATTCCATGACTCTACTTGACTTGACTTTACTTCTGATATGACTCCGGAAGTCGCTGTCTCGGAAATATACCCTTTTTTTTAATACTGTTTTATTTATTTTGGCTTTTTGTATTTTTTATGTTGCTTATTTTTATTATTTGGGCTTAATTATGTTTGTTAATTGTGTGGTTTCGTCACTGTACATTATGAGATAAATTTTATTTTCCTGTACATAATTTAGTAAGGCACTCCATGGACGCTCGTGAACACTACTGGCACTGACTGAAAACCAGCGCTTTGGGCTCAAACCCATAGCAAATGCTGAGACAGTGCCCTTTGCTATAGTGGCATATTGTTACTGCTTATTGTTTTTTTTTTTGTTTACCTTTTTGTATATTTTTGTAATAATGTGTCACTGTTTGGCAATAAACTTTTTCTATTCTATTCTATTCTATTCTACTATAACTATGGGCCTTATCAGAAACCAAAAGGGCAAAGAGCTATGCTTGGAGTTTGCCTGCGTGATCGAATCAGAAATTATGAGATCCGCAGAAAAATTAAAGTCACCGATATTCCAACCCAAAGAATTACAATACTTAAGTGTAATGGGCAAGGTACTTAAAGCCCTGTAGGTCCGGGCGTAAGAATAGGTCTACGGTATGCCCTGCCTGTCGTAAGAGGCGACTAAAGGCGGGCGGGGGCCCGACACACTCATCAAACGGCCCTGAGATGGGCGGCGGCACAACTTGTGGCACTGTGCCGCCGCAGCTCCAAAGGTGAGCCGGGGAGGGAACAATATGCCCTCCCCGAGCATGAAGCTAATAGTAGCTGAGCGTGGGAAGACTTCGGACGCTATAATGTGTGGTTCCCGGGGTTCTTCCCAAAAGCGCCAAGACGGCCGCCGAGGGGTTTTAGTGGGTGCGAGCCCCACATACCCCCGACGCTCCCCCGAGCGTTGGGAAATGCGATAGGCATTTCCCCTCGTTAAAAAAAAAAAAAAGGTACTTAGCTCGAAGAACAAATGGTCGCTGGGGCCAAAAATTTCTCGAGTGACGACCGCAAACCTGAAGACGCAGAGTAGGCAGCCCCCACAAGGAGGTCAGACGACCTGGAGAAAGCTGCTCTAGTAGTGGACTTCTTGCCGGGGATGAAAAGTTCTCGAGAAGCGACCGCGCACCGAAAAAGCAGAGTATGCAGCCTTCACCACAAAGTGATCAGACGTATTTAATGAAAAGGAAAGAATATAGGTTACCGGTTACCTATTTCAAGTAACCTATGTTAAGTTATAATGTTATAAAGTGGAAAATAAAACTAATGAAATATCGGAGCCTCCTGTACTCAGACGGTGGCGTTTGAAATTAATAAACGTCTAGAGCGATGATGGGGAGCTCGCAGAAATCCTTTTATTCTCTGATAACAAATTAACGCAATTTTCAACACTTTTATAAAGGGAGAGTAGACTAACGGGCTTTGTTTATTAAGTGCAAATAAGTATTTAATATTCAAACAAATACATTGGGTTACTTTTTAATCAATATAAATAAAACTCTTCCGTTACGACTGACTGACTGACTGACAGACAGAGAAATTATTGGGCGTAGCGGGCTGAAATTTTGCACGTGGGTTCATTGAAGAGTGTAGGGGAGCAATAAGGAATAATTTCCCAAAATTCCAATGGGAACGGGAAAAAACTGGATTTGAGTGTTTATGAGAAATCTGCGCTGGTAAAACCGCATGGCAGCCTCTAGTAAAAAATAAAATCCTGAGGGAATACCTGAAGCAGCAGCGTTCTTTGTTGAAAATTTTAAAGAGTAATATTGTGATCGTCACCCCGCCTACCAAGCGTGGCGATTATGGTAAATCCTCTCTAAACTGTTTGTACTCGTGACGTTAATTCTGTTGAGGCCTATGTTCAACAGCGGACATGTATCAGCTGTGTTAATGGTGCCGATTGTTTCATTACACAGTTGAGTCGCAGTACGGAGTAGAACTATTATACTACTATAGAATCATTTGACAGAGGAGGGCTCGTTTGAGGGCGTCGTCAGGCGACCATTGTCGTAAGGCAAAGCAAACATTTGTTTGCCTGAGCCAATTGGTGGGCACCCTGAACTACCTCGCCTCTAGCAGTATAGGATACTTTACGAAATAAGGTTACAATATTAATTAGATTAGTCTAATTGACTTTCAATAAGCGATATCTTGTATCCTGTATTGAATAAATCATTTTTTACTTTACTTTACTTACTTTTTACTTTTACTTTACTTTACTTAAAAAAAAAACTCTAAAGTGTCAAAATGTAACTTTTATCGGTCTTCGCTCTAAATTTATATAAATAATCGAGTTACGGCTTCGAAACAGTCAAGTATATAGTCCCGACGTCGAGATGGTTCCAGCCAGGAAGATCTCTACTCGAGTACAACTTGACCGAGGTGAAACTCGAGCGAGCAGCCTGCAAAACACTGACTGTGAATGTCAGCCAGACTTGGAGGTGAATAAGGCCGCATTTAGGGGCACACGGGGCGTTGCGCAGGGCGTCGTGCGGGGAACGTATAGCAAATAATACCAATGTATGAGACCGTTTACGGAGACGCGTTGGCACAGTTAATGCGGGCGCCGCGGCTGTGCCCGCGTCGTTCAACGCTTCAAGATCAAAGCAAAGGCCTATTTTCGATATAGTACAGTGGCGGTCTAGGAGGCCGTAACAGATTTGTCTATGATTTCGTCAGCCCTAGACTGTATTACCAAAGAACAAGAGCTATTTTGCAATAAAGAAAAACCGGAAGTGTTACGGCGACCTAGACCGCCACTGTACAAGGAGACGCGTCGGCGCCCGCCTCGGCAGTGCCCGCACGGCGCCCCGCGCAACGCGCCGCGTCTGCCTAAATGAGGCCTTAGGCTTACTGCTCTTTATAGGTATAACTGGTAAAGTAATCATAGCAACTTATAAAGAAAATAAATGACAAACAGAGGTTGAGCAGATAGCCGCTTGCCAACGCCCCGAGGAAATTAAGTTAAAAACTCCGGACGCTTTGGCACGTGACATGGCCGATAAGATGTTATCAGGCTCTCTGGACTTTTACGGCTGCTTGTAATTGCAGAATTGAACTTTTCTTCGTCTGGATGAAGAATTTTACTTAGCTCGAAATAGCCAGGCGCGTGACGGGAGTTAATAATCTCTAGTGATTTTATTTTTCTCAAACCAATTATTGCAGGGTATTAGATTATTAATTTTTATTAAAGATTGTCCGTAGAAGCTTAAATAGCTTATTTTTTTTCTTGTTTCTCATGGAAATATCAGGAATTTTCTTCTGAGTGTACCGTTACACTCTACCTCAGATACTTTAAAGTCTACACCCACGTTAACTTTAATTTTTTTACTATAAGCTTATTAGCCGATTTAATAGTGTCTTCCCAGATAAAACTAAACAAGACAAAAAACTATTAAAAAAACACTTTAATTTGTATACAAAGTAAGAAAAAGTAGTTCCTGTAACAAAAAACTAAGCAAAATGGGGATCTTCTGCACCGAGGCACTTTTTTAAAGTAATCTCTCACGAGGGGCGGACGGCACAGCGCTGCGCTCGGACGGTGCCGCAATGTTTACCGTTCAATACAGGAACTTATCTGAGAATGCTGCTGGCTGGCGAATACAATGGTCTATTTTGTCACAGATTTAAGAATAATATTTCGATAATAATAATACCACATCACACTAAGAGAGCCCCTCACCAGGCTGCCCCGCGGTATTTCCCGCGCAGATTTCTCATAAACACAAAAATCCAGTTTTTTTCCGTTTCCGTGGGAATTTCGGGAAATTCTTAGTGCTCACCTACACTCCCTAAGGAACCTACATGGCAAATTTCAGCTTTGTACGCCCAGTAGTTTCGGCTCTGCGTTGTCTGTCAGTCAGTCAGTCAGTCAATAACGGAAGAGTTTAATAAATATTGATAAATAGTACTTCATACAGTATGAGCACTCCTCTAAGGGAGACACTTAGCAAGTGCAGCTACCCCACGCTTCATTACCTCTCAGTTACCTCAGTACAGGGGCGGTCTAGGACGGCGTGACACTTCCGGTTTTTCTGTATTGCAAAATAGCCCTTGTTCTTTAGTAATACAGTCTAGGGCGCATAGACAAATCTGTTACGCTGTCCTAGACCGTCACTATACTCTAAACTGTTAAAGAAACTTTGTCGTTTTTCACTCCAAATGAGCATACGCTCAACGGAGTATCAGACGGACCGAGCTAGTATAAAATCTGTACTCGCAAAAGTCGCGAACGGATTATTCAAGTTCAAACTTGAGCAATTAAACTGAAACAAAAACACACCCAGACCACAGAATACCTAATCCCCCATACATACCCAGAAAATAACATTTCGTTTCCATCACAATAACGGAATCACGAAGGTGGGCAATGATTTTGGTTATTGAAGTAGAAATGAAGTGAATGAAGAATGAATGAAACCATACAATAAATAGGAAATACCAACCCGACTTCAATAAACTGACACATACATCAACTGAACACTTCCTCTTTTTCGAAGTCGTTTAAAATAGGTACTAAAACCTTCTCCTGAATGTAATAAATACTTATCTAAAAACCGCATCAAAATCGGTTCAGCCAAACGTGAGATAATCGCGGACAAACATACTTACATACATACATACATACAGGTCAAACTGATAATCTCCTATTTCGAAGTCGGTTAAAAACAGGGTTTTCCACCTGATTTAGCGTATGCTTTCCTTACTATCCAAAGTCTGTACGAGCACAGAGTGAATTTAAGTTACCAACTAAATTCACAAACTTTATCGATACTCAGTTGGGTTTCCAGGCTGAGATTGTCTAACAATGTAACTTTAACTTAAGCACGGCTTTTGGGGCTTAGTAAAATGACTCTTATATAAAAGTTAGTGGTCCGGTGTCTATTCCCGCCGGGGCAAACTGTGATAACTATAATGAATAAATGTTTTTTTTTCCATAATGTAGGTACCACAATCTTCAACGCGTCGTCTTACCGCCTTGTGGGGCTCTGCCTACTCTGCATCTTCTTGAGCACGAAATAAGCAATGAACTAACTAGGAAGAACCTGTATCTAGGGTACCCGAAACACACACAGAGACGAACATTACACCCAGACCGGAAACAAACATCGATATTCATCATCATCATCATCATTTCAGCCGTAAGACGTCCACTGCTGGACATAGGCCTCCCTCAAGGCTCTCCATCTGTACCGATCGCATGTGGCCTGCATCCAGCGTGGACCCGCAGCCTTGCGCAGATCATCCCTCCATCTGGTCGGTGGACGCCCTACGCTGCGCTTGCCGATCCGTGGTCTCCATTCGAGAACTTTTCGGCCCCAGCGGCCATCTGTTCTGAATCGATATTCATCATATCAATATTCGCCCCGCCCGGGAATCGAACCCAGGTGCACACGCTTACTCAGTCCACATCACTGCCAACTGATTTACGGAGCAGCAATTATGTCAGCGTTATTCAAACGTCGTCGTAATTCAAAATTTCGATGTAGCAAGGAGACGCGAATTGTATCGCATTCACGATCAAGGCGCGCGCGTCCGGAAAATATTTTAAACACGCAACGCACTAAGTTGTTATACAATTGGTAAAGAAAACACACTCCATTAAAAGGTCCCACACAATGTAAGACGAGTTTTCAACCTGACCCGGCGAACTACGTGCCGCTTAACAATGTTATAGAAATCTTGGGCAATATCATTACAAGTTATTTATTTATTTATTTTATACGAGCATTCCCGGCTTACTTCGTTACGCCATAGAATATAAAATACTACCTACTTAAGACTTGGCTCTATAGACTATGTTCTTTTGACTGCCCAGTATGAGCGAATAAAAAACAAACAGCAACAACAAACCACCTGTCAAAATATGTAAACCACGGAAAAAATATTGCACCTTGGGTTACATTATTTGAGTTTAGATAAGGATCCCTATTTTTTTGAAAATCTAATATAGCCTATGACACTCGGGGTTAATGTAGCTTCCTACCAGAGAAAGAATTTTTCAAATCGGTTTAGTATTTCCGGAGCCTATTCGTTACAAACAAAAAAACATTCAAACAAATCTTTCCTCTTTATAATATTGGTATAGATTTATAATATTGGTATAGATTACTTACTATTCTATTAGTTGTGCCCGCGACTTCGGCCGCGTGTAATAAATAGTGCTTTTCACATAAAATATTCACTGTTTATATTTTCCCTGGACCACAAAACAATTCAACTCCAATATAAGCTACGGACAAAAAACCAATAAAAATAAACGCGGGCGCTTATCATAGTAAATACATCTTTATTACAAGATTTTCAACACTTTTTATGTTAAATTTCTTTTGTCATGTGTAAAATGTGTAAAGGTATTTAAATATAAAAAGACCTTTATATACCCTGTACGTAAATTTGTAAGCTAAATCAATAAACTTATAGAAAGTTCGATTATCAAAAAAAAAAAAACTTTTATCCAAACACCCATGACCCCCAGATGGTAACTTTGGTAGGTATTTATAGTGTTTTTCTTGCCGACCATGTTGCCAGCCTTCACAACACACAGCGAGAGCTCAGCTTCTGCTCCTTCCTAACCTAATATTGCATTCTGTGCAAATTCCCCGATCGGCATATTTCAAATCTCGGGAACATGGTGTATCGTATGTGGTCGGCTTTTGTGAAGAACGTTTCCTACCCCTACGTTAGGGGTTTGGTTTTGTTGTGATGTTTTGAATTGAACTGAAGATTCTACGAGAAAATTATGATTAAACTAGTCGACCCGGCGAACTTCGTACCGCCTTACCTATTACTATTTTGTATATGTGTTATACATACAAAACTTCCTTAAGAATTACTTTATTTATTAAAAAAAAAAACGCATCAAAATCCCTTGGATAGTTTTAAAGATATAAGCATACTTATGGACAGACGCGGGAAGCGACTTTGTGTTTTATATTGTTGTATTGATTGATTGATTTCCATAACCTATACAAGTTGTTGAATGAGTCAGTTATGCTAACACGATTTCGAGATGATTTTTTGTCTTCAAAACGTGTTTACATCAATATCCTTTCCGCCTCAGAGAAAGGAAACCGCCGCTTCTTTCCACAGTCAATAGTTAAATCAGTCTTGCTCTTCCATTGATTAAATTTTAATGTCAACTTAATTAAATGCCTACTTTTATGATCTGTGCCATTCTCAATGAAAATAAGAATGAAAATTATTATGACATTGTGATGAGTTGAGTATATGCCACAGAACAAAGAAGACTGCTCTCTCTCTCTATATACAAGGGGGAACGGCAAATAGATCCCCCGATCTCCACAATCTCTTCAAAACAAAAAGGCATCACTCCAAAAACTTAACTAAAAAGGCATTTTTTAATGTAAAAACGCACATATTTTCCGAAGTCTTATGTGACAAACAAGAAACTAAATCGAAAGAACGAGCGAGAACTTTGAGAACATTCGCAAGACATAAGTCTTTTTAAAATATGCATGACGTTTTCTTTATCTGTGACACCATTTTTCAACTACCTCTGGGGATATGATTGCAAGCTCCTAGATACTCCATAAATAAAATACTTATTGAAAAGTTTTTATGATTATAAATTAACTAGTCGACCCGGCGAACTTCGAACCGCATTACCATTACTTTTGTGCATGTTTTATGCTTATAAACTTCCACTTAAATCACTCTATCTATAAAAAAACGCATCAAAATCCGTTGCAAAGTTATAAGGGAAGCAACTTTATTTTATATATCTACTAGTCGACCCGGCGAACTTCGTACCGCCTAAACTTTACTATTTTGTCAATGTATTTTACTTACAAACCTTCCTCTTGAACTACTCTATCTACTAAATCATTAAATGCAACGGATTTTGATGCGGTTTTTTTAAATAGATAGAGTGATTGAAGAGGAAGGTTTATAAGTATAATACATGAGCAACATAGTAATACGTTAGGCGGTACGAAGTTCGCCCGGTCGACTTATTGAATAAAATATGTAGCTAAAAATATGGCTTTATTAATGTAGACAAGAACGATGAAATAATACTTAAATTTTCTCGTATCCATTGAGTTTGTTATCAAAGTAGCAGGGCGCATATGCACGCTCTATACAAAAGACGTGTAATAAATCAAGAATCGCGACGTACGACGTCTTTTCGGTAGCAGGAAATATTCGACTTAATAGATGGATGTATTGAAATAAACATTATAGCTACTTATATCATTCAGTGGCCCTTATAATGATGATGAAAGAACATTGGGAGTCTTTATAGATGACAGGTAGGTAAGTATAAGTACTTATTGGTAGTTTTTCACTAGTTATCTACTATGTAAACCATGCTCAGAAATTTTATGTATAATAAGATTTACATTATATTCTATACCGGAAGACGAGACGCAGAGTAAGCTACACTTTAACGAGAAGTTGGTAAGACTAACTGTAGGTTGCGGCTGTGCACTATGATTGTTGCACTTGCACTAGACCACACTATATCAATATATATATATAATAGATCACACTAACATCATGAAGAATATGTGGGCATACCAATGGGCATGCATCACCAGAGACTCCAAGAGACCCGCCAGACAAATAAGCTCAATGCCTCTTTTGGGCAGATTGCTATTATCTAAAAGGAGACAAAAAAAAAAAAAAAAAAACTTGCACTAGACCAGTAATTGAGTGCATGTATGGATTTTCGTAGATAGGTCGTTGTTTAAAAACCCCATCTATCTTTCTAGCTGGCATACGATTTAACAACAACACCTTTATCATGCTAACACTACTGTATATCTAGCACGATCATCATACAAAAAGCCTTTTTTCGCTTCAGAATTAAAAGGTTTCTCGCGTGATTGTGCTCGTCAACTCTTAAGATACAAGATCAGATGTCCCTGATACACTTATAATGGAGCTACATTTTCTACCTCTTTATCCTCAAGCGATGAGATAAGATCTCACATAATAGCCGCCTTCCGGTAGAATATTCGAGAACACACCGGATGTCGCGCGACCTTACCGCCAAAAATACGTTTCTGGTTAGGGTTTCTTCACATTAAATCTTTTTAACCGACTTCAAAAAAGAAGCGCGCGACCGTCCTCAGGCTTGAAAGAGAATCGAAAAAAGGACGAGACTTTGGGATTGGAGCATGTAACTTTTTAAAAGACTTCACACAAGGAAGTCATCAGTTTGACCTGTATGTATGTTTGTCTGCAATTATCTCGCGTTTGGCTGAATCGATTTTGATACGGTTTTCAGACAAGTATTTGTTACATTTAGGACAGGGTTTTAGTACCTATTTTAACCGAATTGGAAAAAGAGGAAGTGCTCGGTTTATGTAAGTGTCAGTTTATTGAAGGCGGGTTCCTTTTTGAGGGGAAAAATAATAATTATCAGTATTATTGGTATAAATATTTTTTTTTTCCATGCTAGAAAGAACCGTTCTGAGATCCATTCAGAAATTATAAGATTCGCAAAAAATTGAAATTGCAGGGCACGATGGTCGCTTGGGCCATAAAGTTCTCAAGTAGATATCGAACGCGCAACGGAAGTCGCAAAGCAGGCAGACCCCTCACAAGGTGTTCAAACGACAAAGTGTTGGTTGCGGCCTGTATTAGGTACGGGTGATTATGGCGATCTGTGTGGAAAGCATGTCCAGCAGTAGATGTTCTTTGGCTGATGTGATTAATTAAAATTTAAAACGCATTTCCAAGACAAAACAATAGTCTTACTTTGTTTTACGCTAATTATTTATTTGTTGTTTTTTTAACCTTTCGTAAATAGTACTATGTACAGTGGCGGTCTAGGATGGCGTAACACTTTCAGTCATTCTGTATTGCAAAATAAGTTCTCTGGTAATACAGTCTAGGGCGCACGAGACCATAGACAAATCTGTAACGCGGTCCGAGACCGCTACTTTACCTACTATACATTAACGTTATTCATAAAAAGTTAAAGAGCATTTTAGTTATTTGACGTATGTCAATTTAGACTGGATGTCACGTATTTACCAGACAACAAACCAGAGAAGTAGACCTCCAGTAAAGCTTCTTAAAACCTTTACTGTATCTTTATGAATAACACGGTAAGACTTTTTTTAATGATATTTTTTGCAGTCCTGTCTAACTTAAGCCTTAAGTGCTTACTTTAACCACAGCCTTAACAGAGTTCCAGAAGTGGATATCGTGAAGACATCCGGGAAGAGGCGACGAAAGAACACCGGATCCGGATGTGTCAATTTACTCTCGGAGCCGCAGCCATTGTTGTCATCGAGTGGGGTTTGACTTTTTGTTTGAGTTAGGCGCCTTTTGATTTTGCGAAAAGGTGGAATTATTTGCTAGCTGAAAAGTATGTAAGCCGATCGCACAGAAAGATTTACCTATACATACATAACATCACGCCTGTATACCATCGGGGTGGGCAGACACAATTGATCCTGACACACTTCTTTTACAGATAAAAGTTGTACTTACGTATACTTTGTTTAATTATTTACGTACTTTGTTTTATAAATTTGTATTAGATAAAAATCTATTTTTGATTGTTTCTGTCGCCTAAACTCGATAGGTCTGGTCTGGGTCGATTTAGCTGAATTGGTAGTTTTTATAGGTTTCTGAAATGATTGTCGAAGACACGTACTTAGACCATTTAAAGTTTGAAAGGTGAGAAAAATTGGAGAAATCAATATTTCACGCGTACAAAGTCGCAGGCACAGTTTGTTTCTAATAATTTGATGACTTTATTTGCGCTTCATAGAGTTGTTTATGTTATTAAAACTTATAAGTTCAAATTAATTTCACAATTAGACTATCTAATGTGATTATAAGGTAAGTATGTAGATAAATAATTAATTAAAATATCAAAATTAAATTAGTAAGTGTTTCAGAGGGTGGGTATTGCGGTGCGGGGGCGAACATTGATTTGATATTTTAATGAATATCAATGATTTTTTTCTGGGAGTTTTTTTTCTTCCTATGGATTATTTTATTATGATTAATGAGAGAGTTGTGAGATGCTCTTTATAGAGTTTAGCAATATTGATAATGGATCACCAGCCAACGATATATTATTAGGTATATTATACTAGTATTGTATGACTTGTCTTCAAGGAGTCTTGAAGATTTAACTCTGACTTTGTATTTAGCTTGTGTCGAGTGTAGTGAAGCCGACAATCTTATCAGATCTTTATTATTATTATTATCTGGCTGAAGCTCCAAAACAGTTAATCTTCAACATGACGAGGGTTTAGCTGGTACAAGGTCGATGGAGATCTAAAGCTTGGCTTGATGATTATATAATAACTAGTTATACACTTATACTTAAGTACACAACATTTACACAACGAAGTCACTTATTTATATCTAATATTTTTTTACTTATTTTTTAAGCTGTACCTACTTATATAAAATATACTTTTATAGGTACCTAATCGTTTAATGTTTAAAACCACTTTATATAGGTACTTAACTTACCCTTTTTTGTAAGTACAACAAGGACTTAGCAAACTTAAATAATCAAATATAACTCGATTTTAATTTGTATAATTTTATGTATTATTTTATTTGCCATACTCATAAGTTTTATCGTATGAAAGTTCAAACAATTAAACAATAAATGAACGTAAGAATTTTTCTCCAGCTTTCCTGTTTAAATAGGTACACCCGAGGGCTACCTACAATATTCAGCAAAAAGCCAAAAGAATCGTTTTCAATTTAAAACTCAAACAAAAAGATTAGGGTCGGCCTAGCAAGTCTTTAAGTTCAACAGTTCTACCCAAGACTCGAGTTTGTTTAATTTTGCTCCGAAGGCAAATACAGGTAGGAAGTCACGTAAAAAATTGAATAAAACACGGTCTACAACGTCCACCTGAAGACGTGAGGGCAATGAAATCTCAGTTTATTTTCACTAGGCAAAGGAAATAGTTTAAAAATCCAATGGATTCAATTCGGAACTCGCCACAAAGGGTGCGGACGGATGAGACCGGGTTTTGAATATGAATAAGGCCGCTGGGGCCGAAAAGTTCTCGAGTGGAGACCACGGATCGGCAAGCGCAGCGTAGGACGTCCACCGACCAGATGGACGGATGATCTGCGCAAGGCTGCGGGTCCACGCTGGATGCAGGCCACCTGCGATCGGTACAGATGGAGAGCCTTGAGGGAGGCCTATGTCCAGCAGTGGACGTCTTACGGCTGAAATGATGATGATGATGAATGCCCGGTAAAGGTAAATATTCTGAATTAAACATCGTACAGAGTAAACTAGACATACCAGAGGTAATGAAGTTTTTTGTAAGTAAGTCATATTTTATGGGAATGCATTAATGTAGGCATAGAAACGTAGTGCTTTTATTACATCTATACCAATATTATAAAGAGGAAAGATTTGTTTGTTTGTTTGTTTGTAACGAATAGGCTCCGGAAATACTGAACCGATTCGAAAAATTCTTTCACTGGTAGTCTGGTAGGAAGCTACACTATCCCCGAGTGTCATAGGCTATACTAGATTTTCAAAAAAATTAGGGATCCTTACTTAAACTCAAATAATTTACCCAAGGTGCAATATTTTTTCCATTGTTTACATATTTTGACAGGTGGTTTGTTGTTGTTGTTTGTACTTTTATTCGCCCATTCTGGGCAGTAAAAAGAACATAGTCTATAGAGCCAAGTCTTTTGTAGTACATATGTTATATTCTATGGCGTAACGAAGTAAGCCGGGACAGCTCGTACTCTATAAGTTAAGCAATCGCGTCTTTCTCCTACTACCGACCGATCGAGCCTGTGAACCATTGAACTGTTTTCTCCCTAAACTAAGCTTAGCAACATTTGAGTCACAATCGTTTAGTCTAGATTCTACATACGACAGATTCTACTTATGACAGATTCTACATATGACGAATTCTACTTTATGATTCTCGTTTTGAAAGATTCTACATATGACGGATTCTGCTTTTGACAGATTTCATCCCTTAAAAAAAATAATCAAAAGTTTTTCAGCATTCTCGCTCGCTTCCTACTCATTGGAAAAAACAAAAAACCTTGCATGCGAAAGTGAGAACAATGTTGTATTACTAAACTTGATTTATATTTTAATTAGTTACATAGTGTATAAGTAAGTTTAGTCTAAATAACGGATAGAAAGTACCTACAAAAATTAATCGGCACTCAAGTTTAGTTTCTAAATAAAAGCATAATTTAGTATTAAATCGACGCATTAATCGGTGACTGCTTGACATTTATGGGCACAGAATTTAAACAGTGACTAGAAAATTGGTTTGCTGCGAAATCCAGTGTTATTTCGGTCGAATAAATCAAGTTTAGAGATTTATCAATTTAGGATTCTGTTGTGTGGGTTAGTTAATATCTCATTGGATGGAATTGTTACTGCGAGCGATGTAATTTAAATTAGAGATGGAAATAGGTACCGCATTATTTCATATTGGAGCTTAATTTTATATCTAGAGGTAGGTATATGATTTTCGAGATGCACATAGAAATACACATGACTACATAGGTACTTTACTACCATACAAATGTGGCTTACCATTAACATCATCATACCAAAGTTCGCCCCGGCAGGAAATCGAACCCAGGCGGGTTCCAATCCTTGTTATTATCAAATCACATAGGTATATTTCATTGATTTGGGTTAGCTAAAACTTTAAAGAAACTTTGTTAAAAAATTATTTATCTAGTTTTTTCCTAATTTAATTAAGTATTTAAGAACTTACTCATGAACCTAGTTATATACAGTGGCGGACACGGACGGCGCCATGGACTGTAATACTAAAGAACAAGAGCTATTTTACAATACAGAAATACCGGAAGTGTTACTGCCACGGTAAGTATATCTTTCAGTGTAAAAAAAACTCTCTAAACAGAAACACTATCCCTGAATTACAAGTATAATATGACTAAAACCACACTAAACAATTAAAGGCACCAACAGAACATTCCATGCTTCTGCATCAAGGCACGGGCACAGCAACGCCCGTCCATATATCACGTCACCGCAGTTCATACATGAGATGTTTCACAATTTACCCGCTGTAATGCACGGAGAGCTGTGTGAACGCAGCTTTATTTAGTGCAGGCTTTCTTTGATTGTTCGATGGAAATATGTGCAGGAATTTCAAATAATATTTTTAAGATAAAGGTGACCGCATGGGCGCATGAATACCACAACCCTATCTCCCTCCCATGGGTATTGTAAAAGGCGACTAACATAATTATCTAGATTTGATACACGCGAAAATTTTATGTGAAAAGAAATAATAAAAAATATTATACTTAATAGGCACTTGTATAATGACAATAAAATTACTTGTGAAAAATAAACGCAAAAGTTAAAATAACTTGAATCTTTTGGTACTGATTGATATAGATTCTCCTGCGCGCTTTGTTCTCGTAAATGTCGTTGTTGATATAGCCGTAGATTTTACTGTAAAATAAATAAAATAAAACTTTATTATTAAGACATATCAATTAAATATCACATAATATATTTGTTAGTTTAATACCAGTTTTTTCACAGAGTGGAACAAAGTTTTTTAGTTTCTTTTCCTTTTTCACTCTCCTCTGATTTCTTATGTGAAATCTGGCCAGTCGCTTAGATCCTAAAGTTAGTGCTATTTCGAAGATATTCAAACGTTTTCTCAAACATTTGTTAGTCAATATTATTCTTTTCCATGTCGTGACGACAAAGGTGGCGATGCGAAGCGATTTCTCATCTAAATAACTGTAAGGAAATATTACACTTAGTGACATTACAGATTTAACCGGTAGTCCTTGAAAATACAAAGTAATTTATTAAATGCCATGTTTTTTCATAATCCTTTACCCTACTTTCGGGTGTTTTCAGAATAGACAGCTTATACAAAATAATAACAACAGCTTTTCTTTGGTTTGTAAAATTGAATTAAAGTCACAGTGAAAATGCAATCACATTTATTCAGCATGTGCACATTAATGCATTTTTTACGTTACAAAAAGCACTCAGCCACATCTTTCCTTGAAATTCTTCCCTCCGTCGTCGTTAATAAAAAAAAACTAAATCAGATTAGTTCAAAAATATGTGTCTCGAAGAAAAACGCGGGAAAACTTACGAGAATATCCTCCAAGACATTTCGAGTGGCAGCCTGGATATGGCGTCATGTTTTCTTTCGGCGGGAAATATTTCGCCGAAAATAAAAATTTGGTCGCCCATTTTCGCGGAGTGGCTGTAAATAACGCAACTAATGTGGGTAGATTGAAAATTAACGACGAGTTATGGCTTGTTTTGTTTTTGGCTTTAGGCCGAATAATTTGCTAGTGTTTTAGTCGATTGTTTACCTAATGATGTGGCAATAACAGTGTTCTGAAACTATACCTAGGAAATCATAAACAAAATATAAAGCTATCTATAACGCTTGCTTACGTAAGTATACTTATGTTAGGTTTCACTTATTACCTAGCTAGGTATAAGGTTCTTTCATTAAAAAAAAACACTATAAATTCCGTTCCAAAATGATTTTATTTACAACATTAGATATAACTAACTTAACCAAAAATATATATACTTTTTAGCAAAGTGCGTGTCTTATTTTTCGTTAGGTTTCATGTTGCCACTTGCCATGCACAGGTTCTGCCCTCGTAACGAAAAACGCAGTACCTAATAGCAGTAATTAAGTACTGTGTTTTTACTTTGTTTCAAGAAATGGGTTATTTATAATTGTATAAAAATAATTACAGCGGTAAGTCTACAGTTAATAATTTATTTAAAAAAAATTGTGCAGTGCGCAGAGCGTACAGATTTGTACAAAATCTCAATACTTAATGTAATGTAACCACAGAATACTTAATTGTATTACGGCTCTACCACAAAAAGAGTTAAACCTGGTTTAAATCACTAGACTAGGATTAAATCACGATTTAAGTCATACAAATTGGCGATTTAGACCGGTCTAACTTTTTTGTGGTAAGGGGGTTAGAGTTTATCTTTAATAGTGCCTGAGAAAAATGAAAGCGACAGTCAGACGGACTTAAGGAAACTATAAAGATTTCTTAAATGACCATGTGGAAACCCATAAAAGCTAAAATTTACTTCATTCTTTTTTACATTCACACACCAACCCACCGTACTTAAAGTACCTTAAGGCCTGAAAGAAATCGCTCTAAGGCCGTGCTTATCATTCAATATTTACTTTGTCATTTTTTATTTAATTAATAATTAATTAATTACAACTTGATTGCAATAGATAGTGTTTATCTATCTATTTTGCTATACGTAAGTATTTTCTGGCATGGCATAAACATAATTTAAACAAGAACACCCAAGAAACCGCACGTTATCATTCCTCACTAACATCAAACCCAAACACCTCCTTGAACATTTCCTGGTATTTATCAGAGCCAGCCACGAAGCATGTGGTACCTTTGGCCACCACCACACCCGTTAATTGCTTCTTCAGTACCACTTCCATTATGGAAGTTTTGCCGATTGTTAGTGGTTTGGTTTGTATTGTTATTTGGTCGCCAAGGAAGGCTGCGCTTAGGTAGCTGTGAAAATAAAGAATCAAATTATAGACCTGGTACGGGGACGGGATAGAACGGGTTCGAATGTCGGCAGGAGCGAATATTGTGTTGTGATAATTATCGATGATTTTATTCTGAGTCTGGGTCTGGGGTGTTTGCATAACCCAGGCGTTCATGGAAGATTCGACGACGACTTAAATAGGGCTTGACAAATTTACCTACTTAGATATTAATCTATACAAAAAAGTTTTTGAGAAATGGTGGAAATAAAGCTGCAAGCCCAACGTGGCCAGCTAAAGTTTAAAAAAGTTTATATGGGGAAAAAAATGTATTGGAACTTCTCTCTAGATTAAATAATTAGATTTTCTACCAAATGTGGCATTGTACATTAGTTTTATGTGTACGTTTGTATTCTGTAACTTACCCGTTTGGGCTCGATCAGATGTAAGTAATTAAAGAAAAAAGAAAATATAATAAAAAGTATCGAAGAATAGAAGCAGAAGAAGATAAGAAGCGTGTTTTTTTGTTTTAAAAACTAAGTACCTATCTTAGTACCTACTAGAGGCTGCCCCGCGGTTTTTCCCGCGCAGATTTCTCATAAACACAAAATTCCCGTTTTTTCCCGCTCCCGTGGGAATTTCGGGAAATCCCTTCTTAGTGCTAACCTACACTCCCTAACCTACATGCAAAATTTTAGCCCGCTACGCCCAGTAGTTTCGGCTCTGCGTTGTCTGTCAGTCAGTCAGTCAGTCAGTCAGTAACGGAAGAGTTTTATATATATTGATTAAAAACTTACACAATATTCATCTTAGTAGTCCACGAAAGTCTGGCTTTAGGCATAGTGATTAGACCATAAGTGGACAAAGTGTCCACGAGAGAGGACACAAACCCTCCGTGCAAGGTGTCCAGTGAGTTGCACATTGTATTGTCCACCGTGAAAGACGCGTCAAGCTCGCCGTTGTTTGCGGAAATTAAATTTATCTATTGGTGACAAAACAAAAAGGTATTAAGTAGAAGTAAGTACCTTATTATAAGGTCCTTAGACTAAGTACCTACCTAGTACAGTGGCGGTCTAGAAGGGCGTAACAGAGTCTATGGTCTCGTGCTCCCTAGACTTTAATACCAAAGAACATGAGCTATTTTGCAATACAAAAAAACGGAAGTATACATACATACTATACGTATACGGTCTCGATATCTATTTTTTAGCGATTCTCTAAACTATAGTTTTTTTTTTAATCACACTATCACTTAAGCACTCGGAGCGCCTAAGTTGGGATAGAGGGAGAAACTGTATCTAGGGTGCCCGAAACTGAGACGAACAATTTTAGAGTCAAAATTTGACATGGTTAGGAAATCAATAAAATTTAATAATGTGATAGGATTATACATATTTGATCGAATTTTATAACGAAACTTGACCCCCGGCTGTAAAGTAAAACTCAAATAGAGCTAAGAAATCTGTCTGATCGTGCCCTTTTTGGCAAACGGTCTCGATTCGATGTGAACGAAAGTAATCCGTCTAATGTCCGTCTCGATTTACGCAAATAAGTACTAGGTACTTACTACACATTTAAATGAAATTTGGTAAGTAAGTACACTACACAGGATAGTCTACCTAGAGCTTGAGTAGGTAAGGAAGGAGTAAGGACATAGGCTACTAGGGGAAAGTGGGGAGGATTCGTACAATTTTTACTACGAGGCTTCGCTTCTCAAAGATAAAGTAACAGCTTTTTCAAAATGAGTCTAAGGCTAATGTATAACTGGGTATAACGTATCTGGGTATATTATTACAAAAGTTTTTTTTTAGATATAACCCCATTTTGACCAAGATTTGCTCGTCTGAAATAAAAAGGGAATTCGTACGAAAGCACCCCAGGAGTGGGGTGCTTTCGTACAGAGGGTGGGGAACCTTCGTACATATAGTGTTAAAAATGCAATTTATTAGGAATAAAATATGTTATTGTTATCAAAATTAATTGAAAAACTGCTGTTCAAGTTAACATGTCAACCTGAACTTTATAATCAACCAGCCTCAAAAGTTTAACCTTTTGATTAAAACCTACCTAAGTATATCCAACAGTGGACGTACCTATTTTATAAGATGATGACTATGGATGATCACTTTCGTAAAAAGCAGTGATTTTGATTTCTGTGGCAACTATTAATTAATGTGCTTCTTCAATTTCTCCCAAACTATCAGGTTTTCAGGAGTATCCTTGACTTTCCAGTAATTTTTCCATACATAATAGCGTACGAATGTACCCCACCTACCACTGTACAGTCACGGACTAGGAGGCCGTAACAGATTTGTCTATGGTTTTGTCAGCCCAGACCAGAGAACAAGAACTATTTTACAATACAGAAAAACCGGAAGTGTTACGCCGATCGTGTCCGCCACTGTACGAATGTACCCCAAACCAAAAAAACCAACACATTATTTCAAAATAAAAAAAAAACCATTTAACTCTATTCCAAATGAATATAAATAAAATAAGCTACAGAAATAGCTTGAACTTAGTTAATATCGGTTATGCAGTAAAAACAAAAAATATAAGGTTAAATCGTGTTATAGAGCCAATCGGAAAATTACTTAGGCGTCGCGAAATCACGTTTTTTCTAGTCCTGGCAAAGTTGGTGAGCACCTCAGAATAATAATAACACAAGAACAAGCCTATACAGTCAATCACTCAGTGCGCAGTGTAGACAGATGAGCTATACATACATACCTATAGAGATATGTGTATGACAGCTAGGGATGTTAATCAACTACTTACGTACCAATGAACGAGATGTCGATATGTTATTTGATTTGGGTGCATAAGTATACTTACCGGTTTTATTTTGCATCTAATACTTTACGCAGAAGAAATCTTGCGGGCAAGCTAGTTCATTTATTAAATAAAAAACAACGTTTTGTTTATGTTTTTTTTTATTAACAATGTATGTTTTTTAAAAGCATTTATTTAAATTGCATTGCAATGTATGTATGAATGATTGTTCTGATGAAATCTTACAACTCAATTTTGAAGCAGATATCTTTAAGGTGGTAAGTAACTCTCGGCATGGCGCGAAACTCAAATTTTCTAACTTAATCAAAAATGAATACTTTTGCCAGAATAATTAAAAAATGCGAAAAAAATTGAATTTCACGATTAAGATGAAATTTTGTTTAAAATTTTGTTTATTGTTGATGAAAGATTGTTCTTCATCAGTACCTACTGATAGTTTAGCTCTCTCTACTTCCGCGTAAGTATGTAAAAAAGTTTAAAAGAATTCGCGCATGTAAAAAACCAGCTCCCACATACTAATCGTTATTATCACATATTATCGTTTTTGAAAGACTGAGTCACCGATTTTGTGTAAATGTATATAAGAAACTTGATTTGGTCTTTCACCCTATACAATACATACACAAAATCAGTAGGTCTGTCTTCCAAAACCGTTGCAACGTTCCAATGTCGGAAACGGCTTTTTTAGATACGCAGTCATTCAAATTTTCAATCAATATATATAAAACTCTTCCGTTACTGACTGACTGACAGACAACGCAGAGCCAAAACTACTGGGCGTAGCGGGCTGAAATTTTGCATGTAGGTTCCTTAGGGAGTGTAGGTGAGCACTAAGAAGGGATTTCCCGAAATTCCCACGGGAACGGGAAAAAACGGGAATTTTGTATTTATGAGAAATCTGCGCGGGAAAAACCGCGGGGCAGCCTCTAGTTATTAATAATTTCCTCTTTACAAAAAGAGACCCCTGCCTTCAATAAAATAGGTACAGTCACGGACTAGGAGGCCGTAACAGATTTGTCTATGGTTTCGTCACTGTATTACCAAAGAACAAGAGCTATTTTGCAATACAGAAATAACGGAAGTGTTACGCCGATCGTGTCCGCCACTGTACTAAAACCTTTTCCTGAATGTAACAAATACTTTTGTGAAAACCACATCAAAATCGGTTCAGCCAAACTCGAGACAATCGCGGACAAACACACATACATACATACAAGTCAAACGATAACCTCCTTTTCTGAAGTCTGTTAAAAACGAATACTTTCGTCATAATAAATAAAAAACACAAAGATTTATGAATTTTGCGCCATACCGAGAGTTTCCACCTTAAATCCGCCCGGCCGGCTAGAGTTAGCGAGAAAACAAACCCCGATTGATTTTTATATCATAAAGTAGATAAAAGCTAGAAGATTATCATAAGATTTTAGTGATACAGTTACATTACTATACTCTGCAGATTATAAACATTTGATAAAAAAACATCGGTTCTAACGTTGGTCGCGGCACATCACTAAAATCTCGAGTGGGGAGCAAGTGGTGAGTGTGGTTAGGTGCGGTGTGGAGGCGGGCTTGTGCGTACCCGCCTCTCGCGTCTCCTTCAACCCCGCGATTATTGAATTGTTTTTATAAAAATAAGTATGAAAATCGACTTACCGGTGAAATGTAACACTTGATTTCGATTAGGTGCGTTTTCTGTTATCATTTTTGCAACAATCAACTGCACATTTCACCGAAATACGAACAAAATCTCTCCAGGACCGCACGGTACAAGCAATCATCACAGACTATAGACGCTCGCGGCGGGAACGCCTTTTTGTTCTCACCTGTGTCTACTGTTCCCACTTGGATGTACTCCCTCTATAGCTGTAATGTATACTACTCTAAGGTGAGCACACTTACCCCCCGCCCCGGGGGAAGCCTATGCATAAATTAGGAGTCCCACACACAAATACGAGCGTGTCCACGTTTTAGGTGTAGGAGATATGGCTACTGTACGAATGCTCCCTTTGTACGAATCCTCCCCACTTTCCCCTACTATTTATTCAAAAAAATCCCACGTGAACATGAAAATTGAGATTTTGCGCTGGCGTAGCGACGGGTGCTTGAATTTAGGTATAAGTATCGTCAAATTATTAAACTTTGCAATAGATCTGATGATCTGCTCACCTTGTTCAAAATAGTAAAAGTATCAAATTGATTCGGTTTCTTCTGCAAATAATTTTCCAAAGATTTCAAAACTTTTAAACCGCGCGAACTTGACAAAGCCATTGTTTGAGTTAAAATGAATGCCTAGAAATATAAAATAAAAACGTTTCTCTTTGTATAAAACGAAACAATTACTAAACTAAAATAATAAAAACTTTATTTCGTAATTTGGGTCTGCCTGTCTCCTTCTCAGCTTGTTCTGTCTCACTCTCACGAACATGAGTTGGCAAGAGTTGCCATTTAAAAAATCGAACCCTAAGATTTATGGCCTTTCACATCCACAATACATGCAATTTTTTCTCTGTTGTATTTTTTATTTTATTTTTATTTTTTATTATTGTTTAATTCATAGGGTATTGCTAAGGTTTTATTCATGCTGTAAATTTTGTTTGTATTATAGATGTGAATAAAGATTTGTCTATGTCTATGTCTATGTCTATGTCTATGACTATATTCCTTTACCTGCACAGAATGCGTGTTAAAAACTCAACAACATCCGGTCACGCGACAGTCTCGTTCTTATGAGAAAACCGGAGGATTTTAATAACCGGATAATTATTTTAAGTGATATTGCAGTTTTTAAGTGTTTGTCTAATGGTTAATCAATAAATGGTTGATTTTTAAGGTTATATCGTAAATAGTTCACTATCTAATGAGGGGTTTTCAAAGTGACAGAAACGAAAAAAAAAAGTTTCATAATACGCCGGTAGATGGCGGTGTCTAAAGCTATATAAGAGAAATGGGAAATCGAATATTGACTGAATCTTTGAATTGGATCATTTTCTGCTAAGTATAAATCTTAATTTCACCTACTCCGTCACTGCCTCAGTTAAATTTTAATTTTTATGTTTCATTTTGAGCTATTGAATCATTCATGTCATCTTGACCTATTGCTCCTGGCAGAGCGCCATCTAGTAGCAGCTTAATGAAACTTGTTTTTTTCTTCTGAGCTGTCAAATTGAAAACCTCTCATTGTGAGGGGATTTTGTGGGGATTCAGGATATTTTTCTTCCCAAACTTAAGGAATTTGACCAGTGATCTTGGGTAATCTGGTAAATAGCCATTGGCAACACTGGTATATCTCTCTACTCTACTCTAGTTGGTCTGTGGTCTTGGTCTGCTAGTGAGTCTGCCTTTGCGCGGTTTACCAAAATAGCAGATTGATTTTTGGTTTTCTGTGGTTTTG
Source organism: Euspilapteryx auroguttella (assembly GCA_951802225.1). Lineage (NCBI taxonomy): Eukaryota > Metazoa > Arthropoda > Insecta > Lepidoptera > Gracillariidae > Euspilapteryx > Euspilapteryx auroguttella. The sequence continues at coordinate 7,952,507 of OX637657.1, read as the reverse complement.
GTTAAGTTTTTAAGCGATTACCTACATACCTACCATTACCAATATTTACGAATATCTATAGAACAAATTATTGCCTTCCAGTAGTTTTTGTTTTCCGTCTGTCACATTAAAATGCAAATTATACAGTGCTCCTAAACTAAAACCTTGTTTTCGGCTGCATATAATCTAGAATGGACGAATCCGATAAGAAACGGGAACGGGACACATCAAAGGATGACGGTAAGTCTCTAACAGGAACCGGTTGTACCTATATTTCCAGAAAAATGCGGTCGCAAAATTGTTGCGTTTTCGGTAGGTATAACCCGACCACTGAGCGCGAAACAGTGTCATAGAAAAGGTTGATAACTTTACACATTTATTGGCCTAAATTACTGATTTCTACTGATTTTAATTGTTTACAAAGATGCTAAGGTACCTTTTCTGTTCAAAATTGGTTTCATTAAGAATGTATAAACACTGTTTTCGTAGCCAAAAGTTAACTTGCGAATTTCTCTTGCAATGGTCGGTTTATAACATCAATACACAACAAATGAGATCTTAGATGAGGTTTGTAGGTAGGTTTTTGTTATTGGTATGATTCTGTTCTACCCTTGAGACAATCTTAGTTATAACAAAACTAAAGATAAACTAAATGTTAGTAAACAAGAAAAATCAATAAGCAACTAGTCTATTGCTAACCTATATTGAACCCTAGTCATGACAATACAGTGCACAGTACTTGAATGTATTATATGGAGGTTATACTTAGGTGCAAATTATGATTGGCACATTTCATTGAGGCAAGCCAAGGCACAGGGACTAAAATAACTAAAAGTTTGTAAATAGTTGGAATTAATTTCAGTTAAAATTTTCATGCTTTATCACTTATAAGCGTTGCCATAGGAGCTTGAGTGTAACAACGAATACATGGTTTCTGTTGCATTTGCTGCGCAAAATAATTAATGAGACGTTTAGTTTAGTATCTGAATCTGCATCTGCAGACAAGTGTTTTTATAATAGTAAATAATATAAATTTATTTTTTCTTAATTACAGAAGTTGCATCCAGCCAGCCAGTGCCAATAAGTGACATCCTTGACAACGCAATGACCCAGTCCATGTTTCCACTTAGTCCAGCTTATGATCTTGACTCTGAACCTATGGCTTTTACTGATGATGTAAGTTCTGTGTTAGACAGATACTTCATTGCACTAAAATGGGTCCAACACAAAAAGAGTTAAAACTAATCTAATAGACAAGACAAGATTAGATTTAAAGACTAAAAGCATTATTCCAAATGTGCCTGTAATAGTACCGCAGAACTGATATAATAACACATTATAATTTGCTTAAACTCATTCTTTAACTTAATTTTCATTACAGAATGTAACAACCACAGCAGCCAAAAATGGCAATGGAGGTGAAACTAATGGTATAAATAACAGTATTTATACTTAAAACAAATTGTGTGAATAAGTATTATGTGTCTTTGCTTTATCTCATAATGTGCTTATTATTTTAGAAGACAAGCCGGCGCAGATCAAGCGAAAACTAAGTGACGAGCCTGCAGAAAATATCTCAAAAATGCAAAAGTTAGAGCAAGCCTGCATCAAAAAAATAAACCAGAGTCTTGACGATGAGGTCTCCAGAATAACCAGTAGAACACCAGAACCCTTGAAAAAGTTATCAAAGGACAGGACACCAAAAAAGGTCTACAAAAGAAGTAACAGCACCGAAAGCCCAAAAACGCCTAAAACACCAAGATCCAGATCTGCCAGTGCAGATATCACAAAACAAAAAACACCCCGGAGAGCGCAGAAGACTAAAACCATGGAGAACCTATCAGAGGAGATTCATATATTGTCATCGGAGAGTTCAAGCTCACGTCCTAGTGTGGAGTTTGTAAGAGAGATACCACCTCCAAAGAAAGTTTGTGATCCTATACCTGAGGAAGTACCATCAGATATCAATGACTCTCAGGATTTCCACTTGGAAATGTCACCAACGCCTGAAGATCAAAACGAGGAAGAGAAGCCCAAAACTAATTTCAGTAGCGACCCTGTTGTTCCTAAAGATAGAAAAGAAGTTTTAACCATTGGTAAAATAGCCCCAACTCGAAGTGAAGGGTACAACTATTCAGACCAAAGTTCTAATCTATCCCAACCTTTGAGACCTCAGGACCATGGTAAAGTGACCGACCAAGAAAGTACAGACAGCATTTGTTCCATATCCATGGATAGTCCAGACAACATGCCAACACTCGCTTCAAAGTTAATATCCAAGTTATCAAATGGTAACTCTTCAACGCCCACCGAGCAGACTGAGGGCAAAAACGGCGTTATATCTATAAGTGACAGCGACAGTACACCAGATATGGCCAAGCAAAACAGTAAAGGCCAAAGGAATATTGAATCATTCAAAATTAGTAACACGACAACGCCATCAACAATTTCTCCTTTGCAAAATGGACATACCCTTCCTATGAACATGAATACACCACAGATTCCAGTATTTGATATCCATGTAAGCCATAATGAAGATGGCGAATTCCTATCAGCGTACATTGTGAGAACCGACAACGATGTAGGTTCGGACATGTTTAAGGAATACCAAAGGTTTTCTAAGCGCTTCACTATAGATCCTTATCTGGGTGATGTTTCGACTAATAACTCACCTTCGAGTGTTACTAGTGCTGTTATGATAAATCTACCGAATAGAACCTCGTTCGCTTCAACTACGAGTTCAACTTCGAGCAATAGGACTAGTGATGGGAACTTCGTTGTTCCCCAACCACCTAGGAAATCTGTTTCCCATCCTGAGTCTACAACTGTGAAAGGTTGTGAGTCAGTGCTGAAGAAACTTCGTGATATACTATGTCATTTACATCCTAACGACGAAAGCAACAGATCCAATAACGAAGAAAAGATTTCTGTAGGAATCCAAGCGTCTCCAAACGCTCACAGCAGTACAAATGGCAACGCTAGTCCTGAAGAAGTGAGCAAATGTGATAAAACGACACCAAAAAGCTCATTGAAGAAAACGAGAGTGCGTGGCAGGCGACCCCTAGGTAGTAAAACCAAACGGGCGCTACTCCCAACACAAGCTGAAGAGCCCGAGTTGACTGAGCTAGGAATGAACTCGCCTGAAATGATTCCTACTTCAGAGAATGGTTTAGCATCACCAACTAAAGACGATAAACCACTGTCATCTCTAGTTGCCACACCGAAATCAGTTAACAAGTTGAAACAAAAGAAACGTCCTACGTCTCCAAGGCCTGCTACTCCAGTTGAGAAAGTAAAACAGGAATATCCAGGTTATCCCCCGGATACGGTTGTTTTAGCCAAATGGGTCGATAAAAGATACTATTCAGGGAAGGTTTTAGAAATTACGGAGCCAAACAAGTACTTGATAAAGTTTGATGACGGGCAAACTAAAGCGTTGCTGGATGATTTTATAATATTTGGTGATACTAAAGTGTTGCCGTTGCAAGGGCAGTCTGTTTATGCTATGGTGGATGAGGATCAGAATTATGAGCCTGGTTTGGTGTTGGAGGTTGATGAGAATAGTAGCGGGACTATCACCTACAGATGCACTACTGATGGGTAAGCGTACAATTTTCATGTTACAGTGCGTTATTGTCAAATTTTCGATAGTAAATGCTAATAAGCCTGCAAACGCCCGGTAACTTAATAGTATGCTAGTGTCCGCCCTGCGGCTTTGCCATCGCAATTTTTCTTCAAACTGCAAAATCTCGATTTTCCGTTACAATTTCGGGATAAAAAAGTAGCCTACTATGTCCTTTGTCAGGCTCTAGACTATTTGTGTACCAAATTTCATTTAAATCGGTTTAGTACTTTTGGCGTGAAAGAGACAGAGAGAGTTAATTTCGTTATAAATATTAGTATGGATGTTTCTTCTCCCTCTAGCGAAGCAGTAGTGAGCGTGACGGCAAGCGAATTATACCTAACAGAGGATCAAGCGCGCTCGCTGACGGACGCGCGCGCGCGCTCGCCCGCCGCGCCCTCCACGCCGCGCCGCCGCGGACTGCGAGAACTGGACCTTGATAACATCATACAGGTGAGAGCTCCGTCTCACTCTAGCGGGGCGGGAGTGAGCGAGACAGCGAGCGAGCCGCGCCGCCGCGGACTGCGAGAACTGGACCTTGATAACATCATACAGGTGAGAGCTCCGTCTCACTCTAGCGGGGCGGGAGTGAGCGAGACAGCGAGCGAGCCGCGCCGCCGCGGACTGCGAGAACTGGACCTTGATAACATCATACAGGTGAGAGCTCCGTCTCACTCTAGCGATGCGGGAGTAAGCGGGACGGCAAGCAAGCTATACTTGGTTGGTACTGTGGTTGGTATTCTTTTCCGCTACCTACCACACAACACAGCAGTAATTTGTCTAATCTAATCGACTAATATAATGAAAAGAAAGATTTCATCGTTTGAATCGATTAGGCTCCGAAACTATGGTATCGATTTAAAATATTACTTTCAGCTTTATAATCCTACAATATCCCTGATGAACCACAGAACAAGGAAGATGCTCTCTCTCTCTAAATAGAAATCGCGAGTAGGCGGAGCCCGCGTGCCTATCATTAGCTCTGCAGTGCCTATGCGTAGTTTTTGACAGATTTGATAAGCTCAGTTGCTTTATGCTTCTTGTAAACAAACCACCAGGAAAAATATGAAAAAAAAACCCACTAAAATGCCATATTGTGCTGTGTTGGAATGCAAAAATTAAAGTTGGGGACTTAAAAGTACTAATTATGCCGTATCATTACATCGGTAAGTAATATTTCACTGTATTTTTAAATAAATTTGAAATTATACATGAACAAGAAAACAAAACCATAAGTGAGAAAATGGAAACACCCTAATTACGTAGCAGTAAAATTGAATTTTCATTGAAGCCTGTCACTGTGACTGTACCTTCTTAGCGTTCTTCTTTATCTATGGTATTAGACTCATGACTTTTTCTAGAACATTTTGACAACAGTATAATGGAAATCAGTTAGAGATTGCTCAACATAATAAAATTCTATCGATAATTTTCTATGATAAAAATCTATCGATAATAATAATTTTCAGTGAAAAAAAAAATAGATATTCGCTTCGACTTGAAAACCTCTACCTTTTTTTCGGTTTAAAATGTGATTTACTTTAAAGTTAAATTCTTGAATACGAATGAAATTATATGAATCTTTCAACTTAGACTCTTGCGTTATGAATGAAAATATATAGCATCATCATCATATTACAATAATGTTGTAATATGTAAAAAATAAAGTCGCTTTCCGCATCAGTCCTTAGGTATGTTTAAATCTTAAAAAATACAGCGGATTTTAATGCGGATTATTTAATAGATAGACTGATTCAAGAGGAAGGTTTATAAGTATAAAACATGCACGTTCTAATAATAGGTTAGGCGGTACGAAGTTTGCCGGGTCGACTAGTATTGTATAAAGACAAGTCGTCACTCTTAAAGTGTGCTATATTTTATTTTTCTTTTCATTTATTTACAGCCTGTGTTACTGGATCACCTTGGGCCAAGCTCAGAACCTAGTACACTTAAGCATAAACTTGAAGATGGAGCCATCATGAAAGCTTCTTAAGCTAAGAGGAGTTTCAATAAACAATACCTAGAGAAGAAAAAATGCTAAATATTATGTATTAAAAAACCCAAGATTCGTTAAGGGTTTAAGGCAAGTAATAAACAAGCAAGTACTTCGATATTAAATAAGATAAAATAATATAAATATAAAACCCATCTTGTTTTATTGGTCTATCTACCCATCCACCTAATTTTTTTACTTTGGTTAAAATAAAGCTTCATTTAAAGTACAGTACTTACTCCAAAATTAATAATGCGCATGCAGATTTGCTAATTGTCGATTTCACGGAAACACCCGAATCAAAAATCATAATTCTACTAAATTACGCATGCAGAAAATGCACTTAACCTCCTTAAATACATATCGTCTTCCGTCGCTTGGGAATACGACCGTTGTCGAACAGTGACGAAGATTTCTATGCGCATTATAACTTTTGCAGTACTGTAGGTAGGGTAAAACGTCCTATTACCGCGGTAGTCAAAATCACGTCCTATTACGGCTCTATTTTATCTTTTTCAATTTATGATTCGTTGTGACTGTGTATGGTAAAGGTGACTACTTAGTGTCCAAGGGAAACTAACAAGTAACTTATTACCCAGCACTCGTGCGTTTAAAATCGTTTAAAATTACTTAAATTAATTATTTTGTGTAACTTCAGCGAAGCGAGAAGCTGTTTCATACAAACGCAGACTGACTCAGGTAGTACATTGAATTTTCAGACTTCGTTTTTAGTTCAAACAAACACTTTAAGATTATGTTACTATATTCGAATACTTTTTACATTCAAGAAGTCTTAGTTAATCAAGTTGATTTCCGTTTAAAATCAAATAAAACAAGTAAATATGAGTAAACAAAAGTCCGCCGTGTTAGGAAGGCTATTTGAGGGTTCCGCCTATTACGGAGGGTACCATCGGTAATAGGAAAAACGCAGTATCGGTAATTTTTAAATTTAGTGGTATAATAAATATAATTTATGAACATTTCGTTATTTAAGTGTTATTTCATTAGTTCTCAAGTATAAAACCAATTTTGGAGGTACATGTTTTTTAACTAGAATCCTTGTTTTTGACGCTTAAAGTTGACAGTAAAATTTAAGTTTGTTAGAATACTGTGAAACCTAACGTATGAGTTTTAATGAAGAAAAATAGTCTAATACAACGATTACTAACGATTTGAGAGTTTTATGGTAAAGTCAGAGTGCTCTTATGTGTAAGTAATAACTTACATTACCGAAATATCTTAACATTATATTTCAGAATTAGGATATAAAAACTCATTAGATATTTAAGTACCTACCGTATTAGGCTGTAAGGAATCCTAACACGGTGTATGGAAATTACAGAGCTAATAATTTAACCGTATTATTCATAAAGATACAGTACATTTAAAAAAGCTTTATTGCAAGTCTACTTATTTGGTTTGTTGTATGGTAAATACGTGACATCCTGTCTAAATTGACATACGTCAAATAACTAAAATGCACTTTACAGGGTAAGTAAATAATTAAAAAACTTACAGAAAAATGTATACTAAGGTTAGCTTTATCATATTTTCCCATCAATATAATAATTTAAAACTAGATTTGACCGCAACTTTGACACACCATACAAAACTGATTATGATTCATTGGTTGTTTTATTTATTATTGTATTTTGGTTTACTGTTTTGTTGGTGTTCCATTTTATTGTGTTTGTGTCAAAGTTAATGTAAAAAAGTGTATCTTTTTTTTTTTTTTTCTCCGCTTGGGTAGCATTTCATTTGCATCTTTTTTTAACCGTTTAACTAAACCTTCACTGACTGCACTCTGCTGCTTCACCAGTTAAATTTTCCTTCAAATATGTTTTATTTGTAATGTTTCATTAAAATCTATTTCGTAGTTTTTACGTGAAAGAGTTACAGACATCCTTTATTACAAACTTCTTTATAATATTAGTAGGATTATTAAAACCCTCGTCCGGGCCTTTTTCAAATTAATGTTTTATAACGAAAAAAAAAAAAAGGTTAGGAAAGTTATCAATTCGACGTGTATGTATGTTTGTATGCATGTTTGTCCGCGATTATTTCGATTTTGTCAAAACCAATTTTCACAAAAGTATTTTTTAAATTCAGAAGAAGTGTTTTAGTACCTATTTTTAACCGATTTTAGAAAAGAGGAAGTTCTCAGTTTAGGTGTGTATCAGTTTATTGATTAAGGTTTCGAGTACACGTCCCGGGACCTTATTAATATTTGTTTTCCATCCGTCCGTCTGTCTGCCAAAGGTAATAATTTCCGAAACGGCTCGATTAATTTTAATGAAAAAATTTCACGATATTTTATTTGTCGTCAAAAGAATACTAAAAAATATTAAAAACTTCAAAAAAATATGGAGAAAAATCCAAAAATTGTGCCAAAATCTTCCTTTTTTGAACAAACTTTTGTCGAGCCTCTACTGAGATATTGACCTGGTCAACAGACATTAAATAATGATCATTTGTAACTTCACTTAATGTAGATTAACAACAAATATTAAAAATTATGTTAAGAAGCTAGCCAAATTCACACCAATTACGCTTTTATGAGTATAACCTGCGCACATAAAGAAACGATCTCAAAATGGCGGCCGTTGTATGGGCTGTCTCGCTTCTTAACTCTTCCCTCATACTAATATACGCGAGATAGCATTCGTTCGGCCGCCATTTTCAAATCGTTTCTTTATCAGCGCGGCTTATAAAAAAAATCGTCCCCATTTTTAATTCATTCCGTTCCGTTGTGCAGAGAGATGGGAGAACGTTACGATGCCGTAGATTGATTGATTGTTGTTTTGTTATTTGCCCTTTCAGGTCAGGCAAAGGAACAAAATAGCCCATACAGCCAAATATTCATTATTCGTGTTTCCTAAACTAATTATATTACTGGAAACTTCTAAGCGCGAGGCCGTTTATTTAATAAATGATACACAAAATATTATCAAAATAGCCCCTTACTAGGAAGAACCTGTATCAGTGCTAGTAATAATTACAGCCATTGCATACCATTTTCTGATTGCACGGAACCGTAAGCTGAGATGAAAATGTTTCATCGTGCCTGTGTTGGCATCCCATACTCCGTAATAGGCAGTGCTTACCGCCGTAATGGGCTTCAAACTTTTTTTTGCCGCCGTAATAGGAATTCCGAATTGTCAGAAAAAATATTTATTAAAAATTATTTATCACTCTAGAATAAATAAAACGACAACTGAAATAGAAAATATAAATAACATGAATGTCAAAAAAAATTCAAATATCTGCTAAAATATTTAGAAATGCTTAATTTCTTACCCTACTTTAAAATGTCGTCAAAACGCGCCGTAATAGGGCATGTTACCCTATATACAATTTTATAACTAAACACATTTTTATTTCTGAATCTCTTTTTATGCGAAGCATAACTGTTGAATACAAAACGACATTGGAAATAAATAAAAATTAAACTGTACACTAAAATAAACTTTGTTCTATGAGCGACTGGTTTTTTCATATGATAATACCAATACATCGCCAATCACCAAGAAGGCCGTTTGCGTAAAATACACATAGATTTTCGTAAAAAAAAAGTAATTGTTAACTGTAGCCATATGAAAGAAAGTTGTATATCGATAGGTTTTTCTCATCGACAAACTTTCTTCCGCAATATGTACATCCCTAGCTTAGTTTTTCATTTTTCGACGTAGCCACCTAGTGTTTAGTAGCGGTAGTACAAAAGCTGTAGTTCCATCTAGCGTCGAATAGTAAAACTAGGAACAATGCGTGAGGATTTTAAAGCAAAGAGGATGTATAGCTTTCTACCATGTCTTTGGAAAAGCCTAATTTCATTCTTTTATATCATATGTATGTCATCATTATCTTAAGTATTTCATAATTGTTATTTGATTTTGATCTTTGTTTATTTGTAAAAAAGGTTCATAGCCTACTTCAAAGTTTTGTGATGTAGATCTTTTCGGCTTTGTCGTTAATCACCAATGGTAGCTTGGATTTCATAGTGAGCGTTTGGTTTATATTGTGTGAGTTTGGACACACTGGTTTTAGAACTAAAAGCTCATGATGCTATTTCTATTGTATTCTCTTGTTCTGTGTGATGAACAAAAGACTAAAATGTTCTGCAGAAAATACTAAATAAATTTTTTTTTTCTCTAGGGTCCCCGCAGCGCGAGAACTAGAGACAAAGGTAGTTCGAGCGCCAAAAAGAGAATAGCCTCGCCAAAGAGCCCGAAAGCTTCGACCTCAGGTAAGTTAAGACAAACTAGGTTTTTTTTTTAAATTAATTTTTAATCAAGTTGTTATAAGTATTGTAATTCGTTTATTCGGACATTATAATCGTAACCGTGTATTGTATTGTATAGGTAAATTGTGGAAACAATAAACGATTGAACATTGAGTATAAGCGTAAACGTCTTAATGAGTGAAGAACCTATATAAATTCTCAACCCACTCCAAAATTCCAGGTCTAAAATCATCAAGAGGCACACCAGTGAGCCGGAAGCGAGTGGCGAGCGAGAGCAGCTCGCTCAGCGAGAGCAGCAACCCCGCGCCCGCGCCCGCGCGCCTGGACGACGTGCCGGGCGTGGAGCCCGAGGTGCAGCGCACGCCCCGGAAGATCGACGGCGTCAAAGGTACGCCTGACGACCTGACTGACTGACTGATTGACGAGACAGGGAAAACAGCAACCTGCCACCGAATAATATTTACTTTTTTTTTTTTCTCAAGTTATTTTTGTCCGATTACGAGTTTGCATTGATTTATTACAGCACTAGAGCATGGTTAAACGTCACATTTTTGAAAAAATAAGGAAATTTTACTTAGGCCTCATTTACGGAGACGCTGCGCGTTGCGCGGGCGACGCTGCGGTAGCCGACGCGTCTCCTTATATGATATCGATCATAGGCCTATGTTTTGGTCTTGAAGCGTTGAACGAGCGGTGCCCGCGGCAATGCACGCGTCGGCGCCCGCCAACGCGTCTCCGTAAACGGTCTCATACATTGCATACGTTTGACTATATCGCGACAGGCCCCGAGCAACGCCGGCAGTGCCTATAAATTTGCCTTAGTGTTTTTTTTTTTAAAGATATGCATAATCTTTATTTTTAAGTGTAGTTGGTATTAGTCGTTAGTCATAACTAGCATAGGCAAGCTTTACTTTAGCCATATTTGTCATTTGTGTGAGAAAAGATAGCATCATAATTTACTGTTTAAAGTGTTTAAAACTTTTAACAAAAAATTTCTTATCACATAATTTTCTCTTCTCTCGACAGCGGGACCACTACACCTAAAAGGGTTAACAAAACAGAACATCGGCAAGAAGAACTCGAAACTGGCGAAATTCTCGATGGACCCTGCGACTTTATCTCTATTAGGCCCTATTCCACCCGCCGGCAGTAAATTGTTTGAAGGACTCAAGTTTCTACTCACCTGCGCTGATGCCCCGACTGCACAAGAAAAAGTAAGGATTTTTTTTTTAAATTTTGTTTGTGTGTGCTGCCGTGTGTACAACTGGTTTTGCCAGTGATGACTTACAGAACGGAGACATGTTCGCTAACCATTGTCCTAATTAAGAAGCTCAAGGTCGCCCAAAGGGAAATATAAGGGATAAGGGAATAAGGGAGGGCTCGGAGAGTTTCTCTGCGTGATTGAATCAGAAATTAAGAGATCCGCAGAAAAACTAAAGTCACCGACATAGCCTAAAGAATTGCGAAACTTAAGTGGCAATGGGCAGGACACAAGCTCGAAGAGAGATGGTCGCTGGGGCCGAAAAGTTCTCCTTCCTTTATTTCTCACTTCACAAGACAATTCTACACAAAGGGCACATTATTACACTAATTCCACCACACTAGCACAGTACAGTAATAATAACCACGGAAAACTAATTTAGAAAATTGAGAAACAAAAGCCTGACATTTTACTTCGCTTTGCGCCAAAAAACCCCGTCAATGTTTATTTCTAATTAAAAAATGATTGTTGATTAACCAGGAAACTCGTCACTACTCGTCGGAAGAAGACGGCGAGACGACCACCTCGATGGTGGGAACTGACACGGAAGACCTGGAGTTCTCCACCATCCCTTACAACAAGGAGCGGCTTAAAGAACAGCTGGAGGCTGGCGGAGGAGTCGTTTACAGGTGAATAGTGGCTTTGGTACTGAATAAGATTTAAATTAAAAGAAGGGAATGTTGAGGTATTACAACACACTACTCGCAGATCGCCTGCGCTGCTAGAGGTAGGTGGGGGAGAATGAATGTTCGGGTATTTTGGGAGCTCCAGTGACATTGAGTAACCTATAACAAACAGTTGGTTATTGGATGGTTATTTGTAATGGCCGCTCGGAACAAAACACACACAGTACAATCACGGACTAGGAGGCCGTAACAGATTTGTCTATGGTTTCGTCAGCCCTAGACTGTATTACCAAAGAACAAGAGCTATTTTGCAATACAGAAAAACCAGAAGTGTTACGCCGATCGTGTCCGCCACTGTACCTACCTAAGTGAATGAATCTAGAATCTTCTGAATGGAGAATACATTTTTTTTATCGACATTCTGTGTAGGCAAAAAGAACAGCCTATACATACAGCCCTATGTGAATAAATCTGTAATGATCTGATCCGAATGTAATCTATATTTTTTTAAATCGACATTCTGTTTAGTCAGAGGGAACATAGCCTATATAGCCAAGTGTCAGCCGGGTCAGTTTGTTATAAATATAGTGCGACATAAAAATTGAGAAATTAAAAAGTAGCAAAAAAATATGATAACGTTACGATTTTCGAAAATTTCCAGTTTTTAAATTCTACATTTTTGTGCCGAACTGTAAACATTTTTATTATTTAAAAAAAAATGAAAAGATTTGAATATGGCGGCCGAACGAATGCTATCTCGCGTATAACAGCATGAGGGAAGAGTTAAAAAGAGAGACAGCTCATACGACGGCCGCCATTTTGAAATCGTTTCTATAAGTGCGCAGGTATTATATTGTACATTCTCGGTTATATTCTTTGGATTATCTATAACACGTACTATTATTATATCCCTAGTCACTTCGAGGACATAGATAAGTCAGAGTACGCCTCAGTGCGTCTGCTCGCGCCGCGGCCCTGCCTCACGGCCAAGTACATACAGTGTCTAGCGGCGGGCGTGCGCGCGCTGGCGCACGGCTGGGCGGCGCACAGCGCGCGCGCCGGCCGGCTGGCGGACGAGGCGGCGCACGCGCTGCCGCCCGGCTGGGCTCTCCGGCACCAGCGGTTCGCTGCTTGGGTGAGTCGCTACTACACCACACCATTATATAGAGTACTACGCACAGGTCGGGAGACTCCTCAGCTAGTGCGGCCCACGCGCTCGGAAACGCTCGGCCACGTTCGGGCGCGCTCGGCCACGCTCGGCCACGTTCGGGCGCGCTCGGCCCCGCTCGGCTACCTCTCAGTTACCGTTCAGTACAAGCAGCACGTCTCATCTCACTCACACAAGCATGGTGCGCGTGCACGTACACAAGTTTCGGCTGTTCTATGAAGTGTCCGAGGTGTGACTATAATATACTCTTTAATAAATCCAAGTAGAGGTAGGTACTTTCAATGTCTAGCAGCGGGAGTGCACACTAGCGCTACAGCAGATATTAAACTAACTAATTTCTACATCGCGCCAGCATAGTTTCTGACCCAGGTGGCACCAGTAGAATTTCCAATTCAATAGCTCAAACTAAATAGTCAGCTGAGCCAAGAATTGACAACGTAGAGCTGTACAACCTTTAGGTATACTATTTTAATAGATCAGTTGGCGGACGAGGGACTTACGCGATGCCTCCGGGCTGGGCTATACGACACCAGAGGTTCGCTGCTTGGGCAGTTCTTACAAGTTATTTGTAGTCAAAATTACGTCCACTTAAAACATTTTACTTTAAAACGATGATGAGTATCTGCATAAGATGTCTAGTTGGCATAGGAAAGCTAGCTAAATATTTTTTTGAGATTTTCTTCAATACTAGGCACCCACTTAGATATTAATATTTTTTTCGGCATAGTCATCAACTACAGCCTTTTACATTAATGGAACGCGGATTCTTATTTCACATTTTATGTTTTTGGTGAAATTTATTTTTAAAACATGTGTCATCTTAGAATTATTAAAGTACGAGCTTTCCCGGCTTACTTCGTTACGCCAAAGAATATAAGCTACTACAAAAGACTTGGCTCTATAGACTATGTTCTTTTGACTGCCCAGAATGGCCGAATAAAAAACAAACAACAACAACAAACCACCTGTCAAAATATGTAAACAACGGAAAAAATATTGCACCTTGGGTTATATTATTTGAGTTTAGGTAAGGATCTCTAATTTTTTTGAAAATCTTATATAGCCTATGACACTCGGGGTTAATGTAGCTTCCTACCAGTGAAAGAATTTTTCAAATCGGTTCAGTATTTCCGGAGCCTATTCGTTACAAACAAACAAATCTTTCCTCTTTATAATATTGGTATAGATTAATAGTTTGAGTCTGATTGTATTAAATTTACGAAATCGGATAGTTATGGGTGGATTCTTAAATACTTTTTATTTATACAATTAAAATTGTCCACTTCGTTACAATCAATAATTCAAACCACCAACCTTATTCCAGGATCCACCAACAGGCAAGCGCAACACACAAGTATTCAAAGACAAGGTGATACTACTGTGTGGCGACCAGGACACCTTCGTGAAATACTGGGAGAGAATCTGTTCTTTGGCGGGAGCTAACACGCGAGTCGTCAATGAGGACGACCTTAATGTCGCTGGAGCCATTGCCTGCGTCACTGACTGGGATTGTCCGCACGAGGTACGTTACTAATAGGACAGGTGTCACTAAGTAGGACTATCTGCACGACATATTGTCACTGTTGGCACCAGGTTGGTAACTAATAGAACATCGTCACTGACTGGGATTGTCCGCACGAGGTACGTTCGTAATAGGACAGGTTTCGCTAAGTGGACAAGATATAGTCACTTATAAGACAGGGTTACCGATTAGGACTGTTCACACGAGGTATTTTAACTTATAGGACAGAGTAACGCTACGCTGTCCTATAAGTTACTGCACGAGGTTTTAGAGTAACTAATAGGACAACGTCACTAAGTGGGACTGTCCGCACGAGATATGGTCACTTATTAGACAAGGTTACTAACTGAGATCGTCCGCACGACGATGTTAGTAATTTATAGGTCAGCTTTAATAACTTTTTGGCCTTGGCATACGAAACACCTGCATATAGCATTAATGTTGTAAAATAATAATACCAAACTGCTATTACAGGTACAGAACAAGGCGAATCAAGACAATATACCGCTGGTATCAACAACGTGGGTGGTCCAGTGCTTGATTGAAGCCAAGGTCATCCCGCCCACGTCACACGATAAGTTTTCATTCATGTATACAGAGCCCGAATGATATGACTTTAAAAAAGTGCTCATAATACGTGACAAGTGAGGACGCGAGCACTTTTTTTTTAAAGAATCGGTGTTAAAGTGACAAATGGACAGTTTTAGTGACGTAATGGAATGTTTTTAGTAATGTAATGGACAGTGTTTAGTGACGTAATGGACAGTGTTTGGTAACGTTATGGATTGTGTTTAGTGACAAGTGAAAGTGATGGTGTGGAAAGTTAGATTTTAAGTTTGATTGTGACATGGTTTCGAGTAACCTATTTGTAAGTAAATTGTAACGATTTTAAACGACGACGTACGCCCAATAATATATGACAGTAACATTTTTGTTAGTTAGCTGTTTTACCAGAGATGAGGTTGTTAGGGCGTACTAATACAAATAACAAAACAAAAGCATTTATTCAATATAGCAGGAAAATTATAACCCGGGCAAAATAAGAAGAGTTTCAAGAAACCAAAACAAACATCATGCTGTCTCGCTCTTAATTATTCGTTTTGAGAGAGGACGCATGAGGCTGTCTTAGCTTTCTAGACCTTTTTTTTATTACTTTGAGCCTGCTCAGAAAGCGCAAGTTCTCTCGCCCAGTCTTTGATTTCATGCAGTGGTTCCATCGCCAGCGAGAAACGACAAACTATATATAGCGATTTTCTCGGTTAAGAAATACATATTCCGTATAGAGGAAAGAGTTCATCGTTGGCGGTGGGACCACTGCCTTAGTTCCGCTCATTGCTAGCTTTTTATGTGCGTGTGACGACACGCGCGAGACCATCTGGACTGGATGTATGTAGCTAGCTACAGTATCCCGGATCGCGCGAGTGGACACGCGCGTAAATTGCGCTCTCTGTGTACAGGCTCTTTTTGATTGGCTAGTAAACTAAATTAAATTACTTTAGAATACTTTTTCAATGGCATTTTTTTTGTTGTATTAAATAAGACTAAAGAAACCCAATGGAACTGCTTTAAGTTTTTTTTATTCTATTAATCCACTGACAGTTAAAATTTGTCATTAATTTAAGAATGACATTATTTTTTAAATGTCATTTTAGCTTGACATTTCTATGTACAAATTGTGTAAGTGATTTAAAAAAGTATTTTTTAATAAAATATGTCTCAAACAATTCAAGGTTTTGGAAAATATAAATATTGCATATTAAAAGTGTTTTTCCAGTGTCTAAAAGATAAACGTACATTCTCATAGTGTCAACTTTGAATTTAATAGATTTAGTATTAAATAAATGTTATAGTAATAAAGATTAATTATGTGTCCATTAAATAAGTAAAACATCGTGGTCTCATTTTCTTATGTGTTTGTTTGCATTTTTTAATATATATTTGACATTTATTTTTATTTTTTTATAATGTTGTTTTAAACAAATGTATAGGTACAGTGCAGTATTCTTTGCTTTGTTTGTATTTTAATTAAAAAAATGGTAATGGTACTAAATGCTAAATGGAATTTTATTAGGTAATATTGGATTTTACAACTAATAAAAAAGTACCTAAAAGTAATAATAATATTTCAAAATAAATGTAACGTGTTTCTGAGCTCATATTGAAAACATTTGTCTTGAATAATAAATATAGGTATACTCACAGGATGTTTGGAACATGATCCCGATTTTCACAGAAGATACCTATGATATTATACTTAACTGATAATTAAACATTTTATTTTGTTTATTTTTTCATTATTATTTTTCATGATATTTCAGACAAGTTGTCTTTTTCTTTAATATATCGCGTTTTTTTCTCAATATTGATAGTTTTTGCTAAAAAATTAATAATAATTTTCCGGTTCATTCATGCGCCATACAACCTAATGTATAACTGAACTATTTCGTAAGTCTTAAATGTTGACTATTCTTAAGGCGATGAGGCTGAGTTTTGTAGTTCTGTAATCACAATGTCTAAATTTGTATTAGTCTACAACTTTTTAGTAGAAGAACAGACAATCTCAAATCATACGATCTCTCAGTTCTATTGAAAAAACAAAATGATGATGATGTACAGTGCCGGTCTAGGATGGCGCAACACTTCCGGGTTTTTTGTATTGCAAAATAGCTTCCGTTCGCCCATAGACACGTGTTACGCCGTCCTAGTCCGCCACTGTACAAGTTTGACATGGCCTTAAATATCCAATCATTCGGGGGTTACAGTATAAACAAATTTAAATAACATTTATCACACTTCATGTCTTTTGTGGGCTAGGATAGGATAGAATAAAAGATTTATTACCAACTTTTTCATAATCTATTGCGGTGTGTTCTTGGTGTTAAAACCAGCCTAAAATTATTATTAATGTGTATGTAGTATTTTAGACTAATTAATTAGACTTTTAATGGTATCGTTTATAAAAATAATACTTTTTTCGATGAATTGTAAATACTTGTCTGAATATTATATGAGAAATATTTGACATCAATCGCTTATCGATGTTTCTTTGTTTTAAACTTATAATAAGAGTGACATATGAAAGTAGAACAAAGTATTGTCTAAGATCATACCTTAATTTTTAATAAGAATACAGGATAGCGATATCAATTAGAATAACGCAAAACTTTGGAACAACTTTGTGGATTGTGGATTTATTGATTTATTGATTTTTTTATGTATCTTGCAGATAAAATAAAGAAACGTTTTCACTCATAATTTTTGCAATGTTCGCGTCACGAACAACGTAGTGGAGTCGTTTCGACGCATACCTCTACATCTTCACGAATTTATTCTTGCTTCCTCTAGCAAAGTGAAAACATTCATTTGCAGTGAATATGGTTCGTGAACGGAATGCAACGCAATACCAGCCTTCCGTAGCATGACGGACCATTTGTCGAATCTTTGTGTCACTTTTGATCTCTTTTGACATTTAAATGCGGGAAAATGTATGAAGATGATCGACAAAAGTGACAGATAGATACGACAAATTCGACAAATTGTCCGTCATGCTACCACCGCAGCTTAGTACGTGTTCGTCCAAATTTGCGCCATAGGTAGGTACTATTTTGGCGGATTCGTAACATAATGTTAAAATAACTCTTGTTGAAAGGGGTTCTCGTAAATAGTTCAGTTATTTTAATAATAATTTTGTCAACTCCTGGATGCCAAGGATCCTTGAGGAATGAGTTCCAAAACCTAAATTAATTAAGTTATACTTATCTATTCTAGTGTACAAAGTATGACTTTGTTTTTTTAAATTATAATTTAATTAAGGTGTCACACTTATGATTGTGCATTTATTTATTTTTTTACGTTGTCGTCGCAAGCATTCAAATTTATTATCTAACATAAAATTTGTAATTTTGTTTAAAAGTGTAACAGCTAGGTAGGATGGCACAAGTTTCTGATCTGATAGAGGAACTAGATAAAATGAATGCTAGATGAATGTAAAGTTTTCCAACTATTGGTAGCCCATCTAAAGCCTTTACATTTAGTTCAATAAGAGTCTATATTTTCTATTAAACTATTTTCTGACCTAGTTTAGGAGTTAGGCCTCTTTTACGAAAACGCGGCGCGTTGTGCGGGGCGTCGTGCGGGCTCCGACGTGCGGGTACCGCGACGGGAGCCGACGCGTTTCCTTATACGATATCGAACATAGGCCTATGTTTTTGTTCTTGAAGCGTTGAACGACGGCGGTGCCCGCGGCTGTGCCTGCGGCCAACGCGTCTCCGTAAACGGTCTCATACATTACATATACATTTGATTTAATCGCAGCACGCCCCGCGTAACCCTAAATGCGGCCTAAGTATTTTATTTTGTTACCCTATCATCAAGATCTTTTGCCATTTACTTTCTTGTCTGTGTCATTGTGTTGTGATTGCAATGCAACTGCTAACTTTCGTGCGTTATACGATACGATCGGTATACGACTTTTGATAATCTAGGATTCAATATAAATTTTCATTATGTTCTTTCGTAATTTAAAAAAATGTGTTCTAATTTTAAAGAATTGTTTTGTCTGTGGGGCGACCACTTTTTTATCATGCAATTATTTTGTTGTTTATTTTGTTTATTATTTAATGTGATCATGGTATGTTATCATTAGGTACCTATAATGAATGTAAGTAATGTGTAAAAGAATAAAATTTATGGAAATTTATTTTTTTTATTTTTTATTATAGTAAGTAAGTAAGTAGGTACCTAGATCTAAGAGTGAGCTTACATTGACTCACTACAATGCAATGATGTATTATAAATAACTCAAATTAAAAAACTACCTACCCAGTCAGACCCCTCATTAACTTTAACTAGAACTAGAGCTACTTAATCATCTTCAAATGTATGTATAGGTAATAATATTAAAAGTATATACCTATGTAAATATATACTTTTAATATTATTGAAGTAACACGGTATGTACCAAATTTAGCATCGACAGGACACAATTCGCACCTTCAGAATTGTAGGGGCTTAACTCAAAATTTAGCGAAATTGAGTTACAGTCATAGAAAGGCATAAAAATGTGCGCTCTATCCGATGAATATTAAAACACAGGCATTTTAACGACAGAAAAAGAAATCCGATACTTATACTCTTTTACACTGGGACGTTCTCCTGCATCCGCTCGGAACTAGAGTGACACAATAATGAATGCGCAAAAGGTAGGACGGACATGTTAGGCTCATAGCCCATTGTGGCTAAACGTTATCGCTAAGTAGGTATATAATTGTTATTATCAGTTCTCAAAAGACACAAATGAGCGAAATAAATACGTTTTTTGCAATTTCCCGAAAATCTCATTTTATGAATTGTGCCCCTAACATTCTGAAGGTGCTACATGGAGAAAGTTAGATACCCTCATTAACTATTTAAGAGCGGATCATCTTCAAACGGCAGATCAGGTCATGGTTACCTTACCATATTATACTTTCAATATCATTGAATTAACACGGTGCCAAATTTCAATCCCTTCATCCACTATTTAAGAGCTGATCATCTTCAAACGGCTAATCAGGTCATGGTGACCTTACCATATACTTTCAATTTTATTGATGTAACATGGTACCAAATTTCAAATCGATCGGGAACCTAGAAAAGAGCTGATGATCTTCAAACCGCTGATCAACTCTCCCGTGAACCGAATGTATGTGCTCTGTGAAATTAAATCTAAATAAATAGTTATAACTGTTTAAACAAAGACTTTTAATGTTGTGCGAGCAACATTATAGATGAGATGGCAACACCGGCCACCGCGTAAACAAGTCGCCGTAAACAAAAAATTCAGAAAAATGTAATAAAATATGATTCCTGAACTTTAAATTGATTCAAACAAGTAAAACAGTGTTAAAAGTGAAAAGAGATAATAATAAAATATTAAAGTGTATTGAGAGTGCTGAAAAAACTGTTAAAAATTTGTGACCTAGAACTACAAGAAAAGTGAACTAATAACATACTAGAAGAACTATAAAACTATAGAAACAAGTGAATTTATAACCCTCTTCCATCTAACTAACTGATTTACTTGAAAAATAACAGTTTAGAAAAGAACATTAAATCGACGCCGAACGTTAAACATTTTAAAAATTTTAACCGCCCGCGCCCGCCGCCTGACTCCAAAACAACTGAGAATTCATATTGCGCCATCTAGGGGTCTGACAGTAAACCACGGAAGAACATCGATAGCGCTCACGAGTCGCATTCCGTCTCCCGCTATTTAAAGTGTGTGGTCTTACGGCAGTTTCGCATCAAGTTATCGGAAAATCCGCAAGATGGAGACACGGGTAAAAATTTGTGGCGGATGTAAAACAAAAATAACGGGCAGACAATTTCTTAAATGCTCAAAATGCAACGAATACTACGATCTTGACTGTGCGAATGTTCCTATAAAACGCTGGTGTAATACGATGACAGAAGAGCACAAACAAAAGTGGTTTTGTTATGCTGGCAGCTGCAACAAACAGCTTAAGCGTGACTACGTCAATCATACTCCCACTCGCCCGCAAACAAGAGACTTCAGTACACCAGAGCAGATAATACCGATCCTAACACCGACATGTGACAACACAAATGATAACATTACATTAAGAAGGCCACCTACGCACACAGGAACTATCAATAAAAGCTATGATGAGGTATCCAATATTTTTGGCGATACTATATTATCCACCCAACATTTACCTACAACACTTACAATTGAAACCATATCTGAAATAATTGACAAAAAGTTCAATACATTAAAAGAAGACATTTTGTCTGAAATCAGAGTAGTAATAGCAGCTGAAATAAAAGCGGCAATGCCTGACCAAAAACCCCAACCTTCAGCTAATACCACGAACGTAACCGAGTTAGTAAAAACCAGTACTTCAATATCAAGCCCTGAAAAGAAAGAAGAAAACAGAAATATCAATGAGCTTGAAGAAGAAAGGGGCCAACTATTGACTGAAATTAAACAAATACAACAATTATTATATGAACAGAAACAAGAAAGAAAACAAGGCATAAAAACAACAAATTATATCAAAAACGATACAACTAAAAAAACTATAGTTCTGTACGGGTTCGATGAAAACCCATGGGAGAGTGAATACGATCTTCAAGACAGGATTATATACACCTTAAGAGACCTAATGGATATCGACTTAACAGGATACATTGAAGAAATTAAACGTATCGGACAAGCAGGCAATGGATGGACAAGGAAAAGACGACCGATCGCGGTTGAACTACTCAGTAAGCATACAACGAAATATCTACTAGAAAACAGCTGCTACCTAAACGGCTCAGGCATCGCAATTGCTGAATACGTAGAAGGAGAGTCACTAGAAAACAGAAGAAAAAAAGTGGAAATACTAAAAAATGCACGAAAACAAGGGCAAAGAGCAAACATTATAAACAACAAACTATACATAAATGGACAAGAACACAACATAACAATAAACCAAGAAAACACGGAAACATCAAACAATATATCGCAACCAGCTCTTCCAGTACCATCGATTTTTCAAGACTCAGACAGATATACAAATAGAACAAACACATACTCCTCAATTACCCGAAATGTACATAACTTTCGATACTAAGACAAAACAAATTAAACAAAAACAAACAATAGAAAAAAACACAAAAATAAAAGCTATCTTCCAAAACATGCAAAGTGTTGGCAATAAACAGCACCTTTTAGAAGCCTATATGAAAGACTCAAAAATTCATTTTATTACTATAATAGAACATCATAAAAATAACGACTACTTTAAAAGTCAAAATTTTCCCGGGTATAAATTGGGCTCAATATTTTATAGGACAAACCACAAACAGGGTGGTGTCTGTATTTTATTAAAAGACTTCATAGATTTTAAAGAAAGAATAGATATTGTTGACATGTCAGTAGAATTTTCAGTAGAGTTGTGTGCAATAGAAGTTCCAAAAATTAATACAATTATAATAGGATTATACAGACTAGACAGAAATATAGATATATTTTATAAACAATTAACGAAAGTTCTTAATAAAATATTATTGCGAGAAAAAAATAAGAATATAATTATAGGGGGTGATTTTAATATAGATATAAAAAATAAAAATAAACAAACAAAAGACCTTATTCACTTAATGAAATCATATAATTTAAAACAAATTATAAATACACCAACTAGAGTAACTAAAAGCTCTGCAACCATTATAGATTTAATTTTTACAAACTACAGTATAAATAAACACTTTGTAGAAGATCTTGGTTTCTCAGATCACATGGCTACATCTATTGAATTTAATTCAAATAAACTAGAAACAAATACCAAAAAATGGACAACGCAAAAAAGAATATTCGTAGACAAAAATATAAATTCATTTAAAGACGCTTTAAAACCAATAAATTGGGAAACTATAATAAGAGATGATAAAAATTTAAATGAAAATTATGAAAAATTTAGCCACACTATCCAAGAAATTCTTAATACACATATTCCAATTCAAAAAGTAGTTTTAAAAAATAAAATTAAGGCAAAATGGCTCACAAAAGGATTGAAACTGGCATGTGCCCATAAAAGAGCTTTAAGATCTATACTTAATATAAGAAAAGATAGCACTATTTATAAATACTATAAATCATATAGTAAAATACTTAAAAAAAGTGTTAAAACAGCAAAAAAAATAGAATATATAAAGCTTATGAAAAGTTCTAATAATAAAACAAAAACAATGTGGAGTATAATTAATAACAAAACTGGAAAAAGCAGTAATAAACAATTAAAAAATATACAGTTAAAAATACAAAATGAAATAATAGATAACCCAAAAGCAGTTTCCAATCAATTCAATGACTATTTTGCTTCAATAGGAGAGTCAAAAAATAATGATAAAATAGGACACCCTGTAATTAATACTCCTAATAACACCCTTTACTTAAACCCGGTTACTGAAATCGAACTAAGCAATATAATAAAATCATTAAAAAATAAAAATAGTTGCGGAATAGATGACGTACCACCAAGTCTTATTAAAAAATGTTGTAAAGAATTATTAATACCATTGACTAAAATAATAAACCAAAGTTTCTTAGAAGGTAAATTTCCTGACCTCCTTAAAATCTCCATTGTCAAACCAATCCATAAGAAAGATGAAGTAGATGTCCCTGATAATTATAGACCAATAGCTCTGTTGCCCACATTTTCAAAAATACTTGAAAAATGTATGTCAAATAGATTGTATAATTTTTTAGAAAAATATTTAATTTTAGACAATAGTCAAAATGGATTTCGAAAGCAAAGAACTACATCTCTAGCAGTCTTTAATTATGTACAAAAAACCCTACAGCACATCAATGACAAAAAATATGCTTTTGGCATATTTCTAGACATGAAAAAAGCATATGAAAAAGTTTCCTTTAAAATATTACTAACCAAACTATACGGATCGGGCGTCAGAGGAGCATCATATTACTGGTTTAAATCTTATTTAGAAAACCGTAAACAACTAGTACAATTAGATTATTATAACCACACAAATAATTCAATTACAACAGTTAGATCTAACCTCAGAACGTTATCAGGATCGATTCCGCAAGGAAGCGTTCTTGGCTGCTTATTATTTTTAATCTATATAAATGACCTTCCAAAAACCTTAAACAATAGTTATTGCACACCAGTCCTATTTGCAGATGACGTTTCCATATCCATTGAATGCAAAAAATCAGAAAACCAAGAATCAGCAATTAAAACTCCCCTGAAACTAATCGAACATTGGTTATCAAACCACAATCTTGAAATAAATTACAAAAAAACAAAAATAATGCAATTTCTATCTTACCAACAACAACCAATAGATATAAATATTAAAATACAAAATACAGCTATAGAAGTTGTAGATAATTTTAAACTCCTTGGAATAACCTTAGACAGTCACATAAATTGGAAACAACATGTACAAAATATTAAATCAAAATTATCTAAATTCACATATGCCTTATTCCACCTCAACTGTACAACAGATACAAAAACAGCGCTAACAGCTTATTTTGCATATGCCTATTCATGGCTTAAGTATGGAATTATTTTATGGGGAAATAGCACAAATATGGTAGATTTATTTATAATACAAAAGAAATGTATAAGAATACTAGCCCAAATAAGTTCTAAACAAAGTTGTAGACCATATTTTAAAAAATTTGAACTTCTAACTCTTCCGTCCATATATATTTATGAAATCTGCACATTTGTTTATCAACACAAAAATTCATTCACCCACATTAAAGAAACACATAATTTTAATACCCGTAACAAAAATAACCTATCACTACCCCATTCTAGAATAAAACTTTTAAACTGTAGCCCCTACTTCATGGCGATAAAAATTTATAATAATCTTCCAAAAGAAATTAAAGCAATAAATACATTAAAACAATTTAATAAAAAACTAAAACAATATCTAGTTGAAAAATGTTTTTATAAGTTAGAAGAATATTTAAATAAAAACATAGATGATAGATATAAACTTTAAAAAATTGTTATCTAAGTTTAAGAGCTAACTCAGTATTATTAAACCTCATTCCTATTCTTTAAGTTACCTCTGCGTTAGATTAAAGAGTTATTTTAGTTTTTTTAAGTAATTTTAGTTTTAAGTCTTTCTATTAAGGACAGAGTCCTAATTGCTATACCCTTGCCGGGTCACTAAGTCTTAAGTTCTTTGTATACATAATGTAAGACCTGTATGTACCTACACTTAGTTTGCAATAAACATCTTGTATCTTGTATCTTGTATCAAATCTTCATGAGACATGGGACACTCGGGCTGAAATTACTTATCTATGATACAAAAAAAACTAAACGAAACTCGGTCCATCCGTTTGAGCTCTACGATGCCACAGACTGATACAAAGACAGACAGACAGATACACACACACACGTTAAAATTATAACACCCCTCTCTGAGTACATATATACATTTGTTTTAGCGCCATCTCTTTTCACAAGCACAAACTAAACCATGTAGTTCATGTGTAGTTCCCAGCAGCTCCACGCGAAGCTTTTTCATCTTGGTTAACCGAATTTTCATAAGATGTCGCTATTGCTATATACGCGACTACGCGACGAATTGAGAACCTTCTCTTTTTTTTTCGTCGGTTAAAAACTAAAGTTATAGCTTGGCACAGATAACTAGAAAATAATGGGGTATACCTAATACTAAATACTTTTTAATTTCTCCATGACTAAAACACAATTCAAGTCCAAAGTTCAAAATGAAAAATTAACAAATTCATGATCTGTTTCTTTACTGTAGAAGAAGTTATAATTTTTTAGGTTTTCCAACAACTTAAGATAAAAATGGTTCCGTGTCAAGACACCGTTGCCAAGCTATACGTATATTCTCTAATCTGTGGTTATAACCCTTTTTTTCAAGGCGGGAAAACTCCTAACGAGTACCTACCCTGCAGACACGGGGGGAGCCCGCAAGGTTATGTGGGGTTTGCACCCACTAAAACACCGCCGGTGTTCATCTCGGCTGTTAGCAAGGGGGTCACGAGAGATCTTTCGATATTGTTGTTCAACTCCGCGAAAGTCTACTGATCTGCCTGCAGAGCTGCAGGCTGCCCGCCTTCTGCCCGCATCTTAGCTTCAAATACAATGTTTGTCCGTCCTATCATGCGGGAAGCATGCGTATGGCCAGGAGCTCGCAATCATCCGCATGCGGATTGGATCCGCGCGCACGGGTTAAAACACGCATGCTAGGTAAAGGGCCCTAACTTGCCGTAACAAAGGAGAAGGGCTTTTTGCCTTATTCCAGAAAACGCACTGATGTAAAGGCTCGGCGCAAGCTCAAAACCTACTTACGTCTTTTTTGTGTGTTTTGTTTGTGCATTTTGGGCTCTAGTTAGGTATATTATATTTATTATAAGCCTTAAATTAAAGCACCAATTCTAAGTTACTATAATAGCCCTATAGCAACAATATGATACGCTCTTTCCCTTATCTCTGGACAAAAAGCAACATTATAGAACTACCACTATAATGTTGCTTTTACCTAAATAAGTACCTAACTATAAATTAAATAACTCCAGCAGTTGTCCTCGAAAGTTAAATGAAAAAGCAAGTAGTGCATTTCATAAAAACAGAAATTACCATACAATTGCGGTCCGTTCATCGACCCGAAATCGACTTTTATCATTGAAAACAATACTCACTGCTGTCCAGTGAATTGACCTGGAGATACGACTACTGACATCTGGCATTGTAAGTGTATCGTTTAACCCTAGGCCCCACTACATAGGGCTAGGATTAAAGGTTAGGACCATATAAGACAACGTTTCTGGTTCAATAAAACAGTTGAAATGCTTACACCCGGTTGGGTAGTCGATCAAGGTGAAAGAGAAATAGTTTTGTATTGTTATATGGATTGCAGTGATTTTTTGATTGGAAATGAATGTAAAGCTAGTGTTTCTGTCGTCATGGGTCTTGTATAGAGAGAATTCAGCACGGCGGTTCCAGTCCGAATTGAAGAATATTTAAGTTTCGAAGAATTGCGAAGCGAAACTTACGTAGCAATGGGCAGGGCACATAGCTCGGAAAGCAAATGGTCACCAGAGCAGAAAATTTGAAGTCGATTGGCGACAGCAAACCGTAGACGCAGATTAGGCACACCCCCACAAGGTGGTCAGATGACCTGGTGAAAGTCCAGCAGTGGACGTCTTTCGGCTGAAATATTGATGATGATGTTCCCAGTCCATTGCGACTCTTGTGTTTAGATTCATAAAGACCGAAATATCCCATAGAGTATAAAATCTTACATACCTAAAGGCTTGCATAATGGGGCAGGGGCAGGGGCAGAGGCAAAGCTCAAAGAACCGATGGTAGATGCAACGGTAAAAAGTTTTTGGCGACCGCACCACTGATAGAGTAGTTAGACTCCAACTGTAAAGATTGTAGAATTACACATGAGGGAGGCTTCTGCAATTTTGGTCATGAGACAATCTGGTGGGGGTCCTATGTCCAGAAATCTTTCGGCAGATGATAACGTTCCGTAGCGAGGTGTTTCAAGACATTCGCAAGCCCCTCGCCTACTACGACTGTCGCGATGCTCGGAATAGCGGCTATAGGGGTTTATCTAAATCCTTAGACTAAGTTTATATCACTTATTTTATCCAACATTTTTAATTTTGAAGACATATTTTTCGAGATTGGCTCTACCTCTCGTTGTAGGTATAGGATTGTTTATCTCCCCCCGAGAAGAGGCTTAACAGCCGATGCTGGAGGGGGTTGCGGAGATGAACTAGCTCGAATAGATCTCCAGTAAACCCCTTGCCAACAGCCGAGGTGTACATCGGCCGACGGTGACTGGCGGGGTTTTAGTGGGTGCGAACACCACATAACCCGGCTTGTTAGGTGAGTATTTCCCCACCTTAAAAAACAAAAAAAAGGTAAAAGATTCCTTAATAATAAGGTAAAAATGCCAATTAGAATAATTAGACTTATTTACCTACAATAAGTGAAACAACAAATACAATAATTTAATACAAATAATTTTTGACTTTTTGACTACTTATGAAGGTAAAAATTTATTCAAAATGGAATTTAAGTTGCTGGCATTGTTTTATAAATCAGTGTTTAAACCGAACGAAACCAAATTTAATTAGTTATTATGTACCTACCTAAATTATTAAGAATGTTTTCATAACAAAACTTCTTGTTTTAACCTTTACTACTTCATCTTATCTTTGTTAGTAATTGTGTTCAACCAGACAACATTTATATATCTTTAAGAATCATTTAGTTTGTCTGCATGTAGGTTAATGTTATTTTATTACTAACACATCTAACTAATAAACTTGAGACACTATTATTCTCCTTGTGCTGATATGTGGGGCAAGCCTTGGTCCAACAGTGCATTTCTTTAGGCTGATATAATAAAATACAATAATGTAAATAATGTAGGTAATTGAAAGACATAATAATTACCGTAATTAGTACAGTAAATTTTATAAACGACTATAGTCGACCCGGCGAACTTTTTACCGCCTTACTTTGTAGTGCATGAATATGTATAAACCTTCCTCTTAAACCACTCTATCCTTGAAAAAAACCGCATTAAAATCCGTTGCATAATTTCAAAGATATAAGCATACATTGGGACAGACGCGGGAAGCGATTTTGTTTTATACTATGTATTGATGATATTGATTGATTAAGGTATTTCAAAATTATGTTCTGAATTCCTTACGTTTTAGAGTTTGTTATAAATGCGAATAAGTAAACTCATTCCTGAACATATTTAACATTTAATTATTTAAAATATTTTCTGTACTAAACGCAAGCGAAGCTGCTACCAAATCTTAGTCAATCAATATGAAATATTTCATTATTATTTCCAAGAATAAGTGGCCATCTCTTATCACATATGAGTTATGGACGTTTTTTACTGCAATACGCAAGATAACTGTGCGTAAATAACATTTTGTTACTCAAGCAAAAACCACCCTTACATCCTGCCAAAGCTTATAAGAAAAGCAAACATGATTATTGTAACTAATAAGGGCGGATTTTGTATGAGGGCCTTATCTTGGGTGATAAAGACGATGTTTAATACTTACTCAAGAGTATCGTTTTATCGGCAAGCATGCTTTATATGAGTGCTTCGATTATTTTCATAAATTGCTTCCATACATACTAAAATACCTAATTTAGTAATTTTGAGGAATACTTACATTGTTAAACATAATGAAATATCCACTGTTGGAAATATGTATCACGGCAAAGCGCAGGACAGACAGACATTGCAGTAAAGATTTTGCCACTCTCTTTATAGTTTGGTTTTGCTATAATAGCCACGCTTGGCAGGCGGGTTGGCGATTGCAGTGTGGCTCTGCACGTTTTTTTTAACGAAGGACGTTGCTGCCCGTTCTTTAGTCAGCACCGATTCTTACTAATAATGAAATTGCACTATGTGTTATGTGCCATTATTACGGCCACATTTGCAATAATGCTTTTCGTCCATCTAGAGCAAATTTAATAGCATTTTTTCTTAGCAAAAAGTGAATACAAAAAACTTGAAACGCTTGAAACGAAAGGAGTCGGTATCTCTTTAAGCGACCATAATACGGAGGCTGAACGTGGCTGAACATCAAAAAAACAAACAGGACAGGTAAAGAATGCAATAAGCAAGAATTAACCTTAAATAATGGAACAAATTTTAAATTAATTTATGTAACGCGTTCCCGTGAACGTTAAAAACGAGATGTCGTATGTAAATTGTAAATGTAACCTGAACCCTAAAAACAAAACTGAAAAAGAAAAATTTGCAATAAGTAACAAATTAACCTTTCAAAATGTCACAATAGTATGCCACCTAGAATCAATTCACGTAACGCGTACACGTGAACGTTTAATACGAGACGTAGGGCGGAGTCCCAGCTCATTGGTCGGGGTCGTGACCCGGGCTAGAAGCCGCTTGCCCCCGCCCTGCATGCTGAAGGGCTGAAAAAACTAACCAAGACTTACCTATCAAGGTGAATTATTCTTGATTACCTTATATAGCTTAGTAGCTATTCCTACAAACCTAAAGAGGAAAAGCACAGCTAAAGTAGCGCCACCCGAGAAAAAAATTAATATCTTTTAAACTAAGGCAAAATCAAAAATGTGACAGTATTTCCCTAGATAAAATGCAGCCAAGTATTTTAGGACACTGTTGTATAGCTTTTAGATTAAAGACTAAAGAAAGCTACTGATTGTTGACAAAAGTGGCCGTTTTTAGCAACAATCAATAGCTTTCTCTGGTCTTTAACCTAAAAGCTATACAACAGTACTCTAAAAATACTAGGCTGCATTATCTAGTGGAATGCTGTTTCACATTTTTGATATTTGTCTTAGTTTAGAAGATATAATTTTTTTTCGGAGGTGGTGCTACTTTGTGCTATGCCTCTTATAGCTAAATTATTCTTGATGTATCCGACTAGTTTCTTACTATCACGCGTTTATTAGTTTCAACTGTATATTTGTTTGTATGTAACTACCTCGTTTGGGCTTAATTTTGCCCCACTTTAAGCTATCAGATTAGATTTAAATATTCTACATAAATAAAAAATCAATGATAATATTATAGACATTACAAAACAAAGAGTAGAAGAAAAAGAAAAAGAGAAGCAGAAGAATTTTTTTTTTGTTAAAATACTATATAGGGTAACATGCCCTATTACGGCGCGTTTTGACGACATTTTAAAGTAGGGTTAGAAATCAAGCATATCTAAATATTTTAGCAGATATTTAAAATTTTTTTTGACACTCATGATAAATATATTCTTTATTTCAGTTGTCGTTTTATTTATTCTAGAGTGATAATTAATTTTAAATAAATATTTTTTCTGACAATTCGGAATTCCTATTACGGCGGCAAAAAAAAGTTTGAAGCCCATTACGGCGGTAAGCACTGCCTATTACGGAGTATGGGATGCCAACACACGCACGATGAAACATTTTCATCTCAGCTCACGGTTCCGTGCAATCAGAAAATGGTATGCAATGGCTGTAATTGTTACTGGCACTGTACCTAAATACAGGTTCTTCCTAGTAAGGGGCTATTTTGATAATATTTTGTGTATCAACTATTAAATAAACGGCCTCGCGCTAAGAAATTTCCAGTAATATGATTAGTTTAGGAAACACGAATAATGAATATTTGGCTGTATGGGCTATTATGTTCCTTTGCCTGACCTGAAAGGGCGAATAATAAAACCACAATCAATCGATCAATCTACGGCATCGTAACGTTCTCCCATCTCTCTGCACAATGGAACGGAATGAATTAAATATGGGGAAGATTTTTTTTATAAGCCGCGCTGATTAAGAAACGATTTGAAAATGGCGGCCGAACGAATGCTATCTCGCGTATGAGGGAAGAGTTGAGAAGCGAGACAGCCCATACAACGGCCGCCATTTTGAGATCGTTTCTTTATGTGCGCAGGTTATACTCATAAAAGCGTAATTGGTGAGAATTTAGCTAGCTTCTTAACATAATTTTTAATATTTGTTGTTAATCTACATTAAGTGAAGTTACAAATGATCATTATTTAATGTCTGTTGACCAGGTCAATATCTCAGTAGAGACTTAACAAAAGTTTGTTCAAAAAAGGAAGATTTTGGCACAATTTTTGAATTTTTCTCTAAATTTCCATAATTTTTTGAAGTTTAAATTAAGAAGTAATATTTGATAGTGTTCTTTTGACGACAAATAAAATATCGTGAAATTTTTTCATTAAAATTAATCGAGCCGTTTCGGAAATGAGTGCCTTTGGCAGACAGACAGACGGACGGATGGAAAAGACATATTAATAAGGTCCCGGGACGTGTACCCGAAACCTTAATCAATAAACTGATACAAACCTAAACTGAGAACTTCATCTTTTCTAAAATCGGTTAAAAATAGGTACTAAAACACTTCTTCTGAATTTAAAAAAATACTTTTGTGAAAATCGGTTTTGACAAAATCGAAATAATCGCGGACAAACATGCATACAAACATACATACAGGTCGAACTGATAACCTCCTTAAACTCGTTATAAAACAATTGCTGTTCGTTGTCTCCAACTTTATTGAAAAAGGCCCGGACGAGGGTTTTAATAATCCTACTAATATGATAAACAACAAAGTTTGTAATAAAAGATGTCTGTAACTCTTTCACGTAAAAACTACGAAATAGATGTTAATGAAACCTTACAAATAAAACATATGAAACAGTAAACAAAAATACAATAATAAATAAAACAACCAACGAATAATAATCAGTTTTGTATGGTGTGTCAAAGTTGCGGTAAAATCTAGTATTAAATTATTATATTGATGGGAAAATACGATTAAACTAACCTTAATATACATTTTTCTTTAGTTAAGTTTTTTAATTATTTACCTACCCTGTAAAGTGCATTTTAGTTATTTGACGTATGTCAATTTAGACAGGATGTCACGTATTTACCATACAACAAACCAAATAAGTAGACCTGCCAGTAAAATGTCTTTTAAAAAAATGTACGGTATCTTTATGAATAATACGGTTAAATTATTAGCTCTGTAATTTCCATACACCATGTTAGGATTCCTTACAGCCTAATACGGTAGGTACTAAAGTATCTAATGAGTTTTTATATCCTAATTCTGAAATATAATGTTAAGATATTTCGGTAATATAAGTTATTACTTACACATAAGAGCACTCTGACTTTACCATAAAACTCTCAAATCGTTAGTAATCGTTGTATTAGACTATTTTTCTCCATTAAAAATCATACGTTAGGTTTCACAGTATTCTAACAAACTTAAATTTTACTGTCAACTTTAAGCGTCAAAAACAAGGATTCTAGTTAAAAAACATGTACCTCCAAAATTGGTTTTATACTTGAGAACTAATGAAAATTACACTTAAATAACGAAATGTTCATAAATTATATTTATTATACCACTAAATTTTAAAATTACCGACACTGCGTTTTTCCTATTACCGATGGTACCCTCCATAATAGGCGGAACCCTCAAATAGCCTTCCTAACACGGCGGACTTTTGTTTACTCATATTTACTTGTTTTATTTGATTTTAAACAGAAATCAACTTGATTAACTAAGACTTCTTGAATGTAAAAAGTATTCGAATATAGTAGCATAATCTTAAAGTGTTTGTTTGAACTAAAAACGAAGTCTGAAAATTCAATGTTCTACCTCGAGTCAGTCTGCGTTTGTATGAAACAGCTTCTCGCTTCGCTGACGTTACACAAAATAATTAATTTAAGGAATTTAAAACGATTTTAAACGCACGAGTGCTGGGTAATAAGTTACTTGTTAGTTTTCCTTGGACACTATGTAGTCACCTTTGCCATACACAGTCACAACGAATCATAAATTGAAAAAGATAAAATAGAGCCGTAATAGGACGTGATTTTGACTACCGCGGTAATAGGACGTTTTACCCTATTTATTTCTTCACACTTTTCGATAGTCATTATAAACATAGTATCGGCGGTACTCGAGCTAAAGAAAATACAAAAAAAAAAGGAAACACAAAAGTTATTAAGATATCAACACAACGAGTACCGACATCACAGATAGATCGTAAAGTTAATAAAGATGACGGAATCATTCCCATGGGAGCACTTGTCACTTCTTATCGCTAGTGTGGAAGGACTAAGGACTTTTTATGAGGGTTTTGTTTTTTGCTATATTATATTTATCAGTGACTCGGCGCCCTTTTATAGTTTTTTTGCATTAGTGTTGATTGTTGATAATGCATTATATAATAGTGCAAACAAAAATTTTGAAGATTTGGACAGTTTAAATTAAACTTAGCCTAATAATAACCCATGACACTCAGAGCCATTAACTAGGAAGAACTTGTATCTAGGGTTCCCGAAACATATACAAAGACTTATAATAATGCCGGACCGGAAAAAAACTTCGATATTCATCAGGCATTCAGTATCAACATCACTGCATTTGCTTGCCATGAGGCAGAAAATTGTTTCTCAAACTCGTAGTTAGTGTTAAAATTATTTGAATACGTTCCTTCATATTAAATACATTTTACTTTTTAAATCTTCTTAGCTCAAAACATCATAGAAATCATATGAAAAATTCTAAATCTATTTTTTTTTATAAAGACACCTAATATGTAAAGTGCGTAGATTGCTACATTAACATTTAGCTACGGTTAATACTACGCTGCTACGCAAGCTACGTAGCAGTACTACTACTGTAATCAAATAAAGTAAAAGTAAGTAAGTAAAAAACACTTTATTGCACACAAAGTAACATACAAAAGAAGTAAAATAACTGGTTAAAAAAATAGAACATTTGAATTTGCATACAACTGGCGACCTTATCGATAAAAGCGATTTCTTCCAGTTTAGTGTTTTTATGTTCAAATTTAACAATAGGTACCAATTTTATTTGATTTGTCACACCTAAATATGTCTGTCTTTATATCCTTGTTGTTGTGCAGTACTTGTTGCTTTTCTAGACATGTAACCCAACTAAATAATGATAAATTATATGCTTTCATTTCTTTCCTACCTTTCTTTTTATTACCTACGTTAATCGAACTCTTTCAAAACAACCTCTACCCTCCAACCTAAACCACCCAATTCCAGAACAACTGCAAACTCCCATTTTTCAGACAAAGGTCTTTTGACAACCTCCTCCTGACCGCAGGATACAAAAACCCAGTGCCCAGGCGGAGGAGGGGTGAGGCAAGGCGCGGCGGGGCGCGGGGCAGCTCTCACGTCGTAGTATTGATTTTCAGGATGGGAAAGACGATACGCCATTTCTTACGTCTAGGCTACTTTAGAGCGACTTTTCAGGATTTTTTTTGTTGTTTTATTATTTTTAAATTGTTTTGTAGTTTATAGGTTTTATGATTTTTTAATGTAATTTTTTGTTGAAGTAACTGAATTTCGTTATGTTTCTAATAGATCTACCTAAATGTTGCCAAAGTGGCCGCACTTCATAACATAACTCTTAAAGAGTTCTTTAGCGTCATAATATAATATCACATTTTTAATATTTACCTTGCTTTAGATTTATTTCGAGATTAGCGCTAGTATGGTCTAATATGCCTATTTTTGAAAATTATACGTAAAACACTGCAATATTGATAAAATAAAACATTATAAGCAGTAAGACCCCAGTACATAATTCGTATTAATTATGAATATTCCACTAGCTGGTGCCCGCAACCTCTTCTAAGCAGGATTAGTATTTCGAAAGGCTTATACTCTTTACAATCATCAATATATATAAAACTCTTCCGTTACTGAGTGACAGACAACGCAGAGCCGAAACTACTGGGCGTAGCGGGCTGAAATTTTGCACGTAGGTTCTTTAGGGAGTGTAGGTGTGCACTAAGAAAGGATTTCCCGAAATTCTCATGGGAACGGGAAAAAACTGGATTATAGTGTTTATGAGAAATCTGCGCGAGTGAAACTGCGGGGCAGCCTCTAGTATCTATATAAAATTGTATATTACAAATAGGAAGTAGGATAATAATAACATAACGTAACATACGGGCTGGTTTCCCAATCAGCCTAAACGATACGATACCTGTGATAAAGGGCTCTCATTAGACAGGGACGCAAACAAACATTTTGCCGCTTTGACAGCGATCCTTTGATCTTGTCGACCCACTCAAATTACGGTGTTGGGACTCCCCACTTGGGACTTTTCATGGGTGTTTATGTTTACCTCACGTTTAGTTCTTTAGGAACTTGGACTTATTTCTTAGTGAGGTGTAACGAGCTGGTTGACTGTGGCTGGTTCGGGTTCGATTCCTAGGTGAAGCTATGGTATGATGAATATCTAATCTATGTCTTTTTTTTGGGTCTAGTTTTTGTAGGAGGTAACATATTGTGTTGTGTTACGTTCGAGATCTCTCAAAATGTTCTACCCAGATAAATTCGTTTCATAATTATTAATTTAAATTGACTTTATAAAATTAAATTACTTTAGAAAATAATCTTTCATTATCTTTACCTTAATTACAGGACAGGTATACAACTTACTGGGAGAAAGTTTGATAAATCAAGTAGGACGTAGATACCTATTAATGAAAACGTATACGTAACGTTGTCCGCGCGTAGGTAATCATCAGCGCTGCAGCCTGCAGTATTCGCGTTCATGCATTTGCATTAATATAGCTACTTCCGACAGTTCATCAGCGCTAACCGTCGGTCGAGGTCTATTTTCAGCCATAAATTTAAATTTATTTCAAGTCGAAGTCTCTTACATAACTATACATACCTACTTAACTATCCATATATAAACGCAAAGTCGAAAGTCAAACATAATCTTAGCGTTTGGCTTGCAAATGGCGCGATCCCGAACGTCCCGAAATCCCGGGATAAACTGATCGTCTGATATCAGCTTATCCTGGCTAGGGACATGCAAAGCGATTGGGAAACACCCTTCAGAAACGCTATTCAGAAACTTGTGTGCTGTAATACTTCGGTAGTCCGCTGTTCGAGGCCATGGCATACTATCTCACCAAAATCACACTATGCTTTTATAACTAGCTGTCCCGGCGAACTTCGTACCGCCTAACCTATAACTATATCGTGCATGTTTTATACTTATAAACCTTCCTTTTGAAACACTCTATTTATTAAAAAAAAACCTCATCAAAATCCGTTCCGTAGTTTTAAAGATTTAAGCATACATAGGGACAGACGCGGGAAGCAACTTTATTTTATACTATGTATTGATTATAATTATAATATAGTAAGAAATTATGGTTTTTGCAATACATTTTTAAAAAAAGGGTAATTTAATTAAGTTTCATTTATGACAATACATGTTGAAAACGGTGAACTTAAAACTAAGTTACTCTTTACACACACTCATATTGGCAGTACTGTTTATTGTAACTTCAGTTGGTCAAACCTACCACCTACATGGTTTAGTTGGCGTGCGATTCCCGGCGGGAGCAAATTTTTTCTTTTTGCAAATTGAATAACTTTAGCGTAGCTTAAATACCTTAACATATTTTACATCTTACAACACAAACGCTCAGCAAAATCTGTTTCCAACATAAAACACCTCCTTTACGCACCACAATCTTTACTCTTGCTGTAATCCCGTGATTTAAGTCCACCCCCAAAACTACGCGTTTATA
Source organism: Euspilapteryx auroguttella (assembly GCA_951802225.1). Taxonomy (NCBI): domain Eukaryota; kingdom Metazoa; phylum Arthropoda; class Insecta; order Lepidoptera; family Gracillariidae; genus Euspilapteryx; species Euspilapteryx auroguttella. The sequence goes on along the minus strand of OX637657.1, from coordinate 7,915,427 downwards.
TCTGATGCGATTTTACGCCACTTGAACCGTCTATGGCTCCTATAGCATTTTGAAACGATTGATACGATTAAACAACTGTATCAAACCTTTTCGTAAGCTTGTTATTAAATTTTGCTAACTCCGATATAATTATAGTATACGTGTGTGTTTTTGATTTTTTAAGGTTCTGACACACGGCCCGGGCGTGACCTAACTAATAATCTACTACTTGACTAATCTGTTCGTCCGTCCGTCTGTTAGTTAAAGTTTCTTCAAAACCACTTTACAAATCAATATTAAAATGTTTGCACGATATACTCTTGTCTTGTTACATTTAGTTACAATAAAGAGTCTGTGGCAGATTAGGAAACTCAAAAATAGAACTTGAAAATGTTCTGTACCTGGATATAAGTTGTTAAGGGCACTAAGGTTCAATGTTGAATGGCGAGTGTTTTTAGAGTTAAAAGACGTGTGGTCTGGTTAATTGTTTATTCGTAACTGATTTTTCAGCGGACTGTATCTTTAAGCCTATGGTGTGCGAACATACCGCCCACCAAAAGGATATTTTGATCCTTTTCGAAAAACTAACTAAGTATACTCACTTACAAAAAATAAGTTTCAAATTCTATTACTAATGCAATACTAAAATTTAACAAATTTTTAAATTAACATTCATGACACTAAGTGCATAAGTGCTAACAATAAGAAGTTCTATTGATAAGGCATTCCGTATACAATAGGCTATAGGTGCATCATTATGTTACTAATGATAAACATAACAGGTAAGTATCTTGAACTTGAACAACTAGGTGCGTATAATAACAACAAGTCCGTTGTTGATAACATAATTATTATGCGACAATAGTAATAAGGTTAAGTTGTGGACACACTCAGCTATCTGTTTCTCTTTTTTTATTTTATTATACTAAAACTAAAGTTTCTAAATTGTCATGTAATAATGGTCTATGAATTGCATTTTTGAATCTATCTTCGTAAAATAGCGTTAGGTGAGTTGAATTAATTATTCCCAACTAGGTACTTATGACATTTATTAATCTGTTCTATTTACGCAAAACATAAGGTAATGCAAACGAAAGTTGTATGATGTAAACTTAAATGAACAACGTAAAATCGTAAGTAAGTATAAAAGAAAAACAGATTTGTTCTAATCTAAATCTAGCATTAAAGAAAAATAAGTAGGTTTATTGACCAACTAACGAATTTACATAAAAGTTGTACAGAATGTTTACTAAAGTTACACATCTTAATCCTACTCTTCGGTGTCTACCGGAAAATAGCATAATTTAGAAATTGAACGTTTTACAATGTTGTCTCCACTCTTGATGCTATACACTCTAGTCACACCATCTTTGCCGGGATGTTTATCTACTACGCGACCCAACAACCATTTCCCAGGGGGTAAGTTCTCATTTTTTATCAGAACTATTTGACCTAATTTGAATTCCGGTTGTGTTTTTAGCCATTTCGGTCGTTGTTGCAGCCTGCTTAGGTATTCTTGCTGCCATCGATGCCAGAAATCGCGTACTATCTTTTGAGTGTGTTGCCATCTAGACAAATGGCTGATGTTGACATTGCGAATGTCAGGCGAAGGCACTGTGATTGGGGCCTCACCTATGAGAAAGTGTCCGGGCGTAAGTAGGTTTTCAGTGTCATTTTCATCAATCGGACACAACGGCCGCGAGTTGAGGCATGCTTCTACCTGACATAAAACAGTGTAAAACTCTTCAAACGTCAAGTTTGTATTCAATATTCTCTTCAAATGGAACTTAATAGACTTAACGCCAGCCTCCCATAAACCGCCGAAATTCGGACTGTACGCTGGTATGAAGTGCCATTGAGTTCCTTCTTCTGCAAGCAATTTAGGTAGTTCTATGACTTCTAGTTTTGCGTCTGTAAAAGCTTCTGCTAGTTCCTTATTTGCACCTACAAAGTTTCTTCCCTGGTCGCTCCATAGATGTGCACATTTTCCACGTCTGGCAACGAATCTCTTAAAGGCACCAATGAAGGCTTCAGATGTAAGGTCTCCAACTAGTTCTAGGTGAACTGCTTTTACAGCCATGCAAACGAATATGGCTACGTAGGCCTTGTTTGTTTTGGCTCCTCTGCCTCTGGTCATTAAAATTTGATAAGGTCCCGCAAAATCAACACCACTATGTATAAAGGGTCTTGCTGGATTGACACGAGCTTCTGGTAGATCTCCCATGATCTGATTTTTAACAACGGCACACTGGCGGGCGCATATCAAACATCTTCGGACGTACGATTTAACTACACCTTTTGGTTTTACAATCCAATATTTTGTCCGCAGGAAGCACAACATTAATTGTGGTCCACCGTGGAGTGTCTTCTGGTGAGCATCAGCGACAATTAATCGTGTAAGACTGTTCTTGTTGTCAAGAATTATTGGGTGCTTGCTTTCCTCAGGTAAGTTCGAGTGTCTCAGTCGACCTCCAACGCGAAGTATCTTTTCATTATCCATAAATGGATTTAATGACTTCAGTGTACTATTCCTTTTTAAAGGTTTTGCTTGTGTAAGTGCATCAATCTCTTCAGTGTAATTTTCAGTTTGTATTAATCGTATGCACGCTTTCAGTGAATCGTCCAGTTCATTTGTAGTTATTGTGTTGTTCGGTAAATTATTTCTTTGGTTGAGAAATCTCTTGCAATAGGTTATTGTTGTCAAGAGTTGAGTAAGGTTGTCAAATTCATCGAATTGATTTGTAATACTTGTGCTGTCTGCTTCTATTTTTGTGTTTGTTTGAATGTTGTTTCTTATCTCCAAATCAGTTGTTTGTTTTAGTTGCTTAAATTGAATGTCTTCTGACTCTAACCATGCGGGTCCTCTCCACCACAGCGTCGACCTGGCCAGTTCTGGTAACAGAAGTCCTCTAGAAGCTATGTCTGCTGGGTTGTCCTGTGACTGTACATGAAACCACTTGCTTCCGATGTCGTCGAAAATGCTTACTACACGATTTCGAACAAAGGTTTGCCATCTTGTAGGGTCCCCTTGCAACCATGCTAACACAATGGTTGAGTCAGTCCAGGCATATATCTGAGTTGGCGGTACTTTCATGGCCGTGCTGATTTGTTTTAGCAAGGATGCGAGCAGAACTGCTCCGCAAAGCTCCAATCTGGGGAGCGAAACAGGTTTTACAGGCGCAACACGCGCTTTCGCGGCTATTATTCTCGTTTGGTATGTTCCATCTTTAATCTTCACCCGCAGGTATGCTACGGCTGCGTAAGCCCTTTGAGAAGAATCACAGAATCCGTGCACTGTGATGTCATCCGTGTTAGATTGTGAGGTAAGCAACCATCTTTCTATTTTTATTTCTTTTAGGTGTTCAAAACTTTGTCTTATCTCTAACCATTCTTTTTTGTTTTCAGGTTCAACTTCTTCATCCCAGGTGCTTCTTTTCAACCATAATTTCTGTATTAATATTTTCGCAGGTATAATTGATCCAGCCAGCCAACCTAGTGGATCAAATAATCGTTGTGTTTCAGCTAATATTTTTCTTTTTGTTATGATTTCAGGTGGAGGTGGCAGTTCAAGCTGATACTGAAATATGTCTTCGCCCATGTTCCAGGATATACCTAGAGTTCGTATGGTGCCGTCTAATTTGGAGCTGAGATTGACATGTGAACTTATATGTTCTGCTTTAAACTGTTTCAGGAATTCCGGACTGTTCGACGCCCACTTTTGCAACACGAATCCTCCTTTCAATAATATGTTTTGTATTGTCTTGGCCTCTTTAATAGCTTCTGAGACCGAATCTTGGCCAGACATCAGGTCATCGACATAAAATGATTGCTTGATTGTTCTTGCAACGTTTGGGTGTTCCTTTTCACCTTCATCAACTGCTATTTGCTGCAGTACTTTCACAGCCAAATAGGGTGCAGATGCTGTCCCGAAGGTAACTCTTAGAAGTCTATAATCTCGTACAGGATCATTTGTATTGTCTCTCCAAATTATTCTCTGCAAATCTGCATCTGAGTATCCGTGTTTCTTATCCTTAGACACCAGGATTTGCCTATACATCATTTTGACGTCTGAAATGTAACAAATCTTCTTCATTCGCCATCTCATTACTAAGTTGCGCAAATCTTCTTGTATCTGAGGCCCTACCAGCAGTTCATCATTTAGTGAGACGTTGTTTGTACCTTTGCTTGATGCATCGAACACGACTCGAACCTTTGACGTCTCCTTCTCTTCTTTAACGACGGCATGGTGTGGCAGATAAACAGATGGATTGTTCAGTTCATCACTTGGTACCTCTTCCATATGTCCTAATGTTACATACTCATTTATCACTTCTGTATATTGTTTCTTAAACTCTTCATTATTGTTCATTTTCTTCTCTAGTTGATAAAATCTCTTTAGTGATATGTCTCTTGTTTGTCCCTTTAATGATTGTAATTCTTCTGTCTTCGTTGGTAATTTTACCACGTATCGTCCATCGTCTGTTCTTGTGGTTGTGGTCTTGAATATTTCTTCACAAAGCTTCTCATCTGCTGTCAACTCTACCTTGGTTGATGTATCAAGTTCCCACATATTTCTCAGCATCGTGTCGATGTCAAGATCCAGATGATGGTGCATGACCGTGACGTTTTCAGAAAGTGACTGCGATTGTTCAACATCCCCAAAGAGGATCCACCCCAGGCTTGTATTTTGTGCGCATGGAGAGCCTGGTGGACCCTTGACTATATCGCCCTTAATTATTTCTGCGTAAACGTCTACCCCTAGCAACATGTCTACTCGCCCTGGTGTATGGTAGCTGGGATCTGCCAGGGTGAGACCTTGAAGGTGTGACCAGGAGTGTGTACAGTTTGTAATAGACCTAGAAGGTAACTGCGTAGTTATTTGCGTAGACATTACATAAGCTTTGATCTTGAGGTTGAAATTATTATCGTACATTGAAAGAAGCTCAAGATGTATTAAACTATTAATCACCGTACGTGTAGAACCGACCCCAGTGATTGTCCCCTTTACAGGTGTTCTCGTCATCTTCATCAGTTGGGCGGCGCGTTCCGTAACAAAACTAGCTTGAGAGCCCTGGTCGATTAAAGCGCGCAGAGTGGTGACTTGGCCCCTTTCATCTCTAACAGGAACCAGCGCTGTGGCGAGCAAGGCTGTGCATTTCTTGGTTGTGAAATGTGACGTAATGGTGATGTCTTTGTTGGTGTCCACGTCTTCATTTTTATCATCTACTTGGCTGAAGTTTGCTTGTACAGTCTTTGTGTTAGAGTTGTATACTTGGTGTAACAGTGAGTGGTGTTTTCTATGACAAACTTGGCAAGTAACAGGTAATCGGCATTTGTAAACAGGATGCCCCGCCAGTAAGCAGTTGAAGCAAAGATTGTTATTCTTTACAAAATCAAATCTATCGGCTACTTGCATTAGTGCAAAATCTTTGCAGTGACTCAGTGTGTGCTCATCCTTACATTTAACACAGGACTTACTTACTGTTGCGGCTGCGGCAGGTACTGGGGACACGGCGGTATGGTAAGTACGTTCTTTAATTATTCTTTCTCTTCCAGGTGGGGTAACCATCTCTAAGGTGCGAAACTTAGTCTCCAAAAAGGTACGTAATTCCTCCCAAGTCGGCAATTGCTCAGAACTAGCCTTGTATGATTCTTCCTCCCATTCCTTGTGTGTGTCTGGGTCTAGTTTAAGTACAACTAAGTGTATAATAATAGGGTCCCAGGTACTAATCGATACATCAAGGTTTTTTAGGCTGTTTAAGCACTCAGACGTTGTATCTAATAATGCCTTTATTTGATTTGAAGTTTGCACATTAATTTTCTTTTGAGAAAATAAACGCTTTAATAGTGAGTTGACTATGAGCCTTTTGTTACCATAGCGACCTTTAAGTAAGTCCCACGATTGATCATAATTATTTTCTGTTACTTGTATATGCCTTAACAAAGCTTCAGCCTCGCCACATAGACTCGTTTTCAAATAATGTAATTTTTGAACCTTAGAAATTGTATTGTTGTTATGCACCAGTGACGTAAACATGTCGTGGAACGTAGTCCACTCATCATAGTTTCCACCAAATGTAGGCAGCTGTATACGTGGAAGCTTTACTTGAAGTTCGTTACTAGGAACATGCAGAGCACTAACCTGCGTGGAGTTGCCCGGGCCGGGGCTGGGGCCGGGGCCCGTCGCCAGCGCCAAGAGCAAGTCCTTGATGTCGCCGCTGATGGTTAGGTACATATCTTCATAGGAGAAGAACTCGTCGTTTGCTAAATAAGGAATTTCCTTACGCTTATCCTTGGGTACAGACTTAATCAGCTCCTGATGAGTCTTCTTAAACGTATACCAATATTGCTGCACACATTCTAACTGAGCCTCGAGATAACCTCTAGTTAAACGCACTTTCGGACACTTCTTAAAGTTAGTTTGTGTTTTTTGTAGTAATCTGGCTGTATCTTCCAATAACGACACTATTTCTTCAATTTTAGCCATTTTACAACACTAAAATAACTAATATTTCACGTAAAATTTAGTTCTAATTCCGAATTAAACACGTTGTCTCGGGCGTGCACTTCCTTATCTTCGTTGGAATGCAGTTGCCGCCGGCCGGTAGTCGCGACACTTATTCGGCTCGATTGTGACCAATGTTAAGGGCACTAAGGTTCAATGTTGAATGGCGAGTGTTTTTAGAGTTAAAAGACGTGTGGTCTGGTTAATTGTTTATTCGTAACTGATTTTTCAGCGGACTGTATCTTTAAGCCTATGGTGTGCGAACATAAGTTATAAAAACAAGCAAGACTGAAAGGCTGAAAAAAAAAAGTTATCTTCATAACTCATTCATTACTTCCTATCTTTATCACAATAATTCATGCCTGCGGACAGATCCCGTGAAGGGTTAAAATTGGGGTGCGTCAAGATGTTACTCTGAGGTGCTAATCCTTAGATTAAGGGTTAAGATTTCACAGTTTAAAATGTATTAAGGGTTTTTACACAGAGTGTAAATCGTCAGTTTGTCCACCCATCTGATCGGTGGGCACAATTAGTTCACCGTTCGATTATGTATAACCCCTCCTTAAATGATTGTCCTTGTCGTCATCTGTGGGAGTCCGGATTTGACCGGAGATAACCGGATTTTTCTCAGGATTCCGGTCAAACTTTAGAAATCTCCCGATTTTTAATAAAACTCGGGATAACAAATTTTCTTTCGCTATTTACTAAAGTAAAGCAAACTAAAACTAATCTTTTGAGAGAAACATCTCAAACTGTATAAAATCTCAGGACTTTTACATGGAAATCAGGCTTTGATTCCGGTTTTTTGTGGGACCGACCTATGTCCAGTGGACGTCTCGTGGCTGAGATGATAATGATGATGAATAAAGCCAAAAACTAGGTACGTAGTGCAAAAGGTAAACCTAACCTGAACAACGCTAAATGAAAAATGTGTCAGATAAAAGTATGATCTTTGGAATTTGTGTTTGTATATTTAGCGACTTAAAGACATGTGAACAAAAAATTAAGTATTCGTTTGGGCGGAACTGCCACCGAAGTCTCCGCATGCCGATCATTTGTAGCATATCTACGCGATACAGGATGGTTCAGTTTAAATAATAGTTAAAAAAATTATTTTGAGCACGCATTCAAATGACATTAAAAACTATGCATTTCAAGACTGGATGAATGTTGGATCGGTCGTTATGGCGATTTATGGAGGAGGCATATGTCCAGCAGTGGACGTCTTCCGGCTGAAACGATGATCATGATGATGGAAGCAGCTCTACACCGACCACAAATCCACACTCTATAGCACACCCGGACACTTAATAGAAAAAAAAAATATTTAAAAAAAAAAGCGCGTTGCTTCGCGCACAGCCGAAACAGTGTGAGTGAGATGAGACGTACGACGCTGCTTTATTTGTACTGAGCGGTAACTGGGAGGTAACCGAGAGCGGGGGAGCCGCACTTGATGAGGGAGGCAGGGAGTGCCCATACTGTATGTATGTAGTGATATTAATAATACTGTGCTCTATAGTCTCTAGCTCCTAAGGTGTCAATGGGATGGCTAACCGACACGAGTAACGATGAGCTATAGACTTTTGATACTTATTTTCAGTTAACTTTAATGTTGCCATGCCATGCCACTATCGTGTTCAAGCTTCGCAATATGGTCAAAACAAAGGAAGTAAGTACCTATTATCTTTTGCCTAACGCCTTGGAAACAAGAATATTAAGTGATGCATATAAAAAGGTATGATAAATGTGTTGTGTGTCACTCCGACTTTATCTTATTTTAATTTTATTACTAAAATATTATGTAGGAATTTCTAAATATATTATTTAGAATAGCAGCATCACCCTGTAGTAGTAACTTGAACCCGTGGGAGCACTGGTCGTCTCATTTCACCCAATAACGCAAAAGCTTTAACCAGGAAATGATTGTTTTTACGACTGTTCACACAAATAGACCTGTGAGAATCTTATGGGAATACAGGACATAATTTAATAAACCACCAAAAGGAATAAAAAAATTAAGAGTAATGAAAGTTTAGTTTAAGTTGTAAAGTTAATTGCAAATGAAGTAAAGTTAGTATAAGTTCGAGTGTTTAATAAGTGTTAGAAAATTTTAGTAATTTAAGAAGGCTATAAGTTTTAATTATATTTAAGTACCTAAGTATTATATTTTATTGTCATCATAATCTTGCCCAAAGACGAGCGACACTTTGCGAGAGGTCTGTCTGCTCTGCGTCTTACGGAGCGGGGTCACCACTCGAGAACTTTCGTTCTATCTATAACTATATTATATTTCATCAATTAAAACAATCAGAACGCAAACCACCACGTGGGTTTTTTTTTAATTCTCTTGCCAGCCAGACTTCCTGGCTGCGTGATTTGTAACGCAATGAGCGAAAACATTTGGTTTTCGAACACCTGTTTTGGCGTTCCCACGCTTTGCGAGTTAGAATTTTAGGAATCTGTGTTCCTTTGGGATTTGCGGTGTGATATTATTTCGAAAGACCACGTATTTCGTAAATTTAATTCTTTCTCTTTTAATTAATAGTCCTTCTTGATTTAATACAATTATTGAATAGCAAACACTTAGTTAGTACTAACTCTTAAATTAATGTTCGCCTCCAACGAGCATCGTACTCCGCCGGAGGCAGTTAGAATATTTATTATTGTTAAGAATATTTGGAATGCATTTATATTATCACTTATCATTACATAAAATTAAATCAAAATCGCTTTCCACGTCTGTTTGTCTTTAAATATCTATGCTTAAATCTTTAAAACTATGCAACGGATTTTCATGCTTTTTTTTACAGATGAAGTGATTCAAGAGATAGTTTATTGTGCATGCACAAGATTAATAGGTTGGGCGGTAAGAAGTTCGCCGGGTCGACTAGTTATCTATATTATTAATTATTAAAGTAAGTAATTTAGGTATGAATATTTTATTGACGCTCCAAATTCTACAAAAGAGCAGAAAATAATTAATTTGTCTTCGAAGCATAAACAAGTGAATTAATTCGTGCGCGACGCCGCCGCTTGGCGACTGATAAGGGCGGTGTCAAAAAGTTAATTTATTGCCGTAAGCTTTACTTTACTTCGTTTTAAGATTTCACTACCGTGGGGAGCCAGTATTATTAATTACATTTCGGAATAAATGAAGTTCGAGCAAATTAATATACCTTAAATAAGTATGTACCTAACGTTAAGAATTTTCTTAGTCTTCTATGTCCTACTCCCCAATCAATAGTGAAAATAATTTAATAGAAAAGCTACTTATTACTTTTTTTTTTTATTATGTCTAATAGTATAAGAATAATGTAACAAAGAAACGCTATTATTATCTATTTGTCATATTGCGGTTAATTTCAAAGCTAATACGACAAATAACTTAATCGATTAACACAAAATTCAACAATAGAACTGACCACGCGCCCACATTCATACTTTTTTTTCTATAAAAATCCATAAAATTAGTACAAATGTACGTCGGAGGCGTATCATCTTTAAATTGCAAGTAAATTACCGTTCAATTGAGCTGTTCGGCTGCTCACTATTGTTAGTAACGTGTCAATTGACAGCTGCCGCCCGCCATGTTGGTTTGTATTTTTTTTTCTAATCAATTTGTTACTGGCCAGTGTCCAGTCTAGTCCACAGTTTGCGTTTTTTTTTTGTTTAAACCAACTGGTTTTAGAGTTTTACCAGGTGAAGATAAAGCGTAGTGCTCAGGGAAAGGAAACCGCCCCGCATCTGAGGCGTAGCGTCATTCTTTGTTCGTCACTTCGTAGAGGAATCTAGATAACATTATAAATTTATCTAAAATTCTACCGGTAATACGAACGACAAAGCAATAATCCCTACTCATATAAATATCGTCAAAAAATTAGGGATTTTCATTAAGTTAATATTCTATTGTAAGCGGTATTGAAGAATACAGCTTCTTAGCTATAATTAATCCGTATCTAAGGAAAAGTCTAATTTGACGAAGCCTCAAAACTCGACAATGAGGTATTAGTAGTAAATGAGTATTTTCGGGTATTGTTAGATTTAAGTAGCAATCGCGACTTCTTTGTGACTTCGTTTCCGTTTGTCCTCTTTGTTAAAATAGGGTGACTATAGTTTTATTTTTCTCAGCCATGAGACGTTCATTGTAGAGTACCAGTATAATAAATAGTACTTCATACAGTGTGGGCACTCCCTGCCTCCCTCAGCAAGTGCGGCTCTCCCGCTCTCAGTTATCTCTCAGTACAAATAAAGCAGCGTCGCACATCTCATCTCACTCACACAAGCATGATACGCGTGCACGTACACGTGTTTCGGCTGTACGCGATGCCACGCGTTTTTTTTCTATTAAGTGTTCGAGGTGTGGTAGAGTAAATATAGCCCTACCCCGCAGATCACCACGGAGCCAACATTTTTGGGGGGTTTGCTATAATCGCTACAGCAGATCTGGCAGGCGGTTTGGTGATCGCAGTAAAGTACTTCAAGTTTTTCAACGAAGGACGCTGCTGCCCGTCCTTCGGAAGTTCCCTAAGTCGCCTTTTACGTCCTCTATGGGGTGAGACAGTTTTTTTTTTCAGACTAAAGCAACTTATTATATCACAAATAATAGGAATAAGTACATACAGCAGACTTGATTGAACATTTTGATCTAATAATAAAATAGAACTCTTTTTCAACCTCTTTCTTAGCAGTTAGATGAAAATTACCAAAGCATTTCTTTTTTTTAACAAATTATTTATAAACATTATCTTGACTCATGGTCACCCCATTGCCAAGCACAGTGGGTGACCAAATCGTATAGCATGTAAAAGTGAATCCCCTTAAGACCCCTCTTAGACCCGCAGCCGCAGTACGGCTTCGCACAAAGCAATACGGAAGTATTCCGGGGGGTTACATTTTATATTATTTTATCACATATTTGGTAGTAAATACATACATTTTAAATTAGGACTCAGAAAACTACTGAGGTAGCGTTTGACAAGATGTAACTTTTGTGTTTCAGAGGAATAATTCTGCTTGAAACAAGAAATAAATAATTATTGACACCTGAGCCACGGAGCGTCACTTAATTTTGCATTTATTTTTTTATGTGGGATTTGGTAGTCGGTTTTAGCGATAGATGCAGCTGTATTTGTTTTCATTTTGCAAATGAATCATATCTTCTGTCATTTCCTGGAGATATTTAAAATAAATCACTGTTTATCACAAAAATTCTTTGATTTATAAATAAATTGTTGTTAGGGTTCCTCGCGGCGGAAGGAAGGTCAGGGTCGCGGGTTCCGTATGCCATTACAGCGGGTCTGAGCTTTGGCATTCCAAAGACGTCGTTTGCATTGTAATAAGATCGTCCTAATTAAGTGTTACTTCCCTTGTCTTTTTCAAATGTGCGACTATAGAGCAATAGCAAAATGACTGCTCCATGGCTCAGTTGGCGGTGATGTGGATTGAGTAAGCGTGTGCACCTGGGTTCGATTCCCGAGCAGGGTGAATATTGATATGATGAATATCGATATTTGTTTCCGGTCTGGGTGTGATTATGTGATGTTCGTCTCTGTGTGTGTTTCGGGCACCCTAGATACAGGTTCATCCTAGTTAAGGGCTCTCGGCTCTACCACAAAAAGAGTTAAACCGGGTCTAAATCACTAGACTAGGTTTAAATCACTCTTTCGTCATACAAATTGGCGATTTTAGACCGGTCTAACTTTTTTGTGGTAAGGGGGTCTGAGTTTAATGTGTTATTGATGGCAAAAGGGAGTATACTGAGGTTCCTGGTTTCATATCTTTTTACTATCTACTATTATTGGTTTTAAAGTTTGTTGTTTTCTTTAGCCGGCTTTTGAGCTTTCGTTTTGATTTTGTACGTTTCAGCCAGAGCACAACGTTTTTAAACTTATTTAGTGTCTCTAGTTTTATGATAAATTTATTATTTTCTTTTAAATTATTTTAATAGTCTATTTAAGAATTTTTGTTTTAGGAAAAACATACACAAACTTAGCGTGAGATAAATAAAGGTGTTCTCACTTCAAGAAACTTATGTGCAAAACCTCATATTGTTCAGTAAATGGCCTCAGTTTTCTCTCTTCTTTGGCGTTAACTATCCTTATAAGGTTACTACCTTTTGGATATAGGACTGCATGTCTGTGTGTCCGTCTTACATTTCTTGTAGCTCTGTAACCGGACACCTTGTCCGTGCACGTGCGACTTCCGAACGGGGTCTTAGCACCACATCCTTGTGGTATTCTGGTGTCCATTAACCAGCTTCTAATAGTTCTGAAGTTTAAGGTAAATAGGGGTGGTATGAACTTATTTTAACACCCTTCTTGGTAATAGAAATTGAAACTGTTTTGTACAATTAATCAATATAATTTATTCAGTATAGGATACACGGTATTGCTTTTTGAAAGTCTAGTAAACCTAACACCTTTAATTAATTATAATAATAACACATCACACTCAGAGCCCCTAACTAGGACGAATCTGTATCTAGGGTGCCCAAAACATGTACAGAGACGAACATTACACCCGACCGGGAAACTAACATTGATATTCATCATAACAATGATCGCCCCGCCGGGAATCGAACCCGGTGCACCCGCGTCTCAGTCCACATGAAAAACATCGTATCTTAATGCATGAGGCGAGGTGGTTTAGGGGCGCCCCCTTATGCGGCTCCATGCAAGCGAATCGCAGTACATAACAAGCATATCCACCTTTATATATTTAATCATCATCATCTCAGCCGAAAGATGTGAACTGCTGGACATAGGCCTGTCTCACTAATCGATACAATCACTTGTCTTTTGCTAACATTATTCGGCGATCTGTAACCACAAGTGGACGTCTTTCGGCTGATATGACGATCTTAAATTTTCTGGCTTGGTATTTACGCCTAGAATAGAATAGAATAGAAAACACTTTATTGCATAAAAGTAATATACAAAAATACATTATTACATTTAGAATGCCGACAAATTGAATTTGGAAGCAATTGGGCGGCCTTATCGCTTAAAGCGATCTCTTCTAGACAACCCACACCTACCTAGGTACCTATACACTAATATTAGAAAGAGGAATGATTGATGTTCTCCGATTGGAAGGAAAGATTGATGATAGGCTCCGAAAGTACTGCACCGATTTTAAATATTATTTCACAATGCGAATCCTACATTATTCCTGGTGAACATGAATATTCTCAAAAATTTAGAATAGCACGTGAATATGAAGTTCGATAGTAGTAAATATTTAGAAGCCACAGAAAAATATTTTGGAATAAGCAAAATTATTATTATTATATATCTTTTTATAAACCGTAAAAACGAAACCTATGGTAATATTATGGCGGGAAGTTAGCTTACAAATGTTCTACTTACAAACCGTTTGAGGCGAGGGAAAAATGCTTTTGAGCCAATGAATTTTAAATTGCTATTTAGGAACAGATTATTGTTTTTTTGTTGAGTGCTTTTCGGGAATTATAAAAGTTCTTGTTTCAGTAACTTTATGCCTTGTTCTTGAGATCCTTTCCAAGGCCTCTAGTCTCTTAAAATTACTTCAATTCTATTACTTTTCTACTATTACTTTATTACGATTGGGTAAAAAATTGCGAGTCTCGTAACTTTGATCCTGTAAAAATAGTAGAATGACAGGGACGAGAGGCTCTGGTAATAATTGCGTTCTTGTAGTAGAAGCGCAATACGAGATCTATACCTACTTCCAAGCAAACGAACACATTAGTGTACGAGTTTAAGGGCCATAGCACAGCTAAAGTAGCGCCACCCGAGAAAAAAATTAATATCTTCTAAACTGAGGCAAGTATCAAAAAAGTGAAACAGTATTCCTCTAGATAATTCAGCCTAGTATTTTTAGGGCATTGTTGAAAAGCTTTTAGGTTATAAACTACAGAAAGCTACTGATTGTTGCCAAAAGTGGCCGTTTTTAGCAACAATCAGTTTTTTTCTGTGGTCTTTAACCTAAAAGCTATACAACAATGCCCTAAAAATACTAGGCTCAATTATTTAGGGGAGTACTTTTTCACATTTTTTATATTTGCCTTAGTTTACAAGATATTAATTTTTTTCTCGGGTGGCGCTACTTTAGCTGTGCTATGCCTCTTAATTTTGAAATAGCCAAAACGATAGCACAAATCGTAACAGGCGCATGACATGATTATAAGGTAGAGTCTGAGCAGGATCATCTTAGTAGTTATCACTAAGTGAGTTATGTCACCTAAGGCTGACATTCACGTCAGTGTTTGGAGGCTATTCGGTCGAGTATGATACTCGGACTAGTCGTTTCCGAGTACTGGTTATCCTGGCTGGAGCCGTCTTATACTTCGTCGAGCATATGTTTCACTTTACGATGTCGGAACTCGAGTATGAAATATCAATTTGGAGCGGGGAACGATTTAAAATAACATTTTGTCACTTTGGAGTGCAAGTTCGAGCTGCAACTCGACTATGAATTCAGCGTGAGACTACAGTGGCCCTTTAATCAATACCTATATATAAAAAAATTCCGTTACTGACTGACTGACAGACAACGCAGAGCCGAAACTACTCTGCGTGCGGGCTGAAATTTTGCACGTGGGTTCCTTGGAGAGTGTAGGGGAGCACTCAGGCATTGTGTTTATGAGAACTCTGAGTAGGTAAAACCGTCGGGCAGCCTCTATTTTGATATTATTTATTGACAATACACTTACCACTAAAACAAGTTGAGTAAAACGAAATGTGCCATTTTAACACACGCTCTCAATAAATTGGGGGTGTTTTAAAACCTCAGGGGGTGAGATGGTATCCTTTATTTTTATTCATGGCCGGGAAATATTGTGCACTCAATAAAATACTTTTTATTCGATACGACTGACTTGGCACACTGATTTGATAGGCTCCCGAGCCCGGGTACTGTTTTGCTATTTAAGATTCAGAAATTCAAATAGTTATTGGATTATTAGATTTATTGCTTGACAATTGATCGCTTTTAAAATTAGAGAAAGTTTTAAGATTAAAGTTATCGCTCAAATTTTAAATTAAAGGGTATGGCAGTATTGGTGTTTGAATTAACCTTCTTTCACAAATCCTTTTTTCCAAATTATGCCATTATTTCAGATAAAAAAAAACAAAATATTATAAGCCTAGGTTTCGTAATTAAATTTATTTTTGGGCAACAAACAACAAAATTTCACGCAAAACTAACGGTCTGATTTTTGAAATATAGAAAGAAAGAAAGAAAGAAAGAAAGAAAGAAATGTTTATTTGCGTCAACTTAAACACACACCAATTACACATGAAATACAAAAACAAATACTTAAACAAAAATTAACACAAAACACGTACGTAAAATCAAAAACAAATTAAATTAAACATAAAAAGTAATAATTATAAATTAAAATAAATACTAAATGAAAACAGGTGCGTATGGTGTGTCGCAGCTGGTGCAAAATGGCACTGACTCAGCATTTGCTGAAGGCTTTCACCAACAGCGCTGATTTTCAGTCAATGCCAGCAGTGACCCACAAGCGTCATTTGCGAGAGCATGTACCCACAATAATCACACATTGACAAGATATACTACAAATATACGTATATATAAATTTGTTTTGTGTACCTAACATAAAAATACTACATAAAATACTATGATAAATAAACCGTGATATGAATGCATACATATAATAAATACTTTTGATGCGACTACGAGTCGTTACGTCTCAGACAGCGTGGTCAGCGGCAACGGTAGAATGCGGGGCAGTGGTGAGAATAGGAAGTGAAGTTTAAAGTCTCTGCTGGTCAATCAAGTATACCCTGAGCTTACGCACAAAGGTATACCTACTTGAAGCTTCACGGACCGGGGGAGGGATATTATTCCAGCACTTGGTCGCCGCATACCTAAAACTTCCTCGAAAAGCCATCGTTCGATGTTTTGGGATGCGCAGCCTGGTTCTGTGCACCTCACGCAGTCTTGACGACCATTCCATCTTTTGATACAAATAGGTAGGTGTTTTGGCGCGAACAACACCAAACAGAAGCGTAGCAAGGTGAAGTTCCCGACGAGCCTCCATGTTTAGGAGCTTCGCGGCGTTCAAGTACGGAGTAATGTGGGATCTAGGAGGGACGTGGAAACAAAAACGTGCACATGCGTTTTGTACACGCTGTATTAACCTTTTTGTCCGACCAAGGATACAGCCACCATAAACGACATCGCAGTAGTTTAATCTTGATAATATAAGTGATTCACATAGACTGACACGCAAATCAGTTCTAAGGTAATCACGTATATTATAAAGAATCTTAAGACGATAGAAGCAGTTGCCAACAATGCTAGCGATGTGATTCTCGAAGTGTAACTCGCCATCCATCAGCAGTCCGAGGTTCCTTGCTTCTACCACCCTTTGTACTGGTTCGCCCAAAATGGCTATATCATTGTCGGAAAGGGCTTGCACCGTCTTATGGATTTGAAGCTTGGTGCCCAGTACAAGATACTTGGATTTAGTGGGATTAAGTACCAGGCCGTTACGACATGACCACCGCGCAATTTCATCCAATTCTGTATTTATTGTGCCTACAACTGTACCTGCATCTTTTGGTACAACTGATGAATAGAGTTGTACGTCGTCTGCATACAGATGGTACTTGGATTGTTTAATGTAGTTCGTGATATCGGCGCTATACATTATAAATAGAAGTGGTCCAAGTATGGAGCCCTGAGGAACTCCTCTTGAGAGCATTTTAGATACTGAAAATTGCGTTGTACCATTAGATTTTTGTAACCCTACAATTTGCGAACGACCCGTTAAATAATCACCAAACCACTTAACAGCAGAACTGTCAAATCCATAAAACGACATCTTGGATAAGAGAAGGGGAATGCTAATGCAATCGAAAGCTCTGGAAAAATCTAGCAGTACCAGAATTGTGCTCTGGCCCCCGTCAAGCGCGGAGAGCACGTTGTCTACAACGTCCAGTAAAGCAGTAGCCGTTCCGCGGCCCTTCCGAAAGCCAGATTGCAGCTCCGGCAGTAAACCATTTTCTTCCAGATATTTCGAAAGCTGATTGCACACAACCCTCTCTATTATCTTCGACATGCAAGGCAGAATACTTATTGGCCGGAGTTCGGAAATAAGGACAGGATTAGGTATTTTTGGAAGGGGCGAAACCTTTGCGACCTTCCACTCAGTCGGGAAAGTATTTGTCAAAATGCTCTGGTTAACAATAGCTGTTAAGGCAGGCAGAGTAGTCGGTAGAGTTAATAAGATCATGTCAATGTCAATCAAGTCTACGCCTTTTGCATTCGTCTTGATTCCCGATACAATTTTCAAAATTGCATCCGGTGAAACAGTGTCAATTGAAAAGATCGTAGCTTTGTCATGTCTATGGAACTCAAAATAGGTCAGGTCAGATATTGTCATGTCTGTCCGTCCTGGTACATTCAAAAAGTGGTCGTTAATTGCGTCTGCGTCAGTAAAATGCGAGGGTAGTTCCACATTCCTTTTGCTTGGAAGAACAGTGCGTTTGAGATTTTTCCATAAGCGTTTGGAATCACCTGCGCAACTATTTATATTTTCCTCAAAGTACGCTCGTTTTTCGCTGTGAATTGCGGTAATAACCATGTGCTTCAGTTCAAGGTAATATTTTTTGTGTACCTCCAGATTAGTAAGTTTGTACCGCTTATGTGCCTGATCCCTGAGACGCATCATCAAACGCACGTTCTCCGTCAGCCAGGGCTTGGGAGACTCCCTCACAACTATAGTCTTTACTGGCGCATGTCTGTCATAAAGTCCGATGAGTAAGTCATTGAAAATGGTCACCATGTCGTTTACGTCCGTCATTGTTAGAATAACGTCCCAGTCCAGTGAGTTCAAGTCATTGTTAAAATCGTTCAGGGTAATGTCTTTAATTGGTCTGTACGTAATGTAAGTCGGTGGCGGTTTTTTCTTTTTGATGTCAACGTCGACTATGATGAGAGCGTGCTTTCCGAGATCTGGTATGTGATGTACATCTGCGCTAAGAACTCGTGCATCAGTACACACCAAGTCAATAATTGTCTCGCTGTGGTCAGTAAAGTGTGTCGGCTTGTTTATAAGTTGATTCAGGTTCAAAGTGGTTATAAATTGGTCAAGATAGTTGTAATATCTGTCATTAGAGTCTGCGAAATTAATATTAAAGTCACCTAGTATTATAACACTGTCATAGTCAGTAAAAGAGGTCAAGGAGTCTGTAATCGCATCAAAAAAGATACCAGGGTTAACCCACTCAGGACGATATGCAGTGCCAATTATAAGCCTTTTTCCGCTAACATTAAGGCGTAGCCACATCTGCTCTACGTTAACAACGGAGGGGTGTGGGCATATTCGGGCAGAAAGTGGACGCTTTATGTAAAAAGCAACTCCACCCCCAGCACCCGATTTTTTGTTATCGGCCGGCCTCGGGATATGCTTAAGCGTGTACTCAGGTATTTTGGGTGCACGTCCTTCTTGCCCGTCGCGTAACCAGGTTTCGTTAATAGCTACAACATCAGGTGCAAAGTTTAGCATGGCGACTGTAAATTCGTCGTGCCTAGTGCCTAACGAACCAGCGTTAAAAAGACCAACTCTAAATGCTCTAGACCTAATCATTGTGATATTTAAAAAATAAAATGACATATACATACTTAATATAAATATACATGTGCTGTGAGGAAAACAAAAAGTCTGTCTTGTATACACGGCTTAAAAAACAAAAATCACAGCATTGTAGTCCGCTACCATTGACCGTAATCGTGGCAATCAACACCAACTGCGAACCATACAGAACACCGTAACAAAATATACACACAGGTGAAGGTACACACAAAACAAAAGGATAGCGTAATCGCACGGAATTTAAATTAAACACACTCCAATATCCTTTTATTTTAAAAACAAAAAACAACACTAAACAAAAATAAACAAATAGTATTGCGGATGGCAACACTGACAACAAATACGACCAACATTGCAACCAGCGTTCTACTTTGTCTATGCACTGCAACAAGCTACGTGAATGGGAAGTCAAAATGGCGACCGCACAGATTATAATAGTTTGACACAAAAATGACTTTGGAGCTAAGGAAAAATAAAGATAAAGAACATCAATTGTAATTATAATTACACAACACAGTTTTACACAACTAAAACCGCACAGGTGTGCCAACTCTAGCTGCTGTAAAAATATCGTCTAAATCCGACTCCTCGCGGATGCGGTGTCGAGGCTGACCTTCAGCGCGCTTGACAAACACCCTGCCATCTCTGCTCCAGACATACTTCCAGGAGTGTGCCCGCGACAGTTCTCGTGCCCTTGCGAAAAGCTGCCGGTTTAATCTAGTCAGCCGCTCGTTAACATAAAAACGGCGCGGTTCACCGCCGATACCCATGTCGGCCGTTGTTGCTCCTCGTCGCACGCGCGCCCCACGCAGTAACTCGTCGCGCGTGGAACGCCTCGCCAGCCTCACCACGAGCGGCCGCGGCCTGTCCCCAGCATCAGCGCCTCGCGGACCAACGCGTTCTGCGCTGACGATGTCGCGCTCGTCCAGCTTGACGCCTAACTTTGCTCCAATGACGACGGCCAGATGCACAGGGTTTTCGCCATTTAGCTCCCCTACATTCGACACCTGAACGTCGTTTGCGAGCAGGTCCTGGTCCCGATCCTGAAGTTCTAACTGGAGCTTGTGAACAGCAGCCTCGAGCATCTTGGTCCCAGTGGTTGCAACTGCTTCTGAGAACTTCTGCTGGAGCATTTCAACCCGCTGCTCCACTGAGTCTACACGCTGATTGCAAGCATCTACAGAGACACTTAGCGCAGAAATTTCCTGCCTGTAACCATGCATCTCGTCCCGTATTTCCTGCATCTGCTCCCGCATGAGTCTGATCTCAGTGCACAGCCTATCAAGAGCCCCAGAAGTAACAGCATCATTTGCCACTACCACCGCTCCAGCATCCACACCAGTCCTTGCAGAATCCGGCTTCGTCTCTAACACCTTCACTGTAGCTGCACCATTATCTGCTGAAGTCTGTGCCATGGATGGGCTGCCTGCAGCTTGCATTCCCTTGACGGGTGTGTCGCACTTATTATCCCTGGGAAGGAAGCGCTTACACTCCGGACACAACCAGTCCGCAGGAACTAACCCAGTTGGTGCTATCCCAGTGCAACCCCTATGAAAGGTTTTCTTGCATTTCCCACAAGACGCCCCATCTGATCTTAAGTTGAGGTGTTTTTTGCAGCCGCTGCAGGTGAAAACCATTTTAAACTATAAGTGTCAATGACCTTAAGCAATATACCTACACTTTTATTTTGGTAGGGTAGGTATGTGCTGTACTCAATATTAGGCCAATTAATTAACACTTATTTCAGCACTTGTACACTTATTTAGTCAGTATTTATATTTGTCACTAATAAATTATATAGTTAGGATAAATATTTTGTGCACTTTAATTAAAATATCTTGATAAAAA
Organism: Euspilapteryx auroguttella; assembly: GCA_951802225.1. Lineage (NCBI taxonomy): Eukaryota > Metazoa > Arthropoda > Insecta > Lepidoptera > Gracillariidae > Euspilapteryx > Euspilapteryx auroguttella. The sequence continues at coordinate 7,894,488 of OX637657.1, read as the reverse complement.
CTGTTGTTTTTTATTTTAATATGTTTGGTAAACAAGGGTTCAGTGCACTCGCTTAAACGCTCGTGACGTCATTATAGCGATGTAGGGTTTTCTATAAAATAGTAAATTTTATTAACGACCCCAACCGTGACTGATGTAGTTCAGTATTATATTTATTTCTCCTGATTTATATGTTTTTGCAATAAAAATGGGGAAATCAATGTAGAGGGCATATCGTTGTAGATTTTTGTACAAACAACATTTTATACATAAAGTGTTTCAAACATCTGTGTGTATGTGTAAGTAAATATATTTATTATTGACCTAATTCTAAAAAAATTGCCCTGGAAAAACATTTAGTAAACGTAAGACATAATTAAAGGAAATTGCGGTCTTTTGAATGATTCTGATTGATTTTACTAAAACTCTTCGATGATTTAATTAAAGTAGGTACAGTGGCGGACACGGTTGGTGTAACACTTCCGGTTTTTCTGTATTGCAAAATAGCTCTTGTTCTTTGGTAATACAATCTAAGGCTGACGAAACCAAAGACAAATCTGTTACGGCCTCCAAGTCCGCCATTGTACTAAAGACTTGGCTGTATGCGGACAGTATTCTTTTGCACGTCCAGAATGTGCGAAGTTTACTATACAGCGAATGACATAAATAAATAAATAAAAACAGGTCTAAAATACCTACATCACTGATAGAGCTACCGAAACTACTTGCTTTAGCCCATTCATAAAATTGTTTAAATTCTTTTTTTAAACTTACAAACTGTTCCTAATTATTATAGTAATCAGGTATTACAAAATCGTCTAATAAATATTTCCTGTTTCAAACTTAAAACGCAACAACAGATAAGTATAATCAATATTGAGTTTTTTTTATGAATCTTGTGATATATATTCAGTACAGGCAGTGGTAGGTATACACTACAATGTCCTCCACTACTAACCTAACCTAACCCTCCACTTCTTTCTAGTGCACTAAAAGCAGAGATAAGGCCGTCCCCACGTTAACGGTCCTTGCGACCATCCTATCTTGCCACTCTCTGAAACGAATCTTCAGCAGTTATGGGCTATACTTTTTTGTTGGGTGGGGTTAAAGGTGACGATCGACCAATCACAGAACAGCTTACGGAGTAACGGCTATTTTAGGATAATCTTAACGTCTGCTTTTTGGAGTGGTGTGCTGAAAAGTGAAGAAGATAAAAAAAAAACAGTAGGACTACATAATAATTTTGGTTGAAATAAAACCGTTTCACTACAGTACCTTTCTATTTAAATGTCTTCAAGGGACAATTCTCATTGAAATTAAAGATAGCTAAGTTCAATTTAATTTAAGTAGGTACATACTAATTTTATGTGCACTTAACTGGACCTTTTCTTGAAAGTTCCTGCTCAATATATATAATATTTTTGATTTTATACTTGCTTTGTTTTTGTTTTATCCTCAAATTACATATAATTATAATAATGATTCTTTGAATGTGCAAAAATCTTTATAATTGTCGCAGTAACCAGTGTAGAGTATGTAAATTGACATATAGACAGACAGACAATTAATTTCAATCAAATATAATTACAGTTTTATTAAAGTTATTTTGCAGTGAAGGGCAATCCTATCGAAGGGCAAGGTCCTATCGCTTGAAGCGATTGCTTTCAAGCAAACCATTTTATGTGTATTTGTCTAGGAACCAAATGAAACTTTTCTACTCGACAGTACTACGGTGGTTTATTCTCGCGCAGCGGCAGAGCGCGCGCTCGCTGAATAAATCCATTTGCATTGACTTGCGCGCGCGTCTTGGATTACTCGAATATTTTCATACGCTTGTTTTGTTTGCGGGGAAATGCGAGTGCTGTTCTTTGCGATAGAGTTTGAAACTTATTGACCAGAAGTTTAACATATTTTTGTAGATTTTTCATTAATTAACCTAACCTAACCTAACTTTTATGACGTACAGTGGTGGACACGACGGCGTATCAGATCCGGGTTTTCTGAATCACAAAATAGCTCTTGTTCTTTTACAGTCTAGAGACCATAGACATTGAGTTACGCCGTCCGTGTCCACCACTGTAGTATTACCAAAGATAGATTTTTAATAAAAACAAGTAGATGATAAAGACAATTCAGATAGTAATACTTAACCTCATCAACATTCTACACTTCTTATTTATGGAGAACTATAAAGAGAACTTAACAAACTCCCAGCTTAAAGTGCGTCCTATGCGATACAGATTTTATTTAGCATTTAATATACTATCATAATCGGAAAGGTCTATTAGTTCATCGGTCGGTGTTTTGTAAGTGCTATTTGTAATGGAATGGCAAAGGTGAATTTACTTTTGTATTTCATGGAAAGAAGACTTATTTAGATTTAATGGCTGTGAATTTAGAGAAAGAGAAAGTTACAGGTCAAAAGGAGCTCGTAGAATTGTTTTTTTATTATATTTTTCTAGCGCTTTGTGGTAGCACCAGCAATGCGAAGGCGGTAAAGCATACCACGATCCCATCTCCTCTCATGAGTGTCGTTATAGAAGCTGTCAGTCTCAGTCGAGTCGAAGCTCGAACTCGCACTCCAAAGTGTCAAAATTAATCTTTAAATCCTTCTCCACCTCGAATTGATATGCACAGTTTAGTTTCGTCTTCAAGACAGTGAATAATATGCTCGACGGAGTATAAGACGACTCTAGCCAGGCTAATCAGTACTCGGGAACCACTTCGAGGAACGATCTTGTATCCTATATTGAGATTTTTTTTTTTTGATTATGTCTTGTCCGAGTATCATACTCGATCGAATGACATCCAAAAACTGACTGTAAATGTCAGCCTAAGGCTGAAAATCATAGTCAGTGTTTGGAGGCTCCTCAGTCGAGTATGATACTCGAACAAGTATTTCCCAAGTACTGATTATCCTGGCTCGAGCTATTTTATACTCCTTCGAGCATATGTTTCACTGTCACGATGTCAGAACTCGACTATGTATATCAATTTGGAGCGGAGAACGATTTAAATTATCATTTTGACAGTTTGGAGTGCGAGTTCGAGCTGCGACACGACTATGAATGTCAGCCTGAGAGCACGGCCAAAAGACGGGAAGTAGTTTCTTTAGTTGAAAAACTTCAAGAGCAACACAGCGATCGCCGACTCTCCTGCCAACCGTGGCGAATAGGAAAAAACGCTTTACAATGTTGGTCCTAATAATAATAAGAATAATAAATTTCTTTATTCAGATACCAAAGATCCATTTCTCTCTAACTAAAATAATCCTATTCTAAAAACTATTTACAAGTTTTGCACACACGAAATGAGTAATATGCCCTAATGAGTAGGCCTTTATCCAATAGATCGGCTGAGATTATGATGTTTTTAAGTAAGTGATACCAATTTTTATCGCAAACAACAAAAACTAAAACTACCTATCTTCCTAAATATAGTAAATCTGACATCGCGTGAGCGGTTCATTACTAAAGCGACACACTAAAATTTACCGCCGAACAAATCACTCAGCCGAAAATAAATAAATTTATGTAAAAAATAAAAGAAAAAAAAAACTCATTCTCGGCAATTAAAAAAAGCATGCCTGTTTAGATTTCCATAAATACTCGACGCTCCCTGAGATATCACTTCCTGGCCTCTTTTTTCTGGGAGTGAGGGAGGGAGCAAAGTGCAAAGTACTTACATAGCGTTTTTGAAGCAACCATTTTATTCCAATATTATTATTTTTTAGCGTTACTGATTTTTGAATAAATTATAAGGAAAAATAAACTATTTTTTTTATTTTAAATAAACTTATCTAGATATTTTGACGGACGATAAATATTTTTAAGTAATTGTATTACGATATTACAATTACTTAAAAAGTTTGACAAATAAATAATTAAACAAAATTTACGAATTTCATTGAGCCACTGCTTTTTCTCAATCCTCTCTACGCTAATTGCTACGCTGATCGCTACGCTAATCGCTACGCTTGACGCTACGCTTACCATTTACTCTGTGTACATTTTAAGGTATCAACAACACCCTCACTCTATTATTTGGTTTTTTAATCCTCGTGCGCCACATAAATTCCTCAACGAGGCCCATATCCGACAAATACGCTTTTGCACCCGATTGTATTAACATTCGATTTATTGTCTGACTAACATACTCGTTAGTTCTTTTTTCTTTACTATACAGTGTACACTAATTAGATTACGCGATCAAGACAATATAGTTTTGATGTGATAGTTTAGGTTTAATAAAATCTTTAATACAAGTATTTTGTGTGCCTGCAAGTATATGAATCAAAGTGAATACCAAAACTAGTTTTACCTGAATAATATCAACAAATAGCGAAAATCTTGACCTTCCAAACAAAATCTTTGGAATGAATAACAATATTGCAAACGAAAACACAAAGAGGTCAAACCGAGCCGTAAAGATTAAATGTTCCAAAATCAAGTTCTCAAGACCATTACGTGCACCCTGCAAAAATCAATATTCACAAAATGCAACAAATGCATGCAAACTAGTTCGTATTCTAAGCGCATAAATCGCGGCGAACGCCATTATCCGCGGATTCTCACAATGCCCCGAACGCATTAATTATAAATTTCTGAACGCGGTCATAAGATCTATCGTGCATTGTCCGGAAGGTCAGCGCTTGACCCGTGAGAACAGCACTGACCAGTAAGTAAAAAAAAAACCAACGTTCGATATTCAAAATCGGACGACCCTAAAATTTGAATATGTATGAAGAAAACAGTTCCTTTGTAAGCGTTCCGAGTCTTTTGTGGTGCAAAATAATTTATTCTGTCGCGCGACCGGACGCGATCGTATTATTATTCGATTTCGGAAGCAGGTGGCCTGTGCGATGCATGCAATGTCGAAAATATAATTAAATTGACCTTTTGTTTGGAACTGTTTGGCAGAATACTTACCTCTCTGAAAAACAAACGAATGCTATTCTTTAAAAAACATATACAAAATCAACTAAGTCATCTGCGAGAAAAAAAAACTTTTTTATATTACTTTACGAACTATCTACTTACGCATCGAATTTTTTTCCAAATTATTCAAAAGAATCTGCATCGTCCGAGAGCTTTCGCCACAGAATCCCATAATCCCTGCCCTTTTTCAAAAATATGAAGTTATTCATATCCCCCGGAACTACTTCTGTTGCCCGTAATGATTAAACTGAGGGCCGCTATCGGCCGTTTAATCCGCTTATTGATGGATGGTCACCCTTTGTGGAAAATTTCCTTTTTAGGGAAAATCCCAGCAAAGCGCAGTTTAGGAAATATTGTAGGCGGTCGCGGAATGTGATTATCTTTTTTTTTGGGGGAATTATCGAGTACTTTTAGTGGCCAGTGATAGCTTTTTTTTTTATGTCGTCGTTGCACCTGAATTTAAATTTGGATTAAAAAGCAAGGTACATTGGCTATTTAGGACGGCTTAACAGATTTGTCTATGGTCTATTGCGCTCTAGACTGTATTACAGTATTACCAAAGAACAAAATATATTTTGCAATACAGAAAAACCGGAAGTGTTACGCCGTCCTAGACCGCCACTGTACAGAAAGACGGTACGAATCTACCTTTCTCTATGCTTTCACCAAGTTAATATATCAAAATATTTTCCTAAACAAAAAACTTAGAAACAAAATAAAACGGTCACAGAAAAAAGGATAAAAATCTATGCAGTTTGTGCAAAATTGCTGGCATGGATCAAGTGGCATATGCAAGCCATTTAGCGGCTTACCTCGGGACGAAGATAGGCGATAAAATTTTACGAGTTTCGGGTAAAGGGTGGGAATCAGTCAACTTGTGGGCTTTGGCCTCTGTTTCCTTAGCCTTATGTCTTTATTATGGAAACGTATCGAAATAAGCTTTATAGAATCATTGTAAAATGATTTGACCATAATTATAGTTAAAACAAAAGTCAAAATATTTCATTAGAGATTTAAAAGTTTCAAATATTCAAGTTGTTACTATTTCCAAGTATTGTGTGACAGTAGGGATCTCCATTTTTTTTTTTTTAAGTTTAATTGATCGAAAGTTAACCAAAATTTCTAAATAAAAAAGAAAATTCAAATTCGCATGCACTGCAACAATGGAAACAAACACCGTCTTGTGGCTAAAAAAATCAAGAATCACCCACTAAAGGGTTAAAGTTATACCGTAAGCTTAAGGCCTATCTCTGGGATTTGGAAATACGTCCTTTACCACTGGGTACCCTATAAAGGTAAGTGTACACCAAAAAAGGTATATTATTTATGTTTTAAGTTTTAATTAAAAAAAAAATAGGTACATTTTTATGTGCTTGATCTAAGAGCGTATCACAACTTGTAATCAAAAATTTTTCGTCATAACAATCGATAGGCGTCTACTGCTGGATTGAAAGAAGCAAAGGACAAGCATTGTAGAGGCAATGTGAATAAATATCGTAATGTATCCTGTTCCTAGCCAATTTCTCTATAATTCGCTTTTAACTAAGTATAAGACTGCCCTTATAACTAAAGGGTTGCAAACCCTTAAGTAAAGGTATTTACACATCAGTCTTCCTTCCTATATTTTTGGTTATACGTCGTTTGTTTTTATGTGATGGATTACGTGGGTTATACTTATCCATAGGGGGTAAAATATTGGAAAATGTCGAATACAACATTTTTGTAGAAGTGTTTGGTTATATGTAAATATTTTGTCTTAATTTAATGTAACCCACACGAGTTTTAGGAGGGCTTAGAGGTGGCACTAGGTAGAGTGGAACTATAAAAAAAAAATGGTTACCGCATTTATGTAACTAAATAAATAAAAAAAAACAATATTCGTTTATGTTATATTCCTCTGTCTACTGTAGTAGTTTTCAAGAACAAGAATATTTTGAAATTAACATTGATTACTCTAGTTCAAAAAATATAATATTATAGAATTAATAATTAGTATTTCCTGTACATGATCTTTGAAGAAGACGGTCTGAGCAAGCAAGCGTCAAAAACGGAAGCAAATATTAATATTGTAAATGCGTAGTATTATAATATTGTGGGGGACAAAAATGTTGTGTATCCTACAAAACCAAATGATGGATCGGCCTGCGCATGTTTTGATCAATTTTAGAAAAAAATCGGGCGGTGGTGAGTTTGTGTCATATTTATTTTACCTTTATTTGTTTTTTATAAGATTCAAATCCGATTATTTTCATTGAGGATAACTTTTTTTTAATGTAAGTAAATAAAGCTAAAATATAATTGGTATTAAATCCTTTATTTTACAGTTAACAGCAAAACCAAAAGAAAAACATGGGTAAATAAAAACCCTTCATCTATTTGGTACAATGTTCGGTCACGCGATATCTATTTTATGAATCTAATAGAGAGCACGAAAAGTGATACTTGAGCCAAATTAGTAATTATCTGGAGCAATCTGAATTCTGAACTATTGACGTCATTTTACTCTTTGAACATTGCATTGATAATATTTTGTGGGTCCCCCAATAGGGTTGTACTGTTACATCATTTTTTTATAATCATGAAAAGAATGTTTTGGGCTACCAAACGATAATGTTAATTCCAAAATATATATATTGTTTGTCTAAGTATACTTTGCCTTAAGTTTTTCTTCGAAAATACATTAATTTTCACCAAAAAAAAAATATGTTTTTTTCTTAACCATTTTCTTATTCCTTATCAGTGTCTTCGATTGTATAATCCTCTTAGCTTGGTTACGTCTTTGTTTTATCTTACTATATTTGTAAAATTAAAAATATAGTATATAAAAAACATACTATATTAAATTTGCATCCTGTTATTTTAATTTATAAATGGCAGCCCTAGTTCATATTTTTTTTAACCCATAGGGTGTAATGGAACCACAATTCAGCCAGCGGGTTATCTGTGGCATCTAAGACCATTGTTACAGCCGCTGTAATCAGACCTATTTTTGCATACACCCTGCTCTCTTGAAGGTTTGATTAGCTGTTACTGGTATTATACTTAAATTCTAATTGAAAATATTAGTAGGGGTGGGTTAATTCTACTTCTTTTATTGCTTTGATTTTTTAACTGGAACCAAAATAATTGCATGCATTTTTTTTCTTTTTTTTATAAGTACAATATTTCAGAGATATTCTCCCAGATTACTACGGAATACGGTAGCGGACACATTATCGGTAATCTTCATCAAGGGGTCCATCTAAATGTAAATTCCGTTAAACGCGTAATCTATAAAAATGTAAAGTATTTTTTTCTTTCAAATCCGTCGAACCATTAACGGAACTAATTCGAATCACTTCCGATTTTACATACAACAAAGCAGTTTCTTGCCCGAATCGTAAAAATAAATTCAGCCGTCATGGGAATGTCGTCAGATTCACGGTTTAACTAATAAGGGATATCGGGACATTTTTGGACCAGAAATGGCGGATTTTCGGACAATAAACACGGACAGTTCAATTCGTGACGCGATAAATCGAGAAAGTGACATGTGTTTTGAATTTTGAATGTTTTTTTTGCGATTTTTTTTTTGCACAAATGCGCGTCTCCCTGTCTGCCTTGCGTATGAATGGGGGGCCAAGGCAATTATATTTTTGTGCCAAGTACAATGATGGTCCAAGGGAGAGTTGTTTGACAATGGTTTTTGCTTTGACCGTGTGTTGTGGCGTCTTTATCTTGTTTGATCTTCGGCTAGATATGCCGCTAGTTGCTAGGTAAAATATTTGAATTCAATAACTTTATTCAATTTTTAATGTAAGTTTTTAATAATTAATTTAACAGCAAAAATGCGTTTTTAAAATGTTGCAAAACTGCATAACCTATTTAAACGTTTTTGAGAGTTCCGCAGTTAAACAAGGAACCTATGCATCTGTCTCGCCTTAATTTTTGTCATAAATTTATGAAATTACTGTAGAAATGTTAAAAAATATTTCGATTATTGTTCCTACTTCAAGAAAAATATCCCGATATTCTCACCAGTATAAAAATAAAAAAATACCCGAAACACTCACAGAGACGAACATTACACCCAGACCGGAAACGAACATCGATATTCTTCATATCAATGTTCGCCCCGCCCAGGAATCGAACCCAGGTGCACACCCTTACTCAGTCCACATCACTGCCAACTGAGCCACTGAGCAGTCAATTTTCAAATTTTAGTCTGTTGCTTGGTTTGGTTTAATTAATTCACCTGAAACATTTTTTTTTCTGTAGGTTATTAAAAATTAGACCGCCATGTTTGCATCGCAGTTGCAGGGCGTGAGATAAACTTATAGCAGTAGATAGTACTTAAAAAAAAAGTTAGTAGAAATTGTTAGTGGTCACTTTTCTTTGTTATTTTTTAACAAAAGAAATTCAAATTTGTTTATCGCTCACGTCTAGTGGCTGAGAAAACATTTTTTTTAACAAAACCTTTTTTTTGTCGCAAAAAACGGAGAAGTATCTGGTTAGAAAATAGCGGTCAAGTAGGGGAATAAAAAATACTTACTTCTCATACATAGGCAGATTAAAAGCAGAATTTTTACTTAGGACTACTTAACTGTGCTCAATAAATACTAAGCAAGATTATCTAGTGTCATACTGTGCCACAATTTTAATATTTGCCTTAGTTAAGAAGATGTAATTTTTTCTCGAGAATGGCGCTAGCATCGCTGTAAACTTTTGCTATTTTGTGTTTTATTTTTCAAGAATTCTAGAGTTTTAACTAAAAAATTGACGAAGACTCTTTAGGTATTCCAATATAAATATTAAATACTGAATCAATCAATTGATCTTCTTATTTTATAAGTAAATTTTTATTTTCAGAAGTAGAGACAACATCTATGCAACGCAACATCTTATAATAAGTATTGAACAACATAACCTAATCTCACGCCTTTTATTCCCCGAAGGGTTAGGCAGAAGCACTAGATCAAGAGCAGGCCTCACATTTAGCCAAGTTTATGCTTTATTACCAACGTGACAAGGGACCAGCTCGTCGCCGCGGTTATAACGACCACTACTGCGGCCGGGACCAACGGTTTAAGAGCCATAGCACAGCTAAAGTAGCGCCACTCGAGAAAATAATTAATATCTTGTAAACTAAGGCAAATATCAAAAATGTGAAACAGCATTCCCCTAGATAATTCAGCCTAGTATTTTTAGGGCATTGTTGTATAGCTTTTAGGTTAAAGACCACAGAAAGAAACTGATTGTTGCCAAAAGTGGCCGTTTTTAGTGCCTTCCGAAGTATTGAAACAACAAAAATACCAAACGAGTTGTCAGGGCGGGGCACACTGACAAATTTACTGCGGGTTTCAGTTTTTGCGACTTTCTAACTTTTTCTTGTTCTTGGAAGTTGTGTTTTGGTTCCGCGATAGTTTATTTTTAGTTTAAATTCAGTAGACTTAAGGAAAGTTAAAAATATATGTTATAGCTACACTGATAACAGCAAAATAACTAAATATGCAATGCATTTTATATACAAAAACAATATGACAAATAAATAAACGCCACTATTACTTGCACGTTGTAAGCAAATTTAGTTTCACCACCTGTTGCACATTTTGTAGAAAATGTGAAAGAAATAAAATCACTTTATGAGACATTTATGATACTTAGTTGCATATGGAAAGATGTGCTAGTATTTTGTTAGGTAATTACAGCTAAAATTGTTTTTGTTGTGATTTTTTTTTCTGTAAAACTTATGATTTTTCCTACCAAGCTAAAGTAACGAATTAAAATATAATAATGTGTAACTCTGAAATCAGTCATTGTTTGCAAATAGGCGCTTAATGAATATTAATTATTTGGTTGACTAATGAATTTTAACATATAATCCATTCACTTGTCATCGTGTCGAGGCGTTCGAAGTAAAATACAATTATTGACAAATACTTACCTACCTAGAAAAAACAATGCAAAGGCAAAGAAACTTTGAAACACTTAAATTCTGTATACCTACTTATTTTATTGTATTCTCTCACTCACATAATCGCAAACACAAACACAGCATTTATTGCTTTTTCTAAATTAAGCTCATATTCACCTATATCTTTTTTTTATTGTCAAATGTTAATGGAACATATTCAATCGACATTACAAATATTTTCTATCATCTTAATTTTCACTCTTAAAAAAATTCCTTACCCTAAAATCTCACCCGTAGGTACTTAACAAATTAAAACCATCTTAAAAATACAAACTGGTTGGTAAAAAAAAAAACTATTGACTTGCGCACGCAGCATCCAACCCTTGCTCTGGCGCGTGCTGGGATCAATAATGATCCAAAGATCTATCCCTTAACCGTTTATCTTTTATCCTTTTGTGGCGAAAGGGTACGTGTGCTGGAGATTCTGCCTTTTTGTGCGCAACCCTTACTTTGATACCCACAATGTTATTTACATTTGTATTATGTTTCCAACGTCTGATTTAAAAATATTTTCAGGAATTTAATTTTAGAAAAATCTTTTTGTCTTGAGTCCCTGCTGCTCTGCATCTATGCCTGGAATTGATATCGAAAAAGCATTTTTTTTTTATTAATTGACTGACTGACAGCAACCAGTTTCGCTTCCCAGAAGCGACAGGCCGTGGGACCACACACGGAACATTGGCCTATGAAATCCTCGTACAAATCCAAAAACCAGATTCCATTCTTCATCAATATGCACAATATTGGGAGCCCTTTGGTTTTTTTTACGAGTTTTTGTAACGACTTTTTTCTTCCAGAAAAAGACGATGGTGACCTGTGACCCAGTAGACGCCATTGTATAGGCTCTAACCGGTAAAATCTAGTTTTCGTGTTAAAAAAACTTATGTTGTCTATGGTGTTTTGTTGGCAGCTTCACATAAAAGGGGCAGAAGCTTGTCCTATTCAAGTTGGTGGGGCTCTTTGCTATTCATACACCTTTGAATGTGTCCGCTGGATGTTATGTTCATAGGTAGCTTACTGAATAGTGAAAAAATACGATCACCATAAAATAATGTCATTGAGATTATCTATAGGCTTTATGTACTCAGTATCAAAGGCGTATCTTTGGGAAGGATTAAATAAAATGGTCCATAGATTTCATTTTGTTACCAACTATGTATTAAATGTATTATATTTGACCCTTTATATTCTAGGCATGTATCATAACCATTAAACGTTATCTCCTTTCTGTACGAACATAACAACTAGTTGTGTCTCTTTAGATAAGCAATGAAACTATTCCATCGTCAATTATTTCTAATCATTTTTGCTAACTATTAATAAAACAGCTAATTGGTATTATAAGATCGTAGTATAAGAAATACGCCCGCTTTTAAAAAAGTAATGCAAAAAAGGGCCTTTCAATGGTAGCACAATAGGCCCAAAGCTCCCGTTAAGTAACCCAATTTCGGCACCATAAATAATAGAAAAAAAAAACGTAAAAGGTAACGGTCTTCTACAAATTTTTTTAAGAAAAAAATACATGTGTATTAATTTGCGTAACGCCTCGATGCTTATCCACAATGCGTGTATTGAGAGCGAAAATTAGCCCGCATTCATGTCGTATCACTTTTTTTAAGAAAACATTTTTTTAACTTTTTTAAGTTAAGAACGTGTTTTTTTGTGACAATATTGACAGTTCCGCCCTAGATAAGGGCGGTCGACAGCTTCGAGGATTTGTAAATAATCTTATTGATTTTTTTTAATAGAATTCTAAGGAAGTTTCGGCCTGATTAGGTGCTATTGTTGGAGTTTTCTCTTTTGTCACTAGAGACTTTGAGGTGTAAATCATGAAATGAAAGTTAAATTTCTTTTTTAATTTAAATATATTTACAGGAAGAACTAAGTATTTAAAAATTAAAATTATAACTTAGGTAAAATAAAGGCACAAACACAAAGAAATAATAAATAAAAAGTAATAATTAAACAAAGGCAGGCAATGTATAATTATCTATACCAATATTATAAACAGGAAAGATTTGTTTGATCGTTTGTTTGTAACGAATAGGCTCCGGAGATACTGAACCGATTTGAAAAATTCTTTCGCAGACAGCTACATTAACCCCGAGTGTCATAGGCTATCTTAGATTTTCAAAAAAATTAGGGATCCTTACCTAAACTCAAATAATGTAACCCGAGGTGCAATATTTTTTCCGTTGTTTACATATTTTGACAGGTGGTTGTTGTTGGCCATTCTGGGCAGTCAAAAGAACATAGTCTATAGAGTCAAGTCTTTTGTATTATCTTATATTCTATGGCGTAACGAAGTAAGCCGGGAAAGCTCGTAATAAATAAAATGTAATAATTAAACAAAGGCAGGCAATGTATAATTATATATCATAATAAAGGTACAATTTTAGTTTAAAGCAACGCAACACGTGTACAGTATAACGTATCTGTGTACCTTAAATTCGTTTTATAAAAAGAATGAAATTAAACGGATCACAAAAAAGCAACAATAACAGCATCAATGCGCGTTTAAGGGTTAAGTGTCACTCTTATAACCGTGATGTAACACTAACCCTACCACGCGCCGCCACAGGGTTAAGATGAACTTCGAGGGGTGCGTTGAGATGAGGCCCCTAATTGAGTTATTTTGCGGCTAACCAAGTAATTTGAGATTTTACTCTTTTTTGAGGGAGTTAATTAGGGACATTGTTTGATATTTTTACCTCCGAATAGTTGATATCTCGAAAATGGTGATGTATTTTAAGCTATAGTTAAACATAGCTATAAAAATCTAGCCTTATGACGTGATATAACTTAGTACTTAAGTAATACTTATTTCTAATTTTTAGGCTTTCTTATGATAAATTTCTTCAAATTTGGATCAACAAGTTAAAAGTAGTTAGTGTAGCTAACTTACATTAATTAAAAAGACGAAAACGGCACCTAACGGATGATTTCAGCTAGTTTTTACATGTTCCTAGTAATTCTCAACTATATTTAGAGGGTCAAGTATAATAGTAATATGATTTCTGACCATTGATTACCTTCCAAGCTCTATTCCTTAGGGAAATATCGTTGTCAAGGGCAAAATCGATTTTGTATTAACATGATCAGTTCCCGATTATTTTTGTGTTCCAGTCAAACGAGCACGTGAGAGGGATTGTCTTTTGTTTAATACAATATAACTAAATTTAGTTCAATAAATTAATGCCAATGTGAATTTCATTATAACAATCATCTCTGGGGCCGGGGCTGAAAATTTCTCGAGTGGCGACCACGAACCGGAAGTCGCAGAGCAGGCAGACCCCCATAACGTGGTCAGAGCGCCTATTACGGCTGCTTTTCATGGCACTCGATTTTTTTGACTCTCACACCACAGGTTCGCCTAGCGTGAGGTCATTGGCAAATAAATGCGTCGCTACCTTTCTATAGTTTAACCTACCCGTTATATTTATGAAATGTAAAGATGATAACATGTGGTATTTAATAAAATGATTATTTATTTATTTATTTATTTATTTATTTATTTATTTATTTATTTATTTATTTATTTATTTATTTATTTATTTATTTATTTATTTATTTATTTATTTATTTATTTATTTATTTATTTATTTATTTATTTATTTATTTATTTATTTATTTATTTATTTATTTATTTATTTATTTATTTATTTATTTATTTATTTATTTATTTATTTATTTATTTATTTATTTATTTATTTATTTATTTATTTATTTATTTATTTATTTATTTATTTATTTATTTATTTATTTATTTATTTATTTATTTATTTATTTATTTATTTATTTATTTATTTATTTATTTATTTATTTATTTATTTATTTATTTATTTATTTATTTATTTATTTATTTATTTATTTATTTATTTATTTATTTATTTATTTATTTATTTATTTATTTATTTATTTATTTATTTATTTATTTACTTTTGCAATATTGCTTTTCGTCCTCTAGACTGTCATATTCAATACAAAAAAAACGCACAGAGGACGCAAAGCATATTGCAAAAGCGGTCGTAATAGGCCCTCAGACCACGTGGTGTAGGCTGCGAGAATACACTGGATGAGGATCGCTCAAGACCGGTCGTTGTGGCGTTCTGTGGGGGAAGCCTATGGCCTAGCAGTGGACGTATTTCGGCTGAAATGATGATGATGATGATCATCTCAGCCAAAATACGCCCACTGATGGGCATAGGCCTTCCCCACAGATTGCCATAAGGGCAAACATCGTGGAGGGAATTTGCTATAATCACCACGCTACGCAAGCGGGTCGGCGTGACGGTCACAATGTTGGAATGTACCAACATAAAGTAAAGAACTATGTATAGAGTATTCTCTTTGATTTGACATGTTCTAATTTTAAGTTTTATAGGCCAACAACCAACCACACAATAGAGCTCTTTTTTGTCAATCGAGGATGCTGCTGCCCGTCTTTGGGTGTTCTTATAGTCGCCTTTTACAACAATAATGGAAAGAGATGGGGTAGTGGTATTCTATACCGCCAAAAATTAAAAATATATATATATATATTAAAAATATCAAAAATAGCGCGGGTGACAAACACCTAATTTATAAAATTAAATTTAATCCAAATGCGCTTATACCGAAAATCCTCATAGGAAATCAGTCAATTAGTTGATCAGCCAGGGGTGGTGCACAATTGAACGCGCCCGCACAATGCGTCGGTGGCAGCGAGCGCGCCACTTAGTGCCTTGAGCTTTATTAAAAGCCGTTTATAGGTGCTTATTGGTCTGTGTGAGCATTGAAGGTGGTTACATTTTGTGGGTGTTGCAAGCTGGAGTTACTTAGGATTTATGAAGACTTTATCTTTTGCGATGTTTTGCTTTTTAAAAGTGTGATTCAACATAAGAGGCATAGCACAGCTAAAGTAAATTGTTGCTAAAAACGGCCACTTTTGGCAACAATCAGTAGCTTTCTGTAGTCTTTAACCTAAAAGCTATACAACAATGCCCTAAAAATACTAGGCTGAATTATCTAGGGAATACTGTTTCACATTTTTGATATTTGCCTTAGTTTAGAAGATATTTATTTTTTTCTCGGGTGGCGCTACTTTAGCTGTGCTATGGCTCTTAACCGAATTGCTCGTCAAATATTTCTTGCATACTAATCAATCAATATTTTTTTTAAGAAATAATTAGATAGATACAAAAACCTTACAAACATACGCAATACGTTACTGTTGCATTAATGTAGTCATAGTTTGTTTTTGTTCATCAATTCATTTAAGATTTGATGATAATGATTGCACCACACTCAGCCAGCGATAATCTATGAAACGGACAAGCCATAATGTACAGTCACGGACTAGGAGGCCGTAACAGATATGTCTATGGTTTCGTCAGCCCTAGACTGTATTACCAAAGAACAAGAGCTATTTTGCAATACAGAAAACCGGAAGTGTTACGCCGATCGTGTCTGCCACTGTACCAGGAGGCGCACGATTGGTGTTTTGTTATACATAAATTTGTTTTTCAATATTTATAAAAACAAGTTACACAAAATACATTAAAAACACAGAAAACCAGTGCAAAGTATACAACTTTATCAAAAAACCACAGTTCATCCTTAAATTACCGTTCGTTACCTCTCTCACCGTCTCGGCATGGCTCAATTCTCATCGGCGTGATATCGGCGGCGAGGAGCGGCGGCGGGGCGGCGGCGGCGGCGTGCGTAACGGCGCGGGTAATCGCATCATGAAGCGAGCGGAGCGCGGCCGATGGTTGCCAACCCCTCCCTTATCGTATAGTGCGGTGCGAGCTTGCATGCAATGCAATTCAGCACTTTCTTGATAGCTTAGATTAAATGGTTTTTAAGATACTTATTGTTAGATCAATAAATAATGTATAAAACCTTAAACAGGTGTAGACTTTGGATACCTTCTAACAATTTAGTTTTTAACTTTACTTATGACAGAGAACATACTTAATTCAAATTTGAACGGTAGGTTTCAAATGTCCAGATTGAACGAGGTGCACGATGAAGTAATTTCTTAAAATCCAACTAACTCTCATTTTTGTTGGGGTGGAACGTCTAATAAGATCCCTACTAGTAAGTAAACCCAATGACTCTATGAATACGATAAAAAAAACCGTTAGCAGTCTTTTTTTTTTGAAGTTTATGAAACACCTCTCAAACATCTGGCACCATAAATCTGTTCCGCACTGTACCCGGCTTACTGAAAGTGATGCGATTCTCGACGGATCGCAAACGGTTTTTGACGGGTTGAGGATTAAGATTTTTTTTAAGTACGAATAAAACAAAGTGGTTGACAGTTTTGTGAAGTTTGCGTTTTTGAGAAATAAAAAATTGTGCCCTTTTTATAAAATAAATACTATTTTTTAAAGTGTTTACCGATCAAGCTTCAGTATAATTATTCTGGTGCTGCTTAGGAGTTTAACACGTAGTCCTGAGGTTGGATTTGTTATGGCGGCACAATCAATTGAGTTTTTACAGTTGCGACCCTCGTTTTTGTCGTTCGGAGGGCACGTGAAGCCATGGGGTCCTGCATCTTTTGTCTTAATCTAATTATAATTTTTCAAAGTACTTCATATAAATACTAAAAATGCCATAGTTTGCGAGATGAAACTTAAATACCTATGAAATCACAACTCCAGATAATATATATCATTTGATAAATATCAGCATAGCTATTATTTATAACATAAATTCAATAAATAGTACAAAAAAAAAATATTTCCACCTCTGTCCCTATGTATGCTTAAATCATGAAAGCTATGCAATGGATTTAAAAGCGGATTTTATTATAGATAGAGTCATGATTCAAGAGGAAAGGAATACATGCATAACATAGTAAAAGGTTAGGCGGTACGAAGTTCGCCGGGTCGACTAGTAATATATATTTAAAAAAAAAAGATGTTACGATGTTTGTGCTAATGATCGAGCAATAGCAGTTGTATTAATAAAATAGAACAGAATAACTTATAAATTTACTTCATGAAGCACAAAATATAGTCACGCACGTTATAATAACGTTTGTTAGTTATAAAGTAGTTGGCTCTTGTGCTGATAACCTCAGTGACCTCGGTCCGAAGATCGACGCATCTCGATTCTTCTTATCAAGTAAATTAGGTTAAGTTCTCTACAATTAATAGTTATACTTATAGCCAGAACACGCATTTAGAGAAGAAATAAAACGTCTGGATTTAACATTTTTGTTAAAATATTTTTAACTGATTTTTTTTAAGCTTAGTATCTACCTAAATTTGTTTTTTATTTTCGTGTAGGTAACATCAATCCTGTAAGATAAATCTTTTATAATTCTAAATTAATTCTTCGTATTTTCATTAAGTTTTTTTTTTAGAGTCGAAAGATGTAACAAAGAATAATCATAAACAGGTATTTGGTGATAGTTATCATTATCATGTCTTTTGCTTTATTAAGAGCCATAGCACAGCTAAAGTAGCGCCACCCATGAAAAAAAGATAATATCTTCTAGGCAAATATCAAAAATGTGAAACAGTATTCCACAGATAATGCAGTCTAGTACTTTTTATTTGCCTTAGTTTAGAAGATATAAAAAATTTTCTATGCCTCTTAAGTCGTTTCAGCGATAAAGTCGCCTTTGGTCCACTTCCAGATGAATTTAACTTTTTTTTTTTGTACAATAAAAAATCATTCTTCATTCATTAAAACAGTTCTGTAACCTCAACTTGAACGAAATACCGACCATCCATCAACCAATTGTATTGAAACAAATGTCCTGCCACCGCACTTACTGCAGCAGCAGACGTCTTAAATTACCCACAGTGTACTAACACGTGCTAATAAAAAAACAACTTTGAGTGATTTAGAGGCGACATTCTGTAGATTTTGCACTCTTTGTCTCGTTCATTGTGAATCTAACTTATTTTCAATTGTGATGGAAGTCGATTGATTTATTCAGTGATTTAGTGTCGTGAAATGAGGCTGAAATATATACTTTGGCTACTTAGGCAGTTTACTGTTGATGTTATTATGGGAAATTTAACCTGGTACTACCGATATTTAGAGGCGAATTATTTCTATTTTGAACAATACTATGACATCCATTAATGAAACTTAGTAGAGTTCTTGCTACTCTTAGGTGAAAAACAGGATCTTGTTTATATGACAACTGTAACTCTGTACTGTGTATTTTCAAAAGAAAAATCTTAATTACCAGTAGTTTTGACTTTTTTAATTTATGAAAAACGTAATAAATCTTTATACATAAAATGCTGTTAGCTGAGTCTTAACAGAACTTCCTTAAAAAACGACACTCGAAAATAATGAAAAGTAAAACAAAAGAACTTGGAATTGACTTGCTCTGGTTGCTCTACCTTTATTTGGGGGGTGACCACCCTTTAAGGGGGAAATAGGGGGTGGCTTCACCGAGACGTCTAGACAAATTTGGCACTTGAACGTTCCGTTATTCACACTTACTAAATCAAACTCTACCTAAAAATATGTTTTTTTTTATTAGTACTATTACGTGAGGTTTGCGGGGCCTGGAATATTTAAATAGTTTAGTTAGATTAATTATTTATTTCAAAATTATAAGGCTTATTTAAATAAAATAACTAAATAATTTTCCATAAATATTAATTGAAAATAGTACTAATAAAATATTTTACAAATAAGGAGAGAAGAACAAACTGGCCTTGTTTATAGTACCTAAGTTTATTAATTACAAATTCCACACAACTTCAATTTAACGAAAGAATTTTCTGAGATTTCTCTACTTTTAGTATACGAAACCTCTAAAAAAAAAATAGAGCAGATTTTTACTAAAAAAACATACCAAACGAAACACATAAAACCGGCTTCATACATAAGTTATGAAACCTTTCAGTAGCAAAGTCCATATTTCTACATAAAAACGACCTCGGTCCCGCAGTGGGCGGGGCGACCCCTGACCCGCCTCACCCCTCACCCCGCAACCCCGGGGTAACGAGGGGGCATAGGGATGGGAAAATAGGAAAATTTAAATGTAGAGTCGCCGATTTCCTTAATTTTAACTTTACTTTAGTTTTCATGACATTTTCTGGAAAATGTTTGCGATTAAAATAATCAAATGAGATTCTAGTTTGTAAACATATTGCCTATTCGTCTTGTTGGAAAATGTAAATACTTCAAACTCTATATTTTAAAGAAAAAATAATTTTATAGACAAACGCAAGGACAGAGGGCCAAAAGGTCAAAAATATTTTGAAGAAATAAATTAATAAAAAATTACTTGTACATGACAGCTCTCAAAAACTATTTCTTATTTTAAGAACTACATGCCCAAAGAAAAGCAGTTGTTTTTACATAATGATGTCATAATTGTCCGTGTTTTCATAGTTTCGTTAACTTTTTGTTTAACTGTATGAACTTTTGAGACTCTCCTGTATTCTTGACTCTTCATCTTCGACTCTAGATTCACAATCAACTATGAAATTTATGTAGAGTTTAAATAAAATCATATTTTCAGTGATATAGAGTCTTACAAAACCGTACATTGATATTGCAAATCGTAACTAAATATAAAAAAACCGTAATTTTTCCGTTATTGCCCATCTCTACGCCACCCTCGCCCGGGCACAGCTCGCAGATGGGTCTTGACTTGCCACAACTTAAGGACAAGTTGGGCTCTCTACTCTACCTTAATTATGATGAAGAGTTTGCGAATTTTCAGGTAGAATGGATTTAAATCTTGATATTTGAGTGCTTTCTTTTCTTTTTAAGGTTGTATGTAATGTAATGTAATGTAGAGAGAAATTAACAAGGTCCCGTGACGAGTAACCTTAATAAGGACTGGTCTTTATTGTGAAATTTTACTATTATTATAAATTCATGAATTTTCTATGTATTGTACAAAATCACATAACAAGAAATATTATGTTATAGTACTTTGAAAAAGATGACCTTATCGCTTTAAGCTATTTCTTCAAGATAACCTGTTTTTAATAAATGAAAAGAATTGGATGAAGTGATTGAAAAATAAATAAGCACAGATACCCAATATACAAAAAACTCAGAAGCATGCGCTACGCACGCAGCAAGCAAAGCATGAAAAAAAAAGTGCTCGTCACGTCAACGTAACGCGGCGGGCGTGTGCGCGGGAGTGACGCGGTGACGTCACTACCCCGCGTCCCGCTCGCCGCGCCTCACCCCCGCCGTCGCCCGGCGGCCACGCCCCGTGCCGCCTTCGGCAGATCTGGAGCGATATGGATCGCCGAATTGATTTGATTATTGACCGATACTTTGATGACCATGTTTATGATACTTGAGAAATAAATACTGTTTCTATTTATTTATTATTACTGTAAAAGTCAAATCCACTGTTTTTAAATCTTATTGGATTTTCAAATAACAAAAATTAAACTCTTAATAATCATTCCCTTAAGTAGAGCAGAGTCTATATAAAAAGTCTGAGTCTTTTAAGCTCTACATTTTCACTTCTAGATATTTTTTAAGGAATAAAAATGTAAGACGGTACAGCATCCTTTTTTGTGGAATATGGATCTAACTTTTAAGAGGTAGCTGAACTAGAAACTGTTCCTGCTGCCGGGAAAATTGATACAGAGATGAATTTTCAGGAAGAGTCTGCCTGCAAAGTGTGAGAGCCAATAGCAAGATAATATTTTAATCGCTATAATTACATCATAGGTTCTACAAAATTGTTGATGATTTTATGAGATGTCGTTAAAAAATTTAATCGTCTGTTTAAGTGTCAAATTAAAAAAATCTACATTGTTAAAACATCTACATAAATATAATTTTAATGTTGAACTATCTCAAACTAAGATAAAAAGGTCACAAGTCACTAATAAAAAATAAAATCACTACTTCCACAAAAAAAGAATCACAGAAAACAAACCATAAATCACTGAAAAGGCCACTAAACCGCCAACGCTTTTCATTCGCACGGTACGCTGAAAGATTTCCCGGCGGGGTGCAGAGCGGGCGCGGGGCGGGCGAGGTGGCGGGGCGAGGCCTTCGCCCCGGCGTGCCCTGCACCGGGCCAATGGCGGCTCAGCCCGACGGGGTCCCGAACTCGACCGACCCAACTCAGTCGCGCCGCAACCGCGACCCTTGACACACGAGCGATCGCGCTCGCCTCACTGACCCAGTCAGTGTGAACCGCTACCATCACGCACGGCGCGCTAGTCTACGGCGGGGTCGGCGGCCCGGGGCTTTGCCCTCCGAGAGGCCCCGACCTCCCGCCTCTTGAGCTCGGCTTCCGCGGCGCATGGCGCGAGGACGAGCTGCTGCCGTCCACGCCGGCCAGCCAGGCCGCTTCCACCCAGAGTGGCTCTTCTGCCAACGACAAGGGCCAAAATGTGGAGTGCGTCGTTTGTGGGGACAAGTCCTCTGGGAAACACTACGGGCAGTTCACTTGTGAGGGTGAGTACGACGTGTGACAGTGAAAGTGTTGTGCCTTTCCGTGTCGGGCTGGTTCTCAGCTTCCGTGTTTTTCATGTCGGGCAGATGTCCGGATTTCATCAGTGCCGTTAGAAATAACCGAATAGGAAAAAGTTGCAAACAATTTTAATAAAGTTAATTAGTAGTAATGTTTTAGAAGAATATTTTAATGAAATATGTGATAGACATTACAAAATCTTTATAACCTGACCATTAAATTAATCACTGACCCTTGGCCGGTATGTGAACTTTAATCAATAAATCTTTCTAAGTGTACACAAGATAATAATAAAAATAAAACAAATTATGTTCTTACTTACAAAGTGACGAAATATTGGTAAAAATTGCTGATAATTACTACTTACTTAATAGAAATTGCTTCGCCTTAACCAAATATAAATATCAAAACACCGTCGAAAACATCTATCATTCAAGATTAGGAAAATTCATTAAATGTTACGCAAGAAACAATGAATTAAATTTGCAAAACAACAAACTCCGACGAACCTTATCGCCCCTAACCTCGAAAAGTCCAATTAAAAGCACCTCATCACCGCGACTAATCAGAATGCAATAAGACGGGAGTTTTCATAAAGTATCTGTGGGCTAAGATAAGGGGCCACTTTTATGCAAATTTCATCTAAACGCGGTCTTTGGGGCTGCGGCGCCGCCGCCTCCGCTTTTCTATGTAGAGACTAGAGAAGAAAGATTAGTTGTTTTCTCGCATTTTGATTTAGAGAGCGTTTTGAGAAGACCATGAATTTTTATTATACAAAATCGAAGAAAACAACATAAGTTAAAAAAAAACATCGGACCAATAATCTATTTTCATGAGATAGGTTACCTATTTATCTGGCTTTCTACTGAAACTTAAACTTTTTTTTTATGTAGCATGTTATGTATCTCACTGCTTGGGAAATACCTTAAAATGGGTAAAAATACAAATTGTTTAACATATCTTCACAAAATAAAGTATTTAAAAAAAAAAAAAATAAAAAAAAAAAAAGTAAAAAAATAATATCAAATTTGTCTTTCTTTGATGATGAGAATGATTAAAAAAATAATGGTCGTCATTACATGTAACCTAAGCCTACATACATTTCAAATGTAAGTAAGATAACAATATTGTTCACAATCTCCTTCAGATGTAGAGTATGGGAAAAAGAAAATGTAGAGCTTTTTAATGACGCTGAAACCAGTAACCTGGATAAAACTAAACAATTAAAATGATACGAGATTTTTTCTTTATACGTAGGTCTATTTTATATTTAACAATTATCTACAAATATTATTTTAATACATTGGACAATTTTGAGTTCGTTTTTTTGTTGTTAAAAAGTAACACCAAGCTTTTCAAGGCACAACAGCAATCATCAATCGTTTATTCCTTTTAAAAAATAAAAAAAAGGAGTTCGTTGGGTCATGCTTGCGCCAGCCTTGACCTCCGACGGGTTAAGAGTTAACCTGTAACTGAACTGAGTGAGGTCTTTTGTGCCCAAACAATGATGATCTTCTCAGCAAATGTATATATTTAAAAGAGAGAAAGGAGTTTATTTAATGGATATATAACTATTTTTGCTTTTTATGTTACCCTAGCTTGGTGACTTTTAATTCAAGAAGGATTTTTTTTAATAGCTCTACATTCATGTTTTTTTAAGGATGGCTCTATACAAAATTGAGCAAGACAAATATAGCATTAAAAACTATTGTTGAATAATATAAAATCGTTTCCAATATAATCATGTTTCTAGGTATGGGCAATAAAAACTGATTTTACAAAGATGTAGAGTCGAGCTTTGACTAATGCGTCTGCACATTAGCGCAGTCATTACCGTGTTTCCGTCATTGCAAATTTATTGAAACGAATTTTTAACTAGGCATTTACTTACGTACTTTATTAATTTATTTCTTCAAGTTTTGGTTAGACTTGCTAGAATCTTCAATTTTTTTTAATAATCAATAATAATGTTTACTAAGTAAGAAAATTAACTTCCTTCCTTTTTACGCACGCATGCATGTAAATGGTACTTTTTTAAACGTTTTCACAAAAAGGAACTTCTATGGTTAAACACTTCAAACAAATCAACAATCGTTTGTAAACTTAAAACCGTGCATCAATAAAAATATAATGACACGTGTAATATCATTTAAAACACAGCGTTAAAATAAAATACTTTTTCCTACTTATCCTAAAAAGGGCTATCGCGGCCATTAGGCTTGGTCGGTAAACTGTTATTTTGATTTCCACTTTATTAACACTTGGACCGCCCGCTGGTTGCATACCTTGTTTAGGGTCACCGCACACGGAGATTTTTGTGGAAATACAATCAAGAATAACGGCAGTAGTATTTTTATCCTAAGATTAGTATGTTAGGTTGTGGTACTTGATAAGAAAAAAAATGTTATTTTTTTTTGTTATAAGTAATTATTATAGCTACGCCAAAAATTTTAAATTTTGTATCAAAATATCTTCCACCTTCTCGTTAATCTTAATAATATTTTCTAAATTATAAATTAAACCCGAAAGTGTCTAGTGTAAATAATAAAAAAACAGCAGGAGAAAAACAGTGATAAGTACTCCTGTAGAATAGTCTAAAAGAAAATTAAATTCTAAGCATGAATCTCGCCTGTACTTTAATCTTAATGCAAATGCAATTCAAAGTTAATTGTACAGAGAGTTTTATGTTTGTTAGTGCTTGCGATGGCATTCCTAAATATAATCAGACGCGAGCGCAGCGTGCGTTTACGACGCACAATTGATGTCGGTTGACACCCTGTATAGTGATGCTCATTATTCATTTAAATAAATGTGTGGTTAAACTTATAATAAATTGACCAGGATATTACAATAATGCTTTTAGCAGCTAAACTTATAACATACTTTAAATGCTTGAGCTTGACGTATCTTAAGAATATAGAAAAAAATAACATTTATTTTTAAAAGCACGATAAACAGGTTACAGAAAAAAAAGAAACTAAATAAGCAGTCAACATAACACAGATTATACAAACATTAACCAAGCTTCAAACCTTGCCAATTTAGAACGAGTTTACTTTGGGCAATTTTGATACAATACAATATATTAAAAAACAACTTTTTATATAGTTACTAGAGGCTGCCCCGCGGTTTCACTCGCGCAGATTTCTCATAAACACAAAAATACAGTTTTTTCCCGTTCCCATTCGCCTAAACACAAAAATACAGTTTTTTCCCGTTCCCATGGGAATTTCGGGAAATCCTTTCTTAGTGCTCACCTACACTCCCTAAGGAACCTACATGCAAAATTTCAGCCCGCTACGCCCAGTAGTTTCGACTCTGCGTTGTCTGTCAGTCAGTCAGTCAGTCAGTCAGTCAGTAACGGAAGAGTTTTATATATATTGATTTTAATATGTAATATTTTGTTATTTGACTTTGTCAGATCCTTAAAAAAATTAAAGAATTAATAAAATGGCTGAATAGACTCGATTCTACAAAATATTTGTTGTTATTATAAAAGAAACTAAGCCCAACACTATCCACACACTTTGATCGCTCCGGCTTACCTCACACGGGGCCCTTTCTTTACGAGGGCCTCTAAACATTCGAGTCTCTACTTTATTTTTATTTATTTGATTATTTCTCTACATTTTTTTAAATTGATTTTCTTAGCGGGCCTTGTGTGGTGACAATAAAAATCAGGCCCCTTATTGTTATTGGATGTTATATGGCTACTTAACTGAAGTTTCTGTTTCTCAACGAAAATACTTCCTTTTTTTTTCAAGAAAGTTTTTTTTTGGTAGTCTTCGGAAAAAAATCACATTTCCGAACAGATTTGATACTTACTAGTTTTTTTTTTTACTAAAAGACAAACCAATTTATTTTTGACAGGAAACACCTTGTCATGTAAATTTAATGAAGCGTTTTGTCACCATAATCTAATTTGAAACTTTTTTAAATTTCGTAAAAAAATTAACAAACGTTTTTTTTTACTTTATCGATCCATTTTCCGTGTAATTTGAATTTAAATTATCGATTTGGGAAGTGTACGGTTACAAACTGACTTAATAAATATGATATGCAGATTTTGTTGAGTTTAATCACGTGATAAGTATGCCATGGATATGGCCGATCATTTACTAACAATTTTTATTGACATATCAAACATAATGATTTATCGCGACTCTTACAGAGTATTACAGGTAAAGCTACCAGCACATCAACCTCACCTCACTATCACGAAATTACTACTAAAATGAGTAGATTGAAATGCTGAAAGTTCTGGTTTTTATAAACAAAACTAGTCGATCCGACGAACTTTGTACCGCCTAACGATTTACTATATTGTGCATGTTTTATAGTTATATAAATCTCCCTTTTGAATCACTGTATCTCTATTTAATTTAAAACTTTGCAAACGGATTTTGATGCGGTTTTTTAATAGATAGAGTGACTCAAGAGGAAAGCTTATAGGTATAATACGTGCACAACATAGTAATTGGTTAGGCAGTACGAAGTTCGCCGGGTCGACTAGTAAAATATAAGCCCGACAAATTTATACGGATATTATATAGTTATTATAATTTAATAAAACCTAAAAAAAAGCCTTTATTGCTAAGTGTGCCGTTCAAAACAGTGATACCTATTGTAGTGAACTTTGTACCGCCTAACTTATTGGTATTTTGGGCATGTATTATACTTATAAACCTTTCTATTGAACCACTCTATCTTATAAAAAAAAACAACATCAAATCCGTTGCGTTATTAAATCTTTAGATTTAAGCATACATAGGAAGTCGATCGTCAACTCGCAAGCTTGCAATTGTTTGCGAGTTGGCACCTTATTATTTAATTAATGGACAGACGCAGGAAGTGCCTTATTTTAAACTATATATTGATGATAACATATGAATATCATTGATTAAATACTTTTGATATCACATCTATTTCGGACACCACAGATACAGGATTAGCTTTCTTCGTATTTTAAGTTCCTTTACTGGAGGTCTACTTCTCCGGTTTGTTGTATGGTAAATACTTACGTGGCATACATCCAAGACTAAAGTGCTCTTTAACTTTTTGTGAACAACAGGGTCTGTGTATAATGCGTTATTTATTATTATAAATGAGCTAAATATGCAATTGAAAATGAATTCACACACACACAACCTAAACCCGTCGCTATTGCACAAGATAGGGTTACCAATAGTTTTATGACTACGATAATTTGGTCGCACGAGAAGAGCCTTAACTCGTAAAGCGAGATTTATTAAGCCAAAGACGATAACACTTGCAGAATTATAATATAGAATTAAATCTGGTTTTTGTTAAGGTACCTAAGCTAGATTTAAGAGGGGTTTTAACCGACACTAGGGGCGAATCGCGAAAAAAATTTGAATCTTCTAATCTATACCAAGGCAAATATCAAAAATATACAGGTACACTAGGACACGATAACCATGCTTTGTATTTTATGTTACAAAAAGTTTTGAATTCTATCTAAGTTTTGGGAATAGGATAGAAAATGTAGCTTCAAGTGTTTTACTTGGCGGAACCAGCAACAATTTGAAAGGTCTATAAAAAGGTTAGGAAACCTCTGGTACAGTGGCGGACACGGACGGTAGAACACTTCCGGTTTTTCTTTATCGCAAAATAGCTCTTGTTATTTGGTATTACAGTATAGAGCGCACGAAACCATTATACCTATTACCAAAAATTATGTATCTATCTAAGTTTTGAAAATGAGGTAGAAATGTAGCTGCAAGTTCTCCACCGGAACCAGCAGCAGCAACCAGCATGCAAGCATATTATTTTCTAACCTATTTTTGTATCTTACTTCTGTGTAATATCTATCTATCCAAATTTTGAGTACAGTGGCGGTCTCGCACTGCACATGCGCACTAGAATGTAATGCCAAAAAACAAGAGCTTTTTTGCAGTACACTATAACCGGATGTGTTACTCTGAATGCGTCCATGACTGTACCATTAAATGTGTGTGTCTTACGCCTATGATCCATGGTACCTATGTTTATGTGTAAATTATTATGTTCATCAAACGTTTTCACACATTGGCGCGGACCTCTCACTTTCGTTTTTGTTTATTTGTTAGCACGTTATGGTCATAACTTGTATGTGGGATATTATTTATTGTGTTACTTAATCTTAAGGTCTTCTTGACTGAGTACTTTACTGACCTAGTTTGGTACGGGAGTGACAATAACAAGTAATACGTCACTTTTCATTTTGCGTGCCTTATAAGTAAATTAAAACAACGATTTTTTTCCGTTCCTTTTATGAATTTCACGACTTTTTTTTCTCTTTAACGTTACACTCCCTTAAAACAGTTCAATCCAAACTGCAAGCATGTATTCCGAGCGATTTGGTCTATACGTTGTCTGTCAGGTTGTCAAAATCACAATATAAAAATTCATGTATTGCTATTCCCATTTAACACGGAGATCCTTTGACTGCTTTGAATAATTTATTTTGACTTTTTCTTCGTCATGATTATAATTCATTCATCTCACTCAGCTAAGATCGGAGAAACATTCCTAGTTGAACAAAGAATGTCTCATTCATCATCTAGGGATTGGCCATAATTGAAACGCTTGCCAGGTGCATTATATGGATCTTTAAGTTTTCAAGCTGACAAGCTGGCCCCTGTCACCTTGGTAATAAAGCATAATCTCATCTAAACGTAGGTCCGGCTCTTGAGCTGGTACCTCTGCCTAACCCTTCAGGGAAAAAAAGATATGAGATTATGTTTATCTTTAAGTTTTCAATGTAGGTCGCTGCTGTCCGTCTTTCGGAAGTTACCTTAGTCGCCTTTTATGGCACCCGTGGTATGGTAAGAAGTGGGATAGTGGTGTTATTTTTTCAAAATCAAAAATGCCGCTAAAAATCAAGGTAGATATTAGTTATACAGGAAATCATTTCTGATTACTTGTTTATTATTTTCGAACTCTACTTAGATCTTGCACTTAATGATTTTACGGCTTAATAATTTGTTTAATAATCCCTCAATTTAGCTCGTCGAGTGGGCACTAAAATAATAAATAAGCTCAGATAAATCATTGCGCACAATTACAAGTAATTCTGACAACCTTGCGATAGTTGGGCAATCAGTTGTAAAATATAATTAGGCTTCTGGAATGATTAAAAAGGCAAATAAAATGTTATAAATATATAAACTTTAGTAAACCAAGCTGAGTTTAGTGCGAACTAACCGTGATATAAAGTAAAGCCGTGTAATTTAGCAATTTCAAGATTTTATAATAATACTAGAGGTTGCCCCGCGGTTTTTCCCGCGCAGATTCTCATAAACACAAAAATCCCGTTTTTTCCCGTTCCCGTGGGAATTTCGGGAAATCCCTTCTTAGTGCTCACCTACACTCCGCAAGGAACCCACGTGCCAATTTTCAGCTTTCTACGCCCAGTAGTTTCGGCTCTGCGTTGTCTGTCAGTCAGTCAATCAGTCAGTCAGTCAGTCAGTAACTGAAGAGTTTTATATATATAGATTTTAAGTAAATAATAAATATCAACTAAGCAACTTACCTGTGCACGCAAATTTTTATTAAATTTAATTATTGTTTAGTACCTCTTTTCTTCTTTATCTTATTTCTGCTCTGCCCGTAATAATGTCCCTCTTATAGAGGAGTCTTTCAGTACATACATCTGGTATTTTTTTATTATTGACTTTTTGCTCTATGGGATTGGAAAGCATACCAAAAGTGGCCTTCATAGAGACTCCAAATAATTTAGTTCTAAAATAAATTAGTAAATAAAAATAAGAAACTTAATAAATACCTACTTACTGTTAAAGTCAAATCTAGACGCCATAACGTCTCGCCCAAGTTTCGGCCCTCATAAACAATATAATATTAAACAATATTCTAATAACATTTTTAATGATCCTCAATCATCCACGACGACGTCTAGTGATTGATTACTAACGCCATCTGTTAATTGAATTTTAAATTTATTTTTCGGTTAAAAAAAACTTTGGTATATATAAGATAGAGGACATTGACCCTTCAATCTTATTTTAAATGAAGCCACAATACATTATACTGTTTCAGTGCTATTGTTCAAATAAAAACTTACCTAATGTTCCTGTTTTGTCTACTCTCATTACGAGACGCACAAGAGACTCGGATCTTGTAGACTTGTTGCTGCGGTTTACTTATATCAAATTAGACTGGATATCTCCTATTTTCCATACAAGTAACCAGAAAAGTAGACTTCACGGTAGGTCTACTTCTCTGGTTACTTATGATAAATACGAGATATCAAGTCTAATTTGACAAACGAGCATTTAATTCCCGAGAACCAAGTCTCCTGTGCATCTCGTAATAAGAGAAGGGCATTATAGTTATCTTTATTTGAAAAGCCAGAATTCCAAGTTATACTACTAATAGGGTCCAGGAGTACTATTATGGTCGCATTTGCAATATTGCTTTTCATCCTCAAGAGTGTCAAACTCTATACAAAAACACGTAAAGCGGACGAAAAGCAATTTTGCAAAAGCGGCCGTAATGGGCCTCAGATCAATTATTACCTAACGAAGATAGGTAAACGCTAAAATTACTATGAATTAAAAATAAAATAAAGTGTAAATTAAAACTTAAGGACCAATAAACAGTAAAGCTCAATGCAACGAGCTAATAGAAAGTCATTCATCATATATCCTTCCTTTTCTCCCTTTAATCATCCCATTAAGACGGGTTGCGAGCAAAAAGGCGAGTTTAATGAAAAATTATACGCTCTTGCAAGAAGTGGACGGATCTGCCTAATGAGTAGCTGGTCTCGCTTGATTGTCAGGATATTATGAGGATTTGCCAAATTAACTTAGTTAAGGAGAAGCGAAGGGAAACTAGCGCAGCGTACAATACTTTTTACATTGATACTCGCGAATGTCTTCTAAACTCTAGCAAATGTACAAAATGTGGGTCTGTAAGTTGACACTAGATAAACTTTCTTAATTATATTTTTTTCCTAATTTAAAATAAAATATTTTTTCGCGTCAGTCCCTATGTATGCTCAAATCTTTAAAACTATGCCACGGATTTTGATGCGGTTTGTTTTAATAAATAGTGTGATTCAAGAGAAGTATAATACATGCACAATAGTAATAGGTTAGGTGATACGAAGTTCACC
Organism: Euspilapteryx auroguttella; assembly: GCA_951802225.1. Lineage (NCBI taxonomy): Eukaryota > Metazoa > Arthropoda > Insecta > Lepidoptera > Gracillariidae > Euspilapteryx > Euspilapteryx auroguttella. Next base: position 7,863,067 of record OX637657.1, on the reverse strand, counting down.
GGGTCGACTACTATGTTCTAAACTCTAGGTAATGTAAAAAATGTGGCCCTGTAAAGTATAACACTAGATAATCTTTACTGAGGGCAACCTTTAGGGTAGACTTAGGAAATCAACCAAGTTTTGCTAAAAAAATATACGCGACGAATTAAGAACCTCCTCCTTTTTGTTTTTTCGTCGGTTAAAGAAGCCACTTAGTCAAATAATTGGTAGATTAAGTATTAAGCTGCCACAAGAAATAACCTACGCGATTGCTTCTCAACCCTGTGCCATAGAACCTTATACGTTAGCTATATCTAACTCGGTTTAAACTTTTTCAGCAGTTTAAGCTGCATCTGTCACTTTCTTTTTCATATAAATAAAAAGTGACAGCTACATATTACGGGCATTAGAGAGATTAAATTACATATGTGCGCTGAGCTTAAAGCAACACTTGGAATGCAAACAGAGGCATCTGAATAAATTGCTTTTAATACTATCATTCAATATAATCTTGAGCAAAATTACAATCAAACCACTTGTTATTAATAACAGTGATAATGCAAGAGAATAAAATAATAACTTTTAATAGAAAAATAATTATGCACGTATCAATCAAAGTCGCACGTTTGCTGGAATTCTTTAAATAGCAATTCTTTATAAGAATCTAGAGCAGTAATTATTGCAAAAAGTACCGGGTAGCGACCGGTTGCTCGCACGTGTCACTATGGCAGCCTATAGGTACGCATGAATAAATACACTTAAAAACCCTCTTCTAAAAGATAAATGCATAAATCGATAAAAAAAAAATCCAAAACTATGGCATATTAAATCAAAAATGTGATCTTTTATGACACCAGATTTGATTTGTAATTTTAAAGCACTAATTGTGTAACTTTTAGGTAAAGACCTTAAAAAAACTACTAAATATTTACCCACGGTTTAGAAGAAAATTTACTTCTAAATTAAAAAAAATAGCGATAGGCTAGTATCGGCGTCTTAAGCGTGTAATTATAGAAAAAAAACGGAAACTTTATAATAATGAAGCGAGTTGGAGGAACTTAGTAGATAGATAGAATTCCTCAATACTCTACGTGAACGGGGAAAACCGGGAAAACTTTAAAAATAAACAAATGATAAAGCTACGACACACTCTAGTTAGACACTTTAGCGCAACATTATACAAATACAATATAATTAGTAAGTCGGCTAGAGTTTATAACTTAATTGGTAATGCCCATGTTCAATAAAACATAGATTCCTGGTACTAGCTTAGACTTCCGATGATCATGAATTAAAAACATATTGTACTGTGTATTCTGCGATAAAAACTAAAAAGCATTTAAATGACAAAATGTGATATAAGTATAACTAGAGGCTGCCCCGCGGTTTTTCCCGCGCAGATTTCTCAAAAACACAAAAATCCCGTTCCCGAAATTTTTTCCCGTTCCCGTGGGAATTTCGGGAAATCCTTTCTTAGTGCTCACCTACACTCCCTAAGGAACCTACATGCCAAATTTCAGCCCGCTACGCCCAGTAGTTTCGGCTCTGCGTTGTCTGTCAGTCAGTCAGTCAGTCAGTCAGTCAGTCAGTCAGTCAGTAACGGAAGAGTTTTATATATATTGATTCACAACACAGAGCCCCTAACTAAGTAGAACATGTTTCTAGAGTGCTCAAAACACCTAGAATGTCATACAAATATATAAATCCTGGAAACGAACATCGTTGCTATTCTGAATTTTTGAAAATTTTCTATGTCTATGGTGAAAAAATTCCAGTAATTTCGTATCCTATTCGATGAAAACCTAGTAGCTACTTAGTAACAATGGTTTTTTTAATTTTTCAATTAATAGGGTAAATTACTTAGGCCCAATGGAAAAGCTTAGCAACAATAATAAAAAAAAACCTTTTGTTGTTTAACCTACCTGACCCAATATTATAGCTAAAGCAAAAACGAATCATAACTATAAATTAGTATTCCATTACAAACAGCCTGTGCCCTGCAGTAGACGGACACTAATAGGCTCTTGATAAATGAATCAATCACAAAGTATAAATAATTCAGGCTTTGACCGAAGCCGACGTTTTGCAGTAACTGCTTTAAAGGCTTTTCATAATATAAAAAAGCAGTAACTGCAGCCTTTTCATTAGAAATAAAAAACATTATCTTTTTACTGTTTTGAATTTTCTAGAAGCTTTAATACCTTAAGGCCCGGTGTCTATTTAGCGAGGCGAGGCGAAAATACAGAGAGTTGAAAAATTAAAACTACATAATCTCTAAATTCTGTGCGTCAAGGCTTCAGAAGGGTGTTTATAGGACGACGATCATCATGATTTCCGGGGTCCTTCTGGGTGCGAGCCCCAAGCCCCCAAGTTTAAGGTAAAAAACCTTTTCAAAATGTATTCTTAAAATTAATTTTATTTCGTTAAATTATTTTTTGAGTAAATCTCAGGAAGGCCTTTCATTTGATACCCATATTGTAGTAGTACACTAAAAACAACTCGTCCGCCATCTTGTTTTTCTGCCATGTTGGATTTTTAATGACGTTGCATTTCCTTGAACGAAATTTCAGCTCAATCCTTGAAAGAAACCTGCTTCAAAATAAGGTTGCAAGACCCGAACATCATTCATGCATACATACATTGCAAGTTAAATAGAATATTTTAAAAAGTAGGGCCGAATGTACATTTTCGACGAAATATTGTCCGAATTCACAAAATTTTTAAACACCAAACATCTATACGCGATCCGCTGTTAGCTAAGCTCTCGTATTTACTACAGAGTTGTTCAAATTCCAGCGCCTCCCCATTGTCTCCGATGTCGCCTTATCACAGCTGCGCGGGCAATTTGCAACCGCTGATATTCCCATAGATAGTTGTAATTGGGAGTCTCGCTCGTAGTTTCCCTGTTTAAGTGTGCTTTTGCATTTAGCTGGTATATCTTTGCCGTTTTTTATGGAGTTTTGTGTCAATTTTTAGTTAAAGTTGGCTTCAAAATTGTGATTTTATGACGAAATTTATTCATAGTTTTAAACGGTAACGTAGTTTTAACTCTAACATGATAATATAGGCCTAATGGAAAATGTTTCCCTATTATTTAATGCTTTTCAGTTTTTTCGGCGGTTTAATTTTTTTACAAAAAATATGGTCGCGTAATACCGGTCATTATGTCAATCTGTAGACGAGGCTTATGTGCAGCAGTGGACGTCTTCGGCTGAAGCTATGATGATGAGTGAATACCTTATGAGTAAATTAACATTTAAGAAGTATAAAGGTAAAGCTTATTTTAATTTAAAATTGTCATTAAGCATAAGCAATCTCAACCAAAACCTAAAGGTTACCATGATTATTTATAATTGTAGATAAGCCAGGTCAAATAATTATTTCATAAAAAGACTGCTGTTAAGTGTGAACGAACCCCTAAACTAAACCATAATATCACCTTATATCGCCATTGTGCGAGAAACTTACTCTTGCCAAGAACACCAAACATTAATTTTGTTAAAAGGAAAATGCAAATATTAACTGATCTTTTGACTTAGTGCTAAACCGCAACCAACTTCAATTGTTTTTTTTTACCTTGTGTCGAGTTTTTTTAGATGTAAGTACTTAATCATACATTCTATATTTAACGTACTCAGAATTTAACCTTTAATAGTGTTAGGTACTTTTACTTCTAAAAGTGTTTGGATGGAAAACAAACATTGTTTGGTTTAAAATGAACTCATATATCAGCATTATAATTTATAAGTATACAGAAGAAAAACTAAATATCAATATATATAAAACTCTTCTGTTACTGACAGACTGACTGACTGACAGACAACGCAGAGCCGGAACTACTGGGCGTAGAAAGCTGAAAATTGGCAATTGGGTTCCTTGGGGAGTGTTGGTGAGAACTAAGAAGGGATTTCCTGAAATTCCCACGGGAACGAAAAAAAACAGGATTATGAGAAATCTGCGCGGGAAAAACCGCGGGGCAGCCTCCAGTATATTATAGAACTTTTAGTATTTGCATTCTTATTCATTAATGTTGTCATTATTAGAAATAGGTTGTTCAGTCAAGACTGTGGATGCTCTGTAACGGGATCACGGTCAGAAAATATTGTTGGAACAAAATCACGTAAATTTTATCGCCGGGACGCGACGCCGCGTTTTAGTCTAAGTGCAGTTAAGTGTGTTCTGAGAATCGAAGCTTTTTGATTTTATGATAGTTTATAATAAGACAAAGCGAGACTTTATGAAAGGATTTGATATTTTAACCATACTTTCGTATGTACAGTGGCGGACTAGGAGGCCGTAACAGATTTGTCTATGGTTTCGTCAACTCTAGACTGTATTACCAAAGAACAAGAGCTATTTTGCAATACAGAAAAACCGGAAGTGTTACGCCGATTGTGTCTGCCACTGTACTTAGGTATGTCAATATACACGTAAAAAAGAAACGTAAAAGTTACGGCTTAGGTAAATTACCAACTAACCGCATTTGAAAATATATCATAACTTTGCTTGTCTATAGTACATAATCAATCTTTACCTTTTAATATGTTATAAAAATAACTTTTAACATCAAATGACACGGGTCTTTAGACGTTAATCGTAAACAAAAGTTTAAGTGCCGCTAAACACAAATGATGTCGTTAAATAAATTTTGTAAAAACTTATTATGGTAATACTTATGGTCACAGTTTGGTATTTGTGTGTTTAATGATTAGTTAAAATCTCGTATGAGCATATCAGAAGATAAGTTAACAAAATATCAACTTAGGGAATCAACTTTTTGGAACATTATTTTATTTAAACTTCTATTCTGGCAATATTTTTGTTTCTAGAGAGAATAAACTATTATAAATTCCTAGGAATTCTAATTTAAGCTAATACGTTCCTAATTTGTTGTCTAAATTGATTCAAATAGCCTAAGAATCGTATATTTTTTAATGCATTAACATTCCAATACTCTTGACCGCTTCATTACAATAAAACATCAATTTTCAAAATTCAGAACTAATCTACGTTTTTAACAATCTCTCTCTCCGAATAAAAACATTAGTTTTATAAACGGTGACATTTCCAATCTGCTGATTTATATCTCTTTAGTAGATTCAATTAATTGAGTTATTTATTACCTGGAAATTTAAATATAAATGATAAAGAAATGAACTAATCAGCTAGCTAGACTAGACGCAGAGAAGCAAAAAGCAAAATCTGTGATAATGACAAATCCGAAAGAAAAAAAGAGCACTTCAAAAACAAACACCGTCAAATCCATATAGATAGATGCTAAAGGAAGCAGAAGCATATAAAAAGTATTACATTTAAACTAAATGGGTATCAGTCACGCGAGTGTGCTTCGATCATGCATTAAACTAGTAAATTAGTAACCCCTTAATGGGCCAAGTAACAGCTTCCAAACACCTAAGAAATACGATAGTAGTAATAAACGAACGAGCCATGAATATCAAAAACTTAAAGGAATATTTAATTTAAATTTCTTAGAATAAGAAGATTTGTGTTAAGTAATAAACAAAACCGATGATGTAGGTGTCAGAGACGTTATATTAACACTGTGGAAAGCAATATACAGAAATACAAGCTCAAAGAGTTTAATAGGCCTCGTTGACACATCACCCACAGAGATCGGCTCCGCTCAAAAGCATAACAAATCGAAGGAAATTTCGATTCACCTAATTTGGAAGCATTCTTTATCGATCGTAAATTAGACACTGCTGCCCCCCGCAGCAAACTCATAATTATATTCCAAATAAATAAGTATTAAACCAGAAAAAAATCTTAACATTTTGACGCACGCTATCTCTAGAGCTAAGTTATGGCGATTCCAATTTACCTAGATGATATTTTTATTAAAAAAAATTTGAACACGAACCTGTTTCTAGCCAATTGTTGTTTTTTCGGCTCCAACATAACGTATTCATGAGTTATCCAAATGACCGGAGCTCATTAAATCGGCATATCTACTGTTTTATTTATCGAGGCACTTCCATTTGATCAAATACTTTCATAGAAATCGTCGAATTATGTGTTATCAATAAGATGTTTTCAATTCCAACATCGAATGTCATATAAAACAAAGCATTAAAATATTTTTAATCATTTCGCTAATCTGCTAACGGAATAGACTCGCTTCGGCGGCGAAACTGCCGAATTCCAAGCTTTTCGAATTGTGATCACAAATATGTAAAGGTTCCGTCTCTCCGCAGGTTGCAAATCATTTTTCAAGCGGTCGGTCCGCCGCAACCTGACCTACTCCTGCCGAGGCAACCGGAACTGCCCCATCGACCAGCACCACCGGAACCAGTGCCAATATTGCCGACTGAGGAAATGTCTCAAAATGGGCATGAGGAGAGAAGGTGAGTTTTACAAAAATTGCATTACTTGCTGGATTGTGTGTTTTTGAGCTATTTCTATCGACACTGTATAAAATTTAACACAGTGTTTAAATTTTAATATTTTCTGACTATTTTTTGAATTGATGAGGATTGGCCTGCCTTGAGACATGCCTATATTGAGATATTTTTTGCAGACACTGATAATACGTTTTTGTTTACCGGTACCCTCTGTTAGTCTGTAAGTATTGTTGTATTTAATAACTAACTTAGTAGTTTGCTTTCAAAATAACTCAACTATGAATACAAAACGCTGAAGCGAGTAGAAAATGAAGACAAAAGGACGTCTAATAGATAAACGCGCAAAAAAGGAACTAAAAAGATGCATTTTAAAGCTGTATTCATTGTCACAAGACTAAGTATAATTAGGGGATTCATCAATCTTGTAAAGTCATTAGTACCCAAGGGCGTCCGTAAGTAACTGATGACGATCAAGCACAATATCAAAGTTACGAGCAGTAATAGCCTGTTATTATAGTAGGAATTAATTCGTTTTACTTATTGTTTTATGGACACGCAGTTTGATGAATGATTTGTGGCGTGATCGTCAATGTTACATTTTTGAAATGCTGATGGCGTAATTTTCATCACGTCTCTATGTGAATAAAATACTAAATTAGTAAACATTTTGCTTATAGTGATTTACTATAAATCCTTAGTCTAAAAAACTATCAAAAATAATTTGAACTTTGATCCTCTGTCACTACCTCGCATCTTCGGTCTACGGATACTGGTCAAGGTGAGAGCTTTTATTTTCGCATACAAGAGCCACAATTGTGTGTTGTGTTCTGCAGTAGCCAGGGCTATTATCGTATGACAGCTGCAAGGTCTTCTTAAAAAAATAATATATTAAAAAAAAAATGCAATCTTTCAGCACAACAGTAAATTTTATTGATAATTTTTCCAACCTTTAACTCTTGATTTTGGTCTCATTTAATTTGAGTCTTGATTTGGTCTCATTTAATCAAAGAGTCCCTGCTACCTTGTTTGTAGCCCAGATGCTGCGAGCGTTATCTTATTAGACTTGTGGTCAACTATCATCAGTAACTGCTTCTACAGTCAGCTTCTACAGCGAGCACATCTTTGGCTGCAACTGTAGCTGTCGTGTGCGCAAACAACGATATAGTGTACTAAACCTTGACAAGCTGTCATTTTTATGACGAGTCCGCGACTTCGCTTTACGTCTATTGAGCGTTACTTTGTGCTGTTGGGTTGCATCAGTTTCTTACTTATCTCTCTTTATTAATAGCTTCATCACACTCTTTATTAATAGCTTTTGCTTAGACTGCTTTTAATTTTCGTCAAAGTTATACACAAAAACATCCACATCGATGGATGGATTTCTTCATGTATTTTGCCAAATAGACCAACCAATGTGCATTTCGAAAATGGTCATGCTTATTTTCTTTGCAAATTTCTTTCGAAATCTTTCAATCTTATTTCATTTTGGAGTCGTAAAATAGTATCTGACCTGATTTTGGAGCAAAGTAAGACAAATTTCCATTGGGTAACGGAAGCGTCTCAAGTCGGTCGAGGTATTTTCTTCATGTATATGTTCGTTTTATGACAAGATTCATTGATTTCCAGTACAAACGAACCTGATTTTGGAGCCAAGTAAAGGACAAAAGTGACAAAAGGGTAACGGAAGTGTCTCAGGTCAGTCGAGAGTCGAGGTTGAGGTCGTAACGCGACGGAAGGCGTCCCGTGGCGTCCGGAATGTAGGACGTCTGTTCACAATACTCGTTAGAAATGTTTATAATGTTTTGGTTTTTTTTTTGTTTATCTGTTTTGCCGAGTTTTGTGGTTTTGATTACATATTCGTTTGCTGGTAGCAAATTTTTTGTTACATAATGTTGAATGTTGTCGTATGTTTTTTAGCATACGTGATAAATAACATATGAACCCAGATAGCCTTTAAACTCTTTTAGATTACTAGAATGTCTTTGATTTATTTTGACGAGTTAAATTGATAATTAGGTAGTAAGAAGTAAAGTGCTCAATAAAATCGATCAGTTGTATATTATTTACAACTCTTGTATAATTAATATCAGTAATGATCAGGATTCTTTTATAACAACTGAAAAAAAACCTCCTTTTCTTTCTGCTTATTAATATCTACTTTAAAACACAACAAACATATCTACTAACTTCCTGTAAAATGATAAAACGAAAGGCCACCGGAAAGGTCCGGTACTCCGGTCACCTTCATTTTCAACCCCCAAGCATCGCTCTAACCCTTAAGCATGCTATTAGGACCGACCCCGTGTTTTGTGATACAATTTGTTTGCTGTCAACAAATAAAAAAGGTTTCTAACCCTTCGATTATGTTACATAGATCTTCACAGAGTTGGTTCCGTATTCGTTTATTTTGGGTTTATTATTCTTAGTTGAATTACCAAGGCGGAATCATAGGTACTTTAGACAATTAATAGAAAGGATAGGTGTCGTGTCGTATCAAAAAGACAAGAAGCTGGCGGGAAAACGGAAGGATTGGAAGGAGATCCACCGACAAAAGCGAAGCCTTAATTTGAAATAACTTCCTGGTGATTTTTATTTGGGTATTGTATTTTTACTAAGGTTTATCATCTTCTTTTTTTAAATACTGAGCGTTCACATTAATAGTTAGAAAATCTTAGATCTTAATATTATACTCTCGTTCTAAGGAACTCTTTATAGTATCATTGTGCGGTGTGCCATTATAACAAAGATTATAATCCTGCATCATCGTCTTACAAAACGCTCCTGTTCATTGTTATTTTTTCTTCTTTTGTTGATAATGCTGATAAGTTTAATGGGGTTAGTGGCCAGTGTCATTTGAGACTAGTGTCTTCCTTTTTTTTTTCTGCAGGCGCTGCGACGACACCTTGACTGTTGTTAGTGTTTTCGATATTAGTATTTTTTGTGGCCAGTAGTAAGTTTATGCAGAATTCAATGTCTATTACATTTCATGCCACTTTGATGTGCAGAAAAACAAACTTATTCGGTTACCTGCTACAGTTTTACAGCAATTACAGCATGGTCCATATTGTTTGCTTATTTGCAAACTGAAATAAATTTTGCACTTTCAAAATTTTAATTAAATAATTATGAAATATTTAATTGCCCAAAGCTGTAGTATATACTTAATCACGCTTTTAATCATTTATGAGCCGAGCTCTTTTCTGAGTTTCCTCCAATTCACTTGCTAGTACTATTTCTTTGACGTCCCTGTAAGCGTCCACTTTTACTATGCTTCATAATAGAGATCATATAGATTGCTCTGGGTCTTTCCGGCACTCTTTTTCATTATTATATTTTATTTTGTTGACCTTTAACCTTTTACTGATAAACATAATTAATCCTTGTGGTAATATGTGGAGCGACCTATGCCCAGCATTGGACGCCTTTCGGTCGTGATAATGAATAATTAATTGCCAATATTGCTATCATGCAATTCTTGCAACCAAAACAAGCTTTATAAATGAACAATGGTTCATCTTTTGTCTGTCTGCCTGAGCCACATCAATCACTGCGCTTTGTTAGGGATATCTTAATAAGTTTTTGTAAAATCGTCCATTCAGAAGAGGTCCGCTTCCGACCGGGGAGTCGTCGGCCAGGGAGGTGTTATCGATGAATTTTTAAATGGATTTTTGTGGAGAGCGGCCCTTATTTTCCGCTAAGGAAACAAAGATTGATTTGGTTCAGTTATCTTTTCTGCATGTTCATAGAAGATGTGCGCCCCGCGATTTCGCCAGTGCAATTTTTCCTTAAAACAGCAAAATAAAAATGATTCAGTAAAGCTTAACACTTGCTCCTGTCTTGGGCAACCTTTTCTCTCTTGTCCCACGGTGATCTAACGAACAGCCCTTTAGTACTTAAAGGTTACCTTAAAACATTTGGTACACTGAACCCAGCAAGCGCGCTCTACAGTGTAGGCCAAGCATCAGCATCTTTATTTCCTTAAGTTTATTAGATGGGTTTAACTTGAAAACTTTCGAAGTAACGCACATCATACGGAAAATCAGATTTTAAAATATTTCTTGTTTATCGGCAAGCGCAGCGTAGGACGTCCACCGACCAGATGGACGGATGATCTGCGCAAGGCTGCGGGTCCACGCTGGATGCAGGCCACCTGCGATCGGTACAGATGGAGAGCCTTGAGGGAGGCCTATGTCCAGCAGTGGACGTCCTACGGCTGAAATGATGATGATGATGAATCAATATTAAATATATAAAACTCTTCCATTACTGGTTGACTGACAGACAACGCAGAGCTGAAACTACTGGGCGTAGCGGGCTGTAATTTTGCACGTGGGTTCCTTGGGGAGTGTAGGGGAAACGAGTAAAAACGGGTAATTTTTGTGTTTATGAGAAATCTGCGCGGGTGAACCTCTAGTGTATTATATGGTTAAGCTTGTCATCTTTAACTCAACGAAAACTCTCTGAGACACTACAGACACATAATACGGCGTGATCCATACACGTTGAATACCCTACGCTTTATTTAACAAAATATTAAAGCTTTCCAGATGCTTAGTATAAATCTGCTTAAGTATAAGTTTAATACTTTTTAGGATTAAACCTCGCATGGCTTGCATTATAAAGCGTCCCGGAAACTTCATAAATTCTGTGTTTATGTGACAGCAACTTGCACCAAGTCGAAAGACAAACGTTATTTTACAAAGTATTAGCTGGTATTACTTACTCTGTATCCAGCAATATTGGAAATGAGGTACCCATAAGACCCAGGTAGACAATATAAATTTACTTATTGGTGAAAATCTTTTGGATATTGTTGTAAAGTGCTCAAAAGCGGGAAGCAAGGGAGTATAGTCAAAATTTAAAAAGGGAGGATACAAGGTATCACATAATGTAGGTCAATTAGACGAATTATTCTAATTGGTATTGACACCTTGTTTAGTACCTAATACTGCGAGAGGCGAGGCAATGCAAAGGCGCCCACCAAACGGCTCAGGCAAACAAATGTTCTTGCCTTACAACAATGGTCATCTGGAGACGCCCCCAAACGAGCCCACCTCGGTCAAATAATTCTACTCCTCCTATAAGATAAGCGAAGAGATTAAGGCCAGTTAGGATAGGCTATTCAATCTTCCACCTCCGTGGTTCAGTTGACTATGACTTCAGAATGTCACGGGTTCGATTCCCGGCAGGGACCAACATTATTGCTAGGATGATAACACTAAGGAATCGATTAATTCTATCGCATGAAACAAAATGTCTTAGTCTGTTTAAAGCAGCCCATAGTTAGTTTCGTTTCGACATGTAAACACTGCTTTGTTACTTCTCGTAGAAAGAGAGGAAGATGCATATAAATTGATTTATTTTTAAATAAAATAATTTTAGATAGACTCTGCCATAGAAATCCTTGTTTAAAATTACTAGTTAAAAAATCAGCAGATGTCAGCTGACTGTTCAAATCTTGCGCACTATTTTGAATCCATTATAAAATTACTTTAACCGTGAAGCCGACTTATTTTTCTAATAGAGTTCGCCATAAAAGAAAACCGCGTTCAAAACGTCGCCTTTGTTGTCTAAAATGCTTAGCCCACAAAACCTGTCAAAAACATCATGCAAGGAGAGTTCCCAGGGGCGCAAAGGGCAATATTTGCCTTCATAGTACATATCAAGCCGGCCACCACGCCCCACAAAAGGATGTCAAAAGCTTTAGCGATGCGCTTTGACGAAGGTGTCAATTTGCGCTGAGGCCCAGGTGCACATTGTCGCGCAACTGACCGCGAGGAAGGTCTGTTTGGACTAGACCCGTCCTCGCCAACATTGACCGCGTGAGAAATTTAACGATTTTTTTTAGAACTGACCAACTCGGTTTAACCAGGAACTTTGAAATTCAAGTGTGGCAGCCGTTTGACATGTCCGAGGCGGCGGCGGCGCATTCTCGCGTCATATTATTATGATAGCCGTAAGATATTATCATTTCTAGTGAGCGTAATAACTGTGACATGTTTCGGTGCGGCTCCAGGGCCTTGTAATGGTCCTCGTTCCAAGAAGCCGTGGCGAGCTACTTCAAGATACCATCACCAGCTCCGACCGACAACACCACGTTCCCACGACATGCATCGCGAAAAACACAATTAATCACCTAACTTGACCCTAGAAAACGACCAAACGGACATCGGTCAAGAGTTGCACCTCAAACTAAAACATTAATTAAGGATCGCACAACAAAAACTGACCGGTTCTCAATGTGCACAATCAACCTTGCCGACCGGTGACCCTTGCGAGCGCTTGTCTATGCGAATTCAGGTTTCCTGTCCTAAACTAATTATATTTTCGCACGTTTTGTCGCGGCATTTGCATGTGAATCGAGGGTCGGGGCCGACTACAATCGGGAATAGCGCTAATCTGTTTTCGAAGGGCTATTCTACGCCCTTCCGCGGGACAGGTAATGCGCGGATATGGGCATTAGCCGCGCCGCCGGCTCACAATAGTGCCGAACGGCAACTTGATAGGTTTTCACTGTAAACATAACGTTTCAACGATTACGTGCCCTCGCCGAGGAAAACACTCGTATCGGGGGTACTCAGCGCGGCATCGACGTCGTGACAACTGATTTCGATGGATTTCTGCTTTATTTTTCACACCTCGTTCCTAATTCGAAATCGGAATAGCCGCTCGTAAACTCCGCAGCGAAATGGCGTCACAAAAAGAATCAAAGTGTAAAAATCATTTGTGTCGGATTAAAAAGAAGCTAGTGAACGAGCGTGAGACATACAGCACAATCAATCACGTGGTGATTTATATTCGTTGGTCGGGATGATGTATCACTGGCCAGGATTCGGACCCGAGAGCCTCTCTAAAAGTATTCGATAATTAACTTTTTAAATTTGACTGACGCCTCCATTCCTCTGACGAGTGAAACGAGAAGCAAAAAGTCACATCGAGAGTACACAAACCAGTTGCTAGAGCCGCCCGGTTTTCTATAATGGCGCCAACAAAGACGTCTTCATATTATTATCATTTTTGCATACTTAAATTTAGGATGACGCATTTTTCTAACAAACCATAAGTCATTATTCCACGTGTGTTTAGTTCCGGGTACATATCAAAAGGTAAAAAAGAAAAGAAAATCTAGAATCCAATTAGATTATCCATCTTACCATCTCCAGTTTCAAACATATCACTTGTTCTCATGACAAACAACGTCGCACGTCAAACAGCACGAGTTTCTTTCTCGGGCACTTTACAAAATGTCAGAGCGGGAATCAAACGGGGACCCCCGCTGCGCGCCTTGCGCCTAACGAACTATGCCCGTGATTTATCTAAGCCCTCGCTTCTCCACCGATGCTAATTCTTCCACGTGTGAGCCTAATGAAATATAGCTGGCTGGTTCGATTTATTCTTCATTTGTAGCAGCCAGTGCTCCGATCTCTTTGTACAATTCAATGTAATGTTCTTTATGATAATTTACTCCTTTGTTGAGTTGAGTTGGTTTGAAATCAATATTACTAGCTGAGTGTGTGTTGGTTTTAGTATAAAATATTTTGTATGTAACTCGTCAATGTATTTACTATCTGAAGAAGACATGATATTTAAGAGAAACCATCAGAACAATAAACCGGCATATAGATTATGGAACTGTTACTGAGTTAATGTTCCACTTTCTAATAGTCTATTCAATTTGGTTTGTTTTTGTTTACTTACTATTTAAGAATTCCTCAAAATTTTGAGATCTTAGGAGATTGCACTATCTTTATTTCTAAAAATATATAAGCTATATCCATGGTATTCTACTTCACATTCAATAATACTGTTCGCATATGATTCTAATAAATTTTACTACTTTATAATTAATTTTATATCTTTATCAGCTTCAATATCTCCTTTACTATATTTAACAACCAGTGATTATCTTATCTCCAAGTACTCGTTGGTGGTGAAATTTCTCACGAATTCCTGAGCTCTAACATCTAACGTCCGTACAATCTACGCCCAAGGTAATGCACGGATATTGGTTAGTAGTCCCAGCGAACAGGTTCTGACTGCCCTCTGTGCTGTGCCTTCATATATCTGAGCTCCGTATAGTTTCACTTCGCATCTCGAACGCAATTTACTTAGACGCTTGCGGTTTTTAATGGTGAAGATCCACAGGTGAAACTCGAAGGAAACCTTAACAGAATTCGAAATGAACCAGCCGTCGTCGGAACCAGTAAGTTTATCGTTTTAATCTTGGTGCGATTGAATTGAGCATCGTAAAACGGATTAATAAAATTAAGAGCTCGTAATTGCCGCGACCCCAACAAGAAGAGGAGCGGGCGTTTTTTACCGACCTGTCGCCAGCCGTTCTGGCATCTCCGTGTCGGGCTGTCGGCAACGTCTATCATTATACATGAATCATCGGTATCGTGCTACGAGAATTTCGTGGGGTCACAGTGGAGTGTAGCGGTCGGGACGCCCGCGGTCGTGCGGGCTCGGCGGCTGCGGGCTGCGGGACGCGCGGACGAGAAGTTTCGTGACCTCACAGCTAATCACATATCTGCAAGCGTATTATGATTATCGCGAGTCTTCGTTTCTCTAATGTTGTTGTGGTCACTGACTTCGCGTTGCATCTCGGCTTTTAATTCAAATTGTGTTTTAATATAAACTTTATCGCTGCTGATTTGTTCGAGTACTTTAGTTCGCCTACACTGCAAACGCTTACCTGCCGGCCCCGACATAAATCTTGCGCGGCATTATAATAAGCCGATAATTATCAAAACCCGAGTTTCGTTAATGGACTCGGCGCGGAATATGCCTAATGCATGGCACGCGCCTCCGAATCGCTTTATTATACAATCTTTTTCCATATTTTCTACGGATTTTATCGTTTCGATAAATTTAATTAGAAGATGCACTGTTGGATCTTCCGGTTTCTGTTTCTCATTAAGATACATGTCGGCTCGAGCCGGCAGTTTTGTCTTCTCGTATTCTCGACTAATCGCTTTTAGTGTTGATTTTAGTGACTTTCTAAATCTAATTTATAGATTAGAGGTGGCGTCTCCATTATTTCACATAAAGTAAGGTTCCCATGAGTCATGATTAAAAACAAAACAGGATTGTACTGTACGTACAAGATCACAAAAAGCCCATCAATACTCGACAGTTTAATCGTGTGTGCCATTAGTCAACGCCTTTTTAAGACTCGAAACGTACGCTTCCTACATTAAGAGTGTGAATCCTCTAATCTGTTTATTGGTACAATATTTCTTCCATTCCTCATCGTGGTCGACAATTTTTCTAATATTATCAAAATTGAGACCGTTAGAGCAACAAAAGAGTTTCTAATAGATATTTGTCACACGCTCGGTGCTACATGAGAAATAGACAACATAAATAACGGATTATCATCGTGTATCAGCTGTAACGAGATAGTGAATAACAAGTAAAATAAATAGGCGAACGGTAAATGAAGTTGTACCTGTGCCTGAGATATGTTACCGAAAGACGAATGGAGACGTATGGCGGTTTGTATCTTATGAATCTTGTAATGGCTTGATTATTAGAAACTCTGGAGCACTGCGTTTGCGCTGCGGTCGTTAGCAGCCGAATTTATGGCTTCTTATGAATAAGAT
The DNA here is from genome assembly GCA_951802225.1 of Euspilapteryx auroguttella. Taxonomy (NCBI): domain Eukaryota; kingdom Metazoa; phylum Arthropoda; class Insecta; order Lepidoptera; family Gracillariidae; genus Euspilapteryx; species Euspilapteryx auroguttella. The sequence goes on along the minus strand of OX637657.1, from coordinate 7,847,121 downwards.
ATTTAACTATTTTTTAAAGTTATTTGTTAGTGTAGGTTCTTCATTGTATTGTGATGAATTCGACACACGTTTATGTTGTTCAAAATGATTTGTATGCTTGTTCGCCACGGTATTTTATATTAACATCGTAGTTTTAAAACATATTTTCCTTTTACCGTAGAAATCATAAATACTAACGATTTCTTTGGACAGTTGCTCCAATTTGATTTGCATATTATAAGTTTGTTTTGAGTCTTAAAATTTCCTTAGAAATCAATAATATTGGTATGTGCTTCAAGCTACTTGGAACTGACTGATGGTCTAGAATTCTAGATAGATTTATCCTTGTGACTAAGGTATCTGGTTGCATAATGCTTTTTGATTGCTCACTCGATGTAATTATGTTATAGTCTATTAATTTTATAAGACACATTTACGTGCTTTATTGAAGTGCCACAATGTATGGTGAGGCATCTTGTTTACTGCTTGCTGGCTTGTTACAATCAATATATATAAAACTCTTCCGTTACTGACTGACTGACTGACTGACTGACTGACTGACTGACAGACAACGCAGAGCCGAAACTACTGGGCATAGCGGGCTGAAATTTTGCATGTAGGTTCCTTAGGGAGTGTAGGTGAGCACTAAGAAAGGATTTCCCGAAATTCCTACGGGAACGGGAAAAAACGGAGTTTTGTGTTTATGAGAAATCTGCGCGGGAAAAACCGCGGGGCAGCCTCTAGTCAATATATATAAAACTCTTCCGTTACTGACTGACTGACTGACTGACTGACTGACTGACTGACTGACTGACAGACAACGCAGAGCCGAAACTACTGGGCGTACAAAGCTGAAATTTGGCATGTAGGTTCCTTAGGGAGTGTAGGTGAGCACTAAGAAAGGATTTCCCGAAATTCCCACGGGAACAGGAAAAAACGGGATTTTTGTGTTTATGAGAAATCTGCGCGGGAAATACCGCGGGGCAGCCTCTAGTCTTATAATAAATTTGTTAAATTTAGTCACTGAAATTGAACAGAAGTCGAAATCGATTTTAGAACTTATAAATTACTAGTCAAACCGGCAAACTTCGTACACCTATTACCAATTTGTGCATTAAGTATATTATACTTAAAACCCTTTTTCTTGAATCACTCTATCCTTGAAAAAAAAAGCATCAAAATCCGTTGCATAGTTTTAAAAATATAATCATACATAGGGACAGACGCGAGAAGCGACTTTGTTTTATACTATGTATATTGATGATATTTGTGATAATTCCGCGTCAAACCTAGACATCCTGTATTTTTTTGTAAGAAATTATTTAAAAACCAATATTTTGACTCCTGATTTCAAATCGCCCATGGCCTAGCTAACAATGGTTAGACCGCAATAAGACAAGAAAAGTGCCTATCCCACCCCTTTCTCATCTAGCGCTGATATCGTGACTTCAAATCTGGGTACAACTCTGTTGCTCTTAACAAGTACAGTCAGCATCATAAATGTCTTTGCGTTTCGGATTATTTTATTTTGAAACTTATTCTCATTGACAGCTAAAGTCGCATTTTTTTACGTGTCACCCACACAAAATGCAGGCTCCGGGACCAGATCTAAACCAATAAAGGAGGTTTAAACCACAAAAATTCACGATTAATACCACGGGACCATATTTATATGAATCATCTAACCGTCCGTCCGTTTGTCCGTCCGTCAGTCAGTCCAAACGTCCGTCCGTCTGTCAAAATGGCACTTTTTTTTAACAGCTTAACAAATCTACAAAGAAAAGTTTGCACGAGATATCTTATCTTTTTTGTTTATGTTAGTAAAGTAAAAAAGTAAAGTAAAAAATGATTTATTCAATACAGGATACAAGATATCGCTTATTGAAAGTCAATTAGACTAATCTAATTAATATTAATACCTTATTTCGTAAAGTATCCTATACTGATACAGGCGAGGTAGTTCAGGGTGCCCACCAATTGGCTCAAGCAAACAAATGTTTGACTTGCCTTACGATAATGGTCGCCTGGAGACGCCCGCAAAGGAGCCCTCCTCTGTCAAATGATTCTACTCTTTCTAACTTAGTCTACCTGTACAGCCAGCGGCGGCATCACAAGCCTCTCAAATGACACAACATGTCATTTCCTTCAAAAATCTGTGTCAAGTGCGCCCGGCTACAAACCTAACTTAACGCACAATTTGACTCTTAATCCTTGACAATAAGAAGTATTTTCCTTATCCACGGCTGTCCAGTTTTGTTTAGTGTCCGCGTGTTTCGAATGGTAATAACGCGGTTTTCTTACAATATATGACAGTTTATGGACTCACGTAATTGGGGCTTCACGTGTTTTGGTTTGGAATACAGCTTTAATAATGCTTTAATGGTTTGATTAGCCTGACGTAATGTAACGATGCTCTGGGTGAATATTGTCATCTTTCTGTGATATATCTTACTGCTTTTGCTAAAAGTACTTTTTTTCATGCCAATGTTTTTTCTAAATTTAAATTAAATAGTAATAACACAACACACTCAGAGTCCATAACTTGGTAGAACCTGAATCTAGGGTGCCCGAAACATATACTGTGAGTGAATAAGTGAATATAACACAGTTATTTTCAAGTAAATTAATTTAATATTAGTACACTGACTGACTCTAATACAAAGCTTTAAAAGAAAGTAATTAATTTAAACACCGTTACAACATTTTTGTACAAATGATACAAGCACAAGCAGTAGTTCCGTCCGAACTGCACGAAATTCAGGAAAATAATCCCCGAGTCGGCCGGTTGTTCCCCTATTTAAGTACCGGCTCTCTTTTCAAAAACTGCCCGTTGATCGTCGAGCTGTTGGCGCGCAGCTACGTCGGACGTGACGTCAGCTCGCGCTGTTATTTTCGATGTTTCCACCGGAAACCCGTTGAGTTGTTGGCGGCTCCGAAGATTGCCAACAATACAGAGACAAACATTACACCCAGACCGGCAACAAACATCGATATTCATAATTCCTAATCCATATCTATGGTTCATACGCCTCTCTCTGACTTTTTTTTTTAGGTTACCTGGAAGAAATCGCTGAAAACTATTAAATCGCCTTTTTTCTACTTACTAACTTACTTACTTACTTACTTCTATTTTACTATTTTTGTATTTTTGTTCAATAAAGAGATCTAGATATCTCTCTAACGTGAACAACCTAAGATGTGCTCTATAATTTTTTTTTATAAAATTATAGTGCTCTGTAAAAAACTGTTAAACCTAAATGAAACAGACTTTGATGAAGATGTTGATAGAGCAACTAACACTAACTGCTAGAATACCTATCTTATCTAATAGTACAGATTTTACTACAAAACAAAATAAGTATGTAGTTCCACCCCTAAAATTTTAAATGAAAGTAACAGTAACATTTTTGATGTTGTTATTTTTATAAGTTGAGCCGATATTTAAATTTGCATACCTATTACTAAGCTATGAATACATTGAGTTTAATTCGTCTTATGGAGATGTTGTTTCACTTTATAGATTTTATTCATGTTTTGATGATAGTTGGAAAGAGAAATTGGTAACTGTATCAAAATTCTAACCTTTAATAAAAACATCCTACTGATTTTAACTTCTTTGATATATTACATACATACATAATCTCACGCCTTATATTCCCCGAAGGGTTAGGCAGAGGTACTAGCTTAAGAGCCGGACCCACGTTTAGCCGTCTTGATATATTAAATATACCTATTTGGCGTTGTACCATATTTTAGTGTAGCAAAAGATTTGATGATGAGGCTTCTAAAGTGTTTAAACGAAGGTCGCTGCTGCAAGTCCTTCAGGGTTTCCTTTAGTCGTCTTTCACGACTCCCATGAGAGGATATGGGGTGTGTTATTCTATGCTGTCACCAACCACACCATAATGATCAATCCATTGTATTAAAAGGCATAGCACAGCTAAAGTAGCGCCACCCGCGGAAAAGATTAATATCTTCTAAACTAAGGCAAATATTAAAAATGTGGAACAGTATTCCTCTAGATAATGTAGCCTAGTATTTTTAGGGCACTATTGTATAGTTTTAAGTGCCAAAAGTAGGCGTTTTTAGCAACACTTTGTAGCTTTCTCTAATCTAAAAGCTATACAACAGTGTCCTAAAATTACTAGTGTAACAATGTTCCACATTTTTGATATTTGCCTTAGTTTAGAAGATATTAATTTTGTTCGCGGGTGGCGCTAGTTTAGCTGTGCTATGGCTCTCAATAGATTTCATGTAATGTCATTTGTGTACCTAAGTATTGGTTTCCCATACACTTTCTTTCTTAACGTTACTTTATCTGGCTAATAAATTACTTTACAATGTTGACATCAACACTATAAAGCCGGCATATTCAAGCAACGTGTTTTCGTCATAATAGTGATGGGCAGACAATAGGTTTTTAACGGCTCTTTAAAAGCATTAAAACAATAAATTCCTTTTGTCCGCATCTCGTATCACGTCATCGACTAGTGATGAGCTTTGATCGTCCGAACCCGCGATGTTGGGAGATAACGCGTGATAATTTTATCATTCTAAAGTGTCTGTTTCATATACATAATGTTTGCTATAAAGGCAATAAAGTGTGTGTATGAAAACAGTTGAAAATTAGACGGAGAGAGAAAGAGATATATAGAGTCGATACGCACTATTAAAAAAAAAAAACAAAATTATAAAACGCTGTCTGTTTTGCGAGTATGAGATCCAAATAAGTATATTATGTACTCTTAGCGCTATTTGCCTCATTCTTAATATGGTCTATTTTAGTATTTTATTGCCAAATATTGACAAATTGATTTGCTTGTTATGTTTCGTCAAAGTTATTTCCGATCGAACTATTTAGAGATCCAAATATTAAAAAAAAATGGACAAAAAGAAAAAAGAAATGAAATTAATATATTTACTAATAGTTTGCTTTAAAAAGTTGTCACTAGAGAATTACACTCGATCGATAGCCGCAAAATTTAAATTTTAAAATAAGAATGATGTTTATAATTCCAACACTTGAATCGCATTGTAAAAACAGCTCCGATGTATCGGCAGATAACGTAATAAGCGCTATTAGGCTAGGTGTGGATGGCTCGTGGGAGCGAGGGCGGCCTACATCGCGACCGCTGGTCAGGCCGCCATTTATTTATAGGAGCTGATTCTAGCGCTTTTTTAAGGAGCAGTTCTAGCAAATAGTAAAAGTTACTTTAATTTAATTTTATGTAAGAGCACCATTAGATAACTTTTTTTTTCATTCTCAATTTTCAATTGACTTCAATTAGTGTTTCTGAATAGGTGATAATAATTTGATGATTCAGCTCACCATACCAAACATAATTTCCATAGCACATACCTAGGTCAAATCTATAAAAAAAAAACCTGTTCATTGATTTTCTCAGCTGAAGAACTGCCTGTATGGGAATGTTGCCTGAATGTATAGGCCAGGTGATTTTTTTATATTTATTTTCGCCTTAAATTTAAAGTTTTTCAGTTTAAAAAAAAAAATAGTTTTGATCGTATAACATTTCTGAAAATTGGTCACAATGTACTATTTTTATTAAAAAAAATGCTACTTCTAACTCTTAATAGTGCTGTCAGTCATTGTTTAGTACGGAACCAGCAACACTCCTAATCACAGGGCAATTTACTCTAATTCGGCGGTCATTTGGACGCTATGAGACGGTTTAATTGAAATGTTTATGTAACTTTACTGTAATTTTAATGTATTGATGTGAGAACGTGAGCTTTTCGATCGTGATCTATGGAAAGTTTAGGGTCTTTTTACTGTTACATACTTTTTAATTTCACCTATAAAACCCATTAAAAAGTAACATTAAGACGAATGGTGTGTAGATAACTCGGTGGTAAACATATCGACTTTGTAGGTGGTAACATGAAAAATTTGATGCATTAAAAACAAACTCGCTCATTAAATCATTCTAAAAAAGTTCAATGATTCCGATAAAACATTTAAAATTGGAACGCGTGCGCGATGATTCGCATCGGCCCGCCAAAAAACTCTATCAAATTCCTAACGTTTTTGACATTTTTCTCCTGTCACCGAGCTGCGGAACTCGAGACGTCGTGTTTTCACGACGATTTGTCTCGGATCGAATTGTCCGATTACTATTATCACGATCATCGATCTCGAATGCCTCACTGGCACCTGTTACCGGAATCGTGACATAAAAAGCGATTAATAAAAACAAGTGCCGTTTCACATCACTACAGGTTGTACTTTTTCGGGTTACTTTTTTTTTAACTGCAAATATTACCAGCCAGGTTTAAATATTTTATATTTTATGGAATCGAAAACCGTAATTATGGTTACCGAAGTTACCGAAAGATTCGGAAAAGGAGCCGATATTGCTTCAAAATAAAGGTGGATCGATGAGCTGGGTGCCTTAGATCGGTGAAAGATCGCTCAAGAATGAGACTAATGAGAAGGGGAAATAGGTTTTTTCCCAAGAGTGGAACAACACGAGCTTTTTATCATAATATTTTAACAATAAATTATAGATAGAATCTTAGAATTCTATGTTAACAAAAAAAAACAATGAGCATAGAAGAGCGGGACAGAGTTATACCTTGCCATACTACATTATACTTTGTCAATAATTCTACCAAATTAGCACTAAATATAATATAAATGTAGCCTTCTAATCTAAGAGCTATTGCGGGGACACCTGAAATATGCTATTTAGTACATAGCTCTATATTTATAACAGTGATTTAAGGTTGGCAATGCAATTTAAAACGCATTATTTCAAGATATTCATTTTCAAGACTTGCAAATTTACATACGTAAGGTAAGATAAGGTCCATCTTGATGCAAGAATAACACTTGTCTTGTTATTTTAATATCAATTATGATTCAGAGTTTAAAACTGCCACTGTAGGACACAGGACCTCTTTTGGGAAGGTGCCGAGAGTAAGATAGCTAGTTCACAAAGCGGGTCTTGTGTGGTGTAAAATCACTTAATGTGTTAATTAAGAGAGACATTAATTACAGAGTAAAATCTGCGTTCTCTTACTTCCTGTATTGTTCTGCAAACATTTAATACTAACATACCTATATTTGCCCAAAATGCATTAGAAAGTTTAAAATTAACAACAAGCATCGTAACTTACAAGGTTCCATTGAAATCTGAACAGTAATTTATACCATGCATTATGAATTGATTGACGTTTATTCATCAGTTTAAAGCTCAAGGTTTCAATATTACTGACAGATGGCTTTTAGCTAAGTATTGAGCTTGTTTTTAACAACAATGGTATTTTAGTAACGTTAAGTTTAAAGAAAACAAATGAGTCCATTCTGAGCGAACTGAAAATCTCCAAACGTCTCTCAACAATCTGCCAAGAGAAGACTCTCAGATTCTTTGGGCATATAATGCGCTCACTACACCACAGCCTCGAACGTGACATCTTAATGAGGAAAGTCGAAGGCAAGCGCGCTAGAGAAAGAGCCCCTACAAGATGGTCGGATTCCATTAAACAAGCATGTGGTTCCATGCAGAGGGCAGCCCACATAGCCCTTAATCGCGATATATGGAGGGAAATAGTTATTGGTCACGATCCTCTGCCAGGGTACGACGAAAGGGAAGAAGTTTAATGCAATCTACCTACTACAGGCGCAGATATCATGACCTTACAATTAGCTGACCTTCACAAGGATGGTTTTGAGTTTATTCGCTTCTAATTTGAACAAGCTTTCTCGAGTACTGATTTTGCTGGCTTGCGTTTGCTCACTGTGTTTTTGTAGTAAAATTTGTAAAATTTTGCTAGTTCTAGTTTGTGAGTTCAAGCTCAAACTCTTGAAGAATATTCATCTGTCTTACAATAGTAGGCAGTTGGGCAGAATTTTACACGTAGTAGCGCTTTGCCCTTTACCCTATACTAAATGAACCACTTCTAGTTCTGTATCTCTACTCCATATGATAAAATGGTATATTTTTTTGTAATGAATCACATCATTATCATCTCAGGCGAAAGGTGTTCACTGCTAGACTTAGGGCCTCCTCTTTAAATCGCTATACTGACTGTTCTTGAGCGACGCTCATCTAGTGTACTCCTACACCAGGTAGTCTGATCTAAACACCTTGTAGGCTAACTCACAAACAATTTATATCACAAATCGTTCCATGTAATAACCAAATAAGTACTATACTAATGTTCATCTTCTGACAGTACAGTAAATACTCCTAGTTTTACTTTAACCATAACTAGATAAACAACAAGGATTTCCACTGCATCTTACAATCTATAATGGATGTATGCAATAGCCAAAGTATAATATTCATCTTCTGTTTGTTCCAGCGGTCCAGCGCGGGCGGGTTCCTCCGACGCAGCCGGCTGGGCTAGCCCTGCCCGGCCAGTTCGCGCTCTCCAACGGCGACCCTTCCGGCGGTCTCAACACCCACCCTTACCTCTCCTCCTACATCTCCCTCCTACTAAGAGCGGAGCCCTACCCCACCTCCCGCTACGGCCAGTGCGTGCAGCCCAGCAATGTGATGGGTATAGACAATATCTGCGAACTCGCAGCGAGGTTACTATTCTCTGCTGTCGAGTGGGCGCGGAATATCCCCTTCTTCCCCGAGTTACAAGTGACGGACCAGGTTGCCTTGCTAAGGCTAGTCTGGTCAGAACTGTTCGTCCTAAACGCCTCACAGTGCTCCATGCCTCTCCATGTCGCGCCATTATTGGCGGCGGCTGGTCTCCACGCGTCGCCGATGGCGGCGGACCGAGTCGTCGCCTTCATGGACCACATACGCATCTTCCAGGAGCAGGTGGAGAAGCTGAAAGCCCTCCACGTCGACTCCGCAGAGTACTCTTGTCTGAAGGCGATCGTCCTCTTCACGACAGGTAAAATATTGGATAGTCTTTTTGGGGAGGCGCGGCTGTTGCTATACAGGGTGGCTGGCGCAGGAGCGGCTGTTACCAACTACTCTGAGCTGATCTCTTTAGTTCGGACACATTTGGATGCGTACGCTGAGGCTAGTAGGGTGCAGCCGCCGCCCGCGCCGCCGCCCTCCGCGGCTTCTTCAGGTTACTACTCCAGTTTGGAATCCTCTCTTGGCGTCAACTCCTCCCTGGGCTATAGCAGCTTCCTGTCCACTCCCACTCGGTTGCCCAGCAATTTCACGAGTAGTCCCCGCGTTGAGACGAATGCGTCTTCGCCATTTAAGTTCTGGGACAGTCGAGGACCTAAGCCCGAAGGCGGGGGTTGACGTTAAGACGTGAATGATGGGTCATAGATATGAAGGTGACGGGCATTGCGTATGCTGATGATGTAAAGAGAGCAGCACGTGTGGGGCGGAAATGACTTTTGCGCATTCAACCGCGATTTCCGAAATGTTAGAATGTTTTGTAAGGCCGGGCAATAACTTGATCTTTTCATTGCATAGCTCTTGGGGAGTTTAACTTATTGTAACCGGTACCAGCTAGGTTAACTACGTCGTTGTGATATTTGGTATTATAATATTTATTTGTGAATATTTCGTAGGATTAGTTTCTTTTAGCGCAAGCTAACCAGTTATTTAAGTTTACTAAACCTATTTATTTGTGTAAATATTGATTTGAAATTTGATTTATAATGATAATACAGGCGCGTCGCATTTCAATATTATTTTATGGTTTCATTTGATTGTTATTTTATAACTTTAATCCCATAATACAAAATTTTATTTGAATTCTAAAATATTTCAAAACATAAAGAAGAAATCTCTAGAGATACTATTAAATTTTTAATCCTAAAATTATTTTAAGCCTAAAGTTAGTTGCCTATTAGCTACCCAATCTGCATAACCCTTTTTGTATTTAATTTTAACGCGTAATGTGAGAGCAGTTTCCCCTAAAACATATGGGTACGACCTAATTACAGGCCTATAAAAACGAGAGATAAGAAATAAAAAAATCATAGTCTTATGAAAAATTAACAATACAAATTGGCGTTTAGTGTGCAAGTAATCAAGCATTTCGTACACCTACCTAACATAAACTTGGTTCAACAAATAAAACCAGTTTCTATCTCTACATTAACAGATAGAGTAAATAGGAGGAAAGCTATAAACTTTCGATTTCACATACCTTTTACATATAAACACGTAAATATAATCAGATTTAATGTTGGTTTGAAAACGTCTACACGGGTTAATCTATGAGAAATAGGAGAAAAGCTTGTTTTATTCGAATCAGCTGCGTTCAATTAAGTTTTCAATTGAAATTGAACAAGTAAGCATTATGTTATAAATATGACGGAAAGGTAATTATGACTTATTAATAAAACTCATGTATATACTCTATTCAAATCTACGAGTAATTAAAATTAAGAAAAGTGAGTATTTCAAAGTTCTTTTACGTATGACGCCTCCGTGGTTCAGTAGGCAGTGATGTCGACTGCGACTTCATAGGTCCTGGCGGGAGCGAACATTGTTATTATGAATATCGATGTTAGCTTTCCGGTTTATGTATGTGTGAGTGTGTGTGTGTGTGTTTGTATATCGTCCGTTTTATATGTTTCGGCACCCTAGATTCAGCCCCATTTTCTAACACAGACGACCGGCAAGTTATGCTCATAATTAAACTCTCTGAACAGGATTTAAAATGTCATGTCTGTAATTTTTTTATCCGGGTCTTCACTGTTTCTGAAATTATAAAAAGCTAGGTACTACAAGCTTTGCGATACTGTACAATCACGCTCACATTGTCATTCGGAGTTAATCTTCTAAAGCAGAGTTAGCGGTTGACACTTCCGACGTCTACTGTACACTACACTCTTTTGCTACTGCTAACTGCAAAACTGTACTGCACTGTTGTTGGTTAGCAGATAGATAGATAGATAGATAGATAGATAGATCTCTTTATTGTACAAAAAAACATAAAAATTTGAAAAAATATACATTAGTAAGTTGACAAAAGGCGACCTTATCGCAGATCCAGCATGTTAGAAATATTTTTTTGAGTCATTTTACTTTTTTTTTTAGTAATATTCCCGAACTTTTTGTAGCGTTCGTCTAGATGATTTAATTTTTTTTGCATTTATTAGTCAGTCCAGAAACATAAAAAAAAAAAAAACTTTTTTCTTTAATGTTAGGTTAGGCAGGTTTTCCCGGGAAGTTCTGGTTTTCGACAACCAGTCATGTTTTCAGGTGGTCGCTTCTGTGATTTTTTTTTATATAAGAAATACAGCTGCGGGAATGTGTGGTGGGCTTTCTTCCCAGGAAAACCTGAAAAACAATACAAATAAATACATTTGTTGCTGTAAAAAAATTATCAAAATGAAAAACATAGAGCGCCGTATTCAATTGAAGCAAACCCCGTACATCCTATTCAAGATATGAGCAATGTCCATATTCTGAGATAATTTGAAATCCAAAGCATTTCCCATCGTGTGTCACATTTTGAATTAGACGAGCTTCAACTTCAACTATCTACACAGTTTAAAAGTAGTTATCCATACCGTTCCTATGGAGCTTACCGTCTTGTTTTGCCTGAGCTGTCTCATCTCGTCTCCGTACTAGAATTTACACCGTGAGTCAGGAATGTATGCATGGAGGTAGGTCAGGATATAACAGTCATCACAGTGCCGGAGGGAACGATGAATATGCAATGCCAATAAATGTAGTTTTATCCGCAACGAACAACTTTCTCTGCTGTGAGGGGACCACTATACTTGACTGTGTTATAGAAGACCGTAACTTTAGTAAATGTGCATGAATTTTGTGATGTTTTGTTCATTGTGTGCAGTGTGTGTTACTGTCTGCTTTGAGCTGTGATTTAGATTTATAATTTATCAAAAGGTAGGTACTAAGACGCTTTCAATTTTAAACTTAACCTACTTTAAAAATATAACGAGTCTTTATTTATTCGCGCATTGTTTATTTTTTGTACAGACACAATATTCTTCCAGATTATTACGAAAAACATTTAATGTACTCTACCTTCGTATCTAAGATATGTTTCCTAATTTTTTACATCCCAACTTTCAACTGTAACTTAAAAGATTTGGTTATCATTATCGTATGTCGTAAGTCCTATAGAATAGTAATGCACCGTGACCAAACTGATGTTCTCGTATATCTTTTGTTATTTAATAACTTTACTATTGAAGCTCTATGGTACTATTTATCAAACGCTTCTTTTAATTAATACTTAGGCAATCCTATTGTTAGTTTTCACGTCTTAAGATTATTTTAAAGGTTTAATTTGGAACTTTTTTTTTAATATATTTTATTAAACATTTCTCATTACCATAAGCTATACATAGTCCCGCAAAACCGTTTAAACGGTTTGTCTGCATTTAGCATTGTGGTCATTCTCAAATTTCAATTTCGATTAATATTATTTATTAATCAATCATTGGAAAATCATCCATATTTGCTCTTAAAGGCTTCATTCAGGTTTCTATTTCAACAAAAAATACTTATCTGATTAATTAATAATTGTTTTTAAAAATTATAAGCAAATTCAAATCCGCGTTCACACATCGGGAGAAATACACCTCGATCGAAGTCTCGCCGCGGGCTTCCACCCCCAACTGACACACGTACCTCTGTCTTCCTCCCACTTATCGAGATCCTTGAAGGAGGAAACGGGACGTATGTGCTGTATCTAACGGTACTCCGGATCGTGACCATCCAGCCGCTGGCGAGTCACGATTTTTGAAAAAGTGTCGGCTGGACGGCAGAGCTCAGGTTGAGTTTGCTTCAAGATGTGAAATGTGCTTTTTACCGGTGTATGATCGGTCATCTTCAATAAATGCATACAGCTTTGATTTGATTGTTATTTTTTTATAATTGTTACTATTGCCTGTTCCTGTAACGTGATAATTGGGCGTTCTCCTTGGCTCTACTTAGCGACTATTATTTGATTCTTATAATTAGAAACTATGTTAAAATTTACCGATATTTAACTCTTTATTGATTATTTTTACATAACATCTTTGTTAAATGGAAATTAATTACTTAAACGCCTACCTCTTTTAAAACAGATTAATAAATACCGGTTCCATAATACATAAAAACATTTATTTTAATTGATCGTGTATCAATAATAAGTATCAATAGCTTGCCGCTTATCTTTTAAATCTTACCACCACCATTCTATGAACATAAATGGCATATTTTATGCGATATCTTCAATAATACAGTAAAAATTTTTGTAAACCCTCTATTTTAGCAATGTCATCCGCCCACGCTTAATATTTTCTTACAGAGTCTTCTTTGAATATTAAGTAAATTGACAAATCCATTTGAAACATTGTCAAGAGCTTCAAAATTTTATAAAACGTAATATTGACCGTCTGCAATCACAGCCTATTGTGGTGTAGCAGCGTTACTTTGCAAATTTCATTAAAATCACCCGTCCATGAAATTTGATCCAAAACTTTGGCACACTTCTGTTGTGGGCTGAGGGCTTTGTAAGGCAAAGGCAGTTGTACCTATAACGCCACTTCAAAAAAAGGAAAATCTGATAAACATAAAACTAGTACATAAATTTTATGGCTTTGCTAAATATATAAAAATAAATTAATTTAAATTAAGAACTAAAATAGAAGCAAATCTTATAATATGTAACTTTAAACCTAGACGAAGACCTAAAAACCTTAAAAATAACAGTTTCGCAACAAGAAACTATATACTGTTTTGATTCATTTGTTACTCAATTCGAATAAATAAGTAATTCTGGCCATTTTCTGATAAAAATATTGCATAGTAACATAAACGTTTTTACCTAAATATTTAAAAAAACTCACCGAGCAAACAAGCAATAGAATTCTTAAAACCGCAGAAGGCCGGTAGCATTTCTATGATCCCTGCGGTCAGAAGATGTATGGATACGCTATGACTTGGCTTCTTGGCAATTGATTTAGCTGTCGGCCGCACGATAAGGCTATTATTTTAATTTTCTATGCAATTTTGGAATATTGAACCGTTACGCTGTTGGAATCCATTGCGTTACGCTCGAAAAGTAACGATACTGACTGTAAACAGTATATAGACTTAGCATGTCTTATTTTAATTTTTTTTGAACTCAATAAAAAATAATTTTAAAATGCAAGGTACTGAGGCAAACTATGAAATGATTTCAATAACAACAAGTTACAAAAAGAAAATGAATTTCCTCAACAACATGTCTGTCATACAAATGACATTTTGCCGCCAAAAAAGGGGCGCACAGCGACAAAAACTTATTAACACACAGATGCGTACCGAATCTCCCTAAAAGGTCAAAGTGAAGCCTGTAGTATTGAGTAATAAAGAAAGAAAACAAATTGCACGCAAAAGTGTTTTGTCGAAAATTGAGAAAAAGACCCTCGTCAAACAAACGAGTCGAATCGAAAATAACCTCAAATATAGACATAAAATATATTTTTCAAGATACTTATGTTTGTTAGTACGGCTTCTGTTGTTTTCGAGGCAACGTGGTTCGACTTGATACTTTTCACTGCATATTTTTTTATACAAACTAAACTCTTTCTTAAAAACCTGTTGCCAAAATAGTAAAGAGTTTAAAAAAAAACATTGAAACCGCAATTCTTTACAAAACAAATCCCTTAAAAAAGCGTCAGACCCAGTTGATGTATTCAAATATTAATCAGGCGATAAGCTCGGGTGAGCAGATAGGGTTGTCGTGTTATCGGCTGACACCTCGGTCCAGGGTTGCCACGTGCCTCGTCTTATCTACAAGGATGTGTAACTTTGAGGTTACAAATTTGCTGACAATGGCTAGGATTTGTTATTTTAGTACAGATCTTTCTAATTACTCAATTAATTGAAATTAGTAGCGCTTTAATTAAAAAAAATTAACATTATAATATAATTATGTAGACTAAATAGTTGTGTTTGTTTTCAATTATAATAGTTTATTTTTTCCAAAGTTATAAAATGCCGTTATTAGACCATTTAAAATAAAATTATAAAGCATTCACTTTACGTTCAACAATAACGAATATAGTTATTAAAAAGAAGAATGAAAAGTATTCCGCTTTACGGGACATTAAAAGGCTGAGTATATAATAGCACTGTCATAATATTATCCAATAATGCAACATTCCACTGTGTAACGAAACAAAATTTCCTTCCTCCAAAACCTTCCAGTGACGTCACAAACTAACAAAAACCAACTCCTCTCAACCCCGATAATTAAAAAACCCAATCTGCCACCCTCTTAGGTCGCTCCGCTCTGGCCACAGATGCCGATTAGTGGCCGCGACTTGTGAACCCGGCCTTTTGCACCCTAAACTGAGGGTTAGTTAGATATTACTGTTATGGGGTGATATTTTATAAAGAGGACTTCGATTCTGACTTTACGTCACCTCAAAAACCTCTGCAAACTAGATACTTCTTTGCATTCGCTTAGGAGTACAACAACACCGTAAGAACCCAAAAAAAAACAAGGCAAATTTTAATAACAAAAACTGTACTAGAACGTTTTTTTATAATAAAGTGTTATTTGAAACTAATCTTGCATACTAAGGTTCAACGCAAATCTGACAAGGCTAACAATTTTAACTGATCTTTAAATTAAGATAAAAGAGCTTTATTTTCAGTCTCTTATAAATTCTATGGCACATAGTTCAAAACAGGCTCTCAATCTAAGGAACGGGAATGACTCAGAAAAAGCAAGCGATTCCACCGCAACCCTGTGAATTAGACTACTTTAAATAGATCATCCTTTCAATAGCTTTGCTGCGCCTCGTCTAATGTGCGCTGGACCTAAGGGTTAAGATAAACAAATACCGGGTGACATTGTTATTTGAGATACAAGTTTTTACCCCGTGTTTGTCCGGCAGTCGGTGGAGGGTTGAATTAATTAAATCACGCAAGTGTCGATGCGAATTTGTCTCGAATTTCACGGTTTTAGGACATATTATGAAGGGCGGTTTTTAGTTTATTTATTTTTCTTAATCAAAATATATTAGGATTTTTTATTATTTTCAAGCTACATTTTCAATTAATTCAATTCAATATGAAGTAAGCTTAGAATCAGGTGTATAATCAGTTTTTTACTGCAAACAACCAATGACGTAATATAAAGAGAAAAAAAAAGATAAAGATCGATAAACTAGATAAAGAAAAAAAATATCGTAGATAAAGTTCTATATAACATGCAATATAAGGCCTTGAATTTTGGGGGCTCGTCCGGGATTGGATTGAAAAATTTTTTTTTTACCGGCACTGAACGGCGAAACGAAGGCGGGGTGGTTTTGCAAGAGAAACACCAAGGAAACGACGACGACGACGACGATACACCTAATACGGGCTCTTCTTTATTCGTAGTCGACTGTACAGATTGAACTAGACCCTGATATCAACCTAAACGCAATTCCACCTCTATTATGTAAATTATATGAAAATGATGGCACGCACTACACAGATTACAATATTAAGAGCCCTATTAAAACTAAAACAATAAAGGTGCCCGATTATTGTTTATGAGGGGTCACCGGGGCCTGTGCCAACAGAACATGCGCTGATTTTGACCCCACACGTACTACAGGACAAAATCTACACTAATAATATAACGAGGAATGATTTCATTGTTTGTTCGAAAGGCTCCGGAACTACTAGACCGATTTCAAAAGTAATTATAATTTAACAAAAATTTTTAAAAGCCTGTGTGTTTTTCCGAATTGTTGAGAAAATTCGATAACCTGTTTCCATTGGAGATATTGTAGAATAAAATTATAATGGTGAAAAATCTTTTTTCTCTTTTTTTTTTTTTAAGTAATTTATTCGAAGTAAATATATTTTACAGTTTTTTGATAATTCGCCAAACTGCTAAGACAGTCTGTAGATCGAGTAGTTTCGGAGCATATTCCATTAAAATCTTTTCTGTTCATAATATTAGTTTTGATTATAAAAACACTAAGAATAAAATAAAAAAAAGTTAAAAGGCACTCGTGTTTGTAACCACAAAATGCAAACCACCAAACAATAGTCATTGCTTTATCATTGTATTACCACTATTAATTGGTTCACCTGACTTCTGTCACCCCACCGCAATTGCTAACGTAAATAAACTATTGTCAGATAGGTAATGGATTAACAGTAAGGCAACAGACTTGATATGAAATGAATCCGATTGAAGACAAAAATAATTACAGTATCAATTTTAGAGCTCTAAAAAAAAAACAGACAAGAGTACTTACAATGTTTCACACAACTTTGTAATAATTTATTAAAAGAACTAAAAAGAATGATCCCAATATCAATTCAATACCACAAAAAAAACTAAAGAAGTCCATAGTTAAATCAGCCGATTGGATCGAAAGACATTTTTTTTTGTTTAGATCTCGGCTCATTTCACTTTAGGCAAGTTAAATAATTCCTTTAATTTAATACCGAATCGTTTTATTTAATCATCTCTAATGGTTTTGATATAAAAAACAACTTACCAATCTACATTTATTCAAAAACGAAGATCACAAAATGCAAAACACGCGAAGCGCAACACATCACCCCAGACCATGTCAACCATTGGTTCTTATCTCTCAAAGTTCAGAGTTTCAGAGACAAGACAACAGATAGTTGTTGACACCTGAAGTCCTGACTCCTGATGAATGGGGTGTGGAGACAATGAGACCGGATTTCTTTAGCCGGCTGGATGAAAGTTTGCAGACAGACCGGAAGGATGGAGAGCCTAGAATGTTGTTGTATGGCTATTAGCTATAGTAGTTGATGTTATTGGCTATTATATTATTCAATATGGTTAGTGGTTTCCTTGCATTTTTATAGATCGTTTGAACTATATTGTTTGATTAGTCTAAATTACAAGAAACTAGTGGGTACCCCACCTTCGCCAGCGCAAGTGAAAAAGTAGCCTATGTCCTTTCTCAGGCTCTAGACTATCCCTATACCAAATTTCATTTAAATCGGTTCATTAGTATTGTCGTGAACGAGACAGACGGACAGAGTAACTTTTGCATTTATAATATAAGTAGAAAGACACTTTATTGCAATCGATCAGCACAACTTAATAAAAGATTTCTTAAATGAATACATTGATTTAAAAATGAGTAAGAGTTTCAAATTCATAATTAATTACTTTTTGAATTCATACCAGAGTCCAACATTTTCATTTCACCAGAAATACTGCCCTAGTTATTTTAACTAGAAATTTCTTACCGAAGCCGGTTACTTAATCATTGAAGGCTGCTGATGATAAGGAGGACATTATAAGATAACCCATGCAAAAACAAAACAGCTAACCCACACACGTACATAAATCGTCTCGTAAACTTAAGGGCCCGTTATCGGCATTAAAATTCATCTCACTCCGTTAAGGGCCAGTTGGTACATTGCGAGATCCGTCGATAACCATTAGGATCCCTTAATTTGTAAGAGCCCTACCTATCCCTTCCGTATCCCTTACAGATCGTTAAAGGGCGCAGTGTCGCAAATCCCCTTTCTCCTATCTGATCTAGTGCTGGGAAAAGCGGGGAATTTATCTAGAAATTTTTAGATAATATTATAAAAGATAAAATTTAAATAATCTGGACAATTTATTAGTTAATAATCGGAATTCATTAAAATTATGAAAAATTCTTCCTCAAACTTTATTATTTATTTACTATTTGAGTTTTATTAAATTCCTTAAATGGATAGGTGGGGAATTAATGTGACTTCATTTTGTGTTTAGATTTAATTTTTATCAAATCTCGAAAAAATTTTGTCATTTAATTCAGCAAAGTTCAAATTAAATTGTATTGAGCATAAAATATATGGGCACAGAAAAATATAATACTGAACCAGTATATGAGTAACTATTTCCGCATACAACATAATCGGGGAACAATCATTACACAAGGAAAATTATTGTGATCTTGGGTTTAGAATCGGGGAACCATATAACCCTGCAGTCCAGCCCTACGTATTCTAATGTTATTGTGGCTAAGCCACGGCCCTTAGAGCAAAGATTGAATATCGTGATTTGTACGCGCTCTGTTTGCTTCAAACTGTCTACGAGTGTCGCGCAAACATAATGTTTGATCGACTTTCAATTGTGGTCCTGATTTTGTTGAAGAACGGTTTTTGATGCTAACATGAAAGCTGAGCTCATAAACGATGGGTTATGAGTAAAATACCGTCTTTCTTATTCCGATATTCTAAAAGAGGGCATGCTTTCAACTGCATCATCTATGTAAAGATATCTTTCCAAAGAATTATTTAGGACAGATGTAGGAAAATCACAAACAGCCAGATATTTGCAACGACATTGCGTTTAAATTTGATTTAAAATAGTTTTGTACTATGTTTTGCAATTTTTTTTAATTTTCTTTGAGTTAGGTACCCCTGAATTTTTGCTAATATTCAGTTGCCTTCAAAGCAACACATTTTTGTAGTTATTATTAATGTTTCATACCAGTATAGAAAAGGCGGGAAGGATACGTAGGTACTGTAAATACGTTTTCTCCGGTAAACGTTTAACATAATTATTAACAATTTGAATGCTTTGCATAGATGTACAAAGGTAGTCGTGTTGGTTGCAAATTCATGGAATATACAATTAATACGGAAATGTTGTAATTATTCAAATTGTAATAGTATCAGGCAACCCTTGGTATCACATCACGTCTTGGGGTGCGTCGTCTTCGACTTCGTATGAATTTAACTCCTTCTCTTACAAGTTATATGATTTATAATAGATTGCTATATTTCAAAGATTTCAAAGATTTTTATTGATTAAAACTTACATGGTAAATGGCAATGAGTTTTGACTTACTCCAGTTAAGCACGAAGCCTGTGTTAATAGAAATATAAACCTTATTTTAGGTATTCTCATTACAAAGAATAATTTGGCTAATAAAACAAAGTTATGATTTAATCCTAGTCTGTCTAGTGATATAGTCTCGGTTTAACCCTTTTTTTTTGGTAGAGCGGTTTGTGTGCCTATAGCAAACAGACGAACGGACAGGCATAATTGAAAATTCGTTATCTATCTACTGATTTAAATTAACATAATTTCCGAGAACAGTCAGGCATTGGTCCTTTTTGTCTGATAAATTTAAATAACCATACTACTATCGCCAAGCGTGGCTAAATGGTGAAACCTCCCTTAAGGTGGTAACTCTCGCTATGGCGCGAAATTCAAATTTTTTCGTGTTTTTTATTTATTCTGGCGAAAGTATACATATTTTTAAAAGTTTCAATAAATTCGCGTATGTAAAAAACTATTTGCCACATTGTAATACAACGTTTTTAAAAGACAGACCCACTGATTTTGTGCCTAAGGACATAAAGGCCAAAAATCAAGTTAGGTCCTTAGACACAAAATTAGTAGGTCTGTCTGCGAAAAACGTTGTATTACAATGTGAGAAATGGTTTTTTACATACGCGAATTCATTAAAACTATTAAAAATTAATACTTTCGCCAGAATAATTAAAAAACGCGAAAAATTTTGAATTTCGCGCCATACCGTGACTTACCGCCTTAAGTCTTGATCTTTTTGATGATCTATCTTGAGAGGATTATGTCCAGGAGTGCACGTCTTTAAGGTTGAAAAGAGAGTGAAGATAATGTTCTTCAAGCCTTCCTTCTCCCGTACTTTATTCTATTTGTACCATCGACCAGTATTTACTAACCACGAGATGTTATCAGCACTCATAACTTACCGATAGCATCTTATCTTACCGACCGGTCGATTGTACCGACAGTCGATAGTTTATTGATACACGACGGTTTTATATAGCGTTTGTCACGACAAATCGATGTTTGGAATAGTATCTTTCACTTGTTTCATAAATACGTATGTGAGAAAGGGATTTAACTAAATTCGCTCAAATTAGTACAGAAAGATGGCATTGAAAATTTAACATAAAATTTAAATACTTTCACTTCGAACATCTGAGAAGCCGCAAGAAAATGGGCAAGCATCAATATTAGCCACCGTACAAATATCTGTAAGATTTAGGCTTCAAACGCACAGGCGGTTTTTCCGCGCGGATTTTATGTAACATATTGAATCCTATGGAAGTGTCCGCACCAGCGGATAAAAAACCGCGCGTGTAAAAATCCGCTGTTGCTGTTTTATATCCGCGCGGATAGAAATTTGCTTGTGCTTTCGGTGCCTATGAATAAGGTTGAAAATAAAATACCGACCTTTAACACCGCGCGGATATAAAACCGCAACAGCAGTTTTTCACCCGCGCGTTTTTTTTCCCGCGCGGATAAAATTCCGCCTGTGCGTCTGAAGCCTTACTAATATATCCAACAAGTAGTTTTTGTACTGAGTAGAAAGATGAAATGATATAATTTATCGTCTTAAACCTATAGCTTTCTCATATCCAAAGTAACATTACGATTCAAAAGAGAATTTCATAATTTTAAATACCACAGCGCCCTAACAAAGTATTCACCTATCTGCATTACATTTACTCGAAGATAATCGGCCCGATACCGGTTTGAATCGAATCATCGATCCATTGTTCGATTCAGTATTACTTATCTCGATTCATTCGATTAACAACGTGGGAGTCAAATATTTTTCCGGATTCGATTTCTTGTGTAAACATCAATCTTAGTTTCATAATAAATTAATTATTTTCTGTTTGGTTGGTCAAAAAGGTATAGTTTGAATAGTATTGTATTGTTTCACACCTATTCAATATAAAACCATGTTCTCCACTGGTTAACATAACTGCGATTATATTGCAAAGTAAAAAATCTTTTTCTCTGTTTAGAGACGTCAACTTTTGGACATAGAGCAAACTTTTTGGGGGAGTTTGCAATAATCTCCACGATTAGCATGGCAGGCGGGTTGGCAATTGCGGTATTGGCTTCTCGTGTTTTAAATGATGGAATAAGAAGAAACAGAAATAATAAAGTTTATTTGCTAAGATTATGGTAACAAAGGATCTTATCTTACATAAATTAATTTAGTAAGTTAAGACAATTGCTATTTATGTTAAGTCGATCGATTGCCATAAAGAGTATTTCTATTCTATTCTATTCCTACATCTAGCAAGCTCCACCTATACCACACTAGATGTAATGGCTGCCATCATAATTTTAAAGTAAAAATAAATATCTAATCAATTGCCAATGTTAAAAAATATCTCAATTAAATTTATGCCTGTTTCAGTCAGTCCGCAATTAACCCGCAAGTGCCAAAGCAATAGCAATGTAATTACAATTGCGCTAGAAATTCTTCCCTGCACTCTGCGGATTCTCTCACACAATTAAATAAATTATGTCGTTACGTTACACGCCGATTATAAAGGTCAGTCCTATACATCTGTGTTCCTTTACCAATGCTAAAAACTCTAGTATTTTGTGAAATGCCATCCGAAAGATCTATGAAAAGTAACAAAGAAAAGTGTTACCTAATATATTAAATATAGGTACAGTGGCGGACACGGTAGGCGTAACACTTCCGGTTTTTCTGTATTGCAAAATAGCTCTTGTTCTTTGGTAATACAGTGTATGGCTGACGAAACCATGCACAAATCTGTTACGGCCTCCTAGTCCGCCACTGTACCCCCAAACCAAAACAAAAACGTACATTTATGTATTCGTTTTTTACACTTACAAGATTAAAAACAAGAGCATGTATTGCATGCATTTGTATAATGAAACGAGTATCACACAATTAATTATATTATTGCTTAATTAGGTAATTTTTTTGCTTTGAGATGATTTTGCGAGATTGCAAGAACTATCACCAAATTGATATAATCATGACGTATCTTGTGCTAGCTATACATGCATAATATAGTTACTTAAAGCTTCATATAGGCAATAAATAATACGTAATGCATGTCTTTTTAAGCTTTGGCAAATTTTTATAGATTATAAATTTATCCTCACATAAATATGAAAATTTTAGAGCCATGTGTAGTCTCAGGTATAATCAAAAACAATTACGAACAAAAACCTCAAAGGCTTAACCGCGCGAGCGTCGTAAATAACAAAAATTAGACGCCACAACTTTATCTTGATTAAACCGACCAATTAAAATAGCCGTGCCAACACGCGCATTCTGTTGTACGACATGACATCGGCATTTGACAGGGTTGTCCCGGTTCACATGTGAACCAAAACAATGAAGATCTCATGGTGTTCCTGCATGCTTTCGAACCGATTTAGATAGATCTTTGTAAATCCTATATTCTATAAGACTTATTTTTTTTGTTATTTTATGTATTATTGTGATTGCAATAAAGAATTCTCTAATCTTAATCTCCTAATAAAAAGAAAAAGGAAATAAAACGTGAATTTTTGAATTCTTACAGTTTCTACTTACTAACTCAGTTAGTTGTTAGTTTAGTACTATTAGATACCTACCTATTCTGTGGTTATACTTAGGAACATTAGCATACCTCATCCAGCCAGCAGCAAGGCCGACCATACACCTATCAATTGGAAATGAAAACCGAACACTCAACATATAACATTATAAGGCCGGGATTCCCACGCTTAGAGCACAATTAAGAAAGTTACACATCAAAACCTTTACTCGACCTTTATAAGAAGGGTTAAGGTTTATTTTTGTCTGGTAAGAGTATCATGAACGTCGACCGGTTCGCGAACTTTTACCTATAAATTTGTGTCGGGCCCGGCATGCGGTACTTACTGCTAGAACAGGTACATTTTGCACTTTAGTTGGATTCATAGGTTTCGTGATTTGATTTGAGGACCGTTAATCGATATGATGTTGGACTGTTTTTTATACAGTACCTTTTTTGACATAAGATAAAATTGTTTTATTTAAGGCCTGTAAGTGTATGTAAGATCAATCTCTCTCTGTAAATTTTCGTAAAAAAAAGTCTTACCTGCTTTGCTTTGTAAACTAAATAAGTATTAATTTTCAGAATTATGTCAAGCCCTAATAGTAGATTAATTTTAAGCACTATTTTGGTTATAGCCATGGAATAGCTAAAGCAACCATAGTTTTTTTTTTTTTTTTTGAAAACGGCCATACAGCCCAGTTGGCATCTAAAATCCTCAGTCTTAGCCACATGAAGAAAACCCTAACAAACCCAAAAAATAGTGTAAAAATCACAATTTATTTAGCTTTCTCCAATGTTGAGTAGGCCTGTTACATATGCACCCCGGCTTCTCGCGTCCACTCTGTACGGTCTCAAAGATTTATTGCCGAGGAATGCGGCTGTTTTATGGGGTGTTTAGGAAATAGCAATAGTGTTTTGGCTTTTTTTAGAGAACACACAGACAAAATGCTTAAAGATAGTTTTCCTAAATGTAAAACGCTCGCTAAAGTCATGAAACCCGATAACTCTTTCACAATCACTGAGATATAATCAAAGTCTGTTTAACAACTTTTAAAGAACGATGGAAATCCTTAGATGGAATGGAATCGTTTTAACATCAATAAAAAAACCGTTAACTTAACTATAAAACGTAAGCAAATAATTAACGAGGATATTTAAAATCAAAACAAAAACGTGAGATATCGTTAAATAGTAATAAAATCACTTGAAACGTTACACCGGTACGGAAACAGTTTTTATTGGGTTATAAAAGAAGTGGTGACAAGTTTTCAGTTTACCATAATGAAATAGTTGTGTTTTTATATTCCATTTAAATACTTAATGTAATTTAAACCAGAGCTCTACATTCAATATGATCTACCTACATAGTTTTATTTAACACGAATATTTTGTATCAGATCGAGACAAAAAATAATTATTTTGATTTTTGACCTTTTTTAAAACAATACAAATATTTGTAAAATTACAATAATATCAAAGTAAAATTCAATCGATTTTCATAACGAAACCAATCTTCAAACATTTCCATTAAAGCTCTAAAGCTCTCCATTAGAGTCTAAAGTGACCTCAATGGATTTTTATAGGTCATATAGTGGTATTTTAAGGGTATTTTATAAAGCTATACGCCTCGGCCGCTGCTAAAGACAAGTCAGTCTGATTTATACGGTCCAGCCCTCTGAATGAATAAACTACCACTATGGGACCATTTGTCTCTATCTTTTATGTTTAAAGAAGATTTAAAGCTATATTTTATACGCCACGGTCTAGTTTGTTTTAAGAGATTGTTAAAATACTTACAATTCCATGGTTCCCACAACAAAAAGCGCCTAATCGTCTATACAGTAAGTGCCAGGTGGACTTACAACTTAAGTCAAGAAGAAAATAAAATCTTCTGTGTACGACTCATATTTGAAGGGCTTGGGCGTAATAAAATCTTCAGTATGAAAAAAAAAATTGAGTAAGTAATTACTTTAAACTGATAATATGTCCAATAAATGAATGTTAGGTATACGTCCTATATATTTTCAACGCTTGTCAGATACAAAAAAAAATGATTTATCGAAACAAACACCCTGCACTCAATTCTCTTAAGTAATTCGCAGTCAATATCTATAGGTACTCGCACTAAGTGAATGTGGCCCCACGTTATAGCCACGTTCCAGCACCCCATAAAACCCCTGAAAAAAAAACTATTTCCCAATTCCCCACAAAACAAGAGGAAACTATTTTTGTCGAACAAAAAAAAAATGTATCCGGGAAAAGATTTATTAGAGGCCTTACTCACAGAAGTCCAACCCTCTGGCTTTTTTCTTTTTATAAAATGCGTGAAATGAGGTGTTTCTACTCCCTTCCTCCTTTTACGTTCTTAATGTTCAGACAGATTTTTATTGCTCAATTAATCCAATAAATTTGCGTTTTATGGTAAATGTTTTCTAAAATAAGCGTGTCTTTTTCAAACTGTTTTAATAAGGCTTCAACGGTACTACGTTTTGTAAGTTTAATTTTTTAATCTTTACACATATTTATGTACGTTTTCCACGCTTAAACTCGCAAACGGCTGGGCCTGAATTGGTTTTGAAATGTTTACCGTAATCGTAACCCAGGATAGTTTTAAACGGTAAGGAAATTGCGGAAAGTCTCTATTTCACGATTTTCACGCGGACTAAGTCGTGGGCACAGCTAACGATAAATAAAACCCTAATTCATAAATAATCAAAATCGAAATTAAAATACGAATTTAAAACTACTCGTAAAAAATACAATTTCGATTTTAATCATTTATGAATTTGACGTTCTAATGGCGGCTTCGATATGAGAAACGCGTTTAGTTTTTGCTAAAGTATATTAAGGCTAATGCACGTGCCAAGCTGATGTGGAGGTGGCCCTTAATGGATCTCGTTCCTACTTAGATTTATTGATACTTGAGATTAATGATAATAGATCTCAAAATATATAGATTTTCTTCAGTTTCAAGACTTTCAAACTTGTTTAGGTAGTTCTTTCCCTTGTCTTAGTTTTGTGTAGGTAAGAAAAGAGGGTAAAAAGTTTTGCTCGACTAACAGACCCACAGACGCATCACAAGTGGTCACTCAATAACAATAAAAATGTCGCCAATACTCATTCTGGTCACGCCCGCCCCGCTAAATTGATATACATATCCTACCAAGTTCTGAAGTCACCTTTTCCTCCAGCTATTCCAACGGAGCAAAGCTCAATTTTACACAGCAGGGTTACACGCGTGCCTCGCAAAACCAGAATACGTGAACCGCAAAGATGCTGGATGTGACCTCAGATGTTGAGAAGTCGCAGGTCAATATAGAATAGTCTTGACCGTGCACTTACTATATTACGTTGGGCGCCTGGTATCAATTGCCTGAATATTATTGTGACAAGTGGGGATAAAAAACGTGGGGAAAAAAGTGAGGATGACATAAGGTTTTAGCGTAGTTTCCTCAGATTATAAGTAAGTGCGTTTGCGGTTTATTGGGGAAATAGAAGATTTGGCTGAGTGCGTTTTGGTAACTAATAATAACAAAATATGCAAATCATACTTAGATAAATTACTTTTATAAATTCCATTATCGTCACGAAATAATAGGTCCGTTAGAGCCTAAAAAAGTCCGAGAAAGAGCCTAAAATGCAATTTCTTGAACTGTAAAATGTAACTAGACACCCTAGGTGATTATTAATATTTTTTGTTCCAAGTTACGTTTTAGGCTCTTTCTCATCTGTCAAAACGGACCTATTATCACAGATTACTAAATAGATTATATTGTGATGACTGTAGGAAGGCCCAAGGCCCATTGAAGATCTTATAAAATTACATGTCTACAACTTTGTGCCCAATAATTCACAAATTCTGGGTTCTGAAAAAGTGAGTAAATACTTGCCTATGTTTTGACAGCTTCATAATTTTAGCAAAGCGAGATAGGTAAATTATGTAACGGCTTTCTAAATTGATAACAATAAGCAAACTGAGAGCTTCACGAGATCATGTTTATTGATAAACTAACATAACGTAGGCGGCGTCAGGGGCGGGCGCGAGGCTCGATAGACGACCAGACGGACCCTGCAATTATGTTAGTGATATTAATTATTTCTGTATTGATGTTTAGATAGCCAAGGAATTTAGGTTTCATGAGAAATTATTTAATAAGAACAATATTATACATTGTTGGCACACTTTATATCAGAATTATAGTTGTAAAACGCCTCCTTTTTTAATCGTGTATTTCTTTTTTATGAAAATACTCGTTGGGTCGATTGCCTTTCATAATAGCAATGAAAATGAAAATCATTTCAAACAACTTGTCAAAATGCTTTTCATTTTCATAGCCATTGAGACCGATAAATATGTTTAGCTAGAACAGCCTTTTTTTAATGGCTTTTTGTGCATGGAGTTTTTGATTTTTCAATTGCTTCTGGTTTGCTTTATCATTAACATTGTGAACAACGCATGCAAGGTGACGGTTACTCGGTGCTGGTAAAAACTGTTTTAATCACATCAAAAATAACCAATTACTAACCACATTTTCTTTTTCCGAGTAACATTTACCTGTAGCACCCTGTAGCACTCGTATCACCTCACCTGGAGCACCTTGTATAACCCTGTAGTTTGGCACGTGTGTCGCCGATGTCACTAACCAGAATAACCCATGGGCACCACTGAAAAACGCATGTAAGTAATTTTTTACTTTATTTTAATACTTTACGAGATATAATTTTAAAGTAAATTTTGACTTACAGCACTTTGAATTGCATATTTGCATATTGTTTTTATTTTGATGTTCAATGTATAGTAGTCAGCAAATCAACCGTCACACCCACCACCACAATATTTACTAAACTTACTTATTGACTAAAGTTTCCTAAGTAATTCTACGCTGAAATCGATGCAGCGCAAGACCAGTAAAATGGTTTAAAACTAATCAAAGTTTATTCTGTACTCATCTAAAACGGTAGTTGCTATTTTATGCAAGTCGCACTGAGCCATAACATTGAACAACAAGTCAATCCAAAGTCAAAGTTTACTTTAAATCATACTCTATCTTTTGCTTTTTGTTTTAGGAATATTATTTTGTTTTAGGAATATATGGTTTGCGAACTCTTAAAACAATAATGTAGATAGATAAATTGATAGACTTTTTTTTTAACATAACATACTACACGTCGTGATAAAATCGCCTTTTCTAACAATGACAGCCTAAAGAAAAATAGGGTCAGTTTTTCGTTTTCTTAATGTTTTAGGTGTTTCGGGATAGCAACTTATCTGTCTAACATAATATAGGTACAGTGGCGGACTAGGACAGCGTAACAGATTTGTCTATGGTCTCGTGCGCCCGAGACTGTTACCAAAGAACAAGAGCTACTTTCCAAAACCGAAAAACAGGAAGTGTTACGCCGTCCCGTCCTCGACCGCCACTGTACAAACGTCTTGCTCATTGACCACTTGATTTGCACTTGCTACGATCCTGACACTGTTTTCGCTCGTCATATCTTATCTTATATTATAACTGAACTATTTTTATACACGCACGTCGTCCTCGTCGGTTTGTTCGCATTCTAAAATCAAACTATCAAATATAAAACATGTGATGTGATAATCAGGAGCAAAATGAAACCTAACCCTGCACTGCGACCGGGGCCCGCGCGACCCTACCTTGTAAAGGGGGGTCTAATAACTGAAACCGAGATTTATGAGGGCACAGATATGCAAATAGAAATTTGCGGTCCCCAGATAAAAAGACGCCGCGGGCTACCGCGGGGGACCTGTTTGTGGAAACTGGGGATGATGTCCGACGCTAATTATTTTATCCTTCACAGTATTTTGGTTGACATTTTCGTATTTTACAATTAGGACTTCTTCTTGAAAGATAACAAATTGTCCTTTTTACGTTTTACGGTAGAAAACTGAAAGCATTTGAATGACATTTTATAAAATAAAGATGTCATGTACCTAATGCAAACAACCTCTAATTATTCAACCCTTTTCTTATTAAGGTTTCTGTTTTCATTAAACTTGTTAAAGAGTGATTCGGTTATCTTTCGCGTCAAAAGTGACAAAGGGTTATGTAACGTTATTATTTGCACCGGTTGTTTTACAGAACTGAAGTTTAAGTTAATGTTTACGTCTAACGTACAGTCACGGACTAGGAGGCCGTAACAGATTTGTCTATGGTTTCGTCAGCCCTAGACTGTATTACCAAAGAACAAGAGCTATTTTGCAATACAGAAAAACCGGAAGTGTTACGCCGATCGTGTCCGCCACTGTACGTCATGATAGAAAAAATAACCGTTTAGTAGATTAAATTAAGTTTTTCATTTCACTTGAATGAACCAATAGTGGCTGCGTTTAGTGGCCATATCAAATGGCTTAATGTGCGCCCACTCTAAAACGTTATGATCTTTCAAAACCTTTCTGACAGTATATCTATGTTTTGTCTTATGATCCAATTACTTAATTTTGGGTATATCAAAAGGCTAAACCAAATAAAAGGCACCGTTTGCCAGTTTCCTGTCGTACTAATGAGCAAACAGTGTGGCCACCCCCGCTTTACAGTCTGCTGTAGATATCTATGCCTATGTGTGATTTTAATTTGGATGTTGACTTCATATTCTTAATAAAGTTTGGTGGGTATTTGGCGTGTACTGCTAGACAAAGACCTCCAGACAATCGTAACAATGACCTATTCTATGAGATCCCCATCCAGTGCATTCCAGCAACATATTGATGACTGGTGATATTATAATTTTATGTCAGAAAATAACATAAAATTAAAACACCATAAGTCTTATCATAATAATAAAAATACATATATTATTTAACAAACCCAGCTAGATTTTACAATAAACCTTTCGTGGAGATAATCATAAAAAATAAAACAAAATGTGGTTTTTTAAAAATTTTGCAAGTATACAGAAAAGACTGAAAATTTAGTCATAAATAAATGGGGGTAAAATTCAAAGTTGGAGTTACGTCCACGCCGCGCTACCGCGTGTAAGCGCATGCATATTCACGCCGCGGCGGGCGCCGTGGTCACGGCTGGTTAGGTCACAGCTTTGGGGACCGACGTGGCAGGTTGGCAGGACTCTGTATTAATTAGCAAGTGTCAATATTTTATTGGCATGGCGTTTGATGTCACTATTTTCATGTTTGGGGTCGGTGAGACTATAACTTTTAGTAAGGGTTAAAATTTTAAGTGCGTATTTTATGGCATAGGTGTATTAAGAGCCATAGCACAGCTAAAGTAGCGCCACCCGAGAAAAAAATAAATATCTTCTAAACTAAGGCAAATATCAAAAATGTGAAACAGTTTTCCCCTAGATAATTCAGTATATAAATCGCCTAGTATTTTTAGGGCATTGTTGTATAGCTTTTAGGTTAAAGACTACAGAAAGCTACTAATTGTTGCCAAAAGTGGCCGTTTTTAGCAATATTCACATTTTTTATATTTGCCTTAGTTTAGAAGATATTATTTTTTTTCTCGGGTGGCGCTACTTTAGCTGTGCTATGCCTCTTAAATTAACACAGTAGAATTATCCATTGAGAAGTAGCATAAGACGCTTTTAAAAGCGAAATGAAAATTAAAACAAAAATCCCAAGGGTTTTCACTTTGTATCTTTGATTCTTTAGCAATCAATGTAGAGTTTTATTTAATGTTTTAACAATAATGTATACAATTTACAGTCACACAGTAGGCACATAAACAAAAACAATAGCACAATAATATCTTTAACAAATAACAATTGCCACGCGTGGGCGGCGCCATCTTTGTCCGTCTGACAGCTATAATAACACCACGGACGCGTGCGCATAATTTTAGCGCCGGCGCACAGTAGCGACATCTGTCAGTAACCAGTAATCATAATTTTTGCACCCTGTATAATTTAGAAATGGTTCTGTAGCCTTACAATCGGCCTTTATGGTGTGATTGTGGGTTATTGTGTATTGTTTTGGATATATGTTACAGAATCCTTTGACTTGATTCGGGTCTGAAATAATGTTATTAAATCCCTTTATTGTTCAGTCATTGTAACAGTTTTTAGTTCACACTTTCACATCCTCAAATTTGTATTATTTTTTAAATTCGGAATCAATGATTAGTGGTCAAAACGTCAGGCAGGGGTGTCGAACAGGGATTCAGCTCAAGTGACGTGTGTGCAGATACGATTATGCAACACCCCTGGCGATAGGGGTGCAAAGAAAAAAAGATTTGTGGCCTGAGGCTTTGGACATGATGGAAATATCCTTTTTTCAACACAGATCTTTGCGTCATGTAATAATATTTATAACATTTAGCAATAAAATAAAAAGGTTTTCTTAGATAAGGTTTTTGTTCAAATCTTGAGCAGCGTTTAGTAAATCATCCTTTTGAATTAATAAACTTTTCGGCTTTTTCCAATGCGTGACAAATATTAATTTTAATAAAAGCCTAAGTGCACTATAGGGTTAAAAAAAAAAACTATAATATTATCTTCTCAAAGATGAAAAAACAAAAAAAGTTGACCTTTCTTCAAATAACATAATTTAAAAATGTATAAAATAAATAAAAATAAAAAGATATATTTTTTTTTATCTGAACCAAAAAATCAAATGTGCAGAGCGCTCGTGACATTGAGCTGAGGGCTGCCACAGTTGCGGTAGATGCGTCGAGATTGCGGTACTGATAGAGGGGTGGCGCCCCTATTTTATTTAAGGGATACGGAAATTAGAGGTTAGTGTTAGTGGTCGAGGGTTTTATCAAGGTCTAGCTTTTTAACATACGTTATTAATATGAAATTTGTAGGTAAAATCAAAACTACGCATTTTTCAATATATTCGGAAGGCCATTCAATTTCTCTTTAGTTAAAATTTAAAAAAAATTCTTCGATATCGCTTGGAAATGCCTCTAATCGATAAGGACACCCATTCACCGTTAATATTTCTCTCTTATTCGCAATTTTACATACTTTGTATGTTTTCTTAAATAACCTAAGTAATTACCTGTTTTTATTATTACAATAATATAATTATTTTTGTGTATAATGTAATACTCGATCGTTCAACATTTCTTCAACGTTTTCTTTAATCTGGTTTGTAACTGGACAGAACCCATCGTCGCAGGTCGTGATGAAGGCAATCGTTAAAGTCCTCCTTTTTCTTTAATTGTGCTTCGAGTCTGGAATTAACCAAATTAGGGCGAGAGTCGAGACTCGTGGGTCTCCGCTCCGAACCATCGATCACACTACTCATTGCTGTAATGGAAATGCATCATATTTACACTTATATATTAAAGTAGTTTAGATATTTCGAAGTTATCTCTTAAACGATATTATTTTATTCTTTATTTTTACTTTTGCTGTGGAATCAAGGATCGGATGCATGAGTCACTTCAAAGCATTGTCTTTATTTATGAACATAAACTACAGTATTTCCAAAGATTTGGTACTAATTCTAAAATCAATTAACAACTTTTCATAAAAATCCAAAAGTTAAAATTTGGTGGACATGAAGACAAAATTATCCTGAAGAGTTATTTATATACATCTTATATTATACTATGTATATACTTACTGATGTAATTTTTAAACCATCAGCATACTTATCTCTTGAATTGACGCGTATCTCCGTACAATCATTCGACGTCCTTTGCCTCCACAGGCTTTCTCCACAAACTGTCACAGTTAAAAACAATAACACCAAACCTGGCTAAATACTCAGTACCTTACCTAGTACAATTAACAAAAGTGAACACGGCCCGGTCGTGAATAGTCGTGATCACCCAGAATCACGAGCGGACGCCATTAGCGCTCGCTGGACGTAATTAAAAGACTTACACAATGCAAGTCCTGTGGACGCGAATTAAAAACAATTAACTTTGCTCCGAGAGTGTTATGCTGTGAGATTAGCGGAAGTGAGGAGTTCAGGCGGGAAGCGGAGCGTTTTGGAGAGAAAAATGCTTTAGTGGCACTATTCCGTGTTTTTTTTTTTGCGCTAATCGCAAGGTAATTTTTGATAAAACAACAACAACGAAATCATACCAAAAAATACTTTGCTAGGATAAGAACATACTTATTTTTCTACGTCAGTCAGTTTTGTCAAGTTCTTGTAAATTGCTACAGCCAATTTCATGGTGAACCGCACATCAAGCTACACATTTTTGTTTTTAAAATAGTTGAATGTATACGCTAAGGGGATGGGAGACTATCGCTTAGCTAATGTGACCGCTATCAGTGTATATTCGTACCATATGCAACGGAAAGAAGACCGAATTGAGCACAATGGGTGCTCATGCCACGACATACACAGAGCAGGGTGCTTTACTGTACTGTCTTTAGCACATAATGCAGGACACAGCCTCCCTTATTACCTACGTTTGAAGGAAGAAATTTGTCGAGAACAAGGTAAAATGTGGTAGGTTTTAGTGTAGCGTCTTTGTCATTGATGGTTTGCTTAAGAAGTATACTTCTGTATTTTTCTTCTCACTTTAAAGGTTTGATACGTAAAAGAAAAGAAAATTTACTTAAATATGACAAGTCCATGAATTTAGATAAATAGATTTTTCTCAGACGTAATTTGGTCGCCAAGATTGCCCACAACATTAATATTTAACGATAACAGATCAGGATATGCCTGCATCATTCTTACAACTACCGAAATTCCTTATTCAGTAGGTACGTATCAATCAAAAACTAATTCCTTAACAAGCGGGATGAAAGTCAATCACTCGCGCGTCGTGTTAATCGAGCCAACAAATTGGGTTTTCAGCTTTTAAGTCCATTTCGTAAAAGTGCTGATTCGACACCGGCGCCCCTACTGATCTGTGCTACTTTTTTCACGCCACCGCGATCACATTACGCGATCCCGCATTCAATAAACGGTGATTATTAAACGGAGTTAGTTCCGCATCAGATTTTTATTAATTTTGCGGAAAAAAAAACTGTCAGCTGTCCCTATAATATTGTGCGGTCGAAATATTAATTAAGTGGCAACCCTAATGAGGGTGGTAAACTTGGTAGAGTGTCGTATTACGACACGCGTCGCTCACAAATCTCACAATGGACAGCCCTTCACCTTTCATTGTTACGGTTTGTGATCGACTGATAACTTGGTTTCGTACTCGTAATATCTGTTTACAATCTGATAAAAAGTGAAAAGATTTAGTAGCCCTCTTCAGATACCCCCCTATTTTAACCGACTTCAAAAAAGGAGGTTATCAGTTTGACCTGTATGTATGTATGTTTGTCCGCGATTATCTCGCGTTTGGCTGAACCGATTTTGATGCGGTTTTCAGATAAGTATTTGTTACATTCAGGTAAAGGTTTAAGTACCTATTTTAACCGACTTCGATAAAGAGGAAGTATGTGTCAGTATATTAAAGGCGGGTTCCTTTTTTGTAAAAAAGAAATTATTATACAAAGATTATTCCATGTTCTAACGTTTACCTATATTCCGGTTCCGTTAAACGCGCATCCTTAAAAGTCTTATTAGGTATATTGAATTGTAAATCCGTGGTACCGTGTGGTGACGGCATAGAATACTACCACCCTACCACCTCCCATGGGTGTCGCAAAAGGCGACTAAGGAAACACCCGAAGACGGGTAGATGCGTCGTTCATTGAAAAATTTAAGAACCAAAACCAATATTGCGATCGCCACCCCGACTGCCAAGCGTGGCGATTATGGCTCTCCGTTAGTCTTTGTGGCGATTTGTGGAGAGACTTGAACATTAGACGTAACTTGGATTAGACGAGAGATCCAAAAGCTAGTTTATTGAAAGGTGTTTCAAGAAAAAGAGAAAGCCTATTCGGTCGCGAAAATGTCCGCTCCGAGGACAAAGTCTATTTTATTTTCCATTCTAGCAAATAGTAGCATAAAAATCCAGTAAGCGATACCATGGACCTTCTATTATTATTTTGATAATACCTTTATTTAATGATAAAAGCTACCAGAGGTACAGTCACGGACTAGGGGCCGTAACAGATTTGTCTATGGTTTCGTCAGCCTTAGCCTGTATTACCAAAGTACAAGAGCTATTTTGCAATAAAGATAGTTCTTGTTTCTTGGCATTATAGTCTAGTGGAAACAAGAACAAAAGTGTTACGCCATCCTTGTCCACCACTATATGTAGGATTTTAGTCCGTAGGACTTTATCTTATGAGATTTGAAGCTGGCGAATTAATATACCCGTAGGTATTTACAGTAGGGTTCCATGATCATAAAACTCTCAAAAAATAATAATACAGAAACAGATACAATAGTAGTCCTCTCGTCATATCAGAGCAGTACAATCGCGCTCACAAAGCTCGCAAACTCCTGACTCGTCGGGGCCGGGACGTACCGTACAGTACATACGAGAGCGTGGCATTTTGAACTGGGATTTTTTCACTCCATTCGGCTTGGCTGTTAGACGGCCTTTATTTCAGCGTGACAGCTCGGTAGGGTTACCAACGACGCTTTATTTAAAAATTGTTTTTTTTTTATTTAGAAACATTGCTTTAGGAAATTTGTTAGGTATGGTGCACTGTTACTGGTCTATCCTTCTCTGGACAGTTGATTTCACAGTCGTTGCCCGGAACGGCATGGTGGACGCACCTGAACCACCTCGATTAGGCTAACTGACTTACAATAAGTATTACTTCCCTTGTTTCCTACATTGAAAAAAGCATTTTGATTTGATTTTAATGATTTGGTTACACCTTTAATTTATCATTGACTTTTCAGAAACACTTAAAGTAAGGTAAGTAGTATATTATTGGGAAGTCCGGACTAGCGCACTGTTCCCTGGGAAAGGAACTGGTGTACCCAAAATTCAGTACCTTATACATTAGTACACGGCGGCCCAAGCACACTAGATTCAGTCCTAAGAAGTCGCCCTCATGAATGTGTTTGGGTGCCTATTTTTTTCCCAGGGAACTGCGCGCCAGACTTCCAAACTACATAAAATTCATATACATACTACTTCATACTACTCATTAAATGGTTTATTTTATTATTATAAATAAAGACGTAATAATTTACAAAAACAATCAACTTAACATAATTACAATTATTAAAAGAATACATTAAATGTCAAAAATAAAATAGGAACCTACATAAAAAATTAAAATTTTAAAAATATATACTTAAAATAATGTCAAAAATACAAATAAAATCCGCACACGCTTAGTCAAAACTATTTAACTAAAAGAAAATCCCCCAGCCCTTGCGCTCGGCTCAAAGGCTCCCATGACGCTGGCTGCATTGCCGCGCTGAACAGCAATGGACAGCCTCTGCGTCAAGAAGGAGCCCGAGCGACGATCAAAACCTCTATCAACAAGCCGGCGACTTTTATTATTCAAATACAATCAATTTTTCATGAAACAAAGTGTCAACCCTAGCCACGACATTAGTTTGCATCTCGGACAGGGCTGCCTCCCGTTCCGTGTAGTTGGTACAGTCGGGCGCACTCCGCTAAATTCTGTATCAGATATTCAGAATTCAGACCTAACCCGCACCAATGCCCCTTTTCTGCTCACATGCATTTTTTTACACTTTTTTCACTACTAAATTAGACTACAGACTTACCGTATTATTCATAAAGATACAGAAGGTTTTAAGTAGCTTTACTGGAGGTCTACTTCTCTAGTTTGTTGCATGGTAAATCTATACCAATATTATAAAGAGGAAAGATTTGTTTGTTTGTTTGTTTGTAACGAATAGGCTCCGGAAATACTGAACCGATTTGAAAAATTCTTTCACTGGTAGGAAGCTACATTAACCCCGAGTGTCATAGGCTATATTAGATTTTCAAAAAATTAGGGATCCTTACCTAAAATCAAATAATATAACCCAAGGTGCAATATTTTTTCCGTTGACAGGTGGTTTGTTGTTGTTGTTTGTTTTTTATTCGACCGTTCTGGGCAGTCAAAAGAACAAAGTCTATAGAGCCAAGCCATTAGTAGTATCTTATATTCTATGGCGTAACGAAGTAAGCCGGGAAAGCTCGTACGAGATAGCTTAAAGTGACAGACGTCAAATAACCAAACTGCTCTTTAACTTTTAAGGAATTGCAGGGTAAGATTTTAAATATTTTATAATATTTGTTAGAAACTGGTGAAAGAAAATTAAAATAAAAATGGATAAAAGTTTACAAAAGTCGCTTGCTTGACTGAATGTTTTTTTTTACATATTCGCAGCTTAGTAATTAATTTGAGTCAAAATTTAAGAAAAAAAGTTTTCAAAGTGAAAATGAAAAATAATTTATGCAATATAGGATACAAGGGATCTCATAATGTATGCGAATTAGTCTGCTTAGTACCTTATAGGTATTTAGTAAAGGTCCTATGCTGTGAGAGGCGAGGAGGTTCTATGGCGCCCACCAAACGGCTCGGCAAACGAATATAAAAATAGATAAGTACCTATAACAGTTATGGGTACATTTTTTTTATACAAAAAAAGCCTAAAAAAGAAATATTGTCCTATCAAAAGGACAAAGATAAAAAAATCGATACATCTCGCGCGTGGTTAAACAACGGTTCAATTTTAAGCGCCCTCGATCTCAGCAGTGGCTTTCGAGTGGGATAAAATCAGTAACCGATTCTTTTTATCTGAAAACTAGGCGTTTTTACTTACAATTCGTATGAAAGATTTTGGTCATCAAGGAAAGTATTTATAGTATAATAAGTGACCTAGCTTAGCGACAACATGACTTTCTTTTGACCCTTTTGACGTACAAATTGACTAACTTTTGCTTTTTTAAATATAAATTTGACACTTACGCTTGATCAAATCAAAAAAGGTTTTACCAGCAGTCATTATAAAATTTTGCTGCATTTTCAAGCCTAAAACTGCCCAAAGAAAATAACGATTATTATACCGACATCGAGCTTAGCGTACTGGTAACCGATAACGTCTCGTAATCCTAAAAAAACCGATCACTTTTCAAGTGGAATCGTCAAGTAGTATCGGTAAGTCGAGCGCCATCCACCGACCTCTAGTACGTGATTAAACCGCGAAATGTCAAAGTGCAAAGATCGTGTCTTTGCGAACATCTGTAACGTGTCCATTGAAAATGCTAGAAATGTAAACAATTCAGGTTTATTGTTTTTACGTTGTTTTCAAAACCACGGGTTTTATTAGCGGGTTTCTAAAGAATAGTCCAATAATATTTTGTAGAGCCCATCACTAAGGCCATGGCCCAATATTATTGGTCCATGCTAAGGCCCATCAGAGTACACATTATGTTACGGTGTACTTAGTGATGTTTGTGTGTAGGTATGAAGGTGGATATAAAATTAAGATATTTTAGAAGAATTGCTACAAATACAATTTTTTTGCTTTAACTTATCTACATAGTAATAAATAAGTAGTAAGGATAGGTTAGGAATAATATTAACCTCGAGCACTAGTATATGATACCCTGATGCCCTCCCTCATCCATCAATGCTAGTGCGTCTGATTTTTTCATTCGTCAGCCACAGGCCGGGGCGCGGGTGGATGGAGCGTGAAATAGTTCTCTTTGAAGGGATGTTTTTATTAAAATTTTACACAAAAACCGCCGATACGGCTTACTTTTTTACGAAACAGAAACAGATTTACTGCTTCCGTTGTTCTAAAATTGTTTTGGAGTTAAATCAACACTATTAATATTGTACAGTGACAAATGGACTTATTGTAGCATTAGCTCTGCATGCTTTCTGATAAGGCGAACTTAACTTTACACAATAATAGTCAATTCGTAGTATAAAATAAAGTCGCTTTCCGCGTCTGACCCTATGTATGTTAAATCTTTAAAACTACGCAACGGATTTTGATGCGGCTTTGTTTAATATATAAGAGTGATTCAAGAGGAATGTTTATAATTATAGTATAATACATGCACAAAATAATTATGGGTTAGGCCGTACGAAGTTCGTCGGGTTGACTAGTAATAATTAAGTTAACTCTCGCAAGCCTGTATTTTTTCCTATACTTTCACAGAATTACCCATAGATTTTTTCTACGCAATGTTACCCAATAAAAGCTCAATATAATATGCTAAGTAGTCATTCTAAATCAAAAAACAATACAAAAATGCCAGATTCACAATAATAAAATGCAAAATGCTTTAACACGTCGCCACGTATTTAACGTAACGTATCCACCCTTCACCGTGAAACAAAACGTGGAAAATCTCGCCTTTTTCAATGGTCGAGCCTGTTTTGTTATTCAAATTAGACAGACGGACATGCGGTGAAATAATTAACTGATACCGACCGGCCGGTCGGGAAAAATCGAATGAAATTGTAAAAGAGACCTTTTAGCGCTTTTGAGTGTGAATACGGGTCTTTATGGCTCTTGAAGAATGCGTTAGGCTTTTAATATGGTCCCTCAAGCTTTACATAGAGAGTTAGATAATTAGCTTACTTAAGTTTTTAGGAACTGAATCGCCGTAAAATTACGCAAAAAATAAAACTTTGGTTTTTACGGCATTTTGATAGAATTAAGGTTCTTAAGAAAGTTATAACCTAAAATAAAACCTCCTAAGTCCTAACTCAACATCGGGCGCTCGTTAGCTCTTCCGCGCTCTGCTCGTATCTGAGTCGTATCTAGTGCCATCCCGCTTTTTACGACGTCATTACTTTTATCGCACAAGTCGACTCCTTCTTTAGCTAAAATAGTAGAGTGACTGAAGTGGAGAAAAACTGCCCAGATTCAGGCGTTTTCGCTGTATAAGCTATTTTTTTGTGATTTCGCGAGAGCCGTAATGAACA
Organism: Euspilapteryx auroguttella; assembly: GCA_951802225.1. Classification (NCBI taxonomy): domain Eukaryota; kingdom Metazoa; phylum Arthropoda; class Insecta; order Lepidoptera; family Gracillariidae; genus Euspilapteryx; species Euspilapteryx auroguttella. The sequence goes on along the minus strand of OX637657.1, from coordinate 7,807,189 downwards.
GATGTGGCATTTGGAGTTCTTGGGGTTTTAATGCCGTTTCTGTATTTGTCGGGTTTGCGTTGTAAAACTTAATTTGAACTGAAAGTTGATGAAGGCACATTACGTTGATGTTTAATGATTGTATCAAATTTTCCATTAAATAAAGTTATTAAAATTAAATTAATGTCTTGCAGACTTTTGAAATGTTAAATTCTTTAAAATAACTACGTCTTTGTTTTCTATAGACTTGATATACATGCAAACTTTGTAAAGTCACGCCTGTTTCCCATCAAAGTAGGCAGAACCAATTGATTGCTACGATCCTGATATACTTCTTCAGCTTCTTTCACAGTCAACCCTTTCTATACTGTCTCGTCATCGTGAACTGTTCGCGCGGCCTTTCTTCACATCACTATTCACCTGAAATACAATCCTAATATTTATTCAAACTTCGCCACGGGTCACTATCAGAGACACGGCGACACTTTGTGACAGTTGGCGACACGCCGGAGGTGACATTGTACCTACCGTCTGTGTCCATATGACATTGTGACTTGTGACCTAGTTTTAGTTTGTGAACGTTGTTGTTAACTTCCGAGTGTTATGAATGGCGGAAAAACTTGATTCAACCTGTCTGTAAATTAATCAAAAAATAAAGTATTACTAGCTGTCCCGGCGAACTTCGTATCGCGTCTTACAATTTTATATGGAGAAATTAAATTGTTGTTTTTACTTTTTATTTTATTATTTTTTTATCAATTTTTTCTCACCTTTTAAACCTTCCCTGGACTACTACGATCATTTCAAACCAAAATCAGCTAAATCCGCCCTACCGTTCTAGAGCATTAGCGAGACTAACACTCCACGATTCATTTCATATATTAAAAAAAAAAAAAATTTTTGCTATTATATTGAAGTTTGTTCATCTCAACCGAGCGAGACACGTCCACTGTTGAACATAGGCTACCTCTACCAATCACCAAGCTTGATAGTCGGCATGGCGACCAGTTTGTCTCTTCAAGTTTTTCATCAAAGGACCCTGCAGCCCGTTCTTTCCTTTAAGTCCCTTAGTCGACTTTTACGTTACGACCCATTTAAGAAAATAGGGTAGTGGTATTCTATGCTGTTTTTTTTATCAAAACTGTAGGTGCGGCACAAAAATTAAAAAAAATAAAAGTGGCAACACTGTATAAAAATTATCGATACCCCCAAAAATATCCATACAGTGCTGCCATTTTTTATTTTATACATTTTTGTGGCGCACTGTACAATAGGTTATTGTGTGGACAACTGTACATAGTTTCAGTGTTGTGTTATTATGTGAAAGCCTCTCAAGTAGTAAACAATGATTGTCAATGGAGTGACAATCATTGTTATTAAGCTGATGAAGTGTGGTGGAATGGTCCACCACACTTCATCAGCTTAATCGGGGAAAGGGTGAACTTAGATTGGGCCCGCATCAAGATTATTTATCTTGTATAAATGTGAAAAATAAAATAATTGCCGCTTATAAAATGTACCGCACTAGACATGCGGGCCTTAGATTCGTTTGTTAAAAAATAGATCGATGACACTGCGTTGAGTTATTAAATGGGGTTAGATTACTTAAGATAAAAATCATTTTTTTTTTTGTTTTTTTATAATATTTACGAGCCCTAATAAAGTGGCACTGACTGACATCGAATATAAGTATACCATCAGTAATACTAATACTCTATGCATGCACCACTATCCTACGTGTGAGATTTATTTTTAATTTACGTTTTTTTTTAATCTTAATTTCTGTTTTGCCAGCATTAAAAAAATCACCACTTGACTTATAAGAGTACAGTACTCCAAAAGTGATAATGCGCGTAGAAATCTTCGTCACTGTTCGACTACGGTCGTATTCCCGAGCGTGGAAACACGATATGTATTTATGGTGGTTAAGTGCATTTTCTTTATGCGTAATTTAGTACAATTATGTTTTTTAATTCGGGTGTTCCGTCCGTGAAAGCGAAAGTTGGCGAAGAACTGCATGCGCATTACTTTATTTACAATAGAACTCAAGTAAATTAAGTTTTATTACCCAAACCAGTCATTATTATTTTCAAGATGTTTAACCTATTATAATACCTCACAAATAATCAAAACGAATTATAAAGCCCATTTTTTTCTCCAAACACTGAAAGAGGCGTCGACGCATGTTTGCAGCAGATGTTTGCCCACAGCCTGATCTTTACCTCTAAGAATAGGGCCATTGACCTTAAGGACAAAGCATTAGGAGCACAACACAGCCGATAATGGCCCTTTATCCAACCGTTATCTTATTACAACTGAACTGTCGACTTAACGCGTTCAGAAGGGCGTATGAAAAAAAAAAGTTGACTGTTTGTCTTTTGAACTAGCGCGCGTTCCAATTTTGATTTTAATTTGTATCTGTAACCTACATCGCACGAGCCCACTTTTTGCATTATTAGAATAAGACTTCAAGACTGAAGTGACTATTGATAAGTCAAATTTTTTGTCACACTCGTACTGCAAGATGCACAATTATAATAATAATAACTCATCAGACTCAGAGCCCCTCACTAGATATCACCTGTACCTAGGGTGCCCGAAACATTATACAGATACGAACATTACACCCAGAACGGAAACAAATATCGATATTCATCAAAACAATGTTCGCCCCGCCGCCGGGAATCGAACCCAGATGCACACGCATCTCGTCCACATCACTGCCACGGAGCAGTCTTATATTTTGCACTTTTGTCTTTGCATTTCCTTTCGGCAAATACTTGTTGTATCTAAAACTTCTAATTGTTCGTAGGTAACTGTATTTCTTAAACCATCGATTACTAAGTATGTAAGTACTTTATTTAAAAAAGAAACACAATGCGTAGTAATACGGGATAGGTTTGCCCTTGTCTCATATCACCATCTTTGAAGATCCCTGTACTGTACCCCGATTATTAAACTCATAATATACAACTGCGAATTTTATCTTCCAAACACAATAATCGTAGTCTATTCGCAATATTCAGCACGGCCTAGTATATTATTATTATTACTCAAACCGCGATCCCATCTCGCTCCAACAATAGGCGTCTTTACAAACGTAAAATAATCTTATAAGGAGATCGGAAATAGCGAAACAAATTTAGCACCCACAATAGGCAAGCGAGTTTGTCACAGCGATACCGATCGTACGAACGGAACCCTCCCTTATCATGATTCAAGATGTTTATTTATTATTTACCCCTAACAAGGAGCTGAATTTATTTGGAACGTTAATTTTTTTAATTTTATTTAAGTCAAGTCAATATCGACAAATATAAAAAACTTAGTTTCACAATTATATTAAGACCAGGAAATAATTTAGATTATTTTTACAAACAAAATATATTTTGGCTTAAAATTTATTTAATTGTTTGTCTCTAAAATTAATTATTAAATCTCCACAGAAACTAAAATTCGTAGTCTCTACCATGTCTCTACACATTATGTAGTTCATTTTTGGTCTGAATAGCAATCCTAAATACATTAACCCTTAATAAAACATAAGCTACGTTTTGTTTCAAAAAAATATTTTATTTAAGTCACAAAACGGAGTAGAAGTCATAAAATAACGGTCGCATTAAAAACGAAATACAAATAAAGCCTAAACAGTTCACAAAGGCTCAATAGACACAAATTGCGCCCCGCAAACACGTGTCCAAATTGAAAAAAAAAAGGTCTCAAAAGAATAGCGTCTATCAAATAATGGCGCGAAATAGCATTAAATGGCGCGAAAAGAGAAAAAATGTGACAATCGCATTGTGAAAAATAAAATTTAAAATAAACACATTTTTGGAGTGGGCGTTTGCGGGTGTATTTGTAAATATATTTTTGCTTTGTTGGACAATGGTTTTTATGCCCGGCTGATGTGTCGGACAATACTGACATTTTGGTATTGTTAAACTTTTGCTCGACGGTTTGAAATACAAGAAATCGCGTGCCATGCTACGAAAGTAACTAAAAAAATTTTTTATCAATATATAATAAATATTCCGTTACTGACTGGCTGACTGACTGACTGACGCGGGGCAGCCTCTAGTTAACAAAATATAAAGTAGTAAGTCATCATACGAATATCTTTACCACAGTCTTTACTAATTTTCTTGCAAAAATTTAAAATAAATAAATTACAGATATTAACCCACATATTTATTAGCTTAAATGCCCTTCCCATGCATTGAACAAGGGACTGAATTGATTACTCATTGACCTTTTTAAACGAACTAAGTTAACTTTCTCTGCAAAGAACGAACGCTATAAAGTTTTCAGAAAGGTCAAGAAAAAGGTCAAACAGTGCCTTTACCAGACAAAGTACGTGTTATTACGTACCTATAAAAATAGTATTAATTATTTATTTAGGTACCCGAGGTTTAGGATTTAATGACTTGATTTAGATAACAAAAAAAAACTCAGAGTACCTATGAATTATTTTTACTAAGCAGCTACGCCTTTCTCTCTACTCGTTCATGATAACGGGTGACCTATATAGTATATGGGCCCTTAAAAATATATTTCCGTTTATAGTGATCTATTCTTCAACATACATAATATAGCACACATACCTAAATAAAATTCGATAATTGGTAGAAGAACCTGTATATTCGCTCAAAACACACGGCGGCGCGAGACCCAACAATATCATGCAACATCTACAAAACAGCGGGGGTGCGCCGCTACTGGTCGGCAATCCGATTTTATAGGAATTTAAAAGATTTATATTTTATCTTAATGTAAGCCGAATTAACATAGGCATCAAGCATTCTTAAGACGACGTAGATCGCGAACTTCCAAAAATCAGCGCGTTCTGATGACATCACCATCTTCATTCTCACTGTTTAAATTTTTTATTCGTTATTTATCAGACACTCAAATTGTCACACTATAATAAAGACAAAGATCTCAGAATTCAACCCTTGGGAGGCCAAATCAAAAGTGGTACCACACGGGTCCTACAGACCAAAGTTCAGTGTTTGAAGACCAATAGCAATTAACCCTGCTGCGCCCATAGCGTGTACAACATTGTGATTGTTTAATTGGTATGACCCCAATACGTAGGACCGTGTAGATTAAAAAGATAAAACGCGATCTCATGTTAACGAGGTGATGGTGACGGACGACCTTTTTCGAAAATATTGTTTAGAAAAAAAAAAAATATTATAGACAACTTACTGAAAAAAAAGTGTTTTTTGTAAAAAAAAAAAAAAGTTTATGCCGCTAAATACATAATATGTTGATTTATATAATACTTACTCTCCATATTTAAAACCAGTTTAGTAATGGTTAAACCAAATCGGTGCCACGTTGCATTCCACGAATCATGATTCTCATTACACACAACTGATACGACATTGATTCAAAGGGTCAAATCTGTTGACACTCACCATCAATACTATTTAAACCAACTAACAGACCCAATCTAACTCATTCTATCAAATGATTCATTTCATTGTGGGTTGAATGGAAAAAAAAATTGGGGCTGCGATCAATTGAGAAAATTTCAGCAATTTTGTAAAGCAGTTATTAGTTTTATGTGTTAGGTATAGCTAATGAAAATTAAAATTTTGTAACCCATATTAAGTACTACCTAATTCTTTAAAATATCATGGTACCCATGTTAGTTTTTTTTATGAATTATGGTAATGTTTTATGCGAAAGAATGACTGTTACTCAAAAACTTCGTAACTTATAAAAATTTAAAGCGGTTTGAGATAGCTTGAAGTATTATTAAGCAAAATAAGTTGATCATATGTAAAATAACGCTACAATAGCAGAATAACCTTTGGTGGAAGTAGTTAATTGTTGGAAAACTCTAATTTTCATATTTGGTCTTAAATTTTTAAATTACAAAGCAGAAACCAGATGACCAGAAACAGTTTAACATCAAGGCTGTTCTGTCATCTAATAATCCTTTCTAGAGCAACCAGAAGGCAGCAGATGTCACCAATTAAAGCAACATAGTTGACAATTACTCCTCAAGTGATCACAATTATTGCTCCAAACTATACACAAGTATTGCGTACATGCGTCACCCAGACCGGTCTTTGTGTTGCGTAACAAATTAGGATGATATTTTAACTACTATTAAAAAGACAGAAGTTCGTCGTAAAAAAACGTAATTGGCAAGAAAAAACTCAGGGTTTACCATTTAGAACAGTATAAAACAATAAAAGTGCATTACTTTGACATTTAGTCAAAATATTCAGTAAATAGGTAAAGCAAACTAAATGTCATCTAAAGTGCGTGCGACACAAAAATCTAGAAATTAAAAAGTGGAAACACTGTATGGATTTTTTTTTTAATAAGATGCGTCTAATTTCCATAAAGTGTTGCCACTTTATAAATTCTAGATTCTTGTGTTAAGCTTAATATAATTTATTACTACCAACAAAATGATAAGCATTTATAAGTGAGTGGTCAGCGAAATAATAATCATCATAAAAGCCGCACAAACCATCTTCTCTCATTTCCACTAAATATAACTCAGGACATGTCGCAGAGGCGTCTGTTCATCGTCATAATGATGCCCTTTTGTTTGTCGCGCCATTTCTTTCTTTCACTCTCGCAAATGATCATAATAAAAATTATTTCTTGCAGAAGTAACATTTATCTGGCTACGGAATAAAATAAATAAATAAATATTTTTTCGGTTTATTATTTATCAACGCTGTTTTTTTTAGTTTGCTACTTTTTACTACCTACTTTACTATTTTATAACCCACTTCAAAAAATTAGGTTAACAGTTTGACCTGTATTTTGGTCCGCGATTATCTCGCGTTTGGCTGAACCGATTTTGATGCGGTTTACGATAAGTATTTGTTACATTCAGGAGAAGGTTAGTACCTATTTTAAACGACTTTGAAAAAGAGGAAGTGCTCAGTTGATAATGTATCTACCTTTTTTGTAGAGAAATTAATTATTTACGATTTATTGTTCTTAATTTTATTTCTTGTAAAAAAAAAGATAAAATGCTAAAAAAAAACACTACAAAACTAATTCATCCATTCACAAAAACAGTTTCGTTTTGAATAGCGGGTTCTATTCTAAATTCTAACCCCAAAACAAGATTGGTCCAATGTACCCAGGGCTTCCTAATCGCATTAGCTGGAACCCGCGAGCGTTTACGGGTTATTTGTTGCTACTGTTCAGAGCTTCCCTGCCACGTTTAATGGTTTCTTCCGAATCGGATTAACTTTTTTTTTCTATTTTTATACCTTCTTTGTTATGGTAATTAATTGAAGTAACAAGAAGGTCTGATCGGAAATAGCGGGTGATGTTTTGATATTTTGTTATCAAAGGAGGTAAATTTTCTAAGCCAATATACTTTATTTGGATTTTGTTTCGTTTTTTTTTCTTTCTCTAATTTATATTTTGACATGCCTACTTACCCTTAAATTTCGTTCAATGATTGACATAGATAAAGTTGCCTACCTAAAATCTATGCACGCATTTAGCTGTATTAGTTTAGCACAAACAAAAAAAGAAAGCATTATAAAACTTCTTTTATACCGTTTAATACAACTCAATGTACTGTAAACATTTTTAGAAGACATTAGTTTCTCCGTTTTCTTTTCGAAAGGTATTCCAGAAAACATCGGCCATAATAAAATTATCTCACGAACCATTTCACAGGGACAAAGACAGCGGTTTTTGTACTTTTTTAGTAAAAAAAAATATGTATCATTCCTGAAATTTCGATTTTTACTTTCAGCTCTCCCTAAATCTCAAATTCTGATTATGTATTTTTGATTTAACAAATCATAACTTAAAAATGTCTAGTTTAATTCGCCTCAAGAGAAAAATATAGCCCTAACCCTAAACTAACCTATTGTTTTTTCTCTTCCACAGACGCGTGCGGCCTCTCCGACGTCCCCCACATAGAGTCTCTACAAGAAAAATCCCAGTGCGCACTAGAAGAGTACTGCAGAAGTCAGTACCCGAACCAGCCCACCCGCTTCGGGAAGCTGCTCCTCCGGCTACCATCCCTCAGGACCGTCAGTTCACAAGTCATAGAGCAACTCTTCTTCGTCCGCCTTGTAGGAAAGACTCCTATAGAAACTCTCATAAGGGATATGCTACTATCCGGCAGTTCCTTCTCTTGGCCCTACATGGCGACCATGTGACATACGATGTGGCGCCATCTAGCGTCGACCTGATCGACGCCTTACGGCTTCCCGCCGTACCTGCCGAGCCAGAGGTTCGACTTCCGGTACAGGGAGGCCGAGGACGCTGTGACGTCATCCAGCGAGTTCCCAGAAGCACCGGAAGAAGGGAGGGACTACTTCAGGAGGGAGGAGAGAACAGATTCGATTTTGAATTTCGAATCGTCGTATTTCGCGCCAAAAACCGATGTGACGTACGATCCCCCCAGTGCAAGTGACTCGCAGAAAAACAAATCGCTCATGATAGACAATCTATTGAACATTCGCAACGACGACTCGGGGGAGTTGAAGGGTTAGTTCAAGGGGCAGTAGTGTTTTTCTTTTTCATAGTTGAATTTTTGTTCCTCTGTAAAATAGGTTGATTTTTAAATTATTGTAAATAAAGATTTGTTTTTTATTGTATAAATGTGAAGATAAGGTTGGTGAGATGAGGCATAATTTTTTTATACGTTTGTATTTAGAAATTTATAGTAAACTTTATTTGAGAGTACACGTAGGTCGTTGCAATAATTTGTATGTAGAGAGTTTTTTATTAAAGGGTTCTGTCTGATAGAGACAAATTTGTTTTCAGATTTTCTGTGGAAAGGCTCTAAAAGCTACCTCTGTGCAATTGTTTGAAAATTAAATTCAATTGATATGTAATACAAACAATCCTTTACTCAAATGTAAAAAAATATAAAAATTCTGCATTTTTAAATGGTGCTTTTTTCATAAGTCCTTGATGAGTAAACACAACCAGTGATTCCGATGACGCATTTATTTTGTTCCTTTGGTAAATTTTATATTTAGATTGTAAAAAGAAATGTTTTTTATAGTTATAATGTAAATACAATATATATATAAAAATAACTTAATTATTTCTTCACAACCACAAAGGGGAGCTAGAATGTTTTAAACTTTAAAAGAAAATATTTCTCTAAAGACTTCCTGCCAAATGTTTATAATAAAAATGAAAAGCAATTGTATTTATTCGCAATAAATAAATAAATGTACAGTAGTAGTTAAAGTAAAATACCTGTGTGTGTATGAGACTGTATGGCGTTGTATAAAAAAAATATATAACTATCAATGAGGAATAAATAATGTCTCTCTGAATTTTGTTTGTTTGTCTTCGACATTACCTTAAATCCCTTTAAGAGCCTGCTTATAAAACCAAGGCAAATATAAAAAAAATATTATAAACTACTTAATAATATACTAAATAATCATACTTAGTATAATAGTAATATACGTATTATTGCTTTCGTTCGTGTTCGTAGTTATTTAACAAGCTATGAATATTAAGAACAGGCCATAATGATCTTGCCCACGTACTGAAAGGTATATTAAACTAGCAAAGTCTAGTAAATACGTACAGATAGCCCTCATAATAATTGTAAGGGCTCTGTATGTAGTCCTCAGTTTAAAAACCTAAGTAATCTAGTAAAGTATTAGCAACACTTAGTAGCTTTCTTAGGTTTTTAACCGTCTAGCTAGTGTACTAAAAAACTAAGCAATGTTATCTAGTGTCATACAGGATTTCTAATGTCTATGTCTAACATATTATATACTAGTCGACCCGGCGAACTTCGTACCGCCTAATCTTTAACTACATTGTGCTTGTATTATACTTATAAACCTTCCTCTTAAATCACTCTATCTATTAAAAAAACCGCATCAAAATCAGTTTGTTAGTTTTAAAGATTTAAGCATACATAGGGACAGACGCGGGAAGCGACTTTATTTTATACTATGTATATTGATTTGCCTTTGATTCTTTTTTTTTTCGATATTGGTGCTATTATCGACGTCCTAACTGTGGCGCTACGAGGAAAAATATAATAAAATCACATCAAAAATAATCATTCTCACTCACACAGCACACCCCGTGAGAAACTAACAACAGGTGCTAAAAGCAGAGATTTGATAAAATTACACAAAAGCTAATATTTCGGTGGGAAAATTGAATACTGACCGGAAGGAAGTGACTGCAGCACAGGTGTATTGCATAATTGCCTGTGACATTGTTAAACACCAAGATTTTTATATGAGGGTGTGGAAGATATCATTAGCTAATCAGTAAATATGTAGGAGGTAGGTATTAAAAGTTTAATTTTTATAACAAAAAACTCTAGTATCTAATTGTGTTCAGCAGCCAGCACATCAACACCTTAACAACTTACTTTGAACTGCATTTAAGAGGCATAGCACAGCTAAAGTAACGCCACCCGAGAAAAAATTAAATATCTTCTAAATTAAGGCAAATATCAAAAATGTGAAACAGCATTCCCCTAGATAATTCAGCCAAGTATTTTAGGGCATTGTTGTATAACTTTTAGGTTAAAGACCACAGAAAGAAACTGATTGTTGCTAAAAACGGCCACTGTTGGCCGAAAATACTAGGCTGAATTATCTAGGGGAATGCTGTTTCACATTTTTGATATTTAACTTAGTTTAGAAGATATTTATTTTTTTCTCGAGTGGCGCTACTTTAGCTGTGCTATGGCTCTTAACCTCAAAAACAGCGTCGATTAAAACACTAACTGCCTACTTTTGGCTTTACCACAAAAAGAGCTAAACCTAGTCTAAAAGAATAGACCTAGTCAGGTTTAAGTCATAGAAACTTCACATACAAATTCACAATTTAGATCCAACTGTGGTAAGGTCTAATTTAGTGGCCTAAAAAATTGTGGAACTGGGCTGGTCGCGTCTGCCACTTGAATCTGGACGGTGGGCGAGAATCGCAACCGACAGACGCAAACGTGGAAGACCAAGACCAAGGAGGAGATGGCGGGACGATCTCGATTACCATATCGAGAACTATTTAGACAGAGACTACACAACAGGATCGGAGACTTGGAGAAATGCGGGGGAGGCCTTTGTCCAGCAGTAAGGCATCTGATTAAAAGCTGCATCGAAAAAATCAACGTCAAAACTAACCAGTCTGAACAACAATAGCCTTTCTGTGTTTCCTATAGCGCTCATTTTTTCACACAAATATTTTAACTTATAAATTGACATACAGTAGGAAAAAAGTCAACTATACTACTAAACAATAATTATAAGCAATTATAATACACCTGCATTAGGGTTGTCACTACTCAATCACGACATCATCAGAGAATGTCCCACGGGCGACCGGCGCGGCGACCGCCACCGTGACCACACCGCGGGGTTGCTTATCAATGACACTTGAATTACTATGGTATTTGTAGTAAGCTAAGTATCTACCTAGTAAAATCCACTAAGTCACAAAAAAAAAGATTACTTGGATTTTCTCAAGTTCTGCAAACGTTATTATTTTGACGCATTTGGCGTATTATTTTGAAAATATTTTTAACACGAGCTTTCCCGGCTTACTTCGTTACGCCATAGAATATAAGATACTACAAAAGACTTGGCTCTATAGACTATGTTCTTTTGACTGCCCAGAATGCCCGAATAAAAAACAAACAACAACAACAAACCACCTGTCAAAATATGTAAGCAACGGAAAAAATATTGCACCTTGGGTTATATTATTTGAGTTTAGGTAAGGATCCCTAATTTTTTTGAAAATCTAATATAGCCTATGACACTCGGGGTTAATGTAGCTTCCTACCCGTGAAAGAATTTTTCAAATCGGTTCAGTATTTCCGGAGCCTATTCGTTACAAACAAACAAACAAACAAATCTTTCCTCTTTATAATATTGGTATAGACAAGCTGACACGGCGAACTTCGTAACGCCTTGCTTTCTGCATTTTGAGAATATTATATCCTACGTTACCAGGGCATAGTGTAGCTTCCCATCAGTAAAATAATTTTTAAAATCGGTTCTGCTATCTCGGAGCCCATTCGTTGCAAACAAACAATCAAATCTTTCCTCTTTATAATATTGTATTGATTACATACGAGTATGTAGTACTAGTCTACCCGGCGAATGTCGTTCTGTCTAACATAATTACTATGTTGTCATAATATAACCTATAAACATTCCTCTTGAATAACTCTATGTTATCTATAAAAAATGCATAAAAATCCGTTGCGTAGTTTTAAAGACAAGAGACAACGTAAGCGACTTTTTAACCGACGAAAAAACAAAAAGGAGGAGGTTCTCAATTTGTCGCGTATATATATTTTTTTTTTTATGTATGATCACGCATAACTTTTAACTGTGTGGACCGATTTTAATAATTCTTTTTTAATCGACAGGGTATACCTTAAAGTTGGTCCCATAAAAATTTGGAAATAAAATTCCCACCCTAAGGGTGGGAAAATAGGGGCGACTTTTTGGTCGGCGGGTCGATTTATCCACTCACAGGTTGCATTTCCGTGGTTACATTATAACTTTTGATACCTACCTACAATATCTTTGGAAATGAAATAAAATCAGCCGAAAGACGTCCACTGCTGGACATAGGCCTCCCTCACAAATCGCCTCACCGACCGGTCGTGATGGAACTTCATCCTGTTAGTCCCTCAACCTTCACCAGGTTGTGTGGCCACCTTGTGGGGTGCGACCACCCTGTGAAGGGTGATAAGCTGGGGTCAAAAAAATTAGCCCAAAAATAACTGAAAATCAAAAAATAAAAACTTTTTATAAAAAAATTAAACCGCCGAAAAAACCGAAAAGCATTAAATAATAGGGAAACATTTTCTATTAGGCCTTAATTTACTCACTTCTTAAAGTAATTTTGGATTACCAAGAAATTTTGAGTCGGTGCCACAGAATCAACGAATAAAGATCACTAAATTACCTGAAATTCAAAGAAATAACCGAAAAACGTATGCCGCTGCGCATCGCGCTTTACATAGATAATGAATTTGATTGTGTGGTGTGGCGCCGACTTAAAATTTCTTGGTAATCCAAAATTACTTTAAGAAGTGAGTAAATTAAGGCCTAATAGAAAATGTTTCCCTATTATTTAATGCTTTTCGGTTTTTTCGGCGGTTTAATTTTTTTATAAAAAGTTTTTTTTTTAATTTGCAGTAAAATATCAATACATAAGTAGGAACATTAGAAATTTAGTTTTTGTCCATTTAATAAAATAGTTCACACTATTTTTAACTATAACTGCTTTCGTTACGATTGCGATACAGTTTTTTTTATTACTTAATTGATTGATTACCAATTATGATTTAATACTTCAAGGGGTAACACCATCAAAACAATAGGCAGGTGTCACAAACTAACACAATAAGCAGTCAGAGGTCACCAACAGTTTGTCACGGATCATGCTTCTCTTTGTGTCCCGCTTTAAAGCATGTTCACCTCCACTAGCCACCACCGGTCGCTGTGATTTAGTTCCAATTTTGAAAAGTAAATGTCGTTCCTTTCGCATACTATCTGTCAATTAGAACCGTTGTGGTTTAATTATGTTGTCATTTTAGCTGGCTTTTACGTCAAATCAGAGGTAAAAAGCGGTACACCAGCTGCTGCTTTGACCTTCTGTTCTGTTAGTTTCATTGGTTAATTTAAACAAACAACTAGGTTCATAATATTTTGAATTTCACAACTTTAATTCAATGAAATTTAGAGAGTAAGTAGGACAGTGAAGGTCTAGGAGGCGGTAACAGATTTGTCTATGGTTTCATCAACCGTAGACTGTATTGCCAAAGTACAAGAGCTATTTTGCAATACAGAGAAACCGGATGTGTTACGGCGACCTAGACCGCCACTGTACTACTTAGCTTAAGACAAAGATTAGGCATAAGTTAGGTTTGGCTCCAAAATATACAGTTTTTTTTTGCTTTGTCTTTAAATTTAATAAGCTTAAATTGCACTTTAAAAACCTTGAATAAAAAAATGTAGCCTTAGTTTAATATCAATTCAAGTAAAATATACAATGCAGGCACGCTTACAATAAAGATACCAACAAAAGAAAAGGTTTTCGTTTCAATAACATCGAACTGATTGAATTTTCTTCCGCAAAGCAAGTTTTAGCTAGATAACTACATTTAGCTAAATCCTTCAGTTATTTCAGTGACAAGAGCCTATTGGCGGATCGCGAAGGGCGGGGCAAAGGTCGCCCAATGAGGCACAGGTCACGACCCCCGACCTCGCGCAACCTTTGTCTATGTACAAGTATATAGAGCACCGCGCAAACTCCACGACTACGAGAACCCGCCTGATTGATTCGTGCCGCTTACAGGTTGCACACCCCTGAATTTTCTAGTTCCCAATTTTCTTATTCATGACTTACACCTTGAGATTTGCGATAAAAGTTGAGCTTGATATGGCAGTAGGATTGTGTTTTAATGGGTGCTACAAAACTAGCATTACAATCTATATCGTCACAAAATAAGAGGCCCGCTGAGCAAGAGCCTAAAATGGTTCTTCTTGACCTGTAAAATATAACTGAATGATACAAGAAAAATATTATCAATCACCTAAGGTTTCGGGTCTCTTATTTTGTGACGACTGTAGTGCCATTGGGATGGACACTGCACCGTTTGCTCTAGCTCGCGTCGGTAGCTAGACTCTACATTGCATAGTTTATATGAGAGTCGTGCTCTCGCTTAATGAACAAGAACTAGTAAATGTGTATAGTATACGTTTAGTATATCTGTCGTAGTAAGATTTGATAATTAGGTTTTTTGCAAAAAAACTAGGGATTTTGCAAAAACACGGTTTTTTTTTCAATTATCCTGACATAAAGCAGTTTTTTTGCAAAAAAAAAACTTGTATAATTGAAAACTTTGAAACCTGCCATAACTCTGATTGGCTATATTATTGCTTGCTGGTAAAATCTTATTCTGATTGGTTCTCTGTAGCCTCAAAGGATATTTTAACGAACCAATCAGAAGTTTTTTTGCAAAAAACCTAATTATCAAATCTTACTACGACATATCTAAATCATTTGTCATGTCTATTCTTAAGGAAACGAACATCACAGAAACAAAGTGACACAAATCCAAAGTGTTATCCCAATAAATGTTTCCCATAGCGCAGTAGTGTACAACAACAACCAACAACACAATATATGTGACGTCACAGTCACAGTGATGCAGCGACGGGCACCTGTCAATCACAATCAACCGCGACCACCCGCGCGATCACACTCGCGCACAGCGATGTCTGAAGTAGCCCTTATTTTATTGATTTTTTTTTTGTTGTTGAAAAGCTTCGAATATTCACACATTCAATTAACAACTAATATTCTGAGAGTTGAAAGAAGCACAGAAAGTTTACATTATATTTGGCTGAGGACGATTTACAAAGCCTACCAAGCAGAATCCGCTTAGTATGATTGTTGTAACCTATTTAAGTAATCAAATATTATTATAAGCTTCGAAAAATTATATTATAAGGTTAAGATTTTAAAAAATGTATCCAAATTACGGGTTTGCAAAATATTATAAAAGAGAATGCAAACGCAAATAAAACATGTTTACCTATCAATGCAAAAAAAAAAAAATTGACTTAATCTTTTTTGCTTTAGGGATGAATCCGTGCCTCCACAGCTCACGTATTTGTAGCCATTGCATATTTCCCTAGAGCCATTCAAACCCTAAAGCAAACTGCAGAACTGCAGTATGAGACCCTGGTCTGGTCATATGGCCTGATCATAGCTGTTGAGCATCTGATGCTGCTCAGCTAGACAGTCGGCTGAACCAAGAATAGACAACCTGGTTATGATAGTGGCTGGACAGACTTACGGCATATAATGTACTGTGATCTTAACGGTTGCAAAAGCTACACAAAAAGAAAAGAAAATAGTGTACAACAAACAAAAAAAACTCTTACTGACAACTAGAAAGTGGCGACTCCACGCCTCTCCTCAATATAACCACGTAAGTGTCCAACTAACACGCGTTTACCCGTCCGTCCGTCCGTCCGTCTTATCTCCTTCATCTCAATTCACTCCGAAACTGACAATGCACAACTATCAAGACTATCAACCTGCCTTTTTTATTTGTACACCATTTACACAATGTGAGCGAACGAACGTGCTACGAAAAGTTTTGATTTGTTCGGTTGCTGTCAGACTTCCTTAAAAAAATTCTGAATAAAAAATATATTGTTCTAGTAAAGTCGAAAGAAAAACTGAACTTATAACACATCTCATACATGCGTCTTATCATCGGCCAAAAGACTTCCACTTCTATACATATTGCCTCCACAAAAAAACGTCTTCGAGCGACCCTCATGCAGTGTTGCATCCGCAACCTTTGCTAGGTCGCTTAACCACTTTTTTTAGAACCCTCCCAAGTAGCACTGAAGAATTTTGTTTAAATCGCATATATCTTAACAGTGCCTGTATTGTGATTTAACTAAATAAAAAACGATTTCATATAGTCACATATTTCTTAAAGGCTATATAGTATTCCAATACCGCTTTTTGAGAAAATAAAGATTATACAAATCGTAGTTAAATCATCTTAAACCTATTCAGTATTAATTAAGGTTTCAGATAAACCATAAAACTCTCTTTTCACTCAACTCTCATTATTTGTTAACTGAATTAAATCATTAAGGGATAGTTGTTCGACTTATACAGTCGCACTAATGCAAAAAAGATTTGCTATCCAAACTAAAAGCCATATTAAGACGTTTGTCCTCAAATCAGTTTTTGCTAGGCAAAACACAAATAAATTTTGTATTAATTATTATTTTATAAGTAATAATTGATTTAGAGGGACGGTTTGTACAAGATGGAGAAAAATTAAATTAGCTAAGACGTTGAAAAATTAAAAAAATAACCTTTAACACAGAAATGTCCCTTTCCCATAATTTTCCTTTTACATAATGTCCCTTTCTAAAATTGTATTTTCCCAAAATGACCCTTTCTCAAAATGTACCACATCGAAAAAACCTTTGTCGTAATGTCCCTTTTGCTTTTATTTTTTGTAGACAGTTTCGAAGAAATATTTGCGAACGGTGCATTATGGGTCTAAATTGTAGGGCCTTTCACTCTTAATCGATGCAAAGTAGGTAGGTAGTTACGGTCACGGACTCGTTTAGCATGATACATTTTGTATGATTAGTCTTTGAATAAGTATTTGATACACTTAAATAAGTTAAAAGTATTAGGTTGCCAATGCAGGTAGTTTATATATATTTTCCGAACTAGCTCTAACTCTCTAAAATATGATAACTCGGATGATATGACAGCATTGAAAACCATTGCTGATTTTCTTATGGTATGTACTTTTGTGGTTCTTAAAAAGCAGCAAAAGGCAGTGAAATAAATTGTTACAACAGTATTTGTTTTGCCACAAGTGTGAGCAGAATGGTCTGATAGAAATACTTGCCACACACACTTGACTTTATATGCAAGCTCTGCTGTTGTTTAAATGCACTTTATTGCTAAAACACCAAAAAAAACATAATAACTTTCTTTGAAAACCATAACGCTTTTAAAGAATTCTCAAAACGTCCTTTTCGCAAAATGTGCTTTTCGCAAAATGACCCGTTCGAAAAATGACCATTTCTCCACTAGCTCAAGTTTACATGTACATACAAAAGGGACACTATAAAAAAAAGTCATTTTGCGAAAGGAACTATAAGCGGAAGTGATGAATACTTACAAAAGCTTGAATTCGAAATTATCCTTTTAAATTCTGCCATATAGATATAGCCAAGTCACGTCACTTCCTACCCGAATCGCCAACATGCCAGCCACAAACATAGATCATATTAATTCGTTTGAACAACCTTGTAATGCATTCTGATAAACACAATTGTATATAAACATCTAATTTATGTGTCTAATAATATTGCATACGTCTATCACTTTCAACACTTACACATGGTATTAGAAAAACTAACTCTGTTGCAAAACAAAGAAATCTTGATTTAAGAAATCAAAGTAAAGGATCAAATAAATCAGAATAGTATTCATGAAATCAATTGGAAGTATCACTTAAATCGTTGAGGATTTACTTAATCAAACTAAAGGATCACTTAATACTGTGAGATAACGTCGGCTCCGTGCTTAAGTGTTCAAACTCCGTTTTGGTCGAAAATGACTTTTTGATGCAGGATTGTTAACGATGTAATTTAGGTCCAGAAGGTCAAGTAAAAAAAGGCTTTTCCTAGAAAAAATACAATAAATTTCATGTTTTAAATTTTGAAGCCCACATCTTCGTAACAAAAATTCCGTGCTTGTTTAGCCAACCTCCACAGCATTACCCAAAGTCCCGCATCGAAATATTTGTTGTGTGCTTGAGTGTTCAAACTCCAGCCGGCCGACCAATCACAGCACAGTACGTCACGCTACCCGGCCATTTTGTTTTTTCTATGATGAACTTGGTTGCTCCTTTAGTTTGCTTGCAAAAACCTAATAAATTAGTTTTATTGTGTTCAAAACTAAGAAAACTAACTGCGAGTAACGTTAAAAGCTGCAGCAGGATGGCGAGTACCAATTTCAAAACAAGCAAAAGGCGTACTTTGGCGACTTTCGAGCAATAAGTACTTTTTAATAATGTTCATTTCCGAATAGAAACTTAAACGTACTGATACAGGATGTTAATAAATTCACTTTGTAATAAAACGGTTGAGAATTAAGTATATTATTATGTTAATTCTGTTTGATAGTCCTTTTGTCTGTCTTTCACAATGGTTCAACACAACAACCAAATTTTTAACAATAATTAAGTAGGTATATTTTATCATTTCGTTATGTTTATGTTATTATTACTTGAGTCTAAATTAATTTTTTATTTTTTATTTCTTGATTTTAATTTCTTATACCTTTTATCATCTAAAAACAAATTTTTTTACGAAGTAATTTAATCATCCTGTATATGGTATTAGGAGGTTGGACAAACAAGCACGCAACAATTTTAAGGAACACTGTGCTATCTCCATGGCAGGAGTGTTGTATTTCCATGAACGAACATTTTTATTCGCAGTTTTGTTCAACCTCCATTTTAAAAGTATGATAAAATACGTAAAATCAAAGCATCGTAAACAAATTTATTGGCAATTCCATATATTAGACTAAAAACTATAAATTTGCATTTATCATTCCTGAAACTAAACATCTCGTTTGATAATAAGTAAAAAAGCCTTCTCCTGAACAGTGTACAAATGGAAGTTGAACATTCAAGCACGGAGGCGGCGATAAGAAATCTTGATTTAAGAAATCAAAGTAAAGGATCAAATAAATCAGAATAGTATTCAAGAAATCAATCGGAAGTATCACTTAAATCGTTGAGGATTTACTTAATCAAACTAAAGGATCACTTAATACTGTGAGATTTAAATGTTACTTACGTTTGATTTAGTAAAACGATTAAGTATTAAGTGAGATTTGAGGAAATCGTTTTTGAGTAAAACATTTCTAAAATAGCATTATTTCAAATCGAACTTATTAATCTTTGATTTAATTGATACTCAACTACCCTTTTGAATCCTTACTTTTCTAAATTCAGATTTCGTCAAGTAAAACAAGATTATACGCCATTTTGAACTTTTAGAAAACAAAACAACAAAACAAAATCGAAGTGATATCGTGAAAAAAGTGTGGATTTCAGTTAAATGTGACTAGTGTAATAGTTTTTACTGAAGAAATAAGGGATAACGTGATGAGAAAAGGTAATATTAATGACATAAATGATAACTTTATTTTTATTCCATATACAATTATTCTTTATTTTTTTGTTATTTCAAGCTATTTCGAGAGCCCGTTTGTTTTATGGCTCTTTCTATCAATTTTACACGATAAATTATCATGCGTTTAAGATTTTTAATGCTTACGACGAAATAAAACGGATTTCTAATTGTCATATCTATATATATAAAACTCAAAGGTGACTGACTGACTGACTGACTGACTGACTGACATAGTGATCTATCAACGCACAGCCCAAACCACTCGACGGATCGGGCTGAAATTTGGCATGCAGGTAGATGTTATGACGTAGGCATCCGCTAAGAAAGGATTTCTCAAAATTCCCTTAGGAACGGGAATTACGGGATTTTTTAGTTAGTATGAAAAATCTACATTATTAAGTGTATCCACGTGAAATTTGGTCTTCAGTTTCCTTAGTGAATGAAGGACTGTTGTAAGAAAGGAAATTAAAAAAATCCCACGGGAACGAAAATTACGGGACTTTTTTAGTGAGAATGAAAAATCGAGATCCTAGGGTGTATGGACGTGAAATTTGGTGTACAGGTTCCTTAGTAAATGTAGGAATGTTGAAAGAAAGGAAATTACAAAATTCCCACGGGAACGGGAATAACGTGACTTTCTTGAAGTAATAAAAAATCGATTTTCTTGAGTGTATCGACGTGAAATTTGTGTACAGGTTCCTCAGTGAATGACAGTGTGTTGAAAGAAAGGAATTAACTAAATTCCCATGAGAACGGGGATTACCGGACTTATTATTTCGTATGAAAAATTGATTTCGTTGAGTATGTCAACGTGGAATTTGGTCTACAAGTGTCTCTGTGGATGTAGTAGTAGTAGTTGGAAGAAAGAAATATACTAAATTCCCACGGGAACGTAAAACGGGACTCTTTATTTTGACGTAAAAATAGGAAAACTGATTCTTCAGTGGGTGTAATTAGATTCAGAGTCATATTAAAAAAAGATTCACCAAAATTCACATGGTAACGGAACATTCCCAAAAACATAAAGCGCCTAAAAAAATTTTACACGGGTAAGTACATAATCCAACTACCGATGTAATATTTTACCCAACCAGCTAATATAAATGTTAGGGAATATGAGTTTCCGTGTCTGTATGGTGGAGTGTAAAAAGGAATTTCTGGAGTTGCCACGGGAACTGAAATAAACAAAATATTACTACTGTTAATAGTTAGATATTTTTAGGGGTATAGGTGCGATCAGAAATGATGTCACCAAAATCCTGTAGTAAATTAACCAGTAATTAACGTTTTTAATGAAAAAGCGCGTGCGAAGCTGCGGGCAAAAGCTAGTTTACTTATAGTTTACAAATTCTTAACACTAAGTAAAGTTCTTGTGTTGTAGCATAAAATGTTCACCATATTTTCTTTATTATGATTACTTAAATTGAAAACGTTTTAAATTTTTCTTCGCTTAGCAAAAATTGCCTTAGTGATTTAGATTATAAAACAGTTTTAATTTTGCATTTAAATCTATTTTGCTGCCTTAACTTAAACTTCAAGATATCGCGAAACCTTAGTTAAGGAATCTGGAAAACCCTATTAAATCCCAATTGCTTAAGTAAGGTTAAAGTATGATTTAGCAGTAGTATTAACTCCCCCTTCATATTCTCCTAAATACCGTGCCCACTTTTTCTTAACTGACCCTCCAAGCAAGTCTTAGGGATATCTTGAGGGACATTATAGTTTTGGCCAAGGCAATAGCTGGAATTAGCCATATTGCCTTCAAGAAATCTTCAATACTCAGTTAAATCAATCGGTTGTTACTTGGGCTCTCACAAATTTTACCATTTTTTTATTAATACAAGAATAACTTTGATTCTCTTTACATTCCGAAAGTGCGTTGAAAGTTCGCTCGTTCGTGAGTGTCAAAACGAATCACCTTTCTACATTGTTCAGCCGAGACGTTTTGAATATTAATCATGGTTGTTTTTTATACAAATGTTTACCGTAACTTAACTATCTGGCTAATTTCGATTGCTTGTCTGTCAAACTAGATAAATGTTTCTTGATTGTTATATATATCTGACAATTGATAATTTAGGGTACATACATGCATACCTACTTATATCTTATGGAATTTGGTTATGGGGGATTTTGAGAAAAGCGCGTTAGGAAATGTTGTTTTAATTTCGACGACGGAACAAAGTGTAGATTAGAATATTGTAGGTGACTTTATTTTTTAATTGGTATTTCATTTATTAACATCTATTTTATTTGCATTATATATCCCTATCTGTACTTTAATAATATTCATTATTAAAAAAAACACAGATACAATGATAAAGTTTTTTTGGTACCCGTCAATTGACGATAGTTATGGGATTTGTCTTCAGAATACAATTTTCTGCTTAAATTTGCGGTGGAATCAACCGACCTTTCGTAAGGGCGACTTTCCGATCGAATTCGGTCAAACTCAAATTAAAAAAAATGCTTTTCACTTCTCAGGTTTTTCATAATGTTATTGGTTGACCCAAGTCTAAAAGAGTCATAGCAAAATAGAACTATGTATAAATAATATAAACTTATATTCCTGCAGGGACTTTAAGGTCCTCCGGCGCCTCCCATTTGCATCGAATCGTCACCGTGTAACAATTCCTAGGAGACTCATTGATTTGAATGACAACACGGCTTACCTGCAGCGGGTTGACCTTTACCCCTCCTGTTTGCTTTTCTTTATTTATGTTTTTTGAACGGTTTTTTTCCTAAATATTTTAAAGAATATATTATGGCCGTAACAAGAGCCAAATTAGCATAACTCTAGACTGATTTAGTTTACTTATGCATGCAATGCACCTATTCCTTTGGCCCATCTAGTGAACTAGTCTCAAAACTGTGTCTAACAGTGGGATTTAAGCATATTTAAAAAAAAATCTGAATGCAATAATATTTAATCCAACGACACGATTAAATAACAGTAAGTACACCAACACTACAACTACTCAGCTTACTATAATTATGTTGATTTACAGATTTTTGTACCATCACTGGACTATAACTCAACAATGAATGGACATCGTTTCAGAGTTTTCTCACAATAAGTCCCTCACTCGCGCTAAAGCCGCAGGGTTGTCACAACCCTCAATACACCTGTCACATCGCATAACGAACTGTAAAGGACAGAAACAGAATTGCACAATTTGCATAGTCATAAATATTTCTTACAGTCGGCGACTGGTGACTTTATCTTGCTGCTTCGGTCGCCCTGATTTTAAGGCTTGGGTCATACTAACTACGGTCAAGAAATTGGATTCTTGTTAAATTTTTGGTCCCGGAACTTCGGTTTCGGCGCGAATTTCATTTTTTTTCACGATTTTTAATTATTTTGGCGAAAGTATTCATGTATACCAATATTATAAAGAGGAAAGATTTGTTTATTTGTAACGATTAGGCTCCGAAAATACTGAACCGATTTGAAAAATTATTTCACTGGTAGGAAGCTACATTAACCCCGAGTATCATAGGCTATATTAGATTTAAAAAAAAAAATAGGGATCCTTACCTAAACTCAAATAATGTACCCAAGGTGCAATATTTTTTCCGTTATTTACATATTTTGACAGGTGGTTTGTTGTTGTTTGAATGAATGAATGAAATATTTATTCAATATAACAGTTACGATACAAAACATTACACGATATGCATTCAATAATAATATAAGTTTGTGTTTTATTCGGCCAAGTTTTAATGAATTTGCGTATGTAAAAAACCATCTCCCACATTGTAATACAAAGTTTTTTGAAGACAGACCTACTGATTTTGTGTCTAAGGACATAAAGTCCAAAAATCTAGTTTTATCGCGCCATACCGAGAGACCACCTTAATGGTGTCTTTATAATACAAATAAATTAATAAAAATATGTATACATGTGTAGTTTCGGTAAAACGCTGTGCTTTTAATTATTTAAATACCTATCGAATAAATGATATTCTATTCTAATCTATTCGTAGTACCGTTTTTATTTGCATGCAAGATGCTGTAAACTTAACTATACTTTATTTGAAGTAGGTACTTCAAAATTAACAAATGTAAAAGAGTTGGTCTTTTTTTATTTATAAAAATAATGTAGTTTCACCATAATTCTATATTTGAAGCTCGTGGCCGCAAACAAAAGAGAACAATTGTGTTAACAACTATACATAAAACATTTAAAAAAAAAACACATTTCTTTCAATGTGCACGAGCCTAAAATCCACCCTGGGGGTTTTTTACGTATTTTTTCACCCCCCGATAAGATCCCGTCACGTCTCTGACAGATGCCCTGACGTTTACAACATCCGTAAAAATGTTGCGGTTTTTGTTTTTGGGGTGCGATTTCTGTTTTGTTGGCTTTTACCGTAGAGGGAGCACTTCTGAAACAATTGAATACCAAAACCAAACGTGTGTTTTCTAACCGCTTTAATTTTCATTCATTGGTTTAATAAATCAGATGATAAAAAATAAATAATTTAAAGAAATTTCGTATTATTCAACAACGTCGACCATCAAAATTATTAGGACGATATGGTCATGTGTGACGTAAATTGGATTTAAGAAAAGTAGCTTAGTTTAGCTGACTTTAGTTCCTTAGTGATAGTGTCAATATATGTGACTGATCGAAATGACTGACGAGATGCAGGACCCACGGGTTCAACGTGCAAGGTAATACTATAACCTTTCTTTCAAAAAAATGTTTTCAGACGCAATGTAGAATGCTCCGCGAAATACTTGCACGAATAACAATTAAAACTCTCACATATTGCGCTTCCTTTTCATTTCCATAAAGGTCCCCCTTTAAGCCAAAAATTAATCCCGCGTCCCTTACGTCTTTGACTTTACAACATTCCTGGCAGAAGCTGCAAACAAAACGGCGGCGGCACCGTAACATGGGAACATATTATTTGCACACCGTTTATCATTCACTTTTGTAGGAAACTCTGATTAATGATGTCAAACTAAACGGTCACCCGGTCCAAGAAAACAAACGCCAAATAAAACGGTACGCTAATGATCCGAGTAATGGTGCGGAATCATTGTCACTAAAACCATTAGCAAACGGTAAATGTTTCGGCCAAAGAATGACCTGTTTGCTTAGTTTCTAATTATTTGTCGGAAAATATTGATATTTATATTTTCCGACAAATAATCATCTAGCAGAGACCATTTATCACAAACTTGCTCTGAGCCAATACAGATGTTCGCGTCTTTGACTCGCAGACAATTAGGTTTTCCACGACGCACTCAGTTTTAAGTGACGAGCCCCTCTGTGCTCTCGCCTAGTCGCCTCTCACACGTCAACCCTTTGTCGTGTGCAACGAAAAAGTCATTTGAAAATGATGAAAGAGCCCCTACTCTTTTGTGAAACCGCACCTACATTACCGTTTGAATCTGCGGCTACTTTTTTATCGACGCAGTAAATCCGAGATGGGACTGCAAAAGTTTACAAGGCCGTTATGTCTGAGCGTCGCGGCTTGAGCGCCGCTCTCGGAGTTGTCATCAAATACGCATCCTTGGGGCGGGAATCAGTTTTAAAAGCCATTAGAGGGAAGTGGAGGGACGAGGGGGTAATTAGGCTGCGTTAATATTTAACAAGTGCGGCCGAGAGATTAGCGTCGCAACCCCAGCTGCGGCACCTCCTGCTCGCGAGCCTTTTTAAAAAACACCACCGCACTGTCGTGTCCTCAAAAATTAATTATCTACTGTCCTGCCGGCTAAAACGAAATCCTAAATAGATTAACCGCAAACGGCTTTTCGATGTCGCAAAAGAGAAAGCAAAAGAATATCCGAGCTGTCCCAAAAACAAGAGTCTCTGGAATAACAAACCCCAATTTTCTTCAGCATTAGCATAGGATGAATTAATTTCTAAAAAGGCACCTCAAAACAGGAGTTTTCGTATTATCCGTAGGTGTAATCCTCAACCCTCTTCCGTACAATTAGAATCGGAGGCAAAGATGGCGGCCATCTGCGGGTTAACTAATGGCAAATGCATTATTAAACCCTCCGAGCTGAAGGGTTGGAACAGATTAAGTCATTATAGGTTTTGGTTGAAGTGTTGATGCGGCCTTCAAACGCTGATATGAAGAATTTTTAAATAGATATTTCCGTACACTTTTTAATTATTAAAAATTATCTTAAAATAACATGTTATTGCATAGTAGAACCCTTTATTAACATGTTATTGCATAGTAGAACCCTTTTTACTAGCGGCAATTAATATATGTTGGTTAACTTAAAAAAATATTAACTAAGCGGAAGCGGTTCAGAAAGATAATTTTGATTTTAATAGTATTATGTAACGGACAATGGTATGTGAATCGTTTTCATTAAGCTCTATTACACCGATACTAGTACCAATCGCGAAAAATATCATATTATCTTCTAAACCATGTTAAATATTATCCAATATGTGATCCTCTGTAACACTAAATAATCTTGCTTTGTATTCTTAGGTAATTGTTATGTTTTTTTTTTGCAATCTACTAAGTGTTGCCATAATATTTTTTTATTTTTATTAATTTATTTATTTACGAAACAAACAGTTATCAGGTGTAAAATTAAAATAACAATTATACATTTTTGAAAAAGAAAAAAAGCTACCGTTTTGCTTACATTAAGTTTGCAAATATTTTAATAACCTAAAACTTCTAATGTGAGTTCGAACATTAATTTATAGTTTAAATAAATATCATTAAAAAGTGTTTTCTACTTTATTCAGTCAACATTGTTTGCACGGCATCTAGCTTAAATAATACTTAGAGGCTCTTCTGATAAATGAGTTACTAGTAGAATTAGTAGTTCTAAGAGGAACAACTAAAACACTTTAAGCTATAACCATATAATTATTTAGGACTTTAAACATAAGGAGAACACTGTCATATTTATTTTTGATATTTGGGCGCTACTATCGGTGTAGCTCTTATGAAAAATAACGCACAACAATGTCCGTTACAAAAGTCCCAGACATAAAAATCAAAACTATTATCTTCTACCACTTTCGCTCTATCAAATCTTTTTTCAGCGTAACCAAATTAACTACCAAGTATTAATCATTAGGACTGCAAACAATCAAAGTACCTAGTACCGGTCATTTCGGTTACGCAGCTGTGACAAAACGGACAAAAAACTAGACAAAAGGTCACAAAGACCCGGCGACAATAGGCGACAAAGGTGAGGGGACAAAAGTTACCTTTATCTGTTTATTGTTTGTTTAGCCAGTGAGAAGTGATGGCTTCAAAACAAATAGCTTTATGCTACCAGCCGAAGGGTTAAGACGACCAATTTACTTTGAACTTTTTTAAGATTTTCATAAACTTCTAGCTACCAAGTTTGTTTACTTAGGAAATCATTAAATGATTGCTGTTTACTAAGAAACTAATAAATAATTGTGATATGAAAAAAAAAAACGAATGTATAGAAAAACTATAAATCGATCTGTGAGCTTGTTGGACCAAGAATAGTGAAAACAATAGAGCTAAAGCTATATTGTATTTTATATGTATTTTTTATGATATTTTGAGCAACTCTTTTGTAATTACGGGTTTTTTTACTGCTCATAAAATATTCTTTGTCATAACAAGACAAACCAATATGTGATATAGGACAGCACATCTACTTTCTGGAAGAAAAAGTTTTATATATTTTTAAGTAACTAAGTTTTTATTTTCGAATTAAAAATTTCATCAACCTTTCCAAATAGACACTAAGCCTTATTAACAAAAAAGTATAATTTTTCTTCTATAAAACCCACAGATCAGACTATGGTGGTTCTTCCCTATAAAGCAAGTACATCTAATTGCCCATTATAATGATACTCGATATCTTTTGTGTTCCTTATTGTTGGTCGGTTTAAATTGGCTAATATTATGTTACCTACTGAAGTATAGAAAAGAAACCTTTGTATTACGAGGTCTAGTATCTATCACACAATATTATTAAAAATTAAGCTTTGCCATTCTAATGTACAGTGGCGGACTAGGACGGCGTAACTCTTCCGGTTTTTTTGTATTGCAAAATAGCTTTTGTTCTTTGGTATTACAGTCTAGGGCGCACGAGACCAAAGATAAAAGTGTTACACCGTCTTAGTCCGCCACTGGGCAAGCCATAGTACTACTATCTAAACTAGACTAGTGAAATTTCATCAAATTCCGATACGTAGTTTTTGTGCAAAAACACATCTTCGAACAAATCGTCGAAATTTCAGGGAAGAGAGTAAATTCAAGAATTGAAAGTAGGTAAACTTTTTTATCATTATCTTAGTTTGAAGAAATTCAGGTACAATCTAATACAAAAATTGTATACAGTAAGTAAATATTATTACAGAACTAGTGGTTCGTTTGTGTGGCTAAAACTTGAGAGCGGCTGGGCTGATTTAGTTGATTTTGGTTTTGAAATATTTGTCGTAGTCCAGCGAAGGTTTAAAAGACAAGAAAAGATAGAAAAATTACTGAAAAGATACTTAAAACAACAATTTAATTTTACCATGTAAAATTGTAAGGCGATACACAGTTCGCTGGGACAGCAAGTAGTTCATAAAGATCTTCAAGTTTTGAATAATAAAACTCTCTCATCTATCAATTTAATATTCACCTTTGTTTCCATTGTTTAACCCTTCGCCATATACGCAAACTTTCGGCCTGACCAAAAGTAATTTTTTTCAATGCAAATCTCAGGACCGGAACTGCGTGACTGATTGGTTTAACTTCCTCAGTAAGGGTTGAACTGGTCATCCTAATGATGCGGAGACGGTATTAATGTGGGAACTGAAGTTGCTTCTTTTTTTGATAGTCATCGCTTGACGGTTATAATTAGACCCGGCGAACTTCGTACCGCCTAACCCGTTAGTGAGTTTTGCATGAATCTAAATACGAACATCTAAACTTCTCTTGAATCACTCTATCTATTAAAAAAAAACCGCATCGAAATCCGATGCATACTTTTACAGATTTAAGCATACATAGAAACAGACGCGGGAAGCGACTTTGTTTTATGCTATTTATTGACGATCATATACAAATAAAAGAATCTCAAAAACCCTTTCCCGAAATGTTGTGTTAGTTAAAAAAAAGTTATCAGTGAGAGATGGCGATGATCTATGACCTCTCGTTGTGCGGCTGATTGACGTCTGCTTGACACGAGGAATGTATAGGTACTGTACT
Source organism: Euspilapteryx auroguttella (assembly GCA_951802225.1). Lineage (NCBI taxonomy): Eukaryota > Metazoa > Arthropoda > Insecta > Lepidoptera > Gracillariidae > Euspilapteryx > Euspilapteryx auroguttella. The sequence continues at coordinate 7,778,321 of OX637657.1, read as the reverse complement.
AGTGAAAGAAGTTGAATTTAGGGTTCTACACATATAAGTTAAGTAGGTAACTATAGTTTGTATAGTGACCTTTTGAGTTATACTTTTCGAAAAAAAAATGTTGTAAAACGTAGTATATCCTGAAATCTCCCCCTATGGATCATAAAATGCGACTAAGAGGACACACAAAAATGAGCAGCAGTATCCCTCGTTAAATAACTTGAAGAGCCTGGGTCATACTGCTATCTCCAACCCGCCTTCCAAGCGTGATGATTTTGGCAATCACCCCAGAATGTTTGTCATTTCTGGCGATCTATGTGGAGGCCTATTTTTTACTGGACAGTGGACAAAGTTTCGACTGAGAAGCTCTAATCAACAATACAGTCTTTTTCAAATAAAGAACAAAATAAGATAATCATAAAATACGCACACTGCGCACTAGTTAACTACGAACGCAGTACGCACGCATATCACACAAGGGATTCAAAGGGTTGTCGCACACCGCCCTTTTTAATAATGCGTCGCAGAATAGGCACAATGAGCTTACGCCATTACAGCTCAGGTGCGGTATTGTGGAAGAATAATGAGGAAGTGCGAATTAAAGGGATGATGACTGACTTCAGGTTTTTTTTTTGGGAATTATTTAACTGAACACAATGGATTGGACATTTATCTGTAAATCTGATATGTTTTATAGGACTTTGTCTTTGAGTAAAAGCTAGTAGTAAGTAGTAAGTGAACGTTCTTTTTGTGCCTCATTTTCCCAATAGCGCAGTTCCTTTTTTGGAAATTCTGGATTTTATGGATTATTTATACATTGTATTATACAAATTTAGATTTTTCAAGGAATTTTTCATTAGGTACAGAAACATTTTAATTTTTCATAAAAACAATTATACAATTCTTACCTTTGTCTGTTTACAAATGACCCTTCTTAAACCACTAAAAAGTGTCTCCATTATCATGAACACACACAGTTTTTACTAATCGTTTTACCATCCCATTACATCTTAACTTTGGAAACCCCTCAAATCTTATAATATCATTATAAAATTCCTGTTTTTTAATAAATTCCGCCACGTGCTCATCTCGTGTCAAATTATAATAAAACTTAAAAAAGTGACCTCAACCTCAAAGATCTTTTAGGGAGGCTGCACATTGGTGGTCAAAACATGTTACTTACATCTTTATTCATTGACCATGCCATGACCATTTATTCTTTAATGCAGATAAGGGCATTAAGCTGGACACGCTTATGTCATTTAGGGAGATGAGAGGTGAAGAAAGGTATAAAGAGTTAATGTAAATTATAAATGTAACAAGTGTTTGATAGCAACATGATTTTGAAGGGGCGTCTTTGGGGCTGTACTGTTTTTTACCTTTTTGCATTTAGAATCTATATTTAGTACTAATCTATATTTAGAAATAAGTGTCCTCAAACAAATTCTAAATTAATAAATAACCGAACTTTTCAGGTGTTTGTTTGTCCTTAAACATAAATAAAATCCGCTCTATCAAGCAGGACACTCTTGGTAGAAACTTGTTGAACCTGAAAACGATCAGTTATTTCTGCATAGAGACGATATTATTAACAAAACATAAACAATCGTCCAAAAATCTATGGGAACAGAGCTAAACCCGATAAATCATAAAGCAAAACTGACCAACTGCCCTGCGCCGGACACCAAACCCGTTAGACGCCACTCTCGGACGGTAGGGAACGAAAATCCTTCATTAATTCCGACAACAAAGTGCCGGCACAAAGGGCAAAGTCTTCGGCCATTCAAGACGACTAGCGACTAGTGCCTACTACATAATAGTCCGCACTACACACTCGTTTAAGAATGATAAATTACCAAAATGGAGTCGGTATGTCCATTCCCACAGATATTAAAAGCGGGAACAATGGTGGCGGCGGGCCCCTTGGAAGGTCCCATGCTGCGACATTCAAAACATCGCGTATTGTTGCATGCAAATCCGAAGTTTCGGCGGGAAATTGGAAAAGTTCTGTTCGATTAGCGCAGAGTGCCCTTGATGGTATTGTTTTATGGCTGTTTGGCGAGTGGGCAGGCTCCCTTATTTTGTTTACGGTAGTGCTAAATGGATCGTTTGATGTTGGAAAGTTCACTTTTTGGTTTAAATTTTTTGCTTGCTTTTACGATATTCTAAGATGAATACCTATCGTTATTAGACCAACGTACGTTACAATTGACTTAAAAAAAAAAGTTTTAAGTTAAGATTTAAAATTAAGTTGCCGCTACAAAACCACTAAGGTTGCAGACTTTAATGTTTATGAAACTTATAATTTTTTTTTGTTGAAGCACCAATGCTACACACTAACCGTCTAGTTTGTTAAATATGTAATGTGATAGTAGACTGACGGAAGATTATCCATTTTAGATTCCTGTTACCGACCGAGCTTCAAAACAAACTAGCACACAATGTCACACCTTAAGGCTAGTGCACACTGCGACCACTGTCAACTGTCAAGTTGACAAAATGACAAATGACAGACGGGACGCCCCCGCCGCGAGGACTGTGATGGACGACACGCTAATGAAAGTATTATACGGTATTATACAACATTACCTCTATGAGGCTCTTGTTGTATGGAGTATTAAAGGTCTACCTACACATACTTAAATTTATACTTGCATCAAAACTAAAGTAGGATCAAAGCTAGATCGAATTGTGAGGAGTTAGAAAGAAAAACGAGAAGTTGAGACAACATCGTAAAAACGCAGTCAAAACTGCTGGGAAGTCAGAATGAAGTATTTTTCTAAAACTCTTGAAAAAACTTACTAAATTATTTGCTGATCTTTTGAACATTTTAGCAAACTTCTACAACTTGCGTTAAGAAGAAAGCAGCTGTTTTTATAATTCCACGTGATGCGTGTCAACCCTTACGAGGGTGGACAACCATAAAACTCATCAATCACACGTCGATATGAATGACAATTGAATATTTTGTGACTTTTTTCACTGTGGCACTTTTTTTTACATCTAAACATTCTGTATGAAGCCTTTACAAATATCTTCCCCACTAAGGAATCCGAAATAAAATAAGTTTTTAGAACAAAAATTGTGTATTTAGGGCTGGCTACTTAACTATCATCTATCAATATATAAAAATCTCTTGCTGTTGCCTTGCCTTTGTCTTGTTAAAACTTGGGAACGATTTAGCATATAGTCTAAGGTTTACCAAATTTTAGTGTTGATATGTTTTTCGTAGTCCATTGAAGGTTAAAACGTGAAGAAACATTGAAAATCCACTATTTTACGCGCATGAAGTCGTGGGCACAGCTAGTGGTCATATCTATTTTTGAACTCAAGTGTACAAACAAAGTAAACTCTCCCCGATATTTGTCCTCGAGTCCACGAGCCCACGAGCCACCGTGATCTGGTTGCTATTCGAGATCTTATCGCGCCCTATCGCGAGATCCCGCGGTATCGCACCGCTGGAAAATCGCTTTGTTTGACGTACATTGACTCATTGTATTTACAGCCTTACTTGCATTTACTTGTTTCACTTGTTTTATTCTAATAATTTGAATACGATATTAACATTTCTACTCAGAAACTTAAATGTTATGTTACCCTTTAACTCCGTCGTGCAGTTTTTAAAGAGTAAAATTTTTCTATGCTCATCACACTCAGAGCCCCTAACTAGGAAGAACCTGTATCTAGGGTACCCTAAACACACAGAGACGAACATTACACCCAGAAAGGAAACAAACATTGATATTTATCATAACAATGTTCGCCTCGCCGGGAATCGAACCCAGGTGCACCCGTTTCTCAGTCCACAGCACTGTGCCAAGTGAGCTGCGGAGCAGTCACGTGATGTTGAATGTGAAAATGAAAGTTCCGTAAAAAACAGATTAGGCAGAACCCAACAAGGTGGTCAGACGACCTGGTGAAGATTGTAGTAATTCACTGAATGAGAGCCGCACAAGCCAGATCTATGTTCAATCTGTGGAGGAGACCTACATATTTCTAACGTCTTTAGGTTGAGTGGATGATGATATAGTTAGAATAGTTACTTGCTCGAAGGTGCCACATTAGCAAAATGTTCAATAGTCAGCAAGCAATGTACAGCGTCTCGTAGCAAGTTTTCTCTTGCAACTTTGCGTAGCGTAGCGGACAGAACACGTGAGACGTGACTGCGCTTACATAACTTTGTTTATGTAAACCTGGCTTATCTCCGACTGAGATCTGTCTCCCTACTAGTGTTGGGACCTGGGAATGTTAGAAAAATAAAGAAATAAAAGGCATTGAGCTTTAATGTAATAGTGCACTAGAGGTATCCCTGCCCACTCCCTGCCAACTCAATCTTCCTAAGCTTAAATCATACCTTATAGTAGTAACTACGGGCGCCTAAATTTTAGTGCTCATAATTTCCTTCGCTCGTTGGTGCGAATAATTTTTGATCACATTTCTTACAACGGTACCAAACTGAAACTTATTGAGAAAAATAAAAACAATTAAAACTGTATCTCAAAAATGTGTGTGGGAGAGCATTATATAAGTACATATATTAACTTAGCAGTCTTGAGTTTGCCCAATTATTAAGCGTCTAAAGTAACATTGACCAACTCGTAAATGCAAATACAATAATATTACGCAAGAATACATGAACCTGGAATCAAACACACTTTTTTGCCACAGCCGGAAATGGAAAGCGGACCTTTTCAATCACAGTCGACATCGCTTACCACTAATCCAAGAAGTAGTCGCAAGTCCTATATCAATAGTTCTAGCCGGATCGTTTTAAATATTGTAAATAAATAAATAAAAAAAAATCTCTATAAAGTTATTGTGGGGTTGAGAGTCTGCAATCGACCGCAGAAGCGGCTACACCACGAGCTTAGATCTTATCAAAAAGTACACGTAATAGAAAGTTTATTGAATTATTATTATACCTACATTATCTGCAATGTCCAGATCATAGGACTTTGAGAATTATAAAGCATTGTAACTTTCATTATTAAAAAAATATGTTTCTTCTTTTCTTAATAACCCAAATGAAAAATGACAAAAGTTATCAAACAGCACTAAAACAATTAACCGGACTAATAAAAAAACCACTCAACAAGTTAGAAAATAATCAGCAAGAAAGCGACGTCCACCCTTTGTTTCCTAAAACAGTAAAAAAGGAAAATTGAAAAATAAGCAAACAATCCGCGAATAAAGAAATTATACATTGCAAGCTATAATATAACAAAAGATAAAGATATTTTCAAGCGCTCTGTTTGTCATTTACGTGGTCGTTATTGTGAAGTCGGGTTAAAAAAATTACATATCTCTTTAAATTTATTCGTGTTCGCAATAAAGAAACTTAAAGCTGTGATAAAACCTAAAATTACATTGGTAAGTACTGAGGAAAATAGGCATTTAGGTTTTGTTTCTTGTAAATAAAAAAAATACCTACTTGTTTTTTTTTTTGTTTTATATCTTTCATTGGTCGTCAATCTTTAACCCTAAAATTGGAAGATGAAAAAGTGTGGGTGAATTTGTCCGCTGACAACATCCATCTCAATCAATTTTGTCTCCCGGCGGAGTAACCCTTTGCTCCAGGGCCCTGGGGGCTGTGGGACCCCCTAACCCAATTAATCGCGTAGGGGTAGTGTTACTTGCGGTCTCTGTGAAATATAATTATTGAATCACTTTTTTTGGGGTTTCATTTGAATATTTTTGTGGATAATTGATTATTATTATTCTTTAAAATAAACTTAATTGTGTTGTTCTTAGTGTGTAAATGAAAAGAGAGAACAAGATAGGAACTATTGATTAAGTACCTATATCAGTCTTATTAATCAAAGATTCTATGATATTTTAATTATAAAAAATTAAATTTATATATTAAAACGAAAAAAAACAATGGTACTTTATGAATATGTGTAAAATTTAGCTCCATAAAAGATCTTTCAGTGGTCATTGCTTCGTTACAAGGTTACAAGTAAAGCCCGCTCCACACTCAAATCAAGTGCGTGAAGTGTGAAACATAGGTGAAACGCTAGTGAAACACAAGCGAAGCTCGAAGAAGAAGCGAGGTTTTGTACTGATACAAAAGTCGTAATATCAAGTTATATACAATAATTAAAAATTACAAAAAAATAATCAATATATATAAAACTCTTCCGTTACTGACTGACTGACTGACTGACTGACTGACTGACTGACTGACTGACAGACAACGCAGAGCCTAAACTACTGGGCGTAGCGGGCTGAAATTTTGCACGTGGGTTCCTTGGGGAGTGTAAGTGAGCACTAAGAAGGGATTTTCCGAAATTCCCACGGGAACGGGAAAAAACGGGAATTTTGTGTTTATGAGAAATCTGCGCGGGAAAAACCGCGGGGCAGCCTCTAGTCAATATATATAAAACTCTTCCGTTACTGACTGACTGACTGACAGACAACGCAGAACCGAAACTACTGGCCGTAGTGGGCTGAAATTTTGCATGTAGGTTCTTTAGGGAGTGTAGGTAAGCACTAAGAAAGGATTTCCCGAAATTCCCATGGGAACAGGAAAAACTGAATTTTTGTGTTAATGAGAAATCTGCGCGAGTGAAACCGCGGGGCAGCCTCTAGTATATATATATATAGCGTCAACGGTGGGAGTAGGCAGTGGTCATATCTTCTATTTGATTTGAAGTACGAACAAGATTACGGATAGCACTGTGAATCATTCAGAATTTTAATGAAAGGAGTAAGTGTGGATTGATCTTTACAAGCGAGACGAGTCGCGTGTGTGGTCCGAGCTTGTCACCTTTACTATCGAGGAGCGATGGTGCGTTGTGATGACAAATTATCATCCAGATGACAGAGATAGAAAGTAAAACTTACTTCGGTGCATATATCCTTGAGTGGTTATTTGATCACTGAGAAATGGTAACTGGCACAATAAGCCAGTCTCGGCATTTATCTGTGTAAAAAAATTGATAAGGCTTGCCTAAGACTATACTTGAAAACTCCTGCAGTTTAGACAGCCTCGATCCAAACGAATGCATTTTTATAATACTACACCTTAGACACTAGAAAAATCATAGAAAAAAGCGCTTTGCTTCGTACACAGCCGAAACTCGTGTACGTGCACGCGTATCATGCTTGTCTGAGTGAGATCAGACGTGCTATTTGTACCAATTTGTACTGAGCGGTAACTGAGAGGTAATCGAGCGCGAGGGCCGCACTTGCTGAGGGAGGCAGGGAGTGCCCATACTATATGTAGTGCTGTTTATTATGTGATAAACTATCTAGCCAACATCATCTCAGACGAGATACATCCAACTGTCAACGGCTTGCATTGCAATCGCAGTCTGGCCTATCAAGTTTTTTAAAGAATGTCCCTGCTGCACATTTTTTGGGTGTTTCCTTAGTCGCCTTTTACGTCACCATGGCAGGAGGAGGTCGTAGTATATAATGCGTAGTATTTAATTGTTTTATTCCCAACCATTATACAAACGTTAAAATTTGACCATACGAACTTATTCATCTGCTAAGGCTAAGTACTACTATAACTCTGATGGTCTCGCCTCGCTCAGTAACAGTGACGTCACAATAGAAGACGTCGACTCCTCAATAGGGCTTGATTAGCGGTGATTGAAACGCGGGGAAATCATTTTAGGTAGTTACTGTGTATATTCAGATTGTGTACACATATATACATATAACGGTATATAGGGAAGGTGAAAAGGGAATTGATTTTAAGTTCAATAGTAAGTAACTAATATTTATCTAGGTAGTCTAGGTAGAGTGACGGTCTAGGAGGGCGTAACAGATTTTTCTATGGTCTCGTGCGTCCTAGACTGTATTACCAAAGAACAAGAGCTATTTTGCAATACAGAAAAGTGAAAGTGTTACGCCGTCCACGCCACTGTATCTATATTGGTTTCAAAAAATTCACGTTTACATACATAATTTTAGAATAAATAAGCGACCTCTCAACTGCACACAAGTACAGGTTATTTAGTAAGAAAATCCAAATTAAATTATTTTCAAAATTAGTATGTATTGCGATCTACGTAAAATATTATTTAATAGTAAGAAGTTATATGATTTCGGCACTTGGAATCGGCCCTTTGACCTATGCTCTGTTCTGACTGATATGGTGTGTATATTATTTGTAGAGGCATAGCACAGCTAAAGTAGCGCCACCGACGAAAAAAAATTATATCTTTAAAACTAAGGCAAATATCAAAAATGTGAAAAATATTACCCTAGCTAATGTAGCTAAGATTGTTGCCAAAAGTGGCCGTTTTGAGCAACACTTTGTAGTTTTCTTTAGTCTTTAACCTAATAGCTAGCCAGACCAGTGCCCTAAAAATACCAGAATACTGTTCCACATTTTTGATATTTGCCTTAGTTTAGAAAATATTAATTTTTTTCGAGGGTAGCGCTACTTTTGCTGTGCTGTGCCTCTTACAAGAAAACATATCCGAAGATATTATCATACAATAATTTTATCAAAATGTGGTCGAGGGAATAAGAAAGAAAAGAAAATTAAGATGCTTTACATGCTTACTGAAATTTCTACTGAAAGTTTCAGGTAAAGTAGACAAAAAAGGTCCTGAAAAGGCTTTATTACAACGCATAGACTCACTTAACTGCTGACTAAAACCCAACACTACTACTTAAGACTTAGGGTCGAAAATTAACTGAAGTTCTTTGAAAGAAGCGCCCTCAAAGAGAAAGGAGGACATATTAAAATTTTCCTTAAGAATAATCCGAACACAACACAATAATACATTTTAATATCATCCCCCTAATTCCCCTTATTAATACTGCCTCGGCAGGGAGGTGACTTTTGTAGAGAGTAGGTAAAATCTGGAATAGAATAGTTTTTGTTACATTCATCACAAGATGACGTCCACTGTTGGTTAAGGTCCTACAACCTATGATTATAATAATAATAACTCATCACACTCAGAGCCCCTAACTAGGTAGAACCTGTATCTAGGGTGCCCGAAACACACACAGAGACGAACATCACACCCAGACCGGAAACAAAATCGAGAATCATCATATCAATATTCGCCCCGCCCGGGAATCGAACCCGGGGGCACACGCTTACTCAGTCCACATCACTGCCAACTGAGCCACGGAGCAGTCATGATTGTCATGATTGTCACATCGATAAAAATTGTAAAGGAATTTTGTTGTCATCTTCACGCTTGGCTAATAATCTCTTCTGTTACTGACTGACAGACAACGCAGAGCTGAAACTACTGGATCGTAGCAGGCTGAAATTTTGCACGTGGTATCCTTGGGGAGTGTAGGAGAGCACTAAGGAATCATTTTCCGAAATTCCCATGGTAACGGAAAAAAACGTTAATTATGTGTTTATGAGAAATCTGCGCGGGTGAAACCGCGGAACAGCCCCTAGTAGATCAATAAATGTTTAAAACAAATTTTTAGCTCTAAATAACACACAAAAACCTGAGTACAAAATATGTATGAATAAGATTTCCTATTTGAAGTACCCTGAAGGACCCCCAAACCCATATCAAGAACAAAACAAACATGCAAGGGCCGGACTTCAATTAAAACCTGCGAAAAACGTGTGATGCATCACCGTACGGACGCGACAAATTGATGGAGAGGCACCATCAAACACTACCTTTTAAATATATAAAAAACGTGGTTTAAAGTCCACGGAGTTGAGTAAAAACGGGTATGTAAAAAGGGACAGTTTTCATGGCCAGTCGTATTTAATGAAGTCGCAACTTTTTGCCCGCGGTCAGTTCAATTAACGAGCGTTAATGGATCTGTTAACAGGGTTTTGAGTATTTGTTTTTGTGAGGCGTCTTTATATCCTACTAAATACTACCACCGAGTAGTCTTGTAACCATCAAAGTGTTTCATTAAACTGAGTCATAATTTGTGCATGTGCCCACAAAATATGACTGCTTTTGTGAGATAATCAATTTAAATATCTTTTTATGAATTTTCACTGCGTACATAAACGCCTATAGTTTTTTGTGTCTTTGCAAATTGTTTTTCAGGAATAGCTTCAATAATTCCATTTTATAATCATTTGAGTGACGCTCTATGAGTGATTTAGCTATTCTTGTGCTAGCCCTGCTAGCCTAAATACAAAAATCCTGGGGGTCAAGTTTCTAAAGTAAAAACGATCGACTCGTAATTGTCTTGTTAGCGACTTCGTTAACTATTGCTGTTTTATTTGTGCGTGTAACAGAAACTGTGTTTGTGAAAGCGGCTATGGTTTACGAAGTCGCTAACAACACGTCGTTTTTGGTTAAGAAACTTGACTCCCTGGTTTTCACACTATGAGTTCCATTACTTTCATGCGATTTACAATATAGTCAATGGGAATAGACAAATACCATTTCGCAACATAAATTTGGTCCGATATAAAAAATAAGGTAATAGACGAAAAAAGTACAAGAAGAAACAAATGTATATACAAATTTTTTTTTATTGAAAATCCAATACGTTTGCAACGCTTTCAATTTCAATCCAGTGAGCTGAACGGGCCCCTATTGGTCGCGAACAATGGAGAAAGACAAAACTCCTCTTACTTTGAACTCCTCTAATCGGAGGGAAAACTTTATTTTCTGATGAAGTGGCCCACTCCTGTTTTAGTAAGATTATTCATACTTACTAAAAACACTTATGAATGGATTTTTATGATAGGTTTTTGTGTGATTGTTTTCTTGAATACCTTTTGTGATAATATGATAACATCAAATTAATTAGAAGAACTTTCAAGACATTTAAAGTGCTTCTATTTACTTCACCTACTTCTATCAACTTTAGTTATATAAATCAGAATTTAATCAGACATTATTTATTTTTTACAAAAAAGGAACCCGCTTTTAATAAGCTGACACATACATCAACTGAGCACTTCCTCTTTTTTGAAGTCGGTTAAAATAGGTACTTAAATCTTCTTCTGAATGTAACAAATACTTATCTGAAAACCGCATCATAATTGGTTCAGCCAAACGCGAGATCATCGCGGACAAACATACATACAGGTCAAACTGATAACATCCTTTTTGAAGTCGGTTAGAAAATAGATAACCACATTATGGTTTTCATCATTTTAAATTCACAGTCAGTAGCGGGAGTGCAATCAGAGAACTGTGGTTAAAAAGACAAAGCGCACCATTGTCGACAGCGTCATTCATCCGCGGAGTTAATGAAAAACATCCCTCGATTGACTCGCTTTTTATCTCGCGACTAATCGCGCGGGGGCGAAGTCGGAGGTTATAATGGGAGTGCACCCTTTCGAGAAGATTCCAATATTCTGTATGATATTTCTGTGAAATTATTTGTTATTGTAATTTTTAAATGTGAATTTTGCATGGATATTAGCTAAATAAAAATCGTATTGAAATATAAATTAACAAATTTGCACACTTACATATTGTACAGTGGCGGTCTAGGACGGCGTAACAGATTTGTCTATGTTCTCGTGTGCCCTAGACTGTAATACCAAAGAACAAGAGCTGTTTCGTAATATTTACAGAAAAACTGAAAGTGTTACGCCATCCTAGACCGCCACTGTATACCTATAATATATTTTTAAGTTAAAGAATTTAAACAACTACATAATGTATTAACACAAAACATTGATGAATTACTTGATGTACTTATTTAATAAGCAATCTTTTATGACTAAAACTGCTAGAATAATGCCCTTTTTAATTTTTCCCTTCCAATTATCCCAATCAAATCAAATCTGTCTAAATATATCACGCTTCACAACAGAACCCATGTATAATAAGAAGTAGTACAATTTTATGAAGAAGGAAGGTACTCGATCTTCAAAAGAAAATGTTCCAAAATATGGCATTATCTTACAAGCAATGATTCGCTACCCATTGTGGCACGGAATGGCAAGAGACAATACTCTGCGACAAGATGCAGAGCCGATATATCACTGAGCCGGACAATGGAAGAGCGGGATCGTGCGCCCGCGCATGTGACGCTACTGATCTTGATACTTGCGTTCACATGGATCGTTATGAAGTTTTAGAAAATATGAGCTCCGAAAATTGGTTTGTCACCTCAGAGCACGGCAAGAAAATTACCAATAATTATCAGATTTCTGTCTCTAGCCGCGATTATGTATAATCTAAATTTAATTTCATAAATCGTTTTAAATAAACAATATCATATCATATACATAGAGTCACTCTAGTAAATAATAATTCAATGTATATAATTTTGTCATATTAAATGACCTTTTACTCAGGTCTTTTATTTGACCATACATTAATGTACGGTCAGCATCAAAATAACTAGGTATGGACTAACATATGTGACATCTTGCTTGTTATGTCTATGTACGTAAGTAATGTAAGTTTTTAACACTCTGAAACTATTCAAATACCAATCAAGTATCAAGATCTGCTACACCCCTAACACATCTTTACATCCGTACTCCGCTAAATACCAAACTATAGACCGGTCAAAGACCAAACAATGCTTAGCGGTCAGAATGGGCATTTTAGAAAAAATATCACTAAACACAACTTGATACTTTTCAGCCAACCCTAGTTCCCACGACCTTTGTGGTGGAAACAAAAGTCTTGATACCATGTTACCCTTTGTTGACCTAACGGGGAGTCCAAACAGAGTGTGGGGGTCACATCTTAAAGACCCAAGATTTATTAGTTCGATTGTAAAGTAGCGGGTGTTCAGGATTAGGTTTTGATCGATTTGACATCATGTTTGCGGTTATAAAAGTTTTGAAGACGTGGGAAATATTTTTGGTCAAAGAACAGATTAGAATTTGATAGTGAAATTGTATTTAATGCTCTAGTTGAATAGGTGGATCAGAAATCTTTGATATGGTTGACAGTTATCTTATTTAGTTACGTTTCTAAAAATATATCTCTGCTGAAATATGTCTTCCCATGGAAATAAGCGTCCCCCACAGATCGCCATAAGGATAAAAATTGTTAAAGTGTTTTACCATTATCGCCACACTTGGCTGGCAGGCGATCGTAGTGTGGCTGATAAAATTTTATTAAAGTAGGACGTTGCACACTAAATTTGTAAAATAAAATGATTTAATTAGGTATACCCTACATTACTTTAAGAACTAAGTAATTATATTATTATTTTGTGTTTCAGTTTTTTTTCGGCGGTTTAATTTTTTGAAAAAAAGTTTTATTGCATTTTCAAGAGGCAAATGATGCTACACTATACATAGATGCGTTACACACATCACATCTCATAAGTGTATCGATCGCAGTTTGTCAACTAAGTATATCTCTTTACATAACAATTGACACTTGACCATCTGTCTGCTTCTGCAGAGCTGTTAGGTGTGCTGTGTGTGAAAGATATACTTTAGTAAGTAGCGTTAAAAATATGTGTATTTTTATTATTACTTTTATACGCTTTCTAGAAGTAAAAGAGGTAGGTATGTTTTTATGTTTGAATGTAAGTTATTTTTTTCAAAAAAAAACATTTGTAAAGATAAAGTAAGCTTCACGACAAATAGAAGCCGTAAATAATGGTGAATGTAGCGATGGGCAAATCAAAACATAGTATAAAATAAAGTCACTTCCCACGTCTGACCCTATGTATGCTTAAATCTTTAAAACTATGCAACGGATTTTAATGCGGTTTTTGTAATACATAGAGGGAATCATTGCCGCGGGCGCCGGCGTAAGAATGTCGCCCTCCCCTCTCGTCCCGTGGGAGCCGTAGGACCCGGCTGAGGGACAGCACCAGAAGACGGGCAGCAGCGTCTTCTGGGTTATACAACACCATACTGCGCTCGCCAACCCGCCTGCCAAGCGTGGCGAGTATGGCAACCCCCCCCTCATGAATAGTCAGCATATACCCAGGCCCCTAGTCCCCGGCAGCCCCGCTATTCCTGACCACGGTAGCGGTCACGGTAACGGCGGGGCGAGAGGTGCTAAGAACCCCCGGAGAGGGAATCAAGAGGAAGGTTTATATGTATAATACATGCACAACATAGTAATAGGTAAGGCGGTACGAAGTTCGCCGGGTCGACTAGTTTTTGAATTAAAAAAACAACACATTAAATTATTACTCTTAGTTCTGAATTTTTTTGATCCAAAGAATAGCTTCAAAGAAAACGAGTGCTATGACTAAATCGTGTTTTAATAAATCAAAGCGGCAAATTATATCGGCATTATCCAGCACTGTGTCCCCACCCTCCCACTCGTGATATGGAAATGATATTAGTGGCCATCGACGTTCGGAGCCCTAATTGATTCCTGTTTGCCCCTCTTAATTGTAGCGTGTAATGTTAGCGCGGGTGACTTTCTGAATTATTCATTGTTTCTGATAATTATTCTTTGACACTTTAAAATTCACGGTTTGATCATCATTCTGAAATGCTCTTTTTCGCGATACTAGCACAACTTTCGAATCAAATTAATACCTTCTAAACCATGGCCGAAATCAAAAATATTCGTCAATGGTGCACTAAATTCAATTCATGGTGTACTTTTGTATCTTACTTTGTATGCAAAAAAGTGTATTCTATACCTCCTTTTATCATCATTCTAGTTAATCTTGCTTAGTCTTTTTTTTTCGAGTTTGGCCCTAGTATTGCAGACGGCGCGCCCAATGTCTCTGATACGACTGAAAATTTCAATCGCTGTAAACTTATTGGAGTACAGCCCTAGGTAGCTGTAATAAGGAAGACCACGCAAGTAAAGCAAATTATATTAGGTATAGCACCAAAATGCATTCCATTGCCTTTAAAAAAACGAACAAAACTAACAATTCGATCTGGCATCTGAAATATTTAGTTAAGAGGCTATACAGTCCCATTCATCGGTGGTCGAAGCCTTATTTAACATTCAGCATAACATTAATGGGATTCGCAACGTGAGTCTGATCGTAAAAGTCGTAAATCAATCACTGGACACAAACTAATGCGGTTTTATTCGACGTGGACCCGGCAAATTTCACGCGTCAGCGGCAGAGGTAAGTGTTGGCCGAAATTAAATGCTTTTGTTATTAAAATAACTTCTCGGAATCGAATTAGAAATCCAGCCCGACTCAGGGAATTGTATTTGAATTATTTTTGTATAGTTATGGTATTATGATTTCTTATTATAAACTTATTGTTAATCTTATTATAAACACCTGTTGAGTAGAGGTGGCGTTGAATTCCACCACCCCTTTTGAGGAGGCTGGGCTCAAAAAACTGACAACCAATACCGTGAGAACTACCTCATCAAAGTATAGGCTTTCCCCAAATCACCATAGATATAATTATAGCACGCTTGGCAGGCGGGTTTGGGATCGTAGTATGGCTTTTTAAGTTTTTCAACGTAGGACCATGCTGCCCGTCCTTCGTCTGTGCCCTAGTGGTGGTTCCACTAAATTGCAGTAAACTACTTAAGGCACCAAACTTGTGAAGTTTCTTACCATTGACCTATCGAATGTTGACCCACAAATGCATATGTCACCGGAAAATAATAAGATTCGCAAGTTTATAAATTTCCTAGGAAATTTATAAACTTTCGTAGGATTCTAAACGAGAGATAAATTGTATTATTTTACGCCCACTTTTTCGCAAATTTATAAATTTTCGACGCGTCGTAGTAAATTTATAAACTAACGGATATCAATCCGTAAGATTCTAAACGGATCGACCAATCACAGAAGAGCTTTTAATTTTACGCTTTTTGAAATACGGAAAATAACACACTGCTCTCTGATTGGTCGATGTTGACAGTGAAAATGCTTGCGTCCATAGACTTACGTACAATCAGACTTGCCAAACAATTCGATCACACTAAAAGTATTTTTACTGGTACTAAAAACTTAGTAGGTTTATAGGTTAATATGTGATCGCTAATGTGCGAAATTCAGTAAAAGTGCACTAACTGGCTGAATCCGTTAAGAGTTCGAAATAAAATGTTGTTCTCAACATTAACTAGGTAATCTGCAAAATCCCTAGGTAATCTACAGAGTTAACGACTAAGTTAAGTTCGAAAAATTGTTGCCTTAGATTTCAGTTTAACACAGGTAACCCAAGCTCCACTCGCTTCGCTCGCTACGCTGGTTAAAGATCACAAGCCAAACCTAACCTAACCTACAATTTTGCTCTAGATTTGAATTTTCGTTAGGAGCTTTCTGTTTTCCGCACTTTAACGGCGAGACCCCAGATACCCCATATTTCACATAAAATTTCGCACATTAACTGACCTAAACAGTGTGCCCGGGAGAGAGCACATTAACGTATTTCGCACTATAACGGTGACAGATATAATATGCTATTATGGGATAATAGCATATTTTATCAAAAAGTAACCTTGTATTTTAGGTACCTACCTACCTAGTAGGGGGTTAAAATTCCCTATTTCACTCTACCAAAATAAAACATTTTGGTCATGGCTAAAACTTTCGTAGCTCTGTGTTAAATTTCAATTCATTATACATGGCGTTTGGTTATTGGTTACTTATTATTTTACGAGTGAGTTTAGTAAGTTTATCAATTTACGAAAATGTAGGCGTAAAATAATACAATTTATCACTCGTTTAGAATCCTACGAAAGTTTATAAATTTCCTAGTAAATTTATAAATTTACGGTTCTTGTTATTTTCCGGTGACACATACACAATATGTATAGTGGCGGTCCAGGACGGCGTAACACTTCCGGTTTTTCTGTATTGCAAAATAGCTCTAGTTCTTGTTTTTTGGTAATGTAGTCTAGGGCGCATGAGCCTGTGTGTGTGCGCAGAACACTCGTTTTTTTTGTTTTTATACAAACTGTCGTATTTACTCAAATTTCAAAGTCTATTATCTCCTTCCCTTCGAGTCTACAAGGGAATCCCTTTTGTTTGTTTTCTTACTAGATTACCGGCATCGCAACAGACACCCGGGCTCGTTTGTCAGCAGACATGATATACCGACCAACCGTGCGTGCAATTATAAGAATGTGATGTGCAATATAGAAGTGTATTTCTTTTAAATGAACGATCAATTGGTGCATTTGGCAGTTGGTGCATTAATTTGACATCCATTGATGTCTCATGAAACTAGCGTAACTGTGAAAAGTCAATACTTGCTCCTAAAAATGCGGAAACTGGCGCTTCATATAATGTGTCACTTTTAAGTTGCAGTTGTGATAAGATTATGACTCTCTTGCTTGATCTCAGTGGGTTGATTGGGCACTTTTTAAGAATTTAGTATTACATAAGTGTTAAGTAATATATACACTCTAAATTAATATACACCGCAATATCGCAGAATATTATAAAGAGTTACTACAAAAACATAATTACATATAAAATCTTAGGCATATATCGTCAGAATAAAACGACATCATTATTCTTACAATGCGTGCACAAATATTCTGCACACGCACGTTAAAAAAGAGGAACTCTTAGAAAAATGGGAAAAATGGGAGAAACTGAATAAAATAGCAATTCGTAATAGAGAAGAAAGTTGACCGGCGCAGAAACAATAAAATAACAATTTGCGGTAACTTCCCCTCATGTCAAGATAGTTTTTCGCCGATATTCGTATTAATTTCGATTTCTAAATTCGGTTTTGATTTAGTATTGCGTACACACTTGAATAAAGAATAAAAACTCTCTATTTTGATGCCGGTAAAATGTTCATGTATTTGCATACCTATTTGTATTGTAATGTCTCAGAATACAGTGTATTGTATTAGTTTGGAGGAGTACTTGAGATTAAAACTTATTAGTTTCTAGTTAGTTAATAATAATTACCTACTTAATATTCTGAAAAAAAAATGTATTCCCAATAAATATGATTAAACAAAACTTCACATTCCATATTCAGTCTATTTTTTTTTGGTTTTCGAACCATTCTGAACCATTAATACGTTAAGAATCAAATATACATGTTGCTTACTGCGCTGAATACCAGAACTCCGATTATACATATAGTCAGGGTAAGGCCAGTTAGACACTGGGACTGTGAACTGTTTCCGAACCTGAACAAACTCAAGCAAACAATAACTAACTATACGCGACACCAGCTTTGTACTCTTTGCGCTAAAGTTCCACTCAAATTTTTCGCAACAAATGTCCACTGCACTGCACACTATTTTTGTGTATTCATACCAATAAATTCTCTCGTTGTTGTCTGACACGTTCCTACCATATGGTACGCTGTATGAAGCAGTCGAGAAATCTATTAAAAAAAAAACTATAACACCTCTAACCCACCATTCCTTGGTACAAAACCTAGAGCTACGGGCGAAGGCGCGAGCACAATATTTTGGTATAAACCAGTATCCATGCATCGGCCGCGAGCGTTCACCCCTGACCTCTGGGTTCCCGTTGGTCATCTCGAGACATCTTCCGTCTCGCTTCCACTTGTACTGTTCTAGTTAGTGCTGTCTCACTCGTCTTACGGTGCACGTTTCGATCGTGGTGCCCCGTGAATAGAGGTGGTCGTTATTTACAATCGCATTAAAAAACACTCGTTATTTCATGGCAACGAATCGCATTGCTATTCACAACGAATGTAAAATGCGATCGCGTTCTCGTTGCCGTCGGCAACGATCGCGTTCTCGTTGCCCGGCAACGATCGCGTTCTCGTTGCCCGGCAACGATCGCGTTCTCGTTGCCCGGCAACGATCGCGTTTTCGTTGCCGTCGGCAACGATCTCATTCTCGTTGCCGTCAGCAACGAAAACGCGAGTGACAGCTTGTCATTAGCAAAGCAACGAAACGCATTGAAGTATTGCGATCTCACTCATCGAAATTATTTGAAATGTACTAAAAATACATTTTGCTGAAAAAAATTGTATAAGGTTTTGAAATATCGATAATTGCTGCACTTCGATAAAAATATCCATATTAACATTGATATTAGCGCAAACTTGCATGTCTAGTTACATTCTGCGTTTTCGTTGTCAATCGCATTTTCGTTGCCGATCGCATTCTCGTTGCCGATCGCATTTTCGTTGCCGATCGCATTCTCGTTGCCGATCGCATTTTCGTTGCCGTTGCATGATATGCGATCCGGCATCGATAATGCGATCGCAGTTTAAAATCGCAGTTGTTTGAAAATAGCATAACAGCGATCGCATGCGATTGAAAAATAGCAGTTATTCTCACCTCTACCCGTGAATCCGCATGTCCTCATAGAATGCCAGGTTTAGGCTGTATGAAAAAGTCTGGAGCAGCCAGATTATTCTTTTTGTCCTCATTAAGACACCTTCGTTGCCTGAGAACAAATCCTAGGCAGTGATTCATAGTTGTTTTTATTTATACAAATACAAACCTTAAATAAAGGTTCTCCTACCTTGTTAGCGGCTCTGATTGTGATTCTTTTTTTTTTCATGTAGCCTTTATTAGCCCTTCCACGTTATTATTATTATTATTATAAGTCAATTAATTTATCCGGAAGAGGCAGTAGAGGTCGCCCATAGACTATATGGCGCCGGTCCACGTTGAGAAGCACCTAGTATGGGACTAAACTGAGAGGAGTTAATCGCTGTTAGGAACCTGAAGTGTAGGAAATTTCTAGAGCCCTTAGATATGCCAGATAGGGATAACAGGATAAGAAGAAGATCATGCCAGGTTCAAGACACCCTCTTTCTGATGTTGGCTTTCTTTTCTCAACTTAGTTACATTGTTTATGCCATATCCAACTCTCCCGTATCTTCCTAAATCTCAGTCGGAAGAGGATCGCGACCTGCGCACGCGGCGCCTGGAACCTGCTATGCGCCTAGGAGGACCTACTTGAGCAGAAACGCTATACTTACTTTACTATTGCTTACTACAAGTATACTTTCATACAAAATTTAATTACTGAATAATACAAAAGTTTGTGAATAATTATAACCAAACTTAAATTACTGTTTAAACATAATATTGTAATTTTTCTATTAATTAATATTGATTTTCTTTATTTATATCTGAACTACAATTGTAGAGAAGACACAGAAGAGTAACAAATTGATATGATTTTTTTTAAGAAATTTAAAGTTTTGACACGCAAAGTAGAAACCTTTCTTAAGTTATCGTATACTGTGATTTTTTTTAAATCAAAAGCCTTGTTATTGGACTAGCTGAGTATGATAGATGACTTAGTCTTATTTTATATCAATTCGGTTAAGTAACATTCAAAAACTCATAAAACATAACAAACATTCTTCTAAAAAAAATATCTAAACAATATCAGCGTAGCTACCCACTTGTCCCTGAGCATTGACGCGTGAAAAATCACATAAAAATCATTATAAAACCCTTTTGTTCCTTCCACCCTTCGGAATCACCCTCGTAATGAAACTGTTTGAACTACAAAAGTTACTTTGCTGTTAAATTTTAAAGCTATAACCTTTAGTCTCTTACGCATAAGAGTGAGTTTTCAATGCTGATTTAATTTTACAACTGTAGTGGAGTTGGCATAGTAAAAAGTCAGTGTATAATTATTTGCGGGACGTCAAAGTCATGTTTTACCGTGGTCGTCATGTCGTCATTCTGCGGTTTCCGTGCCGAGGGCTTTTTACATCCTATTCTAATAATTTCTAATACGATGGGGTTTGAATATTTAATGCGATTTCAATTTGAATTTTCTAAGTTGACTTTTGTAACGATCCTTCCTATATCGTACAGTTTTTAGCTTTATTAAATTTATAAATTATATATTTTATACTTTTAGATGGATTCGACGACAGATCCCTAGAAACGGCTACCGCGTCTCGGCGAGCGCGCGGAGATTGTGTTTTGTTTTCCTTTGATTTGACATAAATACAGCTATATATATGTACTCGCACCTTCGGACGATGCGAGGGAGTGCTGTGGCCGGCCTCGGTACTCGCTTCATCAAAGTAGTTAGATGGGGAATGTTAGTTAAATACATAACCGAACACTTTACACTGGTCACAAAATTGGATAGCAGTGATTATTTTGATTTGAAAGATTACTTACTTGAGTAATCATATTCTTTGAGATCTATTCGCTGCAGTCTATTTAGTGTACCAAACTCGAACGAAGGATTGCACGATTACTACTCTTGTGTCTTGATTGCCTTTTACGATGTTAATCAATTATTGTAAATCGTAGATTGTGCGAAATGGATGCTTGTTGTGGGAAAGTCTAATCCTCTATTATCACACTTAATAATCTTAAGTTTGCCGATATCAATGCGTGGTGGCTTACATATGTGATGCGGAATTGCTAAAACAAAGGATATAAGTAAAGAACCAAGAGTTCTAGACAAGACTTCATGATTGTTGGCATGAAGTTAAGACGAGCAAACTAAAACCTCACATCAAAACTTGACAATGCATTACGATGCACGAGATAGTGCTAGATGATGAGAATATAAAGAACCAAGAGTTCTAGACAAGGTCCCATGATCGGTGGCATGGAGATCAAATGAACAACTTAATCAGACTTGACGATGCACTACGGTGTACGAGATGGTTGATTAATAAGAAATACCTCTTGAGTAAATGAGGCCCGAATCGTTCTAACCAAATATAAAATATCCTGTCGAAGCTTGACTGCTTACTTTGTTTGTTACTCGTTGGATGACGTATTCTAGAGATTTGTGATAATTCTATTACACTCAACTAACACAACAACCATTATCAGCTGATAGGACTTGAAGAATGTATGTGAGACAGAAAGAATCTGTGTGAGGTAAAATGAATGTATCAAGGGAGGGTCTGTTTTTATACAAACATATTATATATTATATATATTCACACGTTATACATTAAACCGTAAAACCTAACTTCGCGATAAACTAATCCAGGGGCGAGATCTCTTTTCTAACATTTGATAATATGCGGCTTTAGGCTCGTTTGCGTAAAGAAGCGATCGTCCTGTGTTAGGGGATGAACATCAGAGGAGCTGTGATTTGATCTAAAGAAATTGCTAATGTTTGGTTTTTAAGTGCATTGCTTTGCCTAACGATCTACGGTACTTCAGGAGATGTGCTATCATGGTGGGAGTGATAGTTGAAACCACAAGACATACTTCCTAAGTAAGTTCTAACCAAGAAAAGTGCTGGTACAAGACCAACGGATTGGCAACAGGGTTATTACACCGTAGCTCTCGTTTTGAGAATCTTGCACATAACTTCATAAATATCTTTGTATTAATCTGGCTTAAGCCTTTATCACATGAATCGATGGTCATCAAAAGTCGACTTTCTTCACACAAACATAAGGTTACACAAAACCTAGTCGGACGGGGCATGGCGAAGGAACTGTCCTACCCGGGGCTAGTTGACAAACACTTCAACCAAAATTTACCTTCCGTAATAATACACTTGACCGCGGTTCCTCTTCTAGGAACAACAGTAGGGTTTTCAATCTTTTAAATCATTCTTTAGAAGGACGATTGCAGTAATGTATTAGGGAACGTCTGTTTAGGATACCTAGGTAGTCGCTTGACGAGGTCGAGCTAGCGCGCGTGTTTAGCGCGCATTTTTTTTAAGAATTTATTTGTCAGCGTACAGCTCATTGGCTCGAAATTTTATAAGTCCAAGGTTATTTTCATTATTCTTTAATTTTCAAAGGAGCTTTAGCACTGTAAATAATTTGATTTAAAACACAACGTATGGAGGGTCCTAACCATTAGTCAGATAGACGATCACGACAAGGCCAAAGATTAAAGTTTCGTATTGAAGTAGGGTTAGCTTTGTAGGATATATTTATTTTTATTTTACAAATATTTAGGCAGGAAGGCAAAATGCTCACACTTTATTTATTGTTGTACCTATTATAATAGTTTTTAGATTTCGATGAGATATCCTTAAAGTATTCTCATAAGTAATTGATTAAAGTGAAACACTATAATGTAAGTCTTAATTTGCCAAACATTTAAACAATTCAATATTTTTAGAACAGAAATTTCATCGATATCAAGAAAAGGCATTACTAATTTCCTAATTAAACAACCCAAATAGGTATATCTATATATGTATTATTAAAAATGTTATTGAAAGAGTTATAAGATGAAAAGTAGCCCGAAAAGAGCCTGCGCTCGTATCTTTTTATCCTTTGCAGCAACATTTTCTTGTGTCTAGGATAAGCTAGTTTTTTTTTTTAAGTGTTAACTCAAGGCATATAATATAAGTATTTTATTTAGGCCTTTATAGTTAGGTATACCTAACAATGCCATTAAAATACTAAGCAATAATATGTATATTATCGAGTTTCATACAGAATATTTTGATATTTGGCATGGTTTATATAATGTAATTATTTTTTATAATTGGCGCTTGTATAGATTGCGTGTAATAGAGCTCTAAAACCAAAAGCAAATAAAGTCATCTCATCACTCAGTAAGCATAATACAGTCGTATCGTGTGTTTTTAATCACCGCCATTAAAACATTTCATGATGGCAACCCAGAAGCCATTGAATGCCGGCGCCATATCAAATAATAATTAGCATTTTCGTATTAAAGTATTAATTAAACCGCGACTGACAAAATACGCGGGAAGATATGCGACAACAACGCCCTCTGTATCGCAAAGCGGCATCTAGTGGTGCGAATATTTATGATAGTTTTAACTTTTTATATAAACTTACAAACTATTAAAACAAATGCTGAGTCAGTGCTTGTAAATGTGGAACATCAAACATATCACCCAATCATCATCCTAGCTGAAATACATCCACTGCTGTAGGTAACATAAGCCATATCCATGGATTGCCATAATGGCCGATTTTGTGCTACCCTTAATCCAGTGCATTCAATCCTTAATTCAACCCTTATGAATGTATGTGTATGATGATACATGATACATTCTTTGATGTATTAAAACGTCATAGTTTTATATTGATAGCATAATTCACACTCTTTCACGCAATTTTTCAATCGGGGGTTTAGTGATTTAGTAATCTGTGGTATTACTGAGTGGTAGAGATGTTCTGATTCGCATGCTGAAAGTCCTGGGTTCAAATTCCAGTACATCCAAAATGACACTTTCGCAAGAGTAGTCGCTAGTTTATATTATTTTATGATTTAAATTATTCTCTCCAATAGAGCGAGGAGCCGTCCACGTGCCGCGAAATAAGTGTATTATTTTGTACTCTTAGGCTACGAACGCACATGCGGTTTTTTGCCGCGCGGATTTTATGTAACATACTGAATCCTATGGAAGTGTGCGCACCAGCGGATAAAAAACCGCGCGGTTAAAAATCCGCTGTCGCGGTTTTATTTCCGCGCGGCTAAAAATTCGCCTGTACCTTCGTGGCCTATGAATAAGGTTGAAAATGAAATAACAACCTTTCCAACCGCGCGGAAATAAAACCGCAACAGCGGATTTTTATCCGCGCGGCGAAACAACCGCGCGGAAAAAAATCCGCCTGTGCGTTTAAAGCCTTACATTTTGTTTGTTTGATTGACATGCACTGTTCATGCACCTGGATCCTGGATCCTGTTAGTGCGTTGTTATTTATTTAAGTTATTTTTTTGTTAAATCTAAAAATAAGAAAAAATAGTAATAAGAATAAGAAAACATTTAACACATTTACATTTACATTTTATTTTTTTACTTTTTTTTACATTTTTTTTTTTTTTTTAATCTCATACATAAAGATATGTGACATGTGAATCTTTGTAGTGTGAACGGTGGTGGCAATGGCAAACACGTTGTAACATCTCCATCCATCAAGTGCATCTCCTTCCATCCTACAATCTTCTATAATATAAAAAATAAATCGCAAAATATGTTGGTAAGCATAACTCAACCACGCCTGGACCAATTTTACCAATTCTTTTTTTACAAATGTTCATTGAAGTCCAATGATGGTTTTTACGGCGTGAAAAATTCGAATAATTACCGAGAAAACATCATAATAGGTTAGGCGGGTGGACTAGTTTTCAAATAATTTTATAGTTAAGTATAAAAGCAAAGTGACAAGCTGTTTCATTCATTTAATTTTACATCAGTCGAGTGTAAGTAAAATAAACCCTATAATTAGACAATAAATAATAAACAAGCATAGCATTTTGTTGGTCAGCAGGTCGATATCTACTTAATAAAGTCGTAACTCTTTCACTATTCGATTTCGGCTGACATTTTGTGTTTCCATCAACTATTCAATCATGTTGTATTAGGTCAGTTGGTTTAGATAGGTGCGGTAGACAGCACATCAAGCTAACTATTTCTGTTGAAAAATAAGTTGTTTTTCTTTTCAATAACTCGGAAACGTTTGGATTTTGGAAGGCACTATTCTTTCATTTGTGCCAAATGGCTAAAATAATCAGTAATGGCCCCTACTGAGACCTCTTAAATGTTTACCACGATTAACAATACTTGTTTAAGGGTAAGTACATAATTATAACTGCAAAAAAAACTTTTACTTTGTAAAGAACCTTAGACGATGTACAAACATAGTAGCAAAAGGGTAAATTGGCAAACGTGTTGCTCAAAAATACAAGCGCCCTTTCATGTTCTATTAGTTTTGGTTTTCATTTTCATGACTTTTTTATCAGGCATGCAGGTGCTTGGTAGAAAATAACAAAACTTTTACTTATTGGTCTTATTGGTATTGTAAGTACTTTTTATGTGTACACATATCATAAAACAATGTCGTTACCCGCTGTCTGTGTGTAGGTATGCTTATACACGGTAATTTTTTTATCGTGGTGGAAACTTTTAAGACTAAGTCTGCATGACAATATATGACACTTTTTTTTTTGAGAATAAAAAAACTTATTTAAAACTTATTTCTGTACCTCAGAAGCATAACACTGTAACTGACATTTTTACGATTTTCACTTTTTGATGGAATCCTAATGTATTTGACGAGCTCTTTCGAATGCGCTTACTCCCGTGGCCGTAGCTAGCCTGGAAGTGCCTTTTTTCGATTTGCATTATAGTGTAAATACCTTGCCTGATGAGAAGCATTAAACTGTAAGAGCGTATACTGCTTTATGCTTCGAATTAATTTTATTGCATAACATTGTATGTACCATCTTACAGTTTTATGCTTCTGAACTATATCCGATGCATAATACTGTAACTGCGCAGATACCGTGTTTTGCTTCGAAGCAAATCAAGATGCATAACACTGTATTTTTGCTGTTACTGTTTTATACTATTCAATTAAATCCGATTAAGAGGGCGTGGTTTAACGCATCTTTATATAGAAGCTGCTAGTTACGCGGAAGTTCGGTCTTGGCCGGGTATCAGAGATAAAGAAAATAGAAAAAATTGTATCTAAATTGACAGTTTTTGTCATTTTAAATTCAGTGATACTTACCATACACGTAAAAATACACGCAATCTTGTTTTAAAAATAAATGGTAAAAAAAAGTCCGTCAACGAATGCTTCCTCATACTCTCAACACAACAACTTCTTGCAACAACTCCATCAAACATAGATTATACAACTGTTGCAGCTGAATAAAATACCGACAAAACTAATTACCCATAGACGAAACCATACAACGTCACTTCAACGACATACCTTGCGAGTCGCATCATTCACGGTAATAAAAATATCCGGCGTGAATATCCTGGACTAGAACCGAAAGAAAACTGCAAAGAAAATGGCTAAAAGACATTCAATGAAGACCTCAATTCCTCACTCCATTTGCCAAGCAATGATACCTTTACACATGTTATCAACCCGCGGTCACGCTTCAGTAAGAAAACAAAAAAAAAATGTTTCTCCAAGATTGGAGCACAATTCTGACCCTAGATATAAACATATTATAAAAAAATAAGTTTATATCTAACACCAGAAAAGATACATACTTACTCCAATCCTAAAGTCTCGTCCTTTTTTCAATTCTCTTTCAAGCCTGAGGATGGTCGCGCACGGATCTTATCTCAAGTGTGACATCACATGCATTGCTGCCAGGCAAACAAATTGAAAATTAAAGTCTTCATTGGTCATACTACCGTACAACCATTTGTTTTGCAATACTTTCCTAGGAAACTTGGTATTTATTAACCAACTCTGATAGTGCCCGCCGATCCTTAGCACATGCTTTCGTTGCTGATTTACCCGAAACACTGCAGCAGTTATGTATAATCTGTCCTTGATGATGCTGCTGCATCAAACTGCTCGATTACTTTGAAAGTATTAAGAAACATTAAATCAAACAGACGTCATACAATTTACATTACAATCAATATCCGAACAGCAAATCTGTGAATTTCTAAGGTAACTTTTAAGTATCGGTCCTGTTTTCTGGCGCAGATCTACTTCAGATAAACTTTCAGACTGCATTTAGGTAACATAATATAAAAACTCTGGTTTTCTCTCCCTATTAGCTAGCTACCAGACCCTGACATCATGAACTGCTTATTGTGAAATCTACAACTTTAAACTCATGCTACGTCGTCGCTAAAGTTCAAACTTCCTATAATGAACCTTTTATGACCCCACTATGCGTGTGACTACAGGCAAGGAAAGAGAAACTAGTGGCATTTTATTTATAAAGCTCAAAGCAGACTTAAAACCTTACTAAAACTAATCTACGCCAGAATATAAGACAAGAGCTCAAACTTTCACAAGATACAAGATATTTATTGCTCTAAGTGTACAGGAAGATCTTCTTGTATCTTGTATCCACGAGTTATACTACTAATCAGTGAGCCACTGCAGACTCAGAGCACAACCAAGAACAACGTTTCGCCTACCCTTTTTTTTTTTTTAGGCGGGGAAACTCCTAACGAGTACCCTGCGACCCCGGGGGGAGTCGCAGGGTTATGTGGGGTTCGCACCCACTAAAACCCCGCCGGTGTCCATCTCGGCTGTTGGCAAAGGGGTCACGGGTGATCTTTCGATCGTTATGTTCAACTCCGCGACCCCCTCCAGCATTGGCTGTTTAGCCTCTTCACGGGGGGACAAGTGGTGGTAGTCCCCCCTGAGCGCGGATAACTCTTTCTACGCTCGACGGCGGAATCGGGACACCGCGTTCCACCGTCCTTCTCGGGGCCGTTATATGACTACACGAGGCCCCCGCCTCGTGCACCCAACGACCCCGGGGTCCCCTCTTAGTCGCCTCTTACGACAGGCAGGGGATACCTCAGTCCTATTCTTCGGCCCGGTACTGCAGGGCGTACGTTTCGCCTACCCTGACATAATGGAATCCTGATACCAAAGCGCTAGGGACCTATGTCTCATTCATGCAACAGTTACTTAAGGACCCCATATGTCCCATATTATTTTATATTCCATCATTTCTTAATCATTCTCTATAATGTTCACTACATTATGTCACAGATTCAGACAACATCATTTAAAACATGAAATTTCACTCAGAAAGTACATAATATAAATTATTGACACAGATTTAGAGTTGTAACGGTTCTGAATGTATCGCACCTTCAGAACGGTAGGGGCACAACTCAAAAATTAAGATTTTCGGGAAATCGCAAAAAACTACAATAAAATTGTAACTTTGCACTTTGAAAGTATTTATTTCGCTAATTTGACCTAAAAAGTTTAAGTTTTATATTCCTAAGTAAAGTCTAGGTGACAACCTAGACTTTACTTAGGAACTCTAGCGTATGAACGGTAAAATGATGGTTCATATTAATTTTTTATTTTTTTTTAAAACAATGGAAGACATAAGCCTTTTTTATTCTGATAGTTTTAATTTTTTTATGGTTTTGAGGACCTAAAACCTAAAAGTTCTCTACAATTCTAAACTATTAATTGAATTTATAAACATTTTTTCAAATAGCTTCGGTATGAAAAAGGCACAACCATAAATAAGTCTCACTTTATATAAGTATAATTCGGTATCGTAAAGACCTATTTACATAAAGTGTCTTTATTGAACTGATAATAACAATTATACTTAGCAATGACGTTTAGGATTATATAGCCACAATCGGCTATGAGCCTGTAAACAACTGAACCTGTTCGTCCTACTTTTGGCGCATTAATGATTGCGTCACTCTGGTTCCGAGCGGATGCAGAAAAACGTCCCAGTGTAAAAGAGACGTAAGTATCGGATTTCTTTTTCTGTCGTTAAAAAGCCTGTGTTTTAATATTCATCGGATAGAGCGCACATTTTTAAGCCTTTCTATGACCGTAACTCAATTTCGCGAAATTTTGAGTTAAGCCCCTTCAATTCTGAAGGTGCGGTATGTTCTCCAGTGTTTTTTAACACTAAAGTTGTTTATTGTACTTTGTTTTCTTAAAGAAAATACTGTAACTGACACCATTTCTCACCGGATTACAAAAATAATCTTAGAAGCATTTTAGTGTATTTGATGCATGTTTTTACAAAAGTACCTGAAAAACTATATTTTTTCATAGGACTTATTTTTCTGAAAATTGTTTTGAATTAAGAGATAATTGCTCTTTGTTATCAATTAAACTCAAGATGATTATAGCGTCTACTTTTGCGTCTTATTTGCGTCTAAAGTTGAAAAACATGCTATTTCAAACTTTAAAACGCTCTCCTGTAAAATTACGATTTGCGACTTACAGTCTTATGCTTCTCAGGTACAGATTTATTGACCCCTTATTCACCCCCCGCGCATTGCCCTCCATCTCCTGACTCCTCTGGCGCCAGCTAAGCCACCGCCTGTCATGCTCTGGTTCTACTTACACATCATTTTTTGCTTTGTTTTATCTTTCGAAGAACCTCAAGTGAGCGCGGTTCATTATTATTCAGTTTTCTTTTCAGGAATCAATTCTGTATAACTATGCCTACCATGTGTTAAATTTTTCTCCACGATATAAAAGTAAACGTGTATTTTCTAAACTTATCCTGTTTTTTATGTTTGGCAACCCACGTCCTTCCTACATACATGTAGATTTAATAATTTCGCAGTAAGGACGGCTATTTAATATTACATAGCATATGAATTATGTAAGTCAAACCTGTGTGCGGCCTAAGAAGATATCGTCGATGTAAGCGGCAGGAAATTGACTGAAAACTCAATTTCCAGCGATTCCGACTGAGATTCCAACTCCGATCGTATCGCACATATTACTCGCTTTCTAAAAATGTAACGGGTTTTTGACATTTAGGAAATGTTATTTATTAGTTATTTATATATGAAATTTTATTTTTTATACTTAAACTAGTGTGCGCCGCGCGGCTTCGCCAGTTTATTTTCCCTCTGTACCGCAAAATTAATTCCCTCTCTACCCAATTATCAGTTTCCGTAGAATTTAGTTTTGGGCTAAAAGCGATACAGACACTAAGTTACAGTGACAAAAAGTAATCTACTTATCTAAGTTTTAGAAATGTAGGTGCATGTTCAAATTTCAAGTCATTATGTATTCCCTCAATACTGCGCTTGAGTTTTAAAAGACAACCCTCATACATAATCTTATGTGTGTCTTGAAACGGAACCATTTCAACCAATCAACGGAAATTTGGAAAACCTAAAAAAACTTTTTTTAAAGAAACAGATCATGAACTTATTTATTTTAGATTTTGAGTAAATTTGGGCTTTAATTGTGTTTTATTTATGGCGAAAACTAATAAAGACTTCTATCTCAACATACAAAATGGCGGCCCCATTAAGTATTTTCTAGATATCTATTCTAAGCTGTTGTATCTATGTACATCACTTTATTACACCCTTGTTGCATAAACCTCTATTTACTGAGCGAGCAACAGAAACTAGAAAATCTCGAATCCTTCAAAGTTTTGACAACATCATCATCAATTGCGCACCTCATGGGGATTGGGGATTCACGGTGATTGACAGCTAATAACCGAAGATTTCCCCGGAGACTCCGCAATTTGTCCCCCGCCCTTCGAGATTTGCACTCATCGTAGCACTGAGATTAGTATGTCTTTTGACACTTCATAAGGCGTGTACAGGTCTAACGTAACGGCACCTACGAGAGAAAAAATACAATTTCATAACTAAATACTATACTTTAACCGTATTATTCATAAAGATACAGTAGATTTTAAGTAGCTTTACTGGAGGTCTACTTCTCTGGTTTGTTGTATGGTAAATTACGTGACATCCAGTCTAAAATGACATACGTCAAATAACTAAAATACGCTTTAATTTCTTATAACAGAGTTAAAATATATCTTTTAGGCATCACTATAATTTCAAACTCCTAATATTAGGAAATTGACGAGCCATGGGAGGTTTATATACTTCATAATTCTTATCAAACCTTTATTTTATACCCTTATTCTATCTGTTTTGGGTCTAGTTCTTGCCTTATGGTAAACCGTATCGTGTCGTGGGCTAATTGCAAATTGGATTTTCGAGAGCTATAAAAATAATTTTAATAACATTTTTTTAACGTTACTATTTTTTACATTATACACTTACGTAAACTCGGCTAAACGTGGGTCCGGCTCTTGAGCTGGTGCCTCTGCCTAACCGTTCGGGGAATAAAAGGCGTGAGATCATGTTATAAAAACGTTAAGCTACAACGATTTTACTGGGTTGGTAGTGGGCACATAGTGAGCTTCGTGGAAGTGGAAGAAGATTAAGTTAACGAAGCGCCTTACACTTATTCATAGCAAGATACGGAACTGTTACAGTGTAGTGTAGACTCTACACTATCAATAAAAGGCAAGTTAGAAGTATGTACAGTGGCGGACTAGGAGGCCGTAACAGATTTGTCTATGGTTTCGTTAGCCTTAGACTGTATTACCAAAGAACAAGAGCTATTTCGCAATACAGAAAAACCGGAAGTGTTACGCCGACCGTGTCCGCCACTGTACCTATTTTATTCCTATTTCAATTCCTTTAAAAAATAGTAGCAAGTCAAATAACTAGCACTTAATCTTTCTTGGGTATTTTAACAATTCAGTTTAAGTACATAAATTACATAAAGATTAAGTGTTACGAAATTAAGATAGAGCTGTTTTTTAAACTATTGCCATTATAATAAAAATATGGAAGACAAGTCCCAAGTCCAAGTCCTATCTCCGTAACCCACTTGACTGCCGGTAGCAGGTGCACTGCCCTATTTAGGACAACAATTATGACACACGACACGACACGCAAGCAGTGTGGCCTTTGACTTTACTGCTCAGAAAACTAGGCTACAGTTTTAAATGTATAAGTGCCTTTATGACAGAAACAAATCAGCAGATACGAGTAGTAGGTAGTGGAAGGTATTATACTTAAGGTGGTAACTCTCGGTATTGCGCGAAATTCAAATTTTTTCGTGTTTTTTATTTATTCTGGCGAAAGTATACATTTTTAATGAAGTTTAAATGAATTCGAGTATGTAAAAAACCATCTCCAACTTTGTAATAAGTACAACGTTTTTGGAAGACAGACCTACAGATTTTGTGTCTAAGGGGTAAAAGGCCAAAAACCGAGTTCCTTGAATATACACAAAATCGGTCACTCTGTCTTTCAAAAACGATATATCACAATGTGGGAGATAGGTTTTTACGTACGAGAATTCATTTAACTTTATAAAACATGAATACTTTCGCCAAAATAATTAAAAAACGTGTTAAAATTTGAATTTTGCGGCATAACGAGATTTCTCCAGCGAAACTGAGAAAGTGCAATACTTACGTATACATGTCTCGCTCAGTAGAAAATTAATTAACGTAGGTATCATTAGATGTTTATAACTTATTTATAAATAAAAATGAATAACCACCGTTATCCGGGCCGTAAAATATTAATGATCATCCCCATTAGTCGGCCAGACACAGCAATATTATAATGTTGCTTCTTGCTTGTTGTAGTGATGGGAAAACCTTTAATTTGGTACACGTCCTTAAATCGTCTTACTATTAATCAAAAGCACAGAGAATCAAAAGTTTTTTTTTACTCTATCTCAATTTTAATTCCTAACGAAGTCATTGAAATCAGCTGTTTTTCCCACATTGCAAAGATCGACATTGTGAAGTGAATATTTTATTTTATCTTATTTAATTTGGACATGCGTTAACAAAGCTAAATGAAATATTATTATTATCTTGAGCTGGTGCTGCCTATTGGAACTTGTTTTTTTTCAATTAACCTTTCTTAATATAGCACAGCTTTTTAGGACCAAAAATTAATACGTATCATAAAAAAAATAACTCTTAAAGTAAGTAGTACCAAATAGTAGACATCCTTACGAAAATGATCTAACTAAGCAAGGCGATAGGTAAAAGTCGTAAATCTCTCCGATGTCCGCTGTAACTCACGTTGCAGGCCCCTTAATTATTATCACGAGAAGTGAATAGAAAAATTAGGACCCTTAAGTTGAGTGGTATAAGCATGTTTGCGCGGTTTATCGTCACCACTTAAGTGGTGAATTAGACAAAAATAATATAATATTAAGCAAACTTTTGACTTAAAACATGGATCAGAATGAGTCTTATCTACCCTTTATGAAATACTAGTCGACCCGGCGAACTTCGTACCGCCTAACTTATTACTATTTTGTACATATATTATACTTATAAACCTTCCTCTGGAATCGCTCTATCTATTACAAAAAACCGCGTCTAAATCCGTTGCGTAGTTTTTAAGATTTAAGCATACTTAGGGACAGACGCGGGAAGCGACTTTATTTTATACTATGTATTGATGATGATGATGATGATATTGATGATATTGATATTGATGATGTTGGGCCTTGTCCACTAAAAGAGTTTAATAAAAAAAAAAAAAATATTTTTTGGAATAACCTACATGGTTAATTTTTACTGTGGAGAGTCAGGCGTCAGTTGTTGGTTGGTCTCCCCCCACAGACAGATCGCCCACAAGGCCAACATTCTGAGGGACAGTTGCCATAATAGCCAGGCTTGGCAGGCGGTTTAGCGATCACAGTATGGTTTTTTAAGTTCACCGCTTACGCTGCACCACTATTTAGTAATCTGTGGCTGCACGGTGCACGTCCTTCGGGTGTTTCTTTAGTTACCTTTTATTGGAAGGAGGCGGAGTGATGGTACCTATGCTGCCACCAAACTTTCAAAATATAGTGGCTTTTCCCGTAGAATGACCAACTTACCCTTTTTTTTTAGGCGGGGAAACTCCTAACGAGTAAGTACCCTGCGACCCCGGGGGGAGTCGCAAGGTTATGTGGGGTTCGCACCCACTAAAACCCCACCGGTGTCCATCTCGGCTGTCTGCGACCCCCTCCAGCATTGGCTGAGTAGCCTCTTCACGGGGGGACAGGTGGTGGTAGTCCCCCCTGAGCGCGGATGGCTCTTCCTACGCTCGACGACGGAACTGGACACCGCGTTCCGCCGCCCTTCTCGGGGCCGTTATATGACTACACAAGGCCCCCGCCTCGTGCACCCAACGACCCCGGGGTCTCCTCTTAGTAGCCCCTTACGACAGGCAGGGGATACCTCAGTCCTATTCTTCAGCCCGGTACTGCAGGGCGTATGACCAACTTACCCTCAAACGCATACAAACTACGCACAGAGTATGTGCGCTGTACATTTTGAGGAAGAGAAAACACGTGCTAAATTGTATGTAAACGTACAGACAGATTATTTCTGAAAAGCATAATTCCTGATTGACGCCTCCGATAGAAGCCTGAGGGTTGTTTGTGTAACAATGTAACGATATTATTAGGGTTGAATTAATTAATTGACAAACAGGGATGCTAGTCATTATACCGTTGTGTTACGATGTGATAATTGTCACATATCGCTTTTCATGAGGACTTTGATGTTTCATTTTAACACCCTGCCTTGTGCTCGTGCCTTGTCTTAATGGATTTGATTGAATTACATTGAATATCATGTAAATCAATTAGGTAGGTTATTACTTCTACGGTTATCACTTTGTGGGTTGCCTGGAAGAAATCGCTTTTAGCGATAAGGTCGCCCGTTGCATGCAAATTCACTTTGTTTGTACCCTGAATTTATAAATGTACTTTTGTATCTTACTTTGTATGCAATAAAGTGTTTTCTATTCTACTTCTGTTGTTTCTTCTTTCTAATTGTAAACTCTGTTTATTCTATTGATTGCAATAAAATATCTTCGGTGTTGGCGGAAGAACAGCGCCTTGGTTTCGGCCATGGCATATGCTGAGCCAATACTCCGTTTTAACAAATATAATTTTTATTTTATTTTAACTTGTTAACTTTATAATATGTCTACCTCCTAACTTTTAATTCGTTAAATAAATGTATATTCCTTCATTCATTCATTCATTCATAAAGAGTATTTCTATTCTATTCTCCTACTAGGTACTTAAGCGTTTTAATTTGCTTTGCAAACTCTTACTAACAATATTCTTTGTCGAACTCTAGTTTAACTTAACTCTGCTGCTAACATAAAAAATTTGTATTATGTGAGAAACATACAATAAATAATTTTATCTTTACTTTAGGTACTAACCTTACCTTATTATAAGACTAGCAAAAGAATAGCATTATACTTAAGCTTCATTTTCATAAAACTGGGTTTCTAATTTAAACGATCTATAAAGAACTCACAAATTTTGTATTAACGGAATATGTAAAAACAATAATCCCTATTTTAATTACCATACAAATATGTACGTATAATAAAATATATTGGTCCTGTAGCATACGCCTCAAGCATTTTCCCAAGCTGAACTAAACTAATTCAACTATAGATTATTTAAAGTCACACAAAAACACGTCAACTTAATAAATTGTTTAAGAGCCAGTTTACAGCGATGCTAGCGCCATTTGCGAAAGAAATTAATATCTTCTAAACTAAGGCAAATATCAAAAATGTGGCACAGTATGACACTAGATAATGTAGCCTAGTATTTTTAGGGCACTGTTGTATAGCTTTCACGTTAAAGACCAAAGAAAGCTACAAAGTGTTGCTAAAAGTTGCCACTTTTAGCAACAATCGCTGTATAATTTTGTTATATAAAGTTATGACTACTTTACTGTGCTCAAAAAATACTAAACAAGATTATCTAGTGTCATACTGTGCCACATTTTTGATATTTGCCTTAGTTTAGAAGATATAATTTCGAGAATGGCGCTAGCATCGCGGTAAACTGGCTCTTAAGTGTCGTCGTGAGGGCCATTTAATTACCACCGTGTTATGATGACAAATAGTACGGTCTTAAATGGAGATGGGCACGCTATACTAAATTGTATACCACTTTGAAAAGTATACCACTAGCATTATTGAGTCCAAACTACTAGGTACTATATTCTACGCTTTGGTACAGTGGCCGTCTGGAACAGCGTAACAGTTTTGTCTGGTCTCGTGCACCCTAGACAAAAGAACAAGAGCTATTTTGCAATACAGAAAAACCGGAAGTGTTACGCCGTGCCTGGTCTGCCACTGTACTAACCAAAAACGTTAGCTAGAGCTACGCTTTGAAACAGTGGCGGTCTAGGACGGGGTAACAGATTTGACTATGGTCTCGTGCGCCCTAGACTGTAATCAATATATATAAAACTCTTCCGTTACTGACTGACTGACTGACTGACTGACTGACTGACTGACAGACAACGCAGAGCCGAAACTACTGGGCGTAGCGGGCTGAAAATTTGCATGTAGGTTCCTTAGGGAGTGTAGGTGAGCACTAAGAAAGGATTTCCCAAAATTCCCATGGGAACGGGAAAAAACAGGATTTTTGTGGTTATGACAAATCTGCGCGGGTGAAA
This sequence comes from Euspilapteryx auroguttella, assembly GCA_951802225.1. Classification (NCBI taxonomy): domain Eukaryota; kingdom Metazoa; phylum Arthropoda; class Insecta; order Lepidoptera; family Gracillariidae; genus Euspilapteryx; species Euspilapteryx auroguttella. Next base: position 7,741,905 of record OX637657.1, on the reverse strand, counting down.
CAGCGGGGCAGCCTCTAGTACCAAATAAAAAGAGTAATTTTTTCAATACTGAAAAACCGGTGTTACGCCACATCGACAAATATCTGGTGTTTTCCATAATCGCAACGGTTGATAAGAGCGGGTCGGGGATCGCAGAAAGGCTTTTTAGGTTTTTCAACGAAGACACCCTTTGGGTGACATTCACAGTAAGTGTTTTGAGTTTACTCGCTCAAGTTTGAACTCGAACAATCCATTCTCGGGTACATGACATTATCCTAACTCAGGCCGTCTTATACTCCGTCGAGCGTATGCTCACTGTGTTGAAGTCCGAACTTAGGTGGAGACCGAATTAAAGTTAAACTAGTCGACCCGGCGAACTTCGTACCGCCTAACCTACTATATTGTGCGTGCATGTATTATACTTAATAACCTACCTCTTGAATAACTCTATACAATATTTAAAAAAACCTCATCAAAATCTGTTGCACATAGTTTTAAAGGTCAAAATTCGACTACTATTTTGTATCTATACCACACCTGAAATTCAATGGCAAGTTTTATTACGAATTGTTACAACAGTTCCTCATACAAATATAAAATAGAAATCACTTATAAGGGTACTAATTAAACAATTTAACACCGACATAGGGGGGTGATCACGCATGATGAATAGCGGTAGAGAAAGTACTCGCGACTGCGACAAATAGCGTGTGCGAGATATTATCATTAGAGTCGATGATAGCCAGTGTGGAGACGGATTTATTATTGGGTTTATTTAACTGACACAAAATTACATTTTAGATATTATGTACCTTTTCCAATGTATAAAAAAATGCGAGATGGTCATAAATATTATACTTTGCTGAAATCTTTACCTACAGTGGTACCTGCACGTGCAAACCATAATAGTTCAATGTGCAAACCCTGTGATTTGTGATGTTTCTTTTCTAGTACCTACCTAGGTAGAAGGGATCAACATGGTAACGTAACAAATACAAATAAAACGTAGTGATTAACCTTCTCTCTGGTAACAAATTGATCAACAATCAAACCATCAATCGTTTCATATTTTCAGATTGTTTACTTTTCTATTTTAAGTAATTTTATAATTTTCTTACCTATTATTAATATAATGTTTAGAATTAAATGGACAACAACTAAATTATATAACTACATCTTGTCAATTTTGTTCATCTCTAAAACGGCTTTAGCGCAAACAACTTACAACTTTGGCACAGTTTTGTTTACTTCACAAGACATGTATAAAGAACTCTGGTCTGATAAAGAAATAAGCCTTTTAGAAGCCAGGAAGATATTTCAGGATATTATTCCTTCATCTTTTGACCTAAATGAAGATAATATATCAACTCTTTTAGTATATTTTCAAGAAGCTTATAACGCTATTAAAACTGAAGCCAAAGACCCTGAAACTGATGAGATTCTTACCAGAGCACTATCAGATGTTATTGGAGGTTATTTAAAAGTTGTTATACTACCAGCCACAAGGTATGGATACTATAGTGGTAAAATACAGTATGACACAGTTTCCAATGTTTCTGAATTTTACAATCATGGTAAACTTTTCTTACAAACCGACGGTAAAGGTTGGATGTCTCCAAAGAAAGCATTGATAGAAACGACATCAAGAACCGTTGTTCCGGTTCCTTTGGAAATTGATAAGAATCTTTGTGATCAATTAGAATATGAGAAGACACCTAAAGACGCAACACCTTCCTTACCCTGCATACACTGGGATCAGAATGATAGTACAATATTTTTGCCGTTCAAGAATCAATCCATATTTCCCTTGAGCTTACAAGATACTGCTCAAAAGCTGTTTCTTTATTACTACGCAGCTACCAATTGTCTTGAAGATTCTGAAGTAATACAAAATTTCAAAAACAAATTTTACTCGTGGTTGGTATCAGATATAGTTCCACATTTGGACGATGAAATATTTTACCCTGGATTGCGAGGTGTCCTGGGTTTAACTGATGAGTTAAATTGCATTACAGTCAAAGTTCCGAAAAACCCTAATTGTACTATCAAAACTTTATTTTCATCCATTTTCTCAAAGAAATCTCTGATGGTTATTTTCGTTGTTTGCTTAGAAGTACTTTGGTGTTTATCAGCTATGATTTACATGGTGTTATTTAAGAAAAGACCGTGTGGATTATTTTGTGGAAAAAAATCACTCAAAAGTGATGACGAAACTACCTACACATTAGCATCTGTTGAAGAATTGCCATTTATTTCAAATCAGAAGAACGTTAACTATTCTGGTAATAGTTCAAACAGACTGAGAGCAGATTATACTGAAGATTCTTTATCTCCAGATGAAAGTTCTTCTGAAGATGTTTTTGAGTATCCGCTTATAACAAAAATGAATCGCAGGAATCCTTTAGTCAAGCATCCAATAAAAAACAGAATAAATAGAAATTCAAGACTGACCGCTGGACCTAAAAACTCATTGCCAGTAATGCCTAAAATTAGTTCCAATCAGAACACTAGCATAATATCTAAATCAGAAAGATACTTCAAGAACAGAGCTAACATGAATATTCAATATCCTCCAATTAGTAGAACCAATAACATAAAAACATGTCAATGCTGCACTTCTACATCCAAACAAAAACCATTCAATGAAACTCCAAATACTATTAAAGCACATAAACAAAGGTCAAACACAAATAAATCTGTCAAAGATAAAATAGAAGTAGTAAATGAAAAACTTATAGATGCACCTTTAATAATAGATAGAAGAACATCTAATCATCAAGTTACTCCTAGAAGGACGAGTAAGATTCCTAAGCGCTGTGATAACATAGAAGGTCCTACCACATCGACCCCAGCAAGTCCTAGATTTGATGAAAGATCTAGATACAAAAGTCTTATACCAAAACTAAAGAAACATTTAGTTGGTAGAGATACTAAAACTGAATAAGTATTTAATAATGATGATTGATGATTCTCTGTGGGTTTTCTTTGGGTTACATTTAATCAAATAAAGACTTCAAATTATGATTGCTTTTCTTTTCAACAAAATCCCAGGTGAAAACTGATTCCATAGGTATTTTGAATCCACTTAGTACAGTGGCGGTCAATTCGGCGTAACACTTTCGGTTTTTCTGTATTGCAAAATAGTTCTTGTTCTTTGGTAATACAATCTAGGGCACACGAGACCATAGACAAATCTGTTACGCCGTCCTAGACCGCCACTGTACCTACTGTTATCTCTGAGTGATTCCTTGATAGCAAACTCATAAAAATTCCAACAATACAATTTATATTAGACAAAGGCACACCACCAGCTTCCAACTCTCCCTTGATCGGACTTGATCGAAGGGCTGGACTGACTCTCGCGTGGTGCGGCTAAGCGGAAATATTCGAAGAACCACGGGACGCGAAAGTTAAAATTTCGCATCTAAAGGTACAAAATACCTTGTTTTCGTAATTTCAAATCTAAAATTAACAAAGTGTTCTCCACATCTCGCAACAGTACCTCATTTGCCGCCACTAATCACCGTGATGAATTTATTGGCTGCGATCCTGGTGTATTAGGTACCCGGCCCGAACAGGCTGAGTTATAGCATATTTGTGCCTCAGGTGGAGGCTTCTGGTGATCTGTCAAGGGTGGGATGCTTAAAAATGTATAGACTGGGGGTTGGTTTAGAGTTCTATGATGTTCGAGCTGGTTGTGTTTTATGGTTTAGTAATATACTGGACTTTATTGATTTTATGGAAACAAAGCTGCTTGTGGTTGCTAATATCTAGATCTACGTGGAATATCTAATCCTATAATAGTCAATCGAACTGTGATTAAGTTTTTTGTTTTATAGTTTAAAAAAAAAGACATAAGTTACTATGGCGGCATACTTTTTTTGGCTGTAACTTTTATGATTAAATCCAAAAAAAATAAGAACATAATTTCTTTGTTTTTTCTTTTATTAATAGGTATATTTAACATCAGACAGAGCCATTTGTGGTCTGCATATTATACCAAACGAAAAAACAATACTCAAATTAGTAATTCTATATATTGTAAATCAATTTTGCGTAAACCTTTTCACAAAGACGCAGATGTCCAGCCAGGGTGACCATAAATCTTTACAAGGCTGAACCAATTTGTCCCTAATAATCCCGTGTCAATCGAGGATTATCGCGTTGAATTGCTCCTAACTCCTTAATCCCCAAAACAGATCGGCTGAATTAGCTGTGTCCACTATTTATTGCGGAGAGGTCACCCTACTCTATTAATCTGAGCCACAAGTTAAGAACTAGGTATGTCGTCCTTGATTATTGATATTGATTTTATTCATTCAACTACTTAGCGGTTGTAACAAATCAAAATTTTCATAACAAATAATTCGTAAAGACGAATCGTATCATAATCAGTAAGAATCTAAACGTAGTAAAAATAAAGTCAAATATAAAGAAATGTAAATCCCTGAATTAACAACAACATAATAATGACAAACAAAAAGGGCGAAAGTAGAAAAAACAAAATTGAAAACAAAAGAATCTCAGCTGTATAAGATGGCGTTTTGTATTATATTTGCCGTAAGATTAGCATTAAACTCTACATTTGCTGAAGGCTCAAAACAACAGCATTTAATTTTGTTTTAAGTCAAATCAATAATACGCATCAGCAAACTGCAATCTTATTTTTCTCTTCTCGGAACAGGATACTATCTGACGAGGTCCCTGCGGACCTTATTACTGCTTTAATTACGAACACACCTATCTTAAGCAATTAGGAACAGTATTTGCGCAACCGCGACTTGCGACCTTATCGCACTCGAACCAGAGTTGATAAAACCATGAGCAAAGAACAGTATAGCACAGGACCGCAAGTCTATTAAGAGAAGATGTAAATAATTTTAAGACGACGAATTCAATTCTTTGATCATTTACGCTAAGCTTCACTGTTATGTAGCTTTCAGTTTTAAGATCTTAGAAAGTGTTTCTAAAACTGGCTACTTTTGGCAACAATAGTTTGTCGCTACCTCAAACAGAGTTAAGCCTGGTCTAAATCACCAATTCGTTGTACAGTGGCAGTCTAGGACGACGTAACACTTCCCATTTTTCTTTATTGCAAAATAGCTCTTGTTCTTTGGTAATACAGTGTAGGGCGCATAAGACCATAGCCAAATCTGTTACGCCGTCCTAGACCGCCACTATACGAAATTTATTAGAATTTTTTCGTGAAGTAAAGGGGTTTAGGTCTAAAAACTAAGGACTTCGTAACACTAATTCAAATTCTAAACAAGATTTTTCTATCCAGTGCATTATAGGCTCACATTTTTTTCAACCAAGGTAGAATATTACTTTTTAGTGCGATTCGCGCTAGTATCGCTGATAGCCCTCTTAATTTCTAAAACAGAAGTAGTAGACTAGAAGCCCAGTTTATTGTGACAGGGTTGTTACCGGATCTTGGTGCTTAGGAAAATCTTGGGTTCCTCAGCAAATAGGGGGAGATTGTTTAAATTATGGTCTTACAAGTCGGCGACACCGCTATCGCTGGGATTCGGCCTATTCCGCCTTGTCGACGTGGTTAGGGTTAATTTAATGAGGTTTTGATAATGTTTTACGATTCCGGCCTGAGGGATTTCCATCTTCTTGCTTGTTTGAACTTAGAACAGTATGGTTGAATGAATTGTTTGCTGAGAACTAATCGAATTATTTAATTCGATTATTTAGTATCGAAAGTGACAAAACTGCATTCTATGAAAGTTTTGTATTCTATGCAACATTTAGAAATACACCTTTATTTCTGAATGTTTAAGTGCAAAAGTCAATATGGTAACAGTAAAGTTTTCATAAGTTTCAGTAAGGTTTTTGGTCATTTCAAATGAATAGATTGTTTTGTCAACATCCTCCGTGATTTGATCATTTGACCATATCTCAGTTACCGTCATTTTTTCTTTTTTTTTGCTTCTCAGCAAGTAGGCACTAAAGAAAAATTAAGCAATATATCAACAAAATCTCATAGATGCGCTTCATAAACCACGATTAGATACTATAAACCATTCGATACGTAAGTTGAGGGTTCGTTCGGCTTCAGCATAAAAATGCAAATAACCGTATTTGCTTGAGGCGCTTTATCCACTGGACATCGTAATCCCGGTACCTACGGAACCCTCGTAAATTTATAATAACTTCTGGCCACTGTTCTGAGTTTGAAACATTTTCAATTTGGAATCCGGAATAGGGCGAGGTACCTACTGGTCATTTCAGTAGTTTGATTGGTACTTAGTCAACGGAAATGCTATCCTACTAAATTATTTCACTTGTCCTCGATAGTTGTAATGTATCTATACGTACTATATTTGTGCGACCCGATGTTGTCCCAGGGCATTTTCTCTTAAAAACGCAAAATAAGTTTTCCCATTTTCTTGGGGTTTTTCGGAGAAAAAAGTATCCTATGTCCGTCCAATTTTCATCCGTATTGGTTCAGCAGTTTATGTGTATAAGCGTTATATACTGGCATTTATAGACAGAGTTAAGCGAATCATGTAAGTAGAAAAATAAATATGGAACCATGATTCTTTTTGGAATTTCATTTGTTGGTTTCAAACCGTATTTCTTAAACAAGATAATCTACTAACCTACGTTCTCTAGAGATGTCGTATAACAATATAGCCGGGTGAGGTTTACAAATAGTAAGCGAGGGGAAATAAACAAATTAATCACCCGGCAATGTCGGAGGCGAGAGGCGAGGTATGCCGTGATGAGCACCGATCCTCAACTGTTTTGCTATATTACACTTATTTGTTTTTATTGGCTCAGTTGGCAGTGATGTGGACTGGGTAAGCGTATGCACCCGGGTTCGATTCCTGGGCGGGGCGAATATTGATATGATGAATATCGATGTTTGTTTCCGGTCTGGGTGTCATGTTCGTCTCTGTGCGTGTTTCGGGCACCCTAGATACGTTCTTCGTAGTTAGGGGCTCTGAGTGAGATGTGTTATTATTATTATTGGGAAGGGAAAACTAGATACCTAAATTTACCATACCTGCTCATTAATACCTGAAAGATCCTTTAACTCACCATCTGAACTAAAGAATTATATAATTTGAGCAGGTAATTTATTGATGAAGTCTAATCCCTATAAAAGTGGTCAAGATGAGATTATGTTGATATCTATTTTACCAGTGATACTTCGAATAATACTTAAATTTTAATCAATACTGTATACTTATCAATATCAATTATTTAAGCTAGTAAACCGATATGGCTGAAAATTTGTAGGTAGGTGGATATTTTTTTTTATCCTGAAAATCCGATGGGAACAAAACGGGAAAATTGGGATTTGACGGTTGGATGGAAACTTCGCACGCTTAAGTGTGCTTTAGTAAAACATAACCTTAGATTGGTGGGAATAACAAATGGTTAAGAGCCAGTTTATTGAATATTGATAATATTATGATGAATATCGATGTTTGTTTCCGTTTGGGATGGGTGTAATGTTCGTCTCTGTGTGTGTTTCAGGCACCCTAGATACAGGTTCTTCCTAGTTAGGGCTCTGAGTTTGATGTATTATTATTATTATTAGTTTACAGCGATGCTAGCGCCATTCGCGAAAAAAAAACCTTCTAAACTAGAGCAAATATCCAAAATGTGGCACAGTATTCCATTAGATAATGTAGCCTAGTATTTTAGGGCACTGTTGTATAGATATAAAGTTTAACAACAAAGAATAAGCTACAAAGTGTTGCTAAAAGTGGTGCCTTTTGGCAAAAATCTGGGGAAAAATGTTCTTTAACCTTAGTTAAAATTTTTTTTTTTTTCGCGGGTGGCGCTTCTTTAGCTGTGCGATGCCTCTTAACTAACTAGCAGTTAAAGTTGGCAACATTTAAATTGCGACTTCCTCCAGATACTCTGTTTAATTAACGCGTTTGTCTTCAAAATGAATTGTACATATGTTCTGAGAATGTACTGTGCAAACAGTAGATTATAACGAGACACATCCGCCCATCTGTTAAGTAAGGGAAGATTCAATGTTGTAAAGTATCTGATTTCTAATGTCGTTGCTTAATTAGTCATAATAAAGCTTTTCTTTCAACAAGCTTTAGTTTCAAGACATTTCTAGAAGGCCGACCGAGAAAAAACTACTCTGACCAAAAAAGAAAAGGATAGGTGTCGGTCGTGTCGTATCAAGAAGTCAAGCAGCTGGTGGGGAAAAGGGAGGAATGGAGGAGGCTCCACTGACACTATTAATAGCTGTGAAAACATATTACAAACTGACAGACAATAGTTATATTATAAACCTTTAAAATTATGACTAAGTAATCAAATTATTAACAAATAGACGTTAGTATTAAGTAACTTTTATTCGTGTATCGCAACTAAACAAAAACCAAACAAACTATAAAAGAATCAAACATATCAAACAGAAATCACAAAATTGGAACAATATTTTTGCACCACCTGGCGGAAACGGAGCGAAACAATAGAATGTAGTTATTAAAAAGTTATAAAACCGGATGTAGTATCCGCTTCCGGTGGAGCGCCCGCCTGATTGGTCGGAGACACCTTTGACCCCACCCTGTGTAGTCTGTCTACCACCCTTTATACGACCCTTATGTGCCCTGCATGTGTACTAAATATGTGAATTGCTGATCAATCGATATGTGTGGGAGTCAAAGGCAGAATTGCCGACAACCGAAACTAAGAACTTAGTATACATAAATTACGATTATTTCCTTCTTGATTTTCTGGAAGAAATCGCTTTTAATGATAATGTTCGCCTGTTCATTCACCTGTTCGATGCCATCAATTTTATTTTGGTTTTAAAGTATTATCTTATCGTAACTTACATACTTCTTACATAATTTACGACATATTATTTCCAAGTAGGTAAGTTCGGATGAGAAAAAAATTGATAGTAAAGCTATCTTTAACCTACATTACAAAGTAAATACAGATAGAGATTGGGAATATCTGATCTATAATCAAAAGCAAAAAACGTGCTTTAGATGTTCAGAAGACGGTTTGTGCTGCGAATATAAATAAGTCGTGTTTTCCTATTTAAATTGTTAAAGAACAAATATGAGAGTAATAACCTTATTTATTTTTGTGTTTGCATTGATTGCAGTAATGCTGTCTTCACATACTGTTTTGGCTGGAACCCGTAAGTCTAAATATTCTCCACTTTTTATTTGCTAACTCTGAGGTGATCAGTTGGTTGTTGAATGATCAGGCTGTGATTTCGGAGATCCGATTATTCCTAATATGTAAATTGTGGATATCGATATTCGTTTCCATGTATTTCCAGCACCCTCATTCACAGGTGCGGGTCTGCGTGTTTCTAAGTATTTTATTGTTAATTTTACATATTCTTAGGCCTATATCCAGCAGTGGACGACTTTCAGCTGAGATGAATCATTCTTAAAGCCATTACATTTGCCTATTTTCTTAATCTCTTGCCTTAATTATTTTTATTGATACCTAATTTACTAACTAGTTCTAGATCATTTAAAAGGTCCATAATAATGCTGATTTCCAGTGCCATCAGCGTCAAGGCAGCGGTACACGGTGGCGAAGAATTGCTCGGCTGCCAGCTGCACTAGACGATGCCAGATCAAGGGCTACCACAGCGGACGGTGTTCTACTGGAAATTGTAAATGTTATTGATAAAAAAAGTTGTGTTGTTTTTTTTTTATGTTTAATCGTTATTAAATCTAAATAATTTAAAAGTTAAGCTGCATTTTTATTGAAAATTTGCAGTATGGAATGAGTATGGGTGGGTTGAATGCAGTTGGTAGAACTGCTTTTACTGACCGGAAAGCTCGATTGATTGAGTTAAAATAAAGGCCATCTGTATTAGTTAGTGCCTAAAAGTCTTTGTTTTAGTAATTTATATCAGAATGTATAGTATGTAGGTATTGCTATGATTTTTGTTACCAAATCATACGCGCTTTATGAATTACTGAGTAAGGGTTTTAAGTTTATAACGCAACTTACCGTTCTCATCTACATTAAGTAGAAAAAGATCATAAATAATGTAATACATTTTTAACAGAATCAACTGTTGCACAGTTTTTTTTTTTGTAATTTTAAAGACTCTTGCCCACTAAAGTGGCGGTACCACTAAAATGTAATTACTTAATGAGATTGTTATACCAAAATAAACTATTTCAAAAACATAAGAACTAAAAACGATTTCTGGCGTCTTCAGATTAAAGTGGCAATAAATTTTCTTCAGCTTTGAAGTACCTACCAGATAAACAAATTAGTAAAATGATAAGACAAGTGCTCCAAAAATAAAAAGGTACTGCAAGTGTTTGTTGACTTATACTATAGATAATATACTTACCGTATTATTCATAAAGATACAGTAGGTTTTAAGTATCTTTACTGGAGGACTACTTCTCTGGTTTGTTGTATGGTAAATGTCTAAACCAGTCAAAACTGACATACGTCAAATAACTAAAATGCTCTTTAACTTTTTATGAATAACAGAGTTAGACTGTAATTGTACTCATACTCCTAATAGTTCGAGCCTGTAACTTCTTCGTACCATCTTTAGGAACGTCATAAACTTACGCCATATATCAGAATATTTGCTAACAATCCAAAGAATCCTAATTAACTAAATTTATATTGAGCACCCTTGAAATTTCTAATCATCATCACCATCATCTCAGGGATTCTCAAGTGCAAGACGTCTTCTGCTGGATATAGGCCTCCCCGCATTATGGCCACAAGGAGTGGTAGTGGATAGTGCAACCCTTATCCAGTGCACTTCTGATCTTCACCAAGCCGTCTGATTACCTTGTGGGGGATCTGCCTGCTCTGTGTTTTCACTCGAAAATTTTTGACCATTCCATAAGACTAAATTTAAGACCAGCTGTTATTATTCAACTTTTTCAGTCTAAGTTATAAATAGTATTTCAAGCACCGTATACTGTTAAAAAGGGGTAAAAAGGGTTCAAATTGATCCGCGGTATTAAAACCTATTCCTGTACAAACAAAAGCTGCCTTGTCGCCTTATAATAACAGTGCTAGGTCTACAATCATGAGAGTTGTAAGTCTTCAAAATTTATGAGACGCATGCGTGAAGACAGTACTTGCCACGATAGAAATGGTAATGCAACTATCATTGTTTTGATGTAATTGCACTGACAGTTTTATGATCGTATGTTCTTTAATAATATTTGACCATCTGAAGACTTAAACTATCCATGTTTAGACTTCTGAACTTAATTTCGAGACCTAACTAAACGACCTAAACTTAGTCTGATTATACACATCGGAAAACTTTGTACCGACCTGCGTTCTGAATCTACAATAATCTATAGCTTATGACACTCCGGGATAGTTTCAGCTTTTCAACAGCAAAATAATTTTTCAAATCGGGTTTATACTTTCACAGCCAAGCAAACAAACATTGTTCTTCTTTCATCTTTATATCACTGGTATAAATTATAATCTAGGTCTTACTAATTACTTTAAAATGGTAGTTAAGGCCAGAGTAACTAGTGAGTGAATACTTCAGGATCCGAGATATAGGCAATCGCTATGATGATAGACAGCCAACTTCTCAATTAATATGTATATATTTGATTTTAATCGAGCTAAAATTAAAAATAAAAGAAAAAAAGGTAAAGAATATAATAAAAAAAATCTATACAAATCATTTTTAATAAGAGGTAAGTCAGTATATATATATTCTTTGCTTAAAATGAATTGAATTGTTTACTCGCAACGTATTAATTTAAAAGGCATATAGGGTTGCTTGCAGCAAGCCAATAAATCCCAGAATTAATTCAACAGCCGCCCCAAACAAGCCGGTTAATTGTACCAATGTCATTCCGCAACTATGCGCCCCCGGCCTCAGCGCATTCCCGCAACCAGCCCTGAACCCTGAACTGAAGCAAGATCAAAAAGACAAAATAAATATACTACTGAACACTGTAGTCAATGTTTAATTAATAGTGAAAAGTAGCCACGACCATCACTCTTTACTGAGACAGAGGTGCAAAGTTACGACGTGGGTAAATTCATACTCAACGGCAATCAAGGTTTTCGGTAACATATACAAATTTCGGTTAGCTACAAATTATTAAATTTTAAAATTGGAGGGATTTTTCAAATCGAAATTTAAATTATCGTTGGCGTACGTGAATTGAAGAATTTTAGTTTAAGCCTTCGGGAAGTCAGGACTTTTTTCATCCCTTTTAAAATTATTTTCAATACTTCTGAGCTGAACTGATAAATCCAGATCCACTAATAATTATTTGTTAACTTCAACTTCCAAGAATCTCTTTTATGTTTCTAGCCTAGCCAATTTAGTTGCCAATGCGAATTGTCCGAAATGTTATAAAAAAAAAATTGCAAAAAATAAAGTTACGATTTCATGCTACATCCAACTAAAGTCCACACTATCCTCACCCGAATGCCCTGTCCGGGAATTTCATTAAGGTCCCGATTAGAATGTACCCATTGTCCGGCTGAGTTATAGCCGTGGACGTGGACGGCTGGAGTGATAACAAATCGGCATAGTTAGAGGTTTAGAATGACCAAGCTTTGCTGTTCTACGGTCAACAAAGCTGTACTTTATGTAGTGGAAATTTTGAAGTAGGTTTTTGCTTGTTTTCAAGTCTGTCTGTCTGTCGAAAGCACATTTTTCTGAAAAGTCTCAAAAAATCTGAGGAATGAAATGTTTGCATATTATTTTTCTTGTTGCCTAAACAATACTTAGCTCCATCCCGTGATACCAAAGAGTATTGAGAAATATAATAATAATCCCTAACTAGGAATAAACTGTTTCTAGGGTACCCGAAACATACACAGAGACGAACATTACACCCAGACCGGAAACAAACATCGATATTCATCATTACAATGTTCGCCCCGCCGAAATCGAACCCAGGTGCACACGCTCAATCAGTCCACATCACTGCCAACTGAGCTACGGAGCTCGATGCAGAAGTACTGGCTCTACATGACGAATGCAAGGCGCCAAATCAATCGTACACATGAATTATGAAGAGCTTATGCAATATGGAGCAGCACTGAAGAGATGCACAATTGCACAGCATACTGTATTGAATCGTTCCGCGAGATTTATGCCTTCATTTGAACATAATGCCGGCGCCACATCGCATTGTGATGGACCCGGACCGACCCGCGGGTCGGGACAGGGTTACCGCCTATCTAGCAGTAGGTAGCTTTTATCACTTTATTAGAAAGATTCATAATAGGTAAACCAAAATTTACCTACTTACATTACAAGATGTTTTTCACCTGCTATGCGTATAAAGGTCTTAATATACAAAGCGGTTTTGACTTAGTGACCCGTAAATGTAGTCTTCATAATCATCATCAAACAATCAAAATAACGCGCGAAAAAATAATATCTTCGCGTATAAATTTTCATAGATTTATTTCTTCAAAAATATCTTTATAATATAACATACAAACTTACCTTACGAAGCTACCGCAATTGACAATAAGGCTGTGGTAGTATGAACACCGTCGGACATTGAATCTTGGGTTGGAACTATTAGATTAATTCTCATTAAAAAAACGTGATGACGAATTAGAACGTAAAGTGAGAATTGGAAATTGGAATAAAGCAAAATCTAACCAAACTAGATTCCAGAACAAAAAAATCCATACCCTCAATCAAAGGCAACCCTACCACAAGCCAATTACTTAAAACCAGTATGCAGATGAAGTCTGCGCCCATCTACACCTGCCATTGTCCCCAGATGAGCCTATCGCTTAATTCCGGGGAATCACCGGCCGGGGAATGAAAGAGCTTACAATGTTACATGCGGGGAAATGAGTAAAAATGGAAGGTTTTAACCTTTGTTTTGAAGTAAGCTGTTAATTTGTAAAAGTGCTTTAGGGTGTGGCATTGAGTGAAATTGGCACTTTAGAATTGAATGCAGCTAAGCGGTTTTGTCTTTGGTACTGTTATTTCGTTTGATAGTGTTTTTTTTTTCCAATAAAAATTATGCTTGTCTTAAAAAGTGTGATTTTACTCTTCTGTGAAAATACCTAAGGCTGTTCGATCGAATCAACGTTTTTAGTTATTTTTTTGATAGGTAAAGTGCACTTCCGAACATATTACTATTAGCTTGTTTAAAAGATGAGGCCGAAACAGCCCTGTTTGCATTGACCTCAACGTTTACAGATGTCTTAAAAAGTTAAGTACCTTTTATTCCATTACTAGTCGACCCGGCAAACTTTGTACCGCTTAACCTATTACTATTTTTGTGCACGTAATAAACTTATAAACCTCCCTCCCTCACTCTATCTATAAAAAAAACGCATCGAAATCCGTTGCGTAGTTGTAAAGATTTAAGCATACATCCCTATGTACAGACGCGGAAAGCGAATTTATTTTATACTATCTACTAGAGGCTGCCCCGCGGTTTTACTCGCGCAGATTTCTCATAAAAATAAAAATCCAGTTATTTCCCGTTCCCATGGGAATTTCGGGAAATCCTCTGCTCTGCGTTGTCTGTCAGTCAGTCAGTCAGTCAGTCAGTCAGTAACGGAAGAGTTTTATATATATAGATTGATTCCGCTCTAAAAACTATCTTATTTCAGGATAGATTTGACATAAAAAAACTGTTCAATCAAACAAGCTATTTTATAAGAATGAGAATCTCAAATAGTATCACTCCCTTAACTCCTTTGTATAACGACAATCGACATGATCCAGTTATCAGAATAAATAGAGCACAGAGCACTTTCTTTTATACTTTTTACAAGACACACTTTCCCTCCTAAAAGAATCCTGACAAGTCAACAGTCTTAAAACGATTACGAAATCTGGTGATAAGGGGTTCATAGTTGGTGAACACTGCTTACATTGTGTAGACATAAATTTTTTGTTATGTAAACAAAATATCATATTTACAAGCATCTGCTAAGCTAGCACAAGTGTTCACAATGCAAAGCTTTTAGGCAGATTTCCATCTAACTACAGTCTTCGTAGTAGTTACTTTTATAGTACACTAGTCGACCCGGCGAACTTCGTACCGCCTTATTTATTACTATATTGTTCATGTATATTACTTACAAACCTTCCTCTTGAATCACTATATCTATTAAAAAAACCTCATCAAAATCCGTTGCATAGTTATAAAGATTTAGGCATACATAGGGACAGACGCGGGAAGCGACTTTATTTTATAATATGTATTGATAAGTAGGTACTTACTAAATTAACCAAATTTATACGATTTAATAAACTTTTAATCAACACTGTTTGACCTTTTACCTCTGATGAAACCATTTAAAGTTTAAACTATCTACGTTTATACACAGTTTTTTTTTAAATCTAAAAATAGTAAATGTCAGATTGTACTGTACCGACTTTGTGCAACCTAAGGATTTATTTATAAAAAGCGTTCGTATTCGTTCGTGTTTGTTCGTTCACTCTTGACTAAACGCTACAAAGGTGCGTAGGGGAGTGCGAACACGTAAATCGCATTAGGTATGTTAAACCGCCGTTCCCATAGGATTGTGAAGAGTTTTACCATTTTTATACGCGTATCGTTTTCTTTTGGTGATATTTGCATTACTTTGGGGAGGACTTAAAAAGGTACTGTCAGGTGTAAGATACGAATTTGATTCGCAAACTTGAACTTTATTACCAAACTGTTAAGATTTCGTAGTGTTAATGTAGAATTTCTAGTTTACGTTACGAATACAATATTTTAAGTGAATCATGCTTCAATAAATACTAAATAGGATTATGATGTTTGATTTTCTTGGAAGGTTTAAAGATCGAGTTGAATTGATGATTCTCTGGCTTGTTAAACCTCGGAACGTTTCAAACTTGACATACCTATGTAACTTTTCACATATTAGGTAGGGTATATCATTACATAGTAATAAAGTCACTTCCCGCGTCTGTCCCTATGTATGCTTAAATCTTTAAAATGATGCAACGGATTTTGATGCCTTTTTTTTTTAAATACATAGAGTGATTCAAGAGGAAGGTTTATAAGTAGGTATAATACGTGCACAAGATATTTACAGTTTAGGCGGAACGAAGTTTTCCGGGTAGACTAGTCTATACCAATATTATAAAGAGGAAATATTTGTTTGTTTGTTTGTAACGAATAGGCTCCGGAAATACTGAACCGATTTGAAAAATTCTTTCACTGGTAGGAAGCTACATTAACCCCGAGTGTCATAGGCTATATTAGATTTTCAAAAAAATTAGGGATCCTTACCTAAACTCAAATAATGTAACCCAAGGTGCAATATTTTTTCCGATGTTTACATATTTTGACAGGTGGTTTGTTGTTGGTGTTTGTTTTTTATTCGGTCATTCTGGGCAGTCAAAAGAACATAGTCTATAGAGCCAAGTCTTTTGTAGTACTTATCTTATATTCTATGGCGTAACGAAGTAAGCCGGGAAAGCTCGTATTAAATAAGTCTGGATCACAGTTTTACAAAAGAGGCAGTGTTTCAATCAAATACGAGTGTTTTATTATAGCCGCAGACAACCTTTAATTTTTAATTGTTAGTAAAGTCTTTATCTAATAGCTATTGGTACGGTTGAACCGTATTGGGCATTTTCAGGCACTTTCATATTTTGCAGATTGAATTTGTCGCATCAAATCAAATCAGTTCTTCAATGGTTATTTTGAAGTAAACCGGACTACCCTATTAAACTTTTCGGTTAAAACAATAAGCATACAGATTTTAATCAGTTATCCGTGCCAAACCCGTACAGCACTGAGGTGTTAGGGTGTGTAAGTTTACTTGCTAGCTACTGTACAATACTCATTCATTCGTATTCAGTGCGCAACCCGCAACCCGCGTCTTTCGTATTTTTCTAACGAGCTACTGAAGTGGGATAGATATTCACGGTCGGGTTCTCTCATTGTGGCTACCCCTTTTGTTAGCAGTATCTTTCCATTGTCACAAGGTTTAGGTTAAGTTTTGCTTGTGATAACCTTATCTCAATTTTGCTATTTGTTCTCATTTGGGCAGTAGTTTAATCTCTCTCTCTCTCTCTATTTATTCCCGTTACTTCTCCGTGGAGCCTGGGGCCGTCAGAAGATGTCTCCATCGCTGTCGGTCTTGGGCCAGGTCCGGCAGATCCTCCCATGAGTAGCCTGTCTGTCGAGCTTCGGCTATGACGGCTATTTAGTAATCTAAGTATTTTTAAATTATAACACACATAATCTTGGTAAAATTTGTTTCTATTTCTATTCGCTCTGAGAAGAATTATAAATTCTTCCGGAAAATTTTAAAGTTGTCAAAGGATTGTTAATTTGTTTTTAAGACGAAATGACAAGGAATGAAACATTGTAACTTTTTATTGTTTTCCTAAAGAACAGCCGCCGCAACCCTTGCTACTGCTCGGTCGCGGTCGCAGGTGCCAGTTATTATCAGAGCGTAGAAGGGTTACAGCCAATCTTTATGAAAGCTTTGTTAAATTTTACAGAAATCAAAATATAATTGTATTTTTAATCATTTTGATTGTCTATCTAAAGCTCATCGGTTTAGCAGACTGCGAAGAGAAAAATATAATTTAGCAAATTTAATACTTACTGAAATTTTTGTTTTAGAGTACATATATGTAATCATAGTAATATGCAAAACTATTCCTTAGTACTTACTTTATAATTTTAGTTTTTACTATACTGTAGTTTTAGTTAGTTCTGGTGCTGATGCTAATCTACAAAATTTCTTAAAATAGAGCCTTTTTAAGATATATGTATATTCAAGGTAAAAGATATCTTATAAAAATGTTGTAATTAACTTTTTGGTGCTATCGCTAGACTACAACACAAATAACTTCAACTCGGCTACACAAACTTAAAACAAAAGTATTATTAAGACCTTTATTTGGTAACATGAAAAGGGGTTTTTGAATCATTCCCTTATTATTGGCTGGCTTCTTAGCAGAAATTAAAGTTAATGGCCTCAAAGTATGGCACTTGGGGAAATTCCGATTTGCAAGATAATCCCTCTTTAGTGCCGACGTAAAAGACGGGCATAATCAGGGATGTTAATTTCTTTGATTCCCCTCCACTTTGATCTGTTTTTGTGTTTGTCGCAACCTGGTTGGAATAATTATTTTAGCTACATACACCTTGATAGGCTCTAAATTTTTAATTAATACCTACATTTAATGCAAATCAATATTTTTAATTTATTGCAGCAATAGGTCAAGGCGGGGGTGCCGTTGAAACCAGCAGTCTTTCAGCGTATATATCATCATAAATAGGTTCCTATGTACTTTTATTTATTCACAAGAAAGTAGAAAAAACTAAAAAAAAACAAATGTCAACCAAAACTATTACACGGAAGGCCAAATTTTATGGTTCCACTGCCCTTTCCATGTCACAGGCAAAGGTCGCGACCCATAACCAAAATACCTTGCCCTTTGCCGCCACCAGTTCCCTGAGGATCCCAATAGCTTTGTTCCTCACCCTTGATTACAAAATTACGGTTATTTATTAGCCCTTTTTAGTTTTGTGCAAAATCAATAGTTACCTATCTTGGTACTTGCTTAGTTTCGATTTTGCGAACTCTAAAAATGGAAAGCGTACATTTAGTAAAGCGACTTTAATCTTTATAAAATGTTATGTCATAGCTTCTAGCTAGGCGTCGCCTTCACGTATGTACATTTGGTAAGGCCAACATCTAGCCGACGACCAATGATAAAACGGCTGTCTGGACCACATTACCACATGATGTAGAATAGTCAGGTAGGTCTGGAAAGATAGCAAATGTAGTCGACGCCTGGAGTTTATTTTGAGCAAATGTATAGTTTGATAAAATACAAGCAGGCACAGGCAGGTGTAGAGCTTAATTACGAATGTATTTTTTTATTGTTTACCACTGTTCTTTTTAATAAATAACTGAACATTACACCCAATTTCAAGTTTCAATTTATCTTATATCTCACTTTTAGGTATTTTCAACCACTACCACAGAATGCTCTTAGTACTAGAGTTGCAGTACCTACTTTGCAGTACAGTACTTATATGTTCGAGGCTAGTTCGAGGTTATTAAAACTTACAACAAAACAGTTGACATTTTAGAAAATGGATTGCGCCTCTAATTCGAAATTTAAACTGTCCAATGCCTTCCCCGCGCTTTGATGACGTATGGCACCCACGGGTGTCATCCGAGAACCCCGCACAGCTTGCACTGAAATAATAACCTTTACTAGCTTTGAAATAAAGGTCAAACCGAACGCTGAAAAGTTGAATAGGCGATGATGGATTTGAACTGTCATAGTGGAACGCAATTATTTGTATCGCTCAGTTTCGGCCAAAGGAGAGCAGGTTACCGAGAAAGCTTGTTGATTAAATGCTTGCCATGTACCTAACTAACTATAATAATTTGTTATCTGTACACAGCTGAAACTTAATATTGAGATAGAGCCAGGATTATTTGATTATTTGATTTTGATTATTTGTTCTGCAATAACATCGAACACCTACTGTTGAAATCTATCTAGCCCTAAGACAACCAATATTAGCCAAATGATACCAACTGTAACTCTTACTATTTCCCTAGATGAGCACATTAATTACCAAAATTACCAACATCGCGTCTGCCAACATTTGACCAAACAATGGCAATAGACAGCAAACAGTGCGGCTTTAGGTAAATAGAGCAACGCAATAATTATAATTAGAACCACCCGCGATAATTGGATGGGTCGTGCAATGGCGGCAGATGAGTTCAGGCCAGGGCAGGGGGTCGTAATTCAATAAAATGTTATGATGGATTGCGCTGGCTAAACAAACGACTCCGCGGCGTGAGCTCATCTCATTAGCGAAGTAAGTAACAAGCTGGCCAATTTGAAAATTAATATTTAGTTTTGTAAAAAAAAGTAGGCTCGGCTAAGGTTTAAGGGAACCCTTGTTACCCTTGGGTTGAGAAAGAACTGAAGTTTTGTTCTAAGGTTGATTTTTTTTTTTGCTCGATTCATAACGTTGGGTGGAACCTTCCTTACGGCCTGAATCTGCGTTGCGAGGACGCATTTTTAGGCCTATTCTAACCAGCCAAGTTTGGTACTTACCTAGAGTGAAGAATGAAATGCTTAACATTAAAAAACGAAATACTTTTTTCTACGGCATATTTATATTTATTTTACCAAAAAAAAGTCTCTCAACTCTCACTCAACTCAGCACACTCGCCTTCAGTTATGTTTCCGGAATGTCAATTTTTTAACCCGATAAAACCGCATACGTTTCCGTCCGCCTGTACCAAGCAGGCAGGGGTAGTGCGTGCCCCATTGTGTCGCGAGAACTAAAGGGTTTTTTGGAGTGCGCTTTTCAATTTGCACCCGTTATGCGGAGCAGGAAAAACTGTATGCTACTGGAATTCTAATGTTTAAATTTGGAACTTTAGAAAAAACTGGTGTGCCCTCGCCCGGCTTTTCCTTTAAACCGCATAATCCTAATCCGATCCCATAAGGTTTTTGGGATTAATTAATAATATCCAGGTCTGTCGCGTAGTTCTAAATTTATCTAACAATTTTCAGCCAAATTGGTAAGTAGTTTTGGCGTGATTGCGCACAACACATAGACAGAGTTACTTTCGCATTTTTATAAATAAGTATGGATTTTGTATCATGTAATTTCAAATGCTTTAGAGCGCCCTGAAGCTTTAATTAAAACCTCTCTTATTTCATAACCCGGGTCTTTCCAGAAATAAAATAAACTCTATCAAACTTTTCTATACTCTATTCCACACCACTTCTGTCCGTGATCAAATCAAGTTCGGTTAGTAGTGAGAGATTTTTCAATGGTCGGCCCAGTGCAAAAAAAAACCATCAAACCTGGCGGGGCGAGCGGAAATGAAGCAGAGAGAATGACTGTGTCGATGAAATCGAGCGGGCAACTATTGTGGTTTTCGAACCATTTCAAACTTATACCATAAAACCCTCTAAACGTATTTTTTGGGCGGGAAATAAAGTTGTTTTTATAAATTTTATATTTCGTTTTCTTGTTAAAAAAATCCTAGCCAAGAAACTTTATACTTTGTTTGACACAAGTAGGTTAGTATTAGTAGTATACTCACCTCCTTTCTAATATATATTTAAAAATATACATGATATAAATACTTACAATACCTACGTTGCATAAAAGTTTTTACTTTAGGCAGTTAGTTATGTACTTAATAGGTTTAAAGGATCAAACAACTAAAGTACGGTATCTGAGATAGGTATGTTTTTAAGCAACAAACAAACAAAACAACAAAAATAGACCATGCGCCAAGTTTTTAATGGAAAATTAGAAAGAAAATTAAAATCGCCGACCGTAAATGAAAAATTAAAAAAATAAACGAACTTCCGCCGGAAAGGGAAATGCCAACCGCAACATTTCTAACAAACCGTAATGGCTATAATTACTGAGCGGAATAACTAATAAATAATCGCAATACGAAATTGTCTTAATTTTTTTCTTTATAAATTATCTCAAATTTAGAATTGTAAGTTAAGCGTTTTTTAACCAACAAAATTTGTATTGCAAGATCCTTTGTTCTTCAGTAGGTCCTACTTACCTTTAAAATCATAATAGCATTGAAAAAAGTTATAAGTTAGTACCTAGTCTAAGCACTATATGACGTTTTTTGGATACCAATTTTATTCTGACGGACAGGAAGAAGTTTTTTTTTTATTTACTGTATCCTCATAATTTTCAGTACTAAAAAGTAGCAAGCTAGGAAAGTAGGTGTTCAGGTACGGACACTTCCGGTACATCAGGGCTGCACTCGACACGTGACGTAACCTAAATCACAAGGGTTGTCACAGTTGCAGAAGGCAATTTTTCAAGTACCTAGGACTAGGACTCTTTTAACTTTAATTCATCTTGAGCCAATGGTTGTGTCTGATTTTTTCATTTCATTTTCATTTGACGCAGAATCTCTGTAATATCACTTACCTTTTTCTGAATAGCACAAAAAAAATTCACTTTAACTAACGGATTTTACTTAGCACTTGGGATACATACAGGAGTAAGTATAATACTAAACATATTATTTACTTATACAAGAAATTTAATCGTTTTCAACCCTAAAAATCACGCGTCATAATCGCAATGGATGTCACGGGTTGAGAGTGCTCTCTCCACTCTCCAGAATCAGAAGCAACACTATCTTTAGCGTTTTTTATTCGAAATAGCTCTTATTATCAAAGCGAGAAAGTCTACATTATCTGCAAAAATAACCTGGCATCATATTCCATTAGTGACATCGCGTGGAAGTGAGAAAATGACGATCAAATTACTCTGGCTAGGGATGGAAGTTTGAATCAAGATGAACCGAAAGTTTTTCAGTAATGCGATTTTCTGCACACAAAACATTGCATTGGTTGGTAAGTACGTACACACACATATATCTTTAATTTTATTTTAATAATTCCATTCCATAAACTTCAAATTGTTGCAAACACAGGTTGCACAGATGAAATTTAAAATAAATAGCTGGTGCTAAATAAATCTTGTGCTGCTGTTCTGTCCGACTGATAATAATCGAAAATAATTATTGTTATTTTTTTAGTCTCCGAAAAGAGCTCATGCGAAATTCCCGTTTTTTTCGTCTAGTCTAGTAATTATGAAGCGAAATATCGCGGGGTTTTAGTGCACTTGTGTCTGTTCACCCTCGCTATTTAGTGGAGAGAAGTTTATGGGAACATACATTACTATCTATGTCTGCTTGGTATCGTTTCGACACCGATAACACGAACTTTTTTAGGGATTCCAACAAATTATAACAACAATTATAACAACATAGGTAATATTTTTTTTATTATGAGAGCATAAATTCGAAATCCATAACCCAATAGCAAAGAATATTCCAAAACAAACTATTGCTTTTATTTTTCTGTGACAACCTGTGGTTTGTAATCCAGTTCAACCACTTTACTGAGACTCTGGACGTACATATCGAGCCGCTGCGTCATGTAGTAGCAGCGCCGGTCCTTGATCTGACGGTTCATGTTCAGATCCAATACACCAATCAGAAGACCGTCCCTAGTCCGGGACAGCCCAGGGCACCTGACCCCATCAGGCCCAGTGAAGTAACTGGAACCGTAGAAGAGCCCGAGCTCTTTGTGAGCTGGTTTACCATCAGCAGACGTGAACTCATTTGGGAATTCCTCGTATCCAACCCTGTTGATCGCAGCTGTGAAGTAGCAGTTAGTTATAGCAGCGTTCCTCGCCTCGATGTTCCACATGTACTCGCTGCCACCTTCCCCGGCGACTGTCGCTGAAGGGTTGAAGACTATATCGGCACCGTTGAGACCAAACATCAACCAGTTTAGGACGTGGTGCCTGTCAAAACAAATGTTGATAGCGATCTTGCCATAGCGCGTGGCAAAGACCGGGTGCCCAGTGTTACCTTCCATGTAGTAGTTTGACTCGTTAAAGTCTCCTACTCTTGGGATGTGGTTCTTCCGTTGTTTGCCAATGACTTTGCCAGTGTCGCTGATTACAACAGCTGTGTTCCAAAGAATTTCAGCGTGGGTTTCGTCTCTTTCCAAAATAGATGAGACAATGACCATAGCGTATTTGACAGCAAGTTCGCGCAGAAACCGGGTTGTAGGTCCGTTTTCGGCTGACTCTGCGAACTCGCACCATGGCTGCTTCTCCCTCGTACAGAAAGCGAATGGCATGTTCCATAGCTCTTGGAAGCAGATAATGTTAACACCTTCCTGGCCAGCCACGTCAATGATCTTCTTTATTTTAGCAAAGATGGCATTTCTTTGCTCAATGATAGGCAGATCTGTAGGAGCGGCTATTGAGTGTTGAATAATACCGACCTTGACTATTCTTGGTGGACGAGTCTGCTCCTTTTTAGCAGGGAATGCGTAGGCGGCGATATCGAAGTTAGCTTCTTTAGCAGCAGCGATGGATTCATCTTTTAGTTTGACTTCAAGGTTGTCTCTTCTACCGAAGTGTATTCTGTTAAACTCCTCAAGGTCCCGCCCTGAGAGGTTATTGTTGATGATAGATTCCAAGCTATGTGTTTCGTTGTCCATTATTCCTGCGAGACTGTCGCCCGGTCGACCAGTATCTTGGTTTAAATACCTTCCTATATTGACTCGGGCCGTGCAATCTGAATTTTAAACAAGACAAGTTGTTTACTGTGTGGTCCAAGTTTATCCCAATGGCCTTCGCCCTGTTCTAAGATAAACTCGATAAAGCCGTATCGAACTCTCCTAAGTATATACTTAAGTACCTTAATTTACTTATTTAAAATTATTTAGGAGTCGAATCTCGATTTTGTTCTTAGGTGAATGACCTACCAGAAAACTAAGTAAACGATTGTTTTTAATTATGATATTAAATTAAGTGTTTCTAATTTGAATTAGTACCTAAAGTAAATCTTAAAGTAAAATCATGCAAGCATGAGCTGGGTTAGAGCAAGTACTTAGATTTATAAAAAAAAAATTGCACTTTTCTGACAAATTATTAGTCAAAGTAAGTACCTAAAAACAAGTGGGACGGTAATCAATCTTCGGCTTGACTTATTAGGCATGTAGGTAGACTAGACCTGGTTAAACCTGACTATAGGGCTTAAAATCTGCATGATATTAGTAACTTCAAAAGGCCATAGAATACATTATAAACCTTGGCGTCGTTTGCAGCAAACATTATAATATTTAATTACCTACGTTAAGTTTTTACCTACTTTAGAAGATCAACCTTGGAGCAAAGGGTAAGAACGAAAGTTTTTTTATTATTAAGTGAGTCTGCGCTTAAATTAAATTTTAATTTACGTATTATGGAATGATATGGAATCCAAGTATCTTTTTTTTTATTATATACACAATATTAAACTGCAGCAGCTATCGTACTCACACTAAGATAGGAATGTTATAAAATAAACATCGCGTGATTAGTTTGCTTCATGTCAATAACTTAACGAGCCAGAGCCAGTATGTTAATATTATCAGATAGGTACAAACACAGTCCGAGCAAACCGAGATGTATAATAGACGTGTATGTAGCAACATTACATAATTTAATCAAACACCGACGACTGAACCAATATGGGGACCCAACGCGAGCAAACAATCGAAGAAATAATCAAAAACAACCTAACCGAAGAAGATTTAAAACATTTCAATAGAATTTACTATGGCCGTGAAGATCACTGTGAATTAAAATTTCAAGAACCAACGCTCAAAACTGCTGCAAAAAACAATTTTCAAGTGCATGGTTATTCTTTTGATGCCGCAAAAGAAGAGATAAGGAAACCAAGAATAGTAACACTGGGTTTAGTGCAGCATTCTATAGTTTTAACCACCGATAAACCTGTCGTAGAACAGAGAAATGCCATTTTTAACAAAATAGAAATAATTATCGATACAGCGGTCGCGGAAGGAGTCAAAATTTTGTGTCTTCAAGAAACATGGCCTATGCCATTTTTTCTCTCCACCAGAGAAAAGGAAAAATGGGCAGAGTTTTCTGAATCAGTATCTGAAGGTCCCAGCACAAAATTTCTTAGCAATTTGGCAAAGAAACATGGCATCGTCATAATTTCGCCTATTTTAGAAGACGATCAAGGTATTTGGTGGAACACCGCAGTCATAATCAACGACGATGGAAAAGTTATTGGCAAACATCGTAAAAATCACCTTCCAAGTGTGGGCAGTTTTAATGAAACTGCCTATTACTCTCCAGGAAACTTAGGTCACCCAGTTTTCGAAACAAAATGGGGTAAGATTGCTGTTAACATTTGTTATGGGAGACACCAAGCACTCAACTGGCTGATGTTTGGATTAAACGGAGCAGAAATAGTTTTTAACCCTTCTGCAACTATAGCTGAATTCGGAGAGTCTTTCTGGGCAATTGAGGCTAGAAACGCAGCTGTTTCGAACAACTACTTTACTTGCAGCATCAATAGAGTGGGAACCGAAGAGTTTTCTGTTGAAAAAGACGGCGTAAATTCAAAGGTCATCAGAAATTACTACGGTTCAAGTTATGTGACGGCGCCAAATGGAATCAGGACCCCGGTCATGTCCAGAAGTATAGACGGTCTTCTGATTGTAAAAGCTGACTTGAACTTGTGTCGCCAGGTGAAGGATCATTGGGGATTCAATATGACTGCAAGACTAGAGATGTATGCTGAGGAGTTAAAAAAAAATGTTTGATTTGTTGTAATAATCATTGTGAAATACATAAAATATATATATTTTAAAAAGCCTAGTTGTTTGCGTAGGCTATATACCGAGCCCAGACCCGTTTGTGAAAAAATTAAGCACTGTTACTTCAATAGTTTCTGAGTTAAATTACTACATGTTACTCAAGAAATTATAAAGAAAATGAAAGAGTTGCTTTTTTGACCACGGAACCCTAGAAAAAGTAACTTATCGTAATTGTACTATGCGTATAAAGAAACGTATACTTGTTCATTCCGTTCCACGCAACAATAAATATTTTTTTAGTTTATTGCCGCCTCTTCATTTTATATAAACCGTGGACTACACAACAATGCCCTTTATTTAGTATAAAACTTATAATAATAAAACATTATAATTAAAATTATTTTATCTAGATTTAATAATTTATTTATTTCTATCGAATTTTAGTTTCTGTCTGCTCATCGCATCGAGGTTTTTTAATAATTTAAGGGAGGAAAACGAAACGTGCTAGTAAGTTGTCTTGTTGCCGGATGATTGTCATATTTCGGTTTTTGTAAAGAAAATTGGAAATTTATTTTAAAATACTTGATTAATCAACACAGAATGGTAAGTTTATTTTTTAATTATTAAACATGTTAAAGTTTTAACAGGACTTCTATTTTCCCTGACTGAATAGCTCAAAATGTTTTGTAGGTTATGTTAGCGTCTAGCAGTTACTCAGCAAAAACAAAGATCCTCTTTTTCTCTGTCCATGAACAACTGCGGCTAATGCCATCATTAAGTTTCTTTATCCTTACAATATAGTAAAGTTTAAAACCACCAGCACTTCCTATAAAACTATAAAATTGTGACTGAACTGATATTGTAAAAGCTACAGCTATGGCTGATGTCACTTTACTGAACTACACAATACAATGCATACAATAAATTAACAAATATAATAAGATAGTTTTTAAGTTCTTATATTCAACAAGAAATTCTTGAATTTCTAGTCAATCTTGGCATACAACGGAGGCGCAGTCGTCGCCATGAAGGGCAAGGACTGTGTAGCCATCGCCACAGACAAGAGATTTGGTATCCAAGCCCAGACTGTGTCTACAAACTTCCCTAAAGTTCACCAGATGGGCCCAACACTGTTTGTCGGTCTACCTGGTCTCGCCACTGACACACAAACTGTATTTCAGAGACTAAAATTCAGGTAAATAATAAGTTATGTTTTGATAAATTTTCAAATTAGCATCATTATTACTTTTTAAAACTTCCTTGCTGATATGCTATCGGTCTTTTGACCAACTTTAAGTAGTTTACAAACTTTCTTCTTTCACGTACAATACATTGTTAATTTTATTATTTGTTTTTTTTTTTGGGTTTCTTTACTTAGTTTGTAACTTATTAATGTATGTAATTTATAGATCTGTCTGTCTTTCAACTGTTAAAAACCTTTTGATGTTCTTCCTTAATTAATATGCCAATTATGCCTTATCCCCAAGATTTTGTTCATATATGCAGCTCTGTTGTGGTATTGTGGTAGATGTGCCTGAACATAGCTCGCATATTTAGAGGCATTTTACATTTCTCCACATTTATTGGAGCCATCCAAGCTTATCAATAAACTGCCTAATGAGGCCAGGATGCTCCAACAGCTCAGCTTGGTGATCAGCGGAACCAAGAATCTACAACCTAACTTTGATTGCCGCTGGATAGGCTACATGGATATGCTTCAATGACTTTTATGTGTAATTGTTCATTGCAAGACATGCTTATTGTATAAATAAAAATAATAAGTATTTTTCTATTCTTCAGACTAAACCTGTACGAACTAAAGGAGAACCGGCTGATGAGTCCAAAGACATTCTCCGCGATGCTGTCAAACCTCCTGTACGAGAGACGGTTCGGGCCGTACTTTGTTGAACCTGTCATTGCTGGCATTGATCCGTACACTACAGAGCCTTTTATTTGCAATATGGATCTGGTAAGTACTGAATTTAAATTACATAATGCCTACTTTAGTTACCTGGAGAGTGTAGGGAAAGATGCATTTTAGAATTAAAGGAATTCTCTTCAAAATTTACAAAATTTTCAGTGACATAAAAAAAAAATATAGTTTCGTTATACGCCCGTAGATGACGTTATATGGCGTAAGGCGTATAGGTAAGTATATCAAATCAGTTCTTATTAACTTGAAAAGTTTAAAACAAAATAAAAACTATTTGACTAATGCATGACGAGTTCCAGTTTTATTTTGAGCTTTTATGATTCATTTCAGCTAGCAAGTCTTCTCACTTCTTTTCTGTATCTCACTCTTGCCCTGCCTGTTGCAAAACTGAAATAGGTGTATATGTTTGTAACCTTTTCTCGTCCATTAGTTATAATAACTAATCAGGTTCAAATTTGAAATTGACGTAACTTAGACCCTGGATAAACAAATAGACTATCTGGGGGTCAAGTTTCTTAACTAAATTCGATCTATTTGGGTGTGTAACAGATATTGCATTTGTTATAGCAGCAATGGTTAACGAAGTCTCTAAAAATACAATAACGAATCGATTTATTATAGTTAAGAAACTTGACCCCCTGTTCTTCGAGCTGCCCTGCCCCTGAGTATTACAATTGGGTTATGCAACGTCAATGTTCCCCAGATCGGGTGCCCCAACGAGCCGGAGGACTTCGTGGTGGCGGGCACGTGCTCGGAGCAGCTGTACGGCATGTGCGAGGCGCTGTGGGAGCCCGAGCTCAAGCCCGAGGAGCTCTTCGAGACCATATCACAGGTGCGGTACAGGATTTTATGATTTTACTAGGCTGACCCGGCGAACTTCGTATCGCCTTAAAACAAAGAGTTTTTTTTACCGATTTCAAAAAAGTAGGTTATCAGTTTGACCTGTATGTATGTATGTTTGTCCGCGATTATCTCGAATTTGATGCGGTTTTCACAATAGTATTTTTTACATTCAGGATAAGGTTTAAGTACCTATTTTAACAGACTTGAGAAAGTTCTCAGTTTATTTATTTTTTTCAAGTGAATCCGGATAGTTTACTGTTATGTTGGATGTTATGTGGATGGAGGGGCCCCAGGACTGTAGAAATAACTCCTCTGCTTACTTCCTTGGTCTCAACTTTACCACAGATTAAATAATAGTTACTACTTTACCCGGTACCTGACAGTATGTTTGTTGTGCGCAGGCGCTGGTGAACGCGGCGGATCGCGACGCCATCTCGGGCTGGGGCGCCGTCGTCTACATTGTAGAGAAGCACCAGATCACCGAGAAACACGTCAAGACGCGGATGGATTAGTTTATGTATATTGTATTGTGGATGGGGATTCATTTATTTGTATTAAAAACTTTTTAAAAGCTATATTTTTTTGTTTTTATGAGCTTGTGTTGAACGTTGTGGAAGTTTTTTTCCATACGCCTCGGTGTGACGCGAAAATCGTTTGTTTTTTTTTTCTATTTTGTTGCTAATTAGTAAAAACTTGCCTCATAATTTAACAAACTTGCCTCATTTAGCGTTAACGTAAAACATCATTAAACACTTTTAAAGTGTAAGTAAGTTTTTTTTTATTTAGCAATGTTAATGTCCCACTGCTGGGCAATTTTACAAAAAAAAGATCCTGAAAACAGGATGTATTCTTAAAAAACGATACTTATTATGTAAATATTTTTTTCAATGCAGATAAGTTTTTATTGGTTTGACTAACTACTAAATAAAACAACAAATTGCAGAAACATTATAAACCGAATATTTAAAAAAATGGTTTAATTATTTTTCGTACACATTTTTGTCTTTACAAGAGATGGAGACTAGAGGATTTAACAATTCTATAATCAAATGGCTTCACGCGCCAAACGCCTTACAGCAAAGCTAGAATTAATATTGTATTATTATTATACATAGGTTATATTGTATTAATAATACAATCGTATTTAACAAGTTCGGTGTCGACCGCCACCAAAATTAATTCTTAATTAACAAAATAAAACACAATAAGAATACGCACTGGCCAAAAAAAATTACTTACACATTTTAATCGAATCAAATCAAATTTTGCAATAGCCCAGTGCGCAACTTTTCTGTACCGAACTACAAATAGAACAAATACTTTATCAAACCTAAACAATGGCAACTCATTTATGACAAACTTGAATCAATTTATGACTTTCAACACATTGTTCAGGAATTATTTATTATTATTATCTCCGGGCCCCTTTCATACATACATTTGATGTAAGGCCGCATTTAGGGGCGTGCTGGCGATTAAATCAAACGTTTAGCAATGTATGAGACCGTTTACGGAGACGCGTTGGCACAGTCAATGCGGGCGCCGACGCGTCCACTGCCGCGGGCCCCAAGGCGGTGCCGCTTCACTGGATTTAACGCTTCAAAACATAGGCCTATGTTTGATATCGTACATGGAGATGCGTCGGCGCCCGCGTCGGAGCCCGCACGACGCCCCGCGTCTTCCTAAATGAGGCCTCAGGAAAAAATATTCGACCAAACGTATTTAAGTATATAAATTTAAGAACCATTGTAAGTAAGTTAGTTTTTACAAGAAAAGTTGTTTATTTTTTATACATAAAAATCTGTCTTATTACTGAGGTTATTAAATGTATATGAAAGGTACCGTTATAAAAGCTGACCTTCAAATTATATTAAGAGTCCTAACAAAAGTTTAGAATTAATCATTTAAACATCTTAAAGTAAACAATATCTATCACAAATCTATGCTTTGAAATACGTTTCAAAATCGTTATTAGCAAAATCGATAATTTCATTAAAAATTACAGGATAAAGTTTGAGGCAAAATTGAGAGCTTAGAAAATTCAAAGAGTTTTAAATGTTATTTAATACAAACTTGATTATTTTATAATGTATTTGTTTAAACTTAATTACGCCTAGAATTATAAGGGCTTATGTGCCGACACGACACACAAATAGTTTAAATTTTGACAAAATAAAGGTGTCACTTCTTCCATAGAAATATAGCTGAACATATCTTTAAAATGTGCCTGAACAAACAGAATCAATTTCACTTATATTACACGAAAATAATCTGCCTAAACGTCCGTTCATTTTCCACAAAGTTAGTTTCAAAATATGTTTTATAATAAAACAAATTTTAATCTAATAACATTTATAAACTAAATTATACTCTGTTCATAAGGCACACTTTAAACATAGAAAATTCCACTTTACGTTAGCTAGCTATAAACCGACCAAATACCATCGTTCCGCTTTGCTTACGATCCAGCAAGGACAATTAAAACTAGAAGGATTATAATAAGATACAACAGCCAAAACCCGTCAATTGACATTGATTAAACTCGTAATTTTATAACCAAGACAACATTCTAACATGATTGCGACATATCAGAATCAGATTGTCTCTACATTTCTCAGTCCTAAAAAAAAAACGCGATAGCGTCTTTAAAAAAGCTAACTACAAGAATATCTTATTAAATACCTATGGGGAAAAATTATTGAAAACACTGTGCAATAAGTCCGTTCATTAGTGTAAGAGTTAAGTTTATTTATTATAACTTGCATTGTCGAAAAAAACTGTGCATTATTTATGTCATTAAAAAAACGTATTTAAAAAGTTTTTTTAAATAGTCGAAAGAAAGTTGGACAGACGTCAAAGCGTTGCATTTAGGTGATGTTTGTATTAAGTAGTTTTAAATTAGTGTCACTAGAATATTTCGTTTGTATTTGTATTATAAGCAATGCAGTGAGCACCAATCCTAATCGGCTCAGTGCGGGTCTCTCCCGCTTATTTCTGACCAGAAAGAAATTAATTGAACATTGATGTCTTAAACTGTCAAAATTTCAAGATTATACTCATTACCGACACATTTTTTGAAGCCGCTGCACACGAAACATATTTTTAAAGCGTGAAATTTACACACGCTATAGTACAGGGTGTAATTGACTAGTGTTCAAAGAAGTTACCGATATCTACTGATCCAATAAAATAAAATACTTACAGATTTTTGATGTTTTAGAAAAAACTATTGAAAATATAGGTTCTATTTTATTTTTGTCGTTCTCTACTGTAGATCGATATCGATACTAATAACCTTTTTGTGTTTGGTTCATTTTTAAAATACTTAACCTTTGTTAATAAAAAAAATCTAGATGATCAATTGCGTTATGAAATACTTAATTAAGTTTTCACATTGTGCAAACAACTAAACAACAACAAACAAAACTAAATTTCATTCATATTCTTTGACGAGTACTAAACTGTACAGTAAACCCTGCCAATTCCGCTAAGGAGAGAAATCTTGATAATTAAAAAAAAAAACAAAACAAAATTGTTGTGAAAAGAATCATCATGAACACTGGTACCGATTCCGGTATCAATAGAGCCACTAGAGTATCAATTTTAAGAATTTACTTTGTAGTACTTATTTACTGATGTTTTTTTTTTGAATAAAAATAATATTATTTACATTTTCTCAAGTAATCCAATATGGCATTTCATTTCAAAGTGTAGTAGGCTTACAACGGCAATTTTGTCTCCGACAAAAATTCTCGTAATCTATTGGAACCAATCTAAAAAATATTACTTAAAAAACTACCACCACAATGAGGTTTATTTTAATAACTAAATAAAAAAATAACCTCAAACGGTGTAATAATACCTACTACTTACATTAAAACGATTGTATTTTTCTGAAATATTGAAGGATCGAAAGTATTTCAACGGATTTAAACAAAATTTGACAGAAACAAAATGGCGACCGTCATGGAGCCCACAACTTAATATATTAATTTTGTATGTAACGTTTGAGATACAAAGACTCAGAGTCCTCCTCCTCTAATATCTTGACTCCCCCCTTACATCCCCTCAGTTCCCCTCGATGGCCTTCGCAACAAATTCTATGAATCTTTTGCCGTACTGCTCCGGATCGCATGTCGATATGCCATCCACGTTGCTACCGTACTTTACCGTCTTCGCTGCTTTTGCCGCCTGGAAAAAAAAGGTTTATTTATCTGTATGATAAAAAAAAATTATTTCTTTTACACCCTGTAATTATTTTAATCGAAAAACTGTCTTTTCTTATACACCCTGTATGTATACTGGGTGTTTCTGACTTATTTATGAAACTTAACGGTAAAGTAAACATACCTGCTTTTTAACACCATAATGCGTTAGCACGTCTATCAGTGCGACGAAGTAGATCTCCTTTTTGTTTGCATCTGACAATGAGAAAATATAAATAGAATAAATCGTAACTGCAACAGAGTTTAAATTTAATACATAAAGGCCGCATTTTTAGCTGCAAGAAAAAATCCGCGACAAATATCCGACAGTCTGTCTGACAGCTGCTTGCAAGTGAAAACCCGTTGAAATGTCTGAGTTTACGATTGCAAGACGAACTGTCTGAAATTTCTTGCGAAAGTTTTTTACAGGTAGAATAGCGGTATAAAAAGCAAAACTGTCCTCTAATGGAAATTCAATTGATTATATATGGTACTAAAAGTGTAAAAACAGTATAGTATCTATACTAATATTATAAAGAGGAAAGATTTGAATGTGTGCATAAAATAGGTCCCGAGACTAATGAACTGATTTGAAAAAATCTTTCACTGGTGGGAAGCTACACTATCCCCAGGTGACATAGGCAATAGATAATTCTCAAAAATTCATAATGCAGGGCGGTACGAAGTTCGCTGTACCAGCTCTGCTAGTATAGTATAAAAACGCCCTGCAGTACCGGGCCGAAGAATAGGACTGATGTATCCCCTGCCTGTCGTAAGAGGCGACTAAGAGGGGACCCCGGGGTCGCAGGGTACTCTTTAGGAGTTTCCCCGCCTAAAAAAAAAAAAGTATAGTATTAAGTGTGTTATACTCACTCTCCTGACTAGGTATGGCGTAGATGTCTAGTTCGGGGATGATCCCGGCGTAGCGCGGCGGCGGCGGCGCCGGGCCCGCGCCGCGCGGACTGTCCGGCGGCGTGTTGAAGCCCCATCTGTGCACCACGATACAACACTAGCTTTACTAACTTAGCTGTACTTAGTAAAACAGCATAATAAAGAGTACAGTGGCGGACTAGGAGGCCGTAACAGATTTGTCTATGGTTTCGTCAGCCCTAGACTGTATTAACAAAGAACAAGAGCTATTTTGCAATACAGAAAACCCGGAAATGTCACGCCGACCGTGTCCGCCACTGTACCTACCCTACGCACAGGTCGGACACTCCCTGCCTCCCTCAGCAAGTGACCCCACGCTCGGCCATGCTCGGTCACCTCAGTTACCTCACACACAGTACATACAAGTAGCACGTCTTATCGCAATCTATACGAGTTTTGGCTGTGTTCGAAGCAACCAATCCGAGGTGTGGTAAAGGTAACCTATGCCACACCTTCACACTAGCGATCAAATGTGTGAAGTAACCGCGTTGCTTCGCCTTACCATGCTTGTGTGAGTGAGTTAAGACATGCTATTTGTACTGTGCAGTAACCGAGCGCGGTCGGGCGGCACTTTCAGCGCGAGACAGGGAGTGCCCATACTGTACAATGTACATAGTACTCTTTTTTATGCTATACTATGGCTCCTCGTTGCAGATATGGGAGTGCTGCGGTTTCCTGCGCAGTGTCTCCCCGTTCAAAAGTTGGTATGGCCGCAAGGTTGCCTAAATCGGGGATGACGTTGGGCTAGTGTCCTAAGAAAATGTAAACCCATGGTAATCAGCTCGTGTTGGACCTCAGTAACTTGGGAAATTATGGATAGGACAGTATCAGCCTTGTGCTTAGAATACCTATAGTCGGGGTCGCTGTCGGCGCGCTCCTCGGCCTAGTGTAGTGTAGTGTAGAGTACCTGTAGTCGGGGTCGCTGTCGGAGTCGGTGTCGGCGCGGTCGCTGTCGGCGCGCTCCTCGGCCTAGTGTAGTGTAGTGTAGAGTACCTGTAGTCGGGGTCGCTGTCGGAGTCGGTGTCGGCGCGGTCGCTGTCGGCGCGCTCCTCGGCCTAGTGTAGTGTAGTGTAGAGTACCTGTAGTCGGGGTCGCTGTCGGAGTCGGTGTCGGCGCGGTCGCTATCGGCGCGCTCCTCGGCCTAGTGTAGTGTAGTGTAGAGTACCTGTAGTCGGGGTCGCTGTCAGAGTCGGTGTCGGCGCGGTCGCTGTCGGCGCGCTCCTCGGCCTAGTGTAGTGTAGTGTAGAGTACCTGTAGTCGGGGTCGCTGTCGGAGTCGGTGTCGGCGCGGTCGCTGTCGGCGCGCTCCTCGGCCTAGTGTAGTGTAGTGTAGAGTACCTGTAGTCGGGGTCGCTGTCGGCGCGGTCGCTGTCGGCGCGCTCCTCGGCCTAGTGTAGTGTAGTGTAGAGTACCTGTAGTCGGGGTCGCTGTCGGAGTCGGTGTCGGCGCGGTCGCTGTCGGCGCGCTCCTCGGCCTAGTGTAGTGTAGTGTAGAGTACCTGTAGTCGGGGTCGCTGTCGGAGTCGGTGTCGGCGCGGTCGCTGTCGGCGCGCTCCTCGGCCTAGTGTAGTGTAGTGTAGAGTACCTGTAGTCGGGGTCGCTGTCGGAGTCGGTGTCGGCGCGGTCGCTGTCGGCGCGCTCCTCGGCCTAGTGTAGTGTAGTGTAGAGTACCTGTAGTCGGGGTCGCTGTCGGAGTCGGTGTCGGCGCGGTCGCTGTCGGCGCGCTCCTCGGCCTAGTGTAGTGTAGAGTACCTGTAGTCGGGGTCGCTGTCGGAGTCGGTGTCGGCGCGGTCGCTGTCGGCGCGCTCCTCGGCCTAGTTTAGTGTAGAGTACCTGTAGTCGGGGTCGCTGTCAGAGTCGGTGTCGGCGCGCTCCTCGGCCTAGTGTAGTGTAGAGTACCTGTAGTCGGGGTCGATGTCGGAGTCGGTGTCGGCGCGGTCGCTGTCGGCGCGCTCCTCGGCCTAGTGTAGTGTAGTGTAGAGTACCTGTAGTCGGGGTCGCTGTCAGAGTCGGTGTCGGCGCGGTCGCTGTCGGCGCGCTCCTCGGCCTAGTGTAGTGTAGTGTAGAGTACCTGTAGTCGGGGTCCCTGTCGGCGCGGTCGCTGTCGGCGCGCTCTTCGGCCTAGTGTAGTGTAGTGTAGAGTACCTGTAGTCGGGGTCGCTGTCGGAGTCGGTGTCGGCGCGGTCGCTGTCAGCGCGCTCCTCGGCCTAGTGTAGTGTAGTGTAGAGTACCTGTAGTCGGGGTCGCTGTCGGAGTCGGTGTCGGCGCGGTCGCTGTCGGCGCGCTCCTCGGCCTAGTGTAGTGTAGTGTAGAGTACCTGTAGTCGGGGTCGCTGTCGGAGTCGGTGTCGGCGCGGTCGCTGTCGGCGCGCTCCTCAGCCTAGTGTAGTGTAGTGTAGTGTAGAGTACCTGTAGTCGGGGTCGCTGTCGGAGTCGGTGTCGGCGCGGTCGCTGTCGGCGCGCTCCTCGGCCTAGTTTAGTGTAGAGTACCTGTAGTCGGGGTCGCTGTCAGAGTCGGTGTCGGCGCGCTCCTCGGCCTAGTGTAGTGTAGTGTAGAGTACCTGTAGTCGGGGTCGCTGTCAGAGTCGGTGTCGGCGCGGTCGCTGTCGGCGCGCTCCTCGGCCTAGTGTAGTGTAGTGTAGAGTACCTGTAGTCGGGGTCGCTGTCAGAGTCGGTGTCGGCGCGGTCGCTGTCGGCGCGCTCCTCGGCCTAGTGTAGTGTAGTGTAGAGTACCTGTAGTCGGGCCGCTGTCGAAGTCGGTGTCGGCGCGGTCGCTGTCGGCGCGGTCGCTGTCGGCGCGCTCCTCGGCCTAGTGTAGTGTAGAGTACCTGTAGTCGGGGTCGCTGTCAGAGTCGGTGTCGGCGCGGTCGCTGTCGGCGCGCTCCTCGGCCTAGTGTAGTGTAGTGTAGAGTACCTGTAGTCGGGGTCGCTGTCAGAGTCGGTGTCGGCGCGGTCGCTGTCGGCGCGCTCCTCGGCCTAGTGAAGTGTAGTGTAGAGTACCTGTAGTCGGGGTCGCTGTCGGAGTCGGTGTCGGCGCGGTCGCTGTCGGCGCGCTCCTCGGCCTAGTGTAGTGTAGTGTAGAGTACCTGTACTCGGGGTCGCTGTCGGAGTCGGTGTCGGCGCGGTCGCTGTCAGCGCGCTCCTCGGCCTAGTGTAGTGTAGAGTACCTGTAGTCGGGGTCGGAGTCGGTGTCGGCGCGGTCGCTGTCGGCGCGCTCCTCGGCCTAGTGTAGTGTAGTGTAGAGTACCTGTAGTCGGGGTCGCTGTCGGAGTCGGTGTCGGCGCGGTCGCTGTCGGCGCGCTCCTCGGCCTAGTGTAGTGTAGTGTAGAGTACCTGTAGTCGGGGTCGCTGTCAGAGTCGGTGTCGGCGCGGTCGCTGTC
The DNA here is from genome assembly GCA_951802225.1 of Euspilapteryx auroguttella. NCBI lineage: Eukaryota > Metazoa > Arthropoda > Insecta > Lepidoptera > Gracillariidae > Euspilapteryx > Euspilapteryx auroguttella. The sequence continues at coordinate 7,704,543 of OX637657.1, read as the reverse complement.
GGCGCGCTCCTCGGCCTAGTGTAGTGTAGTGTAGAGTACCTGTAGTCGGGGTCGCTGTCGGAGTCGGTGTCGGCGCGGTCGCTGTCGGCGCGCTCCTCGGCCTAGTGTAGTGTAGTGTAGAGTACCTGTAGTCGGGGTCGCTGTCGGAGTCGGTGTCGGCGCGGTCGCTGTCGGCGCGCTCCTCGGCCTAGTGTAGTGTAGTGTAGAGTACCTGTAGTCGGGGTCGCTGTCGGAGTCGGTGTCGGCGCGGTCGCTGTCGGCGCGCTCCTCAGCCTAGTGTAGTGTAGTGTAGTGTAGAGTACCTGTAGTCGGGGTCGCTGTCGGAGTCGGTGTCGGCGCGGTCGCTGTCGGCGCGCTCCTCGGCCTAGTTTAGTGTAGAGTACCTGTAGTCGGGGTCGCTGTCAGAGTCGGTGTCGGCGCGCTCCTCGGCCTAGTGTAGTGTAGTGTAGAGTACCTGTAGTCGGGGTCGCTGTCAGAGTCGGTGTCGGCGCGGTCGCTGTCGGCGCGCTCCTCGGCCTAGTGTAGTGTAGTGTAGAGTACCTGTAGTCGGGGTCGCTGTCAGAGTCGGTGTCGGCGCGGTCGCTGTCGGCGCGCTCCTCGGCCTAGTGTAGTGTAGTGTAGAGTACCTGTAGTCGGGCCGCTGTCGAAGTCGGTGTCGGCGCGGTCGCTGTCGGCGCGGTCGCTGTCGGCGCGCTCCTCGGCCTAGTGTAGTGTAGAGTACCTGTAGTCGGGGTCGCTGTCAGAGTCGGTGTCGGCGCGGTCGCTGTCGGCGCGCTCCTCGGCCTAGTGTAGTGTAGTGTAGAGTACCTGTAGTCGGGGTCGCTGTCAGAGTCGGTGTCGGCGCGGTCGCTGTCGGCGCGCTCCTCGGCCTAGTGAAGTGTAGTGTAGAGTACCTGTAGTCGGGGTCGCTGTCGGAGTCGGTGTCGGCGCGGTCGCTGTCGGCGCGCTCCTCGGCCTAGTGTAGTGTAGTGTAGAGTACCTGTACTCGGGGTCGCTGTCGGAGTCGGTGTCGGCGCGGTCGCTGTCAGCGCGCTCCTCGGCCTAGTGTAGTGTAGAGTACCTGTAGTCGGGGTCGGAGTCGGTGTCGGCGCGGTCGCTGTCGGCGCGCTCCTCGGCCTAGTGTAGTGTAGTGTAGAGTACCTGTAGTCGGGGTCGCTGTCGGAGTCGGTGTCGGCGCGGTCGCTGTCGGCGCGCTCCTCGGCCTAGTGTAGTGTAGTGTAGAGTACCTGTAGTCGGGGTCGCTGTCAGAGTCGGTGTCGGCGCGGTCGCTGTCGGCGCGCTCCTCGGCCTAGTGTAGTGTAGTGTAGAGTACCTGTAGTCGGGGTCGCTGTCGGAGTCGGTGTCGTCGCGGTCGCTGTCGGCGCGCTCCTCGGCCTAGTGTAGTGTAGTGTACAGTACCTGTAGTCGGGGTCGCTGTCAGAGTCGGTGTCGGCGCGGTCGCTGTCGGCGCGCTCCTCGGCCTAGTGTAGTGTAGTGTAGAGTACCTGTAGTCGGGCCGCTGTCGGAGTCGGTGTCGGCGCGGTCGCTGTCGGCGCGCTCCTCGGCCTAGTGTAGTGTAGAGTACCTGTAGTCGGGGTCGCTGTCGGAGTCGGTGTCGGCGCGGTCGCTGTCGGCGCGCTCCTCGGCCTAGTGTAGTGTAGAGTACCTGTAGTCGGGGTCGCTGTCGGAGTCGGTGTCGGCGCGGTCGCTGTCGGCGCGCTCCTCGGCCTAGTGTAGTGTAGTGTAGAGTACCTGTAGTCGGGGTCGCTGTCAGAGTCGGTGTCGGC